>OX123201.2:29647976-30848449 GCA_944739405.2 Euclidia mi | reverse complement strand
AAGTCGTTGCCCTGTTGCAAGAAGGGTTGAACCAGCGAGAAGTCGCTCGTCGGTTGAATATGAGTCAGTCTGCTGTCTCGAGAGTGTACAGGAGGTTTCAAGAGAGTGGTACCTTCACTCGGCGGCCTAATACCAGCCGACGCCGGTGCACCTCGGAGCATGACGACCGGTTTTTGGTCTCGACCTCTCTCCGAAATCGACACCTTACCGGCGTGGATGTGCAGCAGGAGCTACGTCAAGTTCGCGGAGTAACTGTCAGTCAGTGGACAGTTAGAAGAAGGTTGAAGGAAGCTAACCTTACTCCGAAAAGACCCGCTACAGGCCCGAAGTTGACCACAGCCCACCGTCAAGCACGCTTTCACTTTGCTCGAGAGCACTTGGATTGGAGCATAGAGCAATGGCAGTCGGTCCTGTTCACAGATGAGACGAGGATGTGTCTCCATGGCAGCGACAGGAGAGGTCGGGTGTACCGGCGTCCTGGTGAACGGTTTTCACAGTGCTGATTTGTTGACACCGTTGCATATGGTGGCGATTCTTGCATGATGTGGGCTGGAATTTCCTTAGAAGCAAAAACGGACCTTGTTTTCGTTCCTGAGGGAGGCCGGGGAGGAGGTCTGACCAGTGATCGTTACATTGAAAATGTTCTACTGGATCAAGGTGTCCCTTATCAAGGCTTTATTGGGGATAATTTCATCTTGATGCATGAAGTTGGAATTCACACTATGGATTGGCCAGCGCTCAGCCCCGATTTAAATCCCATTGAGCACATATGAGACGAGGTCAAAAGTAAAGTTAGGGCGAGGAATCCAGCTCCGACAAACATCAATGAGCTCAAGACTGCGTTGGTAGAAGAGTGGGACCGAATACCACAATCACCAATTAAAAAGTTGATAAGGTCGATGAAGAATCGCTTGAGAGCAGTGATTAGGGCTAGAGGAGGGAACACCAAGACACGAATAAATTTTTAATCTTATGCACATTTTGTTTCATTTATACCCCATACTGTGAAATTGTATGAATTTTCAAATTTTTTTACAATAACTTTGACATTCACATTTTTTACTAACCTACTGAATCGATTTTCATGCAACTTACATCATTTTAAAGCTCAATTACTAGGCTTTAATTATGTAAAACATTATATCGAGGTAAAATAAGGCATTTTTAAGTTATATCACTTTTTATGCGCACTTGAGGCTTGAGTCGATACGAAAGTAAATACTTGCACGCGAGTGTATTTACTTCACTCTGACTTATGATTTTTTTCTCATGTAAGAGAAAGATAAATATACAAGAAATTGTCGTAAATTTTATCTAGACTAGTGATGTGCGTACTCAAAATGAATTTCAATAAAATATCGATAATGTTTGCAATAAATCCTTATATTTGGTTTACTCAAAATGAATATTAATTGAATGTTGATACATCCTCAGATAAAGTAAAATATGTGAATAAATGCAGCTTATATTTAAACACTAGTAAATAAGTTACGATAAAAAATATATTTTTAAATTACCTTTTTAAGGTGAATAAAGCCATTGATATTCATAAAATCACTAATAATCACTAACTATATGCAATGATAGGGTCAATGACGAGATCATTACCACGTAATGGTTTTCGAATACAAAACCACGTTACGTATTTCTGACTTTTGGAAGTTGTTTGAAATAGAAATAGTTTTCATTATAAGTCAAATCGATTATATCGATTAAGTAACATTTTGTTTAGTCTATTGAAAATTTCTGACAATGGTCACACTGAACTGTCAACTTCTCCTTCCGGAAAAAGACGCTTTGGGTTTTGGGCTAGCTCCGTTTGTAATATTGTAATAAATTGATCGCCTTATGAATTAACGCGAATTGAATTAACTTGTAAATACTTACAATTGCCGCTTTTGACTTCCGCCAAAGGAGATGTACCATTTGGCCATACATTATGGGCCTGGCACGGCCAAACACAACACCATGTGTGTTTTGAAGATAAATGACTACTCTATTAACCTGTATAATTTCTTTTTAAATAACTTTTGGTGGAAATAAGATACGAGATATTTGAAATGGAAATTATTCCGCAACTAAATATACCTCAAAATTGAATTTTAACATAAATATAATACCTAGATGTAAATAAAAGTATGTCTTTGCGTCTTAAAGAACAAAAACTACATAAAGAGTGGCCAACAATAATGAATAATCACCTGTGTACTAGGGAACCTCGTACTATGTATACTCGTCCAAAAAAGCTAACCACAATCACAAACACCGCTGCATATTCTTAGCACTGGTAGAAGGTACTGATCATTATTATTGAATTTATATTCAATTACATTACATTAAAACCGTACGAAAACACCAATAAATCAGAACAAAATATTTACGATACACAGTAGCAACACGAATGACATAACAGATAAAAAAGTGTTGCAAATGGTTTGAAAAAATATTTCTACTATCGATTAAAAAACAAAACGATTTTTGCCGATTAATAATTATGGAATGTATAATAAATTATATATTTCTTGATTCTTTTTACAAATATACTTATACAGTAAATAAAATATATTGTTTTCTAATATAGTAATAAAAATATTATTTCCTTAAAACAATTTCTGCCTACCATACTTCATTTTATTTTTAATGCTGGCAACATAAGACATTCATCCGCTATTACCATAGCTTATTCAAAATAATTAATCTTTAAAAACTAAATTCTTTCACCGATACTCTATCAAGAAACGAAAACGATGTAAATTTTTTAAAAATTATATGTTTAATTTCAACGATTCACAACTTTCTGGCCGCTACAGGCCGTATTTGGTCTTTCTCCTTTGTGATAAATTAATGAACATTTGTGAAATATTGAACTTTGTAAAACACGTGTGTGAATTCCTGTTTGGTGCCTGGAGAAGGACTACGCTGAACTGGACTCTGGTATTCGATTCTCATGTTATTTTGGCCAAAATTATGAGTTAATCTTATAGGTCCATTCAAGAACAGCATCAGTAAGAGTTGGTAAGACATTTTATTAATATTAGGATTATAATTCATCGCTGTGCTACCACAGTGAAAGTGTTTAGATAAATTGTCTATCGTGGTCAGGTGGATGTATTACAGCTTCCACTGCAACTCTGTTCTGAACAGTTTCCCACCTGGCTGCGGTAACTCTAGACATATTTTTTGGTAGCAGAGCGTAGTTGAAAGAACAATGGCCACTTCCCATACATTGAATGACCTGATAGTGAATTATTGCGTATATAGATAAAATGTACGAAAACAAGTAGCTCTATGATCAAGAAATTATACTGTAAAGAAAGTTTTTCTTATAAAGGTCTAGAAATTACTTAATACACCGTAATTAGTTCGTATTAATTTGACAGTTTCTTCCATGTCCAATGTCACCGGCGGCGTCGTTAAGTCACAAACGTTTCGTTGCATCCTTATCCAATGTTTTCAACGGCAGAAATTCATTTATATTTATCTTTTTATATCTTTTGACATAAAAAGATACATTCATTTATGATCAGCTTTTAACAACTTGATTCAATTTATATATAAAATTAAGTTTTCTAGAGGTTTTGACAAAACCAGTCGATTTAAATGTGGTATAAGTGAAATGGAACGTGGCTAAACAAGGCACTATTATCGGGCACAGATAATATAACAATGCAGCGAATAAAAAATATTTTGTTAACGATGCGTTCACGAGTTCTAGAACATCTTTATAACCCAAAACTTTTCTTTTTATCTAGACTTCTAAAAAATATAATTGTTAGTGAAATCATTACACTATAAAATTACTTTAATTTTAAAATAAGTTTTATCGTTATACATGTTTAGATCAAAAATGGCCATTCTTCTTTAGCCGCTGTTGCATTACTGAGTACAAACCTCAGATTGGTATAAGCTTGTATCTTATCACCTTGTAGACAGTGTTGTAGTGTTTGTCAGGTCAGTTATTGTCTAAAATACATAATATTTAATTGTATAAGTTGACCTAGATAATTTGAAACACATTGTCACACATAACAAAAAGTAATTGTTTGATTTAAATTGTTGAAATCTAGCATAGATTTGTTCCTGTTACTAGTAATAAGTCACTTTGATTGGATACATATCAGTTATATGTATCAATTGATTAAGTTTATTGCATATATTGATATATTAAGTTTGAACCTTACATTGCTAAACCTTGTTATAATATATAGATAATATTGTTAGGTAACACATATTCTGTGCTTACTTACTATTGTATATCTCAAATAACACAGCCAGTCTGTCTGTTGCAAGTAATTAGTTAATTTATTTGAATATTTAACTTTAATTAACTTATTTGAAGTTTCAACTTTTGATAACTTTGACTTTGAACAGCAATTCCGCACTTTCAGCGCTTGCTGTCTCGAAGTGTCAGTCAATGATTTCACCGCTGACCAGCGAAATAAGGTTAGCGAAGACTATGCCCAGGTCTTAGACCTGTATGATGCTGTCTCCAATAGTGCGAGACAACTAGTTGCCGATAGGGAAGGGCAACCCGGCTTGAAGCAGGAGCTTCCTAAGACAGCACCGGGGCTGGTGAGTAGGCTCCCTACTTTAGACCTCCCCCATTTTGATGGCTGCGTAGGAAGCTACCTGGGCTTCATTAATTTGTTTGACAGCCTGGTCAATGATAGGGCTGACCTTCGGCCGGCACAAAAGTTGGCCTATTTGATGTCGGTTCTGGATGGGGAGGCCAAGGGCCTCATCCAGGACCTGCCCGTGTCTGACGAGGCGTACCAGACGGCTCGGGACCTAATCACCCGTAGGTACCATAATAAGCGTGGCCTCGCCGACACGATTCGAGCAGATTTTGGGTTTGCCGACGCTCACCCGGGTCTCTGGGTTGCGCACCCAACTTTTGAACCCGCTTTTGGTGGCCATCAACGCACTTAAGTGCCTTGACCTGCCCGTGGACCAATGGTCCTATCTATTGGTGCACATTGTGCTGAAAAAGCTGCCTGCCGACCTGAGGTCGTGTTTTGAACAGCGCTTTGGTGGGCATAGCGTGACCCATCTGTCCCCCTTTGCTGACCTGGAGAGGTTCCTGGAGGATGAGTGCCGGGTCTTGGACAACTCCGGTGGTGACACGCCGGCTAAGACGCAGCCGCCCAAGGTCAAGGAGCAGGCTCGCGTTCACACCCGAGCCAATGTTGACCGGCGCCCTCCTCGCTTTGCGGTCACGCAGAGCCCAGCGGAGTGCTCCTACTGCAAGGTCACGGGGCACAGAACGGCCAGTTGTAGGGCATTCTTGGACCTGCATGTCGCCTCTCGTAGGCGCATCGCGAATGCCCGCCGCCTTTGCTTCTCTTGTTTGGGGTCCCACTATCAGCGAGACTGCCCAAACTCTCGCCCCTGTCCTCACTGTGGAGGACAGCATTTGGACATTCTCTGTATGAATGCCAGAGAGGTTGGCCGCTTGTCCAACCAGCCGACGCCGCGCACGGGCGGGTGTTTTGAAGGTGGCAGCCGAGGCTCACCGGCGCGTAGCCGCTCGCCCCGCTTAGAGAACCGTAGCGTGCGCACGCCTCCTCTCTCTCGCGCACCTGAATGTGCTGTTCAGCGTCACCAGCACCATGACTGCTGCCCAAGATATTCCCCTCCTTTGACGGAGCGTCCCCGCCTTGACTCGCGCCCACCTCGTTTTGAGCGGGTGCGTCATTATGACCCCCCACAGATGGCGCGCGGATCGAGTTTTCGCGCTTTTGAGGACTTCAAGCCGCACCCTCATTTTGACTTGCCAGGTCCCGGCCAACGGTCGCCGCCCAGGCAACAATAGGTCATTGACCCCTGCCCTATAACTCCAACCTCCCCCATTGAGACCGTTATCCTACCAACGGTTGCTGTTAGGGTCTGGGGACCCACGGAGACCTCTGTTGTTGTCCGTGCTATATTGGACACAGGTTCACAAGGTTGCATTGTTTCCACTTATTTGGTAGGGCAGGTTAAATTAAATATGGGCTCTTTTCCAAATTATATACGGGGCATAGGTGACGTAGCCTCTAATGTTGAAGGGAGAGTTAAGGTTTTGTTTGGCCCTGTTGAATCTTCACACCCGAGGATTAAAACCTCGGCTATTGTGTTGAAGAATATTTTGGGTATGCACCCACAGAAGCAGCTACCTGCTGCTGTGGTGAATTTGACATCGGGATTGGAACTGGCAGACCCCAAATTTGACACACCGGGACAAATCGATTTGTTGATTGGCTGTGATGTCCTATGTGGAATTCTGATTGGTGGGAAACGGGTCTTGGTGCCAAATGGTTTGACTGCCATCCCGACCATATTTGGATTTGCTTTGATGGGACCTGTACCTAGGGACCCCCCTCCACCTTAACTTGATAATTTGTCGGCTGTAGGCTCCGCTCTCTCTGATGCGGTTCAGAGGTTTTGGGAGGTAGAGGAGCCCCCTCAAGCTGCCCGTTTGAATCCAAAACATGAGGAGTGCGAGCTATTCTTCCAGAACAACACGGGTCGACTCCGTTCTGGTCGGATCATTACGAGGCTACATTTTCTGTCTGTTCGGCCTCCGCTTGGTGAGTCACGACCTTTAGCCGAAAGGAGATTGTTGGCTATGAAGCGCCGCATGGGTCGTGATCCGGAGCTCAGACAGAAGTACATTGAGTTCATGAGGGAATATGAACAGTTGGGACACATGTCTGGGTCAAATTTGGATTGGCGTTCGGTGGAGCACTACCTTCTCCCGCATCATGCGGTGTTGAAGCCATTGACTGGGAAGCTGCGTACGGTGTTTGATGGTTCTGCGCAGACTTCTGCGGGCGTATCCTTGAACCAGTGCTTGCATTCTGGTCCCAAGTTGGTCAAGGACCTTTGTGACGTTATCACCGGCTTCCGACGACATCAGGTTGTCTTTGTGACCGATATAAAAATGATGTTTAGGCAGACGATTATCCACCCTGATGGCCGTCGTTTCCAGCTGATCCTTTGGAGAGAGTCTCCTCGTGATCCCATGGTCGTCTACGAGCTCAATACTAATACGTACGGGTTAAGGTCAAGCCCCTACTTGGCAATACGTTCTCTTTGGGAGCTCGCAGACCGCGAAGGCTTACGTTTCCCAAGAGCCTCCGCCATCTTGAAAGACGATATTTACGTCGAAGACATTTGCTAGGGCGCCTCCACAGCGGACGAAGCGGTCCTCCTGCGGGACGAATTGATAGGTATTTTGGCCTCCGCTGGTTATGAGTTGCGTAAATGGATTTCCAACTCACCTGCGCTTTTGGAAGGCTTGCCAGAGGATCATCAGCAGATACACATCTATTTGAGATTGTTGACAACCCCGCCATGATGGCTGTTCTCGGCGTTCAGTACAGACCAGTCCAAGACATCTTTATGTTTAACGTAGACTTGAAATTGCCTTGTTCTTGGACTAAAAGTCTCGTGTTGTCTACTGTCGCCAGAACCTTTGATCCGAACGGTTGGATTTGTCCTATCATATTTTGGGCAAAATGCTTCTTGCAGAAGCTTTGGACAGCAGGATTGACCTGGGACGAACCTCTACACGGAACTCTTGTTGAGGAATGGACCTCTTTTGTATCCTCACTTCCTGCCGTCAACGAGATCTCCTTGCCTCGTCCCATCCTTCCTCCCGGGAAGTACAAGGCCACCCTTCACGGGTTTTGTGATGCCTCGGAACGTGGTCACGCGGCCGTGGTGTACTTGTGCACAGTCAGTGCCTCAGGTCAGGTGAGGGTTTCCCTGATCATGGCGAAGAGCAAGGTTGCTCCCCTTCGGACATCTTTGACCATTCCGAAATTGGAGCTCTCGGGAGCAGCCCTACTTGTACGCTTATTGAACCACGTGTCTAACACTTTGGGTAAAAGCATTTGTATTAATGGGACTTACGCCTGGACAGACAGCCAAATTGTTCTTTGTTGGTTGAAGGCTTCTGTCCACACCTTGGAGGTATTTGTCGCTAATCGCGTCTCCCAAATCAAAAAATCTGAAGTCAAGCTTGTTTGGAGACACGTGCCAGGTGAGCTCAACCCCGCTGATTGTGCCTCGCGCGGATGCTTGACGCCTAGTTTGATAGGTCATTCGCTGTGGTGGGGTCCGGAATGGTTGAGTCGACCAGAAATTGATTGGCCTCGAACGCCAGTTTTGAATACTTCCAATTTGCCGGGTCTACGAACACTCGCTCTTGAGAAGGTTGAATGCGCCTTCGACCCGGATTTTTTGTTGAATCGTTACAGCTCCCTTGACAAGTTGTTAGGTGTTACTGCTTGGATAAAGCGTTTTGTTGTTAACTTTAGGCACCCACAACAAAAACGTCTGACACCGTTTCTTTCACCACAGGAACGACAGGAGTCCCTCACCTTTTGGGTTCGTTCTGTGCAATTGGCGCATTTTGAGAAGGAGATTGCTATCCTTAAGTCAGGGAGATCGAAACCATCGGGAGCTGTATCTAAATTGAACCCCTTTTTGGACGATACAGGTCTCTTGCGCGTTGGAGGGCGTCTCAAGAACGCCAACCTCCCTTACGGGGCACGTCACCCCCTTTTGTTACCTAAGGACGGTCATTTGGTACGCTTGTTGGTAACTGACCGTCACCTTAAAAATTCGCATGCTGGTTGTAATGCTTTGTTGGCCATTTTGCAACGCGAATTTTGGATCTTGTCTGCCCGAAGAATTATTCGGAGTGTAGTCTTTCGCTGCATCCCTTGCTATAAGCTCAAGGCTTCTACCATGCAGCCGTTGATGGGGGACTTACCGGCAGATCGCGTAACTGAAAGCAGAACGTTTGACGGTGTTGGCACGGACTTCGCAGGTCCCTTTTTGGTGAAAACATCGACACTTCGAAACAGCAAGACTGTTAAGGCCTACTTGTGTGTTTTTGTTTGTCTCTCCACAAAGGCCGTACACTTAGAACTGGTCTCCTCGCTTACGACCGAGGCGTTTGTAGCCACATTTGACAGATTTGTATCCCGCAGAGGGCTGCCTTCCTTGATCCGTTCTGACTGCGGCACTAACTTCAAGGGCACGTATAATTATTTGAATGATGTTGTTAATTTTCTTGAAACCAACAAGGCTGATATAGGTGATAGGCTTGCCCGACGTGGGATAAATTGGTTGTTTTCCCCACCAAATTGTCCACACTGGGGTGGTATATTTGAGGCCGCCGTAAAATCGGCCAAAACACACTTGCGCAGGACAATCGGTGAATCTGTCCTTACATTTGAGGAACTCGCAACTGTGTTTTGTAAGATTGAGGCCGTTTTGAACTCTCGGCCATTGTGCCCGATCTCCTCAGATCCGAATGATTTGGAGGCCCTTACGCCGGGCCATTTTTTGATTGGTCGCCCACTTGTCGCCTTGCCTGAGTACCCCTACATTGATACGAGACCTGGTCGTCTCTCGCGTTTTGAATTGGTACGCCAGATTACTCAGAGCTTTTGGAAACGCTGGAATTTGGAATATTTGCACATACTCCAGCAACGCGTTAAGTGGACCGACAAGACCGATCCACCCAAGATTGGTGACCTCGTTTTGATCAAGGAGGCTAACCTTCCGCCACTCAGATGGCGCAGGGGGCGCATTCTTCGTTTGGTAACTGGGGCTGATGGAGTTCCCCGATTTGCTGAGGTCTTGGTGGACGGTTCGATTCTGAGGAGAGCGGTTGCAACATTGTCACGTCTACCAACTGATTAGCGGACCGGTAGGCCGGTCCGGGGCGGGTGGATGTTTGAAATAGTTTTCATTATAAGTCAAATCGATTATATCGATTAAGTAACATTTTGTTTAGTCTATTGAAAATTTCTGACAATGGTCACACTGAACTGTCAACTTCTCCTTCCGGAAAAAGACGCTTTGGGTTTTGGGCTAGCTCCGTTTGTGATATTGTAATAAATTGATCCCCTTTTGAATTAACGCGAATTGAATTAACTTGTAAATACTTACAATTGCCTAGTGCGAGCATCTTTAGATGTTGGTAAAGGCTCTTGGCGATTAGTCCATTTACTGGCACAATGATCGCCGAGTTCACATCCCACATATCGACAATCTCATGAGCTGGGCCCAAATATTTGCACTCCTCCTCTTTTTCTGCTTTTACGAGATTGCTGTCATGCGATATGGTAATAACGTCTATCAATGCGAGTCGCTCTGCTCGGTGCATCACTACAATATCACGCTTATTGGCTACAATAAACCTGTCTGTAATGATAGACCTATACCAGGACAACAACGTACGACCATTTTTTCGAGAACTGGGTCGGGCACAATCTGTATCTGTAGTACGGTGAACCAATGAGAGTATATTTAAGGACTAGTTGCTGATGGATTATCTTGGCCACTTGATTGTGTCTGTGCAAATACTTGCCATTGGCAAAGCTCAAACAACCGGATACTATATGTCTGAGAGATTCCCCGGGCTGGTGACATGCCCGCCATATGTCAATCGCACCGTCCCTCAGTATATACTATCGGTAGTTATTTGTCATGACAACTTCGTCCATAATTATGAAGACAAAACCTTTGGTTTCACCGAAGAGAATATTAGAAATAAGATAATAGAATATTAATAAAAATTATTACACAAACCTGCAGTACTGCAGGTTTGTGTATGTAATTATTTTTATAAAAGTACAAGACAGAGGAGGATTAGTCTCACCATCAAAATATATATTACATATTTTTAAAGATACAGTAAAGGTTGTACGTGAAGGCAGCGATAGCCTATGTGCGATAGTTAGTAATGATCGATGAAAACACTTTTCTTGAGATATATAATTGTATTCAAGTATACTTATTTTTCAAAGAAATATTGCAGTATAGTTTCTACATCACAATAGTGCAAAGGCTACCTTTTTATTGCAATAACTGTCACCCACATCGGCGAACACGTGGGCCGAGGCTAGTCTGTAAAATAAAAGTATCGATAAAGTTATAACGTCACTATGTTTATGCGTCACAATCTTTATACGAATAAATCAAAATGTCTATGAACGAAGTATCAAAGTTTCAAATGAAGTTTTATTAAATTTTGACGGGTAATGGGTCCCCACTACGGTGACCTATGTCAGACCTTTGAGTGATAAGATCCCTCCGTCTATAACATAATATATATAGTCTAAGGTTCTGGCTATCGTTGCTGCAATAAGTCGATTGTTTCATGCGCGGTGTCGCAGGTTGCGCCGTCCTGCTGAAACCACATGTTGTCCAGATTCATGCCTTCCAGTTGAGGCCACAAGAAGTCCGTTATCATATTCCTGTAACGATTCACAGTCACTGCAATTTCGGCCTCATTTTCAAAAAAGTAAATCTTATCACGCCGCCTGACCAAAATCCGCACTAGACAGATACTCGTTGTGGGTGCATTTGTTTCTCACTGATTGCATGAGGATTTTCTGCGTCCCAAATTCGACAATTTTGTGTATTCACGAAGCCAATCATATGGAAATGCGCTTCATCTGAGAAAATGACTTATTTCGCAAAATTGGCATCGACTTCACTTTGCTCCATTACCCATTAAACGAATTGCTGGCGATTTCCGTGGTCTGCTGGTTTGAGCTCCTGAGTTAACTAAATCTTGTACGCATGAAGGTGGAGGTCTTTAGTCGAAAGTCTCTGCGTAGTGCTTCGTGAAATTTGAAGTTGTTGAGAACGATGTCGAATTGCTTTTTTCGGGTTTTCGGCGACACTCGTTTACAGCAGCAATGTTTTCAAGAGACCGACCGGTACGTTGACGCAAAGTATTCTTATTATCCATAATTGACCCAGTTTCTTCAAATTTTTAGAACACTCTTCGACTGGTTGACACATTAGGTGCACCTTCTCGGCTGAAAATTTGGCGAAGTTTGCGAGCGGTTTCAGCGTAACTTTCCCCATTTTCGTAACGAGTTTTCACAATTATAACTCGTTGTTTTTTCTAAAAGCGCTCCATTTTTAATAATCGGAATAAACAGAGATGACAGCTGTCAAATTTCAGAGTTGCCACTTGCATAAAAAAAAATATATTCCAATTTTAAAAAGTGCACTCTTACTGAGAAACCCGCTAACATGAGATGAGAATGTATGTCACTAGCTATGACATAATTATGACAAGCGGTAAAAAATTCATGAAAATCGTGTGACGAGATGTAATATGTTGATAGCGCCTTTGCGGTTAGTCGATTGGCACGCATAACACCCCTCACCATCATCGAGCTAGCCTATTTTGGTCCCCGTGTCCATAAAAGAGTGGCGTGAGTTTTATCCAGATTCATTTCATAGCCCTCTCTACTATCCCAAATCTGGACGGAAAATGAAAAAAAAAAAACTGTTTTTGATGTTCATAAGTGTTACCATGTAACCTAAATGAATTGATTCTTATCTGTATAATAAATGTAACGTGTGTGTTGCAGGGGTCCCGGCTGACGTACTTCCACTGCTCGCTGCTGGGCTACTTCCTGGGGCTGCTGACGGCGACGGTGTCGGCCGAGGTGTTCAAGGCGGCGCAGCCCGCGCTGCTGTACCTCGTGCCCTTCACGCTGCTGCCGCTGCTCACCATGGCCTACGTCAAGGTACACTTACACACTACACCACCTCCAAGCGAGTAACGATCATTACTAAAATAAGACCGTGAAAATACGGTCCATTGTAGTCTTAAACAATTTCTAAAGTACGTTACGCACTACATCCGATTTCCGTCGTAATTAAATAATTATGTCTAATTTGAGCCACATCACTACATAGTATGAAACAAAGTCAGTCTTCTGTCTGTCTGTCCCTAAGTATGCTTAAATCTTAAAAACTACGCAACGGATTTAAATGCGGTTTTTTTTAATAGACAGAATTATTCAAGAGGAAGATTTATATGCATAATTGACGCGGGCGAACCCGCTGGCGACGTCTAGTTACTAAATAAATTTAAGCAATAAGATATACTAATAATCGAAATAATTTACCTATTTAAATGGGTCAGTATCTTATATGTGCGTGGGCAATATTGATACTGTTACGAGCTGGGGTTCGGTGATAAATTAAACCTCACTATGCCACTAAACTGCACTTTATTTACTAACAAAAACACTAGATACACACACTTAATTTTTCAACACTAATAAAACACACTATTCACACCACTAGAAACACCACTAAACACTTCCGACTTACTTCACTTCGCTTCTTGTTTATCGCTCCGATATTCAATTGTGACTATATCCGGTCCGATCGTCTGCGCGCTATTTATACTGGCCGGATAACATCACTAGTGAATTCTAGACGCTACCACAAAACTGTCGAAATAATCGCGAACAGTCGACACTCGATACAGCAATGCCATCTAGTACAGAGTAGATGAATTACCCTTAAACCACCGATTCATCAAATCTCTTCTAGTTCTATCATTCACGGATAGATGGAGTTATTTTCAATTCGTAACAATACGTAACACGGTGCTAATGCCATGTTCCAGGGCGATCTCAGAAGGATGTGGAGCGAGCCGTTCATAGCGCCACCGAACGGCAAGGCGGGCTCGGACTTCGACGTGTGACTGCGTGCGCGCGCGCGCCCTGTGTTCTCAGCCTAGCGGGCCCAAGCCGCCCCGCCTCACCCGCCTCAACCGCCTGTACAGTTAGCTACCACACATCGACAAGTACACGCCGCCAGCCGCGCGACTCTGTGACCGCATACTCAACGACCGCTGAATATCCTTTCATACCATGTCATGCGTGCTACACGCACATTCCCTGCGGCCACACACACCTGGCGTGTATGCGGCCGCTAACCGCGCAAAAAAAGGCCCTTACTCAAAATCACACTGACATATTTCATGAATGTACTATACTAGTAAAGTACAATATTCTGCAGAAACTTGTAAAAATAATTAAATTATTTAAAATAATTATAATCGACTATATGTGACGTATCAGGTAATATATAAGCTATATAATTGACACACCGTTTGTAAGTTGAGCTGTTGGTTGTTATAGCTCTCTTCTATTTTCGCAGCTAGCCGTGATCTTGATGTTTAGTATGATTTGTGCAAGTATTTGTGAATAGCCGATAATTATCGTTTACATTAGCTATGTAACTAACTGTACACGCACTAGTGGGCCCTCGTGAGTTTATGTGTTATTATTATTATAAAGACATAAGTTGTACTTTTTTAGGTTAGTTGATACGCTTTTATTTCGTTAAGATTTAAAGTTAGACGGAAAGTTACGGCACAGGGTAACTTGATATCCTTGAGTTATACCGTACGCTAAGATGTATCAGGACCAGTGCGCGAGATTTTGATAACTATCGAATATAATGTACTACTATGACATATAAAATTGGTATTTCGAAAATACTCAGTCATAGCATTTCATTGTTGGCAATCTTGACAGTTTTCATTTGTCGTATTTCACACTATGTCAAAATAATATAACCTTTGGATCTGTGATTTTGGTAATGGCAACAAAGCAATGCAACACTAGCTTTCAGTTACATTTTATAAATGTAGAATTGTATGATACTATTGGAGGAAATAAAAATGTATTCTACTGTAGGCTTATTCAAATATCCATGGGTTATATTAGGGTGCCACAGAGTTTTTCACCATGTATCTATCTCCTAAGAGCTGCATGAACAGTTAGACGTGTTATCCCATATCTGGTTGTTTAGTTAGTTAAGATCTTTGTACGAATCTCATTTTTATTTAATACGTAATAGGTTTTTCTATGTTTATTGGATCCAGATCAAAACGAAGCAATTAACAATGTCAGGAGCTACACACAAACACACACGTAATATTATTTAGTAAATGATCAAACTTCGTTGTCACTGCCTTAGACTGATGTTTTCAATGAAGATTTTTTCTATGTGTTGAATGGAGTATTATAGACAAATGTTAGACTAAAATATTAGAGTATAAGCTACTAACTATTGTTGTTATTATTATAACAACTGTATTGTTGTTGTAAATTATTTGATTGAATTTAATAAAAGATGTTAAGACACTACATCGTAAGAGGTATACTTGGTATGTGTGATTTAATTTTTATAACAATTTATAACATTTTAATTTTTGGATTTATTTTTAATAGATTTATTTTGTACTAAATGGTTATTTTTTATAAGTTTGATGGTGTGCGAGCTAAAATGTACTATTAACACGGAGCAGTATTCTGACAAAAGTGATGTAATATAATTATTGAGGCTTAATTTTATAAAGTAACAAATGACAGTGTCGCTATCACACCAGTGTTTGTATCATTTTGGAATTTATTGCTTTGTGTTCTCAATGTAAAGTGTAACCAATAAACAGTTTTGGTGTATTTTATAGATATTTATATAAATAGTCACTGAAGTTTTCTCATTGATGTACATAAATACATTAAAATTAATATTAAGATTGATGTTCCATTATTTGCATCACTGTTTCATCTCATCATTGATCTTGAGACTATTAATGTAAATATTTGATGCCCACACAAATTCATTACCTGCCAAAACTTGGATCAAGGCATTTAATATTTTTATATGTATCTGTGGGAGTATATTATATTGCTATAAATACTTAATAAAAATATTAGATGAAAATAATATTGAATTTTATTTACTTTTAAACCTCTCCAGCAAAGCGAAGTGTCATTAATTTGTACAGTGATTCTGTAATATGTAACCCAATTCAATAGTAAAGTCAAATCAAAGAAGTAGCAACACAGGAACACAGATGACTACTACTTACACAGGAGTGTGTTGTACACTCCTGTGTCAGTACTGTGTTGTGCTCGTTCGACAAATGGAAGTGCGATTAACGCTCGTGCAACAAAACGATACTGTGGCTCACTAAAGTCAGAATGCACGCTTGTGCGACATTTTTAAGATCGACATCACGCTAGTGCGACATGAATTAATTGATTAACAAATAGTTACTTGATCATGCTTATTTTAGCATAACATACTCTTCATATGTAAGGCCGCAGTAGGCTCGCTCCCTACATTGGGACCGAAACATAACTGGCGAAGTGTGGGTGTGTAAATCATCTCTGCTACCGCTCCGGGGATACAGGCGTGAAGTTGTTATGTGTTATATTGTACTCTTCATATAGGCTATGATGACAACGAAAACAAACCTAATGTCAATCTTACGTGTGTCGCACATAGAGATATAAAGGATAGAGTGGCAGAACAGTACCTAACTCAATACTGTGTCGTGTCCGTCGGTGCGAGAGAGAACGCAACATTAAAGGCCCCCTGCATCTCTCTCTAACAATACATGCACAACATCAACATTACACAGTGGCGTGCTACCTGTAACTATTATTTATATCAGTTTATCAGTAATCAATAGTTTAAAAATATATAAACTTTTTTGTCACTTCAAACTACCTTCGTGTATCAATAAAAACAACTTTTAAACTATTGATTACTAATAAACTGATTTAAATAATAGTTACAGGTAGCACGCCACTGCGTAATGTTGATGTTGTGCATGTATTGTGAGAGAAAGATGCAGGGGGCCTTTAATGTTGCGTTCTCTCTCCCACCGGCGGACACGAATAGGCCCCACTCTGCCACTCTATTCTTAATATCTCTATGGTGTCGCATAAGCGTGCATTATTTTTCTTATGCACCGCGATATAGGATTTATTGCACTAGGGATAAACTGTGTCGCGGCTTTTACAAACATACAACTAATGGACACAATGAACACCATGTTAATTTCACAAAGCTTAACAAACAATGGCCTTATATTCACTATTCAGGTTCCCATAAATGCTAACACAAGTACTAGTATATACCTACCCTACAGGAAACACATTCATAGAGCCGGCGCAGACATAATGAAGCGTAGCGAAGAGCATACAAGTGGATGCTGTTGGTGTGTTATTTAATTTAGGACATTAATCAAATGACCACAATCATTTGTTTTGCAGTTAGCGCTCATGCCCACGAGACGGTTTTTCACCGGAGCTAAGCCCGGCGTCAAACCGTATCTACGGCTCTCTAGACAGACGCCTACCCGGCGCCGGTAAAAACCGGGCCGTGTTAAAACCGTCTCGTGGGCATGAGCGCATAGGTATTCGAGGTTATCGTAATCTCGGCGAACAAAAGCACAGCCGCGAGTACTAGCTTCTATGCGCTCAGACATTTAGTTGCGTTAAATAGTATTTAATGAGGAAAATGTCGAAAAAAGAAAGTGGAAAAATGCTCTCTGCTGCGCTTCGCCACATTATAAGCGCTGGTCTATATCCACCTACAAATTCATTTTTAATGTTCAACGCTGCAGGTTGTGCATGTTTGAACAACAATTCCAACAATACTGCATAACTTGGGTATTGAACCCTGAAGTTGCAAATAAAATATCAACCACTAGCCACTGAATTGTTACACAATTCTTACAGTGATTGTGCCTAGTTATTGTTAATGCTTTTTCTTCATGAATGAACATATCCACAGCAACTTAGACCTACAGCATAAAATTAAAAAACAAGGAGCTAGAATAATGAATCAAGTCCCAGCATAATAAACATTGAAGTTATTTATTAAAGAAATATTTCATTATTATATAGTATTCTTGCATGAAAGGTAATTGCAGTCAGGACATATTGGAAATAAAAAGCAATTTGTATTAAAATATAACTATTTATTAGCTTCTACATTTTTATTAGTGTCTCTTTTCTCAATAAATCTCAACTGTTTCTTTCTCATCCGTTTTATCTTAGCAGTATTAGTAATGACTTGGACTATCTCAGATTTACGTTTGTTTTCTTCAGTGCGCTTTATGTTTTGTTTTCTTCTCTCCTTCCTTTCAAGTTCCTTTTGTTTCAGTTCTTCTAACCTTTGTCTGGATAGTTCTTTAGTTTTCTGTAGCTCTATACGTAATGCTGCTTTCTTCTCAAAGGTAGCTTTTAACCCTTTGGTTTTATTGATTGTTGCAAATCTGAAACAATGATTATGTAGTTTATTGTATATCATCCTCATTGCTATCCCAGTTGCAAACCTGGGTCCATTTGCTAGGCTAAATAGATTTGACTAAATATTACCTTTTTCACAGAGCAACTGCCCGTCTGACCTCGGCAGCCTACAGGGTTAGCATTATTCCATGTTTCAGACTAATGTCAGTTTATTCAGATGTACAGACCTACTATAACGAATGGCCAGATTTTCATGATGGGAGTGGCGACTTAACATGCTTTCTAAGGCACGAGACAAGCGATGATTAGCATTAATACGCACATAAGTGCGAAAAGCCAGTGGTGCGCGCCTTTTATTTGA
Organism: Euclidia mi; assembly: GCA_944739405.2. Taxonomy (NCBI): domain Eukaryota; kingdom Metazoa; phylum Arthropoda; class Insecta; order Lepidoptera; family Erebidae; genus Euclidia; species Euclidia mi. The sequence goes on along the minus strand of OX123201.2, from coordinate 30,830,212 downwards.
ACCCGATACCCTTTGCATGGCAGTCTGTTGGTATCTCCACTTTACACACACTCTGCTTTCCAGGCTATTGCTAAATTTATTGTACAACATTGCGTAAAACGTAGATACAAAGTAGTTTACTTAATAATTGTCATTACAAACTTACCGCTCCTTTTTAGACTTCCAGAAACGCCCAGATTTAGGAATTCCTCGTATGGGCTCATTTTTCTTGGTTGTTATTTTCTCATCCGTGTCTTTACTTTTGGGAACATCAGAAGCATTTTCTTGGTTTTTTACTATGTTTGCAACTATCGCAAGAACTTTGTCCTTTGTTTCTACAGACATGGTCTATTACTTTTATATGAATTATTGGTCTAAAACTAAAAAATCTATACAATGTTTCATGAAACATGCACAACAAAAACACGTGTTTTTTGATGTCATAACTCAAGTGTCAATCTGTGTGTGGTGTCAATGTCAAATTTATCAAATAGACAATCGGATCAACAGATCATAAATAGCTAAACTATTGGCAACACAGAGTACTTTGTATTGGCAATTAGTCGATTCGAATGCACAGCAGATGTTGATGGACTAAAATATTTATTTGGTAGGGTTGGCAGCGCAGCTATAATGACACTGACAGATGAATGTAGGCAATTGTCAAATTGTAATGTCAATATTGCGATAAGTTCAGTGATTCATTTCCTTGATTCAATGATTTCTCACAATTATTCTCACACAATTTTCAATTAGAAATCTGTTTTATCTTTTAGACCGTTAAGTAATAACTCTATTGATGGTTTGGGTAGGCTTTAGACTCTAAAAACAAATTCGACCAGCAACATCCATTTGACCAGTGCACCGGTGTAGAGAAAAAAACATTTTATAAATAGCAAGAAGTGCATATTTCAGCTGCTAAAATGCCTGTAAGCTAGTATTCTGTATTGCTATCCACCAATAACTATGAATAAAGTTTGTTCATTGGTTGTTTAATGGTCGTAATAAATCATTTTCCTCAATAGGCTTATCACTCAACGTTGACGGACTACACCCAGTCCGTTGGTAACTTGGCTCTGCTACCGATTCGGACTACCTACAGAGGCCCAGCACCGATAAGTCCCAAGATCGAATTGGACATTATAGATGAAGCTCTCAACTATTTCAAAGCTAATGTCTTCTTTAGATTTTATGAGATTAAGGTATGTTGTGCATTTTATGGGAGTGGGCTCCCTAGAGCCTTTTGAAGGTTACTTCCTACTTTATTCAGCTTATTTTAATCACTTATATAATTATGTTTTCAGTCTGATGCAGACAGAGTTCTCATTTACCTTACTTTATATGTGTCTGAATGCTTGAAGAGACTGCAGAAATGTTCAAACAAAAATCAGGGACAACAAGAGATGTACATGCTGGCCATATCTAAATTTGACATTCCTGGAGAGGCTGGTTTTCCTCTTAACTCGGTTTATGCTAAGCCCACAAGTACTCAGGAAGCCGGTAAGCAGATTGATGAATTAGATTTAACACTTAATTTGTCAGATTACTTTATTAAAAGATCCAATTTTTAATTTACCTGAAAGATAAATCCTATCGGGTGGCAAAACTAGGCATGCAAGTTATATAATAATATGAAAATTTACTTTTAAATTTCAGATTTGATGAGGCAGTATTTACAGCAGTTGAGGCATGAGACTGGCAACAGAGTATGTGAGAAGGTAAATTATTTAGTTATAAATGTTCTGATGAAGATAATATAGTCCTCCAAAGTAGCACACTTCATAACCACATAAAGTATGGATAGACCAATAATTAAATATTTTTATTCTCAGTAAGTTTTGTATGGAATGTAGTCAATAAACAAACTTTGCTAAATGACAAATGTAGTCTTCAGTTATGATTTTATTTATAATTATTTGATTATTTTTAAAATTTGTATGTGGTTATGGTGATTATTTTATAATTCAATAATGAAATTTATAGAAATAATTTCTGAAATAAAATCATATTATTATTATTATGTCAAGTTAGTGTATAGACAGCTGCCCACTAGAGTGAAATGGTTCTGATACAACCACTACAAATAAAAAGCTACCAACAAAACTCAGATATAGATTTCTTATGTCTCTATTGGTTGTATTTGACACAGCTTTACTCTAGAGACAACCAGCCTTATTTGAGTGTTATTTAACTAAGCATAAAGATGATAAAATATGGTTTATTTAGTAAGAATTTGGTTACAGGTATTTGCCACAGAGGATGGCAAGCCAAGCAAGTGGTGGCTCTGCTTTGCCAAGAGGAAATTCATGGACAAGTCACTGTCTGGCCCGGGACAGTAATATGTATTACCAAAAATTGCATTCTTTCTTTCAATGAACACTTCTTTATTATAATATTGTATGTACCAATATGGTTTAAAATCATTCCATAGACTATCAAAATGATAAATGTTTAAAGTTTATTCCGGTGCATATTATTGTGTTTAATTTGTAAACTGTTTAATGTGCTACTTACCAATACCAGTTTCTTATGTCAATAATTTTATGTTTCCTGACAGTATTTGGATTTTTTTATATTGTAACTTGTAAGGTAATCAATAAACTTTTGCAATAATGGAAATATGTATATATTTTATTTGGTACTAATAAAACTTATAATACCATGTACAAGAATACAGATCATAATAAAATACAATGTACAAAGGACAATACTTACAAAATTACTAATAGTTGCTTTGTGTACATTTCCTTTCAAATATCATCTAAATACCAGTCTTACACTTAGTTACTACTTGCTTCACAAAGAATTGATTAATGTTTATTGACTTCTTTAAACTAGAATTACAATTTGTGATTTCTCTGAGCTCTGTTGGTAAAACATTACAACCATAAAATTAGGAACAGCATAAGTATGACACATATTTGGCAGTGTTTGATCATAACTAGATATTTGTATATACATTAAATTCAGCTACCAGTGTGTCACTTAATCAAGCAAAAAATATTGCCATATTCATTAGATAGATTAGAGTACATTAGAGTATTGTTATTGACAGGATAGTGAGATTTATGGATCAATTTACAATGAATCTACACTTAATATTATAAAGAGGAAAAATTTGTATTTTTGTTTGTTTGTAATGGATAAACTCAAAAACTACTGGACCGATTTTAAAAATTCTTTCACCATTAGAAAGCTACATTATCTGCGAGTAACATAGGCAATATTTTATTTTAGAAAAATAGGGGTCCGTAAGATATTTGGGTTTTTCGGGTACGCCAAGTAGTTCCCTCAGGACGCGGGTGAAACCACGGGAAGCGGCTAGTAGAGGATAAAATAGTTCAGCCTGCCTAGACCCATTTAACAACAACTTTTTAACTTGTTAGCTGCTCTATGGTAATGGCCAGCACAAATTATCTTTTGAAATACATTCAGTAACACATTATGAGAGGCTAAAAGTTTTGCTTAGAAATAGTTGCCACATCTCCTTGACTAAAGTATCTCGTTTACGCAGGCTCAGGTTCGCAAAATATCGTAAATATCACATGCAAGATAAAAATCAGTTGAGTCCATATTCCTTGATCAACTGGCCCGCTATTACTAGCCGCTGAATTTCTGAGGTTCCTTCGTATATTTCTGTGATTCTCGCATCGCGGTAGTGTCGCTCAGCCGGCATGTCTGATACATAGCCCATTCCACCAAGAATCTGTAGAAAACAAAGTGCAAAGACATGAAATCTACTATGTTTTATGTCATTAATAAAATAATATTTTGTTAAATAGAACTGCTAGTTGAAAAGCTCATTTGTAATACAAGACTCAAGCTAGCCACTACCCGAGCATCCATGAAGCAAGGCTCTGAGCGAAAGTTGTCTCATTTTTATAGCACCTACTGCAGAACCATGTACTTGATGATTTAATATAAAAGATGGATGGGCGTAGGGGATAGTTTTTATCATCTTCTTGCCCAGGTGCCAATATATTTGAGGTTGGTTCAGTACATCCTTTGCTTCCATACTTCTCTGTCGCCGGTCATCTGTTTGTTTATCCCTTTTCTCTTTCATATCAATCCTCACACAGTCTATCCAGCTTAGGTGATAGCTGTATTAAATCAATTACAAAAATAATGTATTTTTTAAAGATACTTGTTACATACTTGTATGCATTGATGAGATAAAAACGTGGCTGCCTCAGACGCCGCTAATTTGGCCATGGCTGCCTCTTTAGTGTAAGGCTTCTTGTTGTCTTTCAACCAAGCTGCTCTCCATGTGAGAAGGCGCGCCGACTCCAGCTGTAATGCCATGTCAGCCAGCTTGTTCTGTATAGACTGCAACTTCATGATTGGCTTGCCGAAAGCCATGCGTTTTGATGCATATTCAGCTGCAACATCTAATGACGCCTGAAATAAGTTTAACATACATACATAGATAGTCTCACGCCTATAACCCCGAAGAGGTGGGCAGAGGTGTATTTCTACACCCACTTTTCGCCAGATATACTTTAGTCCCAAGTAATAAGGGGCCAGCCTATTGCCGTACCGGGCACATATCCAGACTCCGTGCTGCTACTGAGAATTTCGTGACAGAAAAACCCAATAACACTGCCCGACCCAGGAATCGAACCCGGGACCTCCCGATCCCACGCGCAAATTTATGCCGCCAGACCAACGAGGCAATCGTATAGGGTTTGATGTCGAATTTTCCGTCTCTACGCAAAGATGGTATTTGCATCGTGTTTACCTTAGTCGCCTCTTACGACACCCAGGGGAAGATAGGGGGTGGTGATACTTGTATTCTATGCCGTCAACCACACGGTAAGTAAGTTTAAATACAATATTAATATTATATCAATTAAAATTTCGAGTTTTATTGCATTTACTTTTGACTCATATGATAGAACATTATTTACATATATTTTAATAAAGAATGTAAGATAAGATTAAGATGGTATCAAGTGGGTGGATATACTTATTAGAATATTTTATGTGGGTTTGGCACTTAATTGAAAAAAAATTCTATGAAGGCATTATGATCAAAACATGAAACTTCTTTTTTAATTTTTAATAAATCTCGAAACCCCACTTGTCTGTCTGCATATTGACTATTCAGACGAAATTATAATTGGAATGTCACTCATCCAGGGCCGAACCGTCCCTATGTGCAATGTGCGCGGCGCACACAGGCGCCAGGGTGGTAGGGGCGCCGCGCGACGAGATATGCGTTAATTATAACATTTATTTTCGAAAAAGGATGCCAAAAAAGGCGCTTCACATATTACGCATACAGACGCAGTGGCGTAGGAAGGGGAAAATATTAAACACGATATCGAGTGTTAGCCCGGAATTGTTAGGTATCGACTAAAAAAATAAGGTCATCCGCCCTACGCCACTGCACAGGCGCTTCATAGATTTCGCACACAGGCGCTGGATTGGGTCGGCACGGCCCTGCACTTATCATCATCAGCCCTTTACATTGTCCCACTAGTGGGCACGGGCCTCTACTGACTGTAAGAAGGGCCGTAGTCGATCAGACCCTGGCCAAGTGCGGGTTGGCAGACTTCACATGTCTTTCGAGAACATTTTGAAGAACTCTCAGACATGCAGGTCTCCCCACAATGTTTTCCTTCACTGATAAGCAAGAGATAATTAACAATTTATAATATGATGCCACTAAATATCATAAATTTATGTCCGTTTGCTTGTTTGATTTTTTTATAAGTACATATTCAGAATAAAATATAATTTACCTGTGCTATGCCTAAGGCTTGTGATGCAATCCCAATCCTGCCAGCATCTAGGGTCATCATGGCAATTTTAAATCCAAAACCAGGCTCTCCCAGAATATTGGCCTTGGGAACTTCACAATCTTCAAACATGAGAGAGCAAGTGGAGGATGCCCTTATTCCTAACTTGTCTTCCTTCTTGCCTAATTCCAGACCCTTAATAGGCTTAGGAACAATAATAGCTGAAATTCCCTTATGCTTTAGACTCTTGTCAGTTGTGGCAAACACAACAGATGCTTTGCTTTCATAGCCATTTGTAATCCAGCATTTAGTTCCATTCAGAATCCATTTGTCTCCACCATCTTTAGCTGTGGTAGATGCTGCACCAGCATCAGATCCATTGCCTGGCTCTGACAATGCAAAACAGCCCACAATTTCACCTGCAACCATTTAGTTACAAAAATAAGTACTTTTATTTAGTTCTTTTCATTTGCCATCAAGAATATGTAGTAAATAAAAATTTGCAGCATAACTTGCATAATATTGTTTTAAGGTAATTATGTCAATTCCTAACTAATATAGTAATAAATACTGGATTCATAGCAAAACTGGCTTTAGTTTCTACACAATTTAATTAAAACCGCTATAAGGTAAACAAACAATCTAGCATCCATACCTGTACAGAAAGGTGTAACAAATTCCTGCTTCTGTTTATCTGTGCCCCAGTGCAGTAGTGGACCCAGGTACAGTGAGTTGTTCACTGACATTATCACTCCAGCTGACGCACAACCCCTTGAAATCTCCTCCAGGGCAATAGCATAAGCCAAATAGTCCAGCCCTGCGCCGCCAAGATCTTCAGGCACAGCAATTGCCATAAGTCCTAATTCACCCATTTTCTTAATAGCATCACCAGGGTATAAATGTTCACGATCAAATTTTGCTGCATTTGGTTTCAGTTCTCCTTCGGCAAAATCTCTACATGTTTTGTAAAGCATTTGATATGTATCAGGTAATGCAGACAGGGAAGCTATGCATCTTGATTGCCTGAATGTTGCAGGGACTGGAATCAAATTAAAGTAGATTTATTTTGTCATAATATTTGATCTCAGATGATAAACAAGTATTTATCAAATTTTTTTAATAAGGAAATCAGGGTCTACGACTTCTGCGAGTTGAAGAGCAGTGAAAGCTTTTGATCAGAATATGTTTTTAAGATCAAAAATAACTTGCTCCTTTATACCCAAACTCACCAAGTGTCTGAGCAACTTTCGAAAAGTTCATCATTTTTAACAAAATATATTAGATGAATCTTTTTAAAATGTTTAATTATTTACGTCAAAGGACAGCCAGAGTAGACTATAAATCAAAATAAAAATAAAAAAGAACTTTGAACTCTGCTCCAAACGACACAAATTAGCTCATGTCACAAATGTCAAATTTGTCAATGTCACAGATTCATGACAGGTAACACTTTGCGTCATTCATTCCCTTTGAGAAAAGAATATAATATGGAGTGGACAAATAATACATATGGATACTTTACGTTTTTAGACATATTTATGCACAAAATCAAAATTATTATGTTCGATACTATCGAACATAATAATTTTGATTTTGTGCATAAATATGTCTAAAAACCAGATGAATCAGTGCTTCAGGCTTTCCTAGAGATTGTAAAATCATGCCTAAGTGTTGATTTGAACTGTGCAGTGCAAGATATAGCTATAATCAACACAAATGTACTCTTCACAAGTAAGTAACAAGTCATGATTTATATTGTTGAAAAGGATTAGTATTTGTACAAAATATTGTTACAAAAGGTTCTTTTTATAGTTAATTTAACAGGTTTTAGCTTCGTTATGGCCTAAATGTTGTTATTTTCGTAGTTTGGAATTTTCCATATTTACGTATTAGAGGTTAGTAGTGATGTTACTGCTAATGTCGATATGGGTTATCGATATATAGATAATGTATAGAGACTTCCACAAACGATAACATTGTTAAAACTATCTCGTGTCTGTAAATGGAAATAAATTAAACATTGAACCAATTTTGTCTGTACCTAGTAAAGGAAAAGCGATATTTGACAAACTTACTTTACTTAGACCTGATTACATAAAACCCAAAACCGCTGCATCCTGCTCCATGTTGAGGAAAATAAGCAGTTAAAATAATTATATTATGTTTTTTGCCAACAGATAACATGAACAGCAACTGTATGCGAGAATTCCTAGCAATAAAACGTTGAAGAAAATAATTTTATTTATAAACAAGAGGACGCCCGCTGCTACACCTGCACATTTTTTCAACTGATTCTGTCCGATCCCGTGGGAATTTCAAGAAAGTCCTTAGTGCACTCCTGCGATCCCCAAAGAACATTCATGCCAAATTTCAGCTTCCTGCACCTTATAACTTTGGCTGTAGCTTATCTGTCAGGCAATCAGTAACGCAAGGATTTTATATATTACACAGATAAAAAACAAATAAATAACATGTATTAATCAATTATGATTTTTCTTACCCCCTTATGATATTTCAGCGTAGCTGTGTGTTTCATTACGGTATGTATGGTGCAAATCAGAAATCGCCGACATAAGGCCGGCGCGCACTGACGTCGCGGCATGGCAAAGGATTTTATTACTGATCAAGTCATTTTCATTCTTATTTCAATGAGTTTAGAATTCATATTACTTTATTTCGATACAATCGTATCGCAGCCCGCCGTGGCATGCCGCGGGACGTTTGGGGCGCGTCGCGGCATCGGCGGCACACTTGGACGCCGCGGCATGCCATGGCGTCTTGCAGTGTGCCACGACGTAATCAGTAGGTAAATAAGTTCCTGAATTCACCGTTAGTAAATCTTGTTCTCATAAATAATGTATCCAGAATTGTTTTCTCTTCGACAGATCAGTTTGTATTTGTCGTTCTTCATCTTCAGCAAGAAGTGCTATTGATACTAAATTCCAGTCAATTGGACGCCTTGGTATGACGCGGCATGCTGCGAGGTGCCGAAGCGTCTTTCGGGCTAACGAAACACGTTCCGCGCCGTGCCATGCCATGCCGTCAGTCGGCGCCGGCCATTAGCTATCCGGATAGCCAAGCTGAAGGGGCAGTGGCCAGAGGACATAGCTCGAAGAAGCTATGGCCGTTGGGCAGAAAGGTTCTGGAATGGCGGCCTCGTACCGGACAAAGCAGAGGTAGGCCTCCCGCAAGGTGGACCGACGATCTAGTCAAGATCGCGGGAGGCAGTTGGATGCGGGCGGTTCAAGACCGGTCTGTGTGGAGAACCTTGGGGGAGGCCTATGTCCAGCAGTGGACGTCGTTTGGCTGATATGAAGTTGATGATGATGTATGGTGCCATTCATGTCCGGTACTTTCACTCACAGCGACACAGTATCGATATTGGCTACCAGAGAATATTTTGTTATATGATACAAGGGACATTTTCCGCTTTACCATGTTCGCCCGCATTTGCATTATGGAATAAACTAATTTGGCAAAAAATCTAAAGTAACTTACTACAAAATATCAATTTAATTTTTTTCTAAATCTACAGTAATGTATTATTTACCTCTAACCGGCTCAATGTCGATATCGATTATATTCTGGAGTCCAACCCATAGAGATATAAAGGATAGAGTGGCAGAACAGTACCTAACTCAATACTGTGTCGTGTCCGTCGGTGCGAGAGAGAACGCTACAGGTTAAAGGCCCCCTGCATCTCTCTCTAACAGTACATGCACAACATCAACATTGCGCAATGGCGTGCTACCTGTAACTATTATTTCTATCAGTTTATCAGTAATCAATAGTTTAAAAATATATAAACTTTTTTGTCACTTCAAACTATCTTCGTGTATCAATAAAAACAATTTTTAAACTATTGATTACTAATAAACTGATTTAAATAGTAGTTACAGGTAGCACGCCACTGCGTAATGTTGATGTTGTGCATGTATTGTTAGAGAGAAATGCAGGGGGCCTTTAATGTTGCGTTCTCTCTCCCAACGGCGGACACGAATAGGCCCCACTCTGCCACTCTATTCTTAATATCTCTATGGTCTAACCCAACGGCAGTCATTTTATTTTCCACATAATTTCGTAGGTATGCGCGCTAATTTCGTAGGTACGTGTGGTTTATTACTAGAAAAAGTAAGAACCCTTCAAAAACTTAAAAAATATAGTTTTCTTTTTCATCTTTTAGCAACACAAATCGCATTCACTAGTACGTTAGCTTTAATAATTTCGACTTCTTACTGAACCGAGACAACAGTGATTTTAATGCTGGTATGAATGCTCTCATCGCAAGCTTTTAAAAGGGCTTACGCCAGAGTTCAACGCAATCGTTTTTTAAATCCTCGTGGGAATTATGCCTAAAGGTGCTATACTTTGTCGATAACAAAAAAACTTGTCGATATATGCTTTGCGTTGCCTAATATGCGCCCAACCCTAATGGACGCCATTTTATTTGCATACGTTTCGTAGGTATGCACGCTAACTTCGTAGGTACGTCCAATCCATGTTATTCACACATCTATGTTCATTCCGCTAATTTTTTTTTTGAATTGTATGACGTGGTAACTGGACCTAACACCGTAGCACTAGTGGTGGACATAACGGTTGTATTTTTATAATGCATTACACGTTATATTATATTTTTCTAACTGTTATAATAATATATAATGTTGTATTCGTTAGTTGTTATATTTTAATGTAAGTAAAATTTGCTCTAGTTATTAGCAAGATAAACTTCATACTTATTTTTATAGAAGACGAAGTTCAGACTGTTATAAAATGTTGTATTTGTTAGTTGTTATATTTTGAAGCAAGTAAAATTTATCTTGTTTTAAGCAAGATAAAGTTCATATTTCTATAGAAGACCAAGTTCACATTGTTATAAAATGTTATATTTGTAAGCTGTTATATTTTAATGTAAGTAAAATTTGCTCTTGTTATTAGCACGATAAAGTTCATATTTGTATAGAAGACGAAGTTCACACTGATATAAAATGTTGTATTTGTTAGTTGTTATATTTTAATGTAAGTAAAATTTGCTCTTGTTATTAGCAAGATAAAGTCCATATTTCTTTAGCATTTTACTAAAGTGTGAAGTAGGACGAATAACTCTCGAATATATCCGGCTATTGCTGAACCGACAGGCCTATTTTAATAATAAATATTATAACAGTCATTGTTGAAAATAAATAATGATTAGGACATTAGACATTTATATTCGAATATATTATTTGTTGTATGTTATAACGCCCAACTGTACGTAGCGCAGATTCAGTAGCGTGCGTGAAAAGCAGCACGGAGGACAACGAAGCAGCTATTTACAATAAGCAACTAAGGAAATTATAAGTATGAAACAAACTTAAGTATATGCTTATCGTCATTCATCATCATCATTATACCGATTATATCCAAGACTTACGCATCAGAGCCCGTGGTACAGTTTCTAATCTAGCCAGATAGATACCTGACCCCCTATAACACATGTTACGCCGTATTTTAATAAATACGGGATACTTAAAATGAAATCACGTCGGAAACATCACTTAGCTTGCCTACTATTTAGTGTTATCAAGAATCAGGAGCTATATTATTTATATAATAAGCTGAGTTGGACGGTGAGTAGAAGAGATTGCATGAGTAGACAATGTGCACAGCAACTCGCCATCCACTCACAGAGATCGGCCGCTTTTAGAGGTTCCTTTAAATACGCTGCATCGAAGGTGTGGAATAACCTTCCACCGCCTCTAAGAAACATAAATGCGTAAGCTACTTTTCGACTACGACTGAGACAGCACCTAGTAAATGCACAACGACAGCACGGTAATATTGATTGTGATATGTCCTTTATTTAAGTTGGGCGCTAAAATGGTTTCAATTATAGCTTCGTAGGTCCTAGGTCGTTGCAGAGTTTTCAAATTTGATCTTGACACCCTGCTCAAGTGGGAGGAGACCGAAACAAAAACTGGCGAGCCAACGTGCCCACGCGTTGCGCTTCAACAATGTTATTATAATTTTATCTATGTACTTCGTTTATGTAAACGTTTTATTGATTATTTTACATGGTTTATGTTGATATTATAATTCTATAGGTAAAATTAAGTATCATATGTATATATGTCATAATTACTTAAATATTTATGTAATAATATTATTAATTTTATTAATCTTTTATTATATCTATATGTATGTAACTGTATCAGGATATTTATTAGCTTCCGTACGTCACGGGAACCTGGCATATGCTGAACTGGAGACCTGATTGCTACAGCTCTGGGACGCATGTGTACATTAACTCATTTTGTTACTCTTTGTTTTTATTCGCTTTTTGTTTGTATCTAGTTATTAAGTATGTAGCGGCCAGCTACATAACACCCGCACAACGCCATCTACCCAAAAGACGAAGAAACTACTACGACACACTACACTACGACTACAAACAAGGCGGGAATATTCGAACGATCCTGAACCGCGATATCAACTTTCGCGAGCCAAGCGGCATATATAGAAGTTCAAATGTATGTCCGTCGGCCTGCAGGCCACCAAGCACGACCACCCAGCTTGGTTAGAGGCTCCTCCCTCTAGTTGGAGGAACACCACACCTTTATCCTCCACATTGGTGACCCCGACGTGATCTGAAGCAACCTTCACCGGTCAGATTACCAGCAAGCTCTCCCGACGTGATCTGAAGCAACCTTCACCGGTCAGATTACCAGCAGCTCCCGACGTGATCTGATGCAACCTTCACCGGTCAGATCAGCACCAGCAAACAGCATCGTCATCTCCACCTCGCCTCACTCCAAACTTCACCTGATGGTCAGCAACCAAGTCGCCGCCAGCCAGCATCTTCGAAGCCAGGGTCCAACCGTAGGCCATGCAGACTTGCATGCCTGGTCCTCCCTGCAGCCTCTCCAGCGCCACGGCACGCCTCACTGCACACACGGTCCTCGTAAGCAGCGCACATCGCTCCCGTCCACGCAGCAGTGCCACTACGCAACCGCTTCGCAGCAACTACGCAGCCACTACGCAGCCACGACGCAGCCACTACGCAGCAACTCCCCGACTCACTGTGGGACACTCACTGCTCAACGCTCACTGCTCATCGCCTACTGCTCATCACCGACTGCACATCACCTTCGCAACTTCACCCCGACTCACCGTGGGACTTGCGAAGCACACTGCGGCAAGCGACTACAGACTCCACTGGCACTCGACAACTGACCCCATCAGCTTCAAGAACGACCTCCGGTCTTGGGGGGGAGTGATGTAGCGGCCAGCTACATAACACCCGCACAACGCCATCTACCCAAAAGACGAAGAAACTACTACGACACACTACACTACGACTACAAACAAGGCGGGAATATTCGAACGATCCTGAACCGCGATATCAACTTTCGCGAGCCAAGCGGCATATATAGAAGTTCAAATGTATGTCCGTCGGCCTGCAGGCCACCAAGCACGACCACCCAGCTTGGTTAGAGGCTCCTCCCTCTAGTTGGAGGAACACCACACCTTTATCCTCCACAAGTACATATTGTTCCCACTTATATGCTGTATAGCAATAAAGATTTCTTTCTTTTTTCTTTCTTTCTTCTTTCCTTCTTCTTTTCTACTTTCCATATTCTTTCTATCTTTTTTCTTTCTTTATATTTATTTCTTTCTTCTTTTCTACAGAGCGATTGCTATCCGTCCAACGCAACCCAAGGGGATAGTGATATTCGAGTCCATGGTTATGAGATATATTGCTTCTACTTGAACTGCGATTACGACCTTAATGCAATTTCTCAGATAAGAAAGTATTTTTTACTCGATCTAGGTGCAAAATGCTCATATCAAGTACAAACCGTTAGTTTGGTAAAGCTTTACCTTACAACAAATTCAAATATATCCACTAAAATAATAAGCATCTAAATTAATTTTTCTTTTTAAAACCAGGAAGGAATAATCAATTTGGGATCCACGGGATCCACATATTCGTCCCTACGAGTTGGTACGTCCGTCAGTGTTGCCAGAAGGTAACATTTCTTAATTTTTTCTTAACTTTTGAACCCCTCGCGTAACATGTAAGTAATTTTTATATTTAATGCAATTTTCGTAACTTTTGAGAACAACGAGACTTGATACTAGATTTTTATTGCAAACAGCTAACGAAGGCATTTCAATTCAACGCATCCAAAATGAACTCACCTAAAATTGGCACGTCTTAAGAAAAAGTATCTTTTTCAAAGTAGTAGTAAGTGATCTGTGTATCTCAGAGATGGCTTTGAATGAAAAGCTCGTGGATACCTGTAACTATTAAAGCATGATTTTGCTTGAACGTGTGCGCGTAGAACAAGTAGGTAGGTATGTTAGGAGGATTCTATACGTATCGAATATTAGTTGTTAGTTCAGAGAAAAAATAACAGATCTACTCCCTCGTAGTTTTTGTTCAAACTAATAGAATAAGTTAGGTGCTAGACTAGATAGCATCAACAGTGAAAATGGCGCTACGAACAAATGAAACTAGAGTCTGTTTTATCTTAAGATTAAATTTAATATACCCTGATCGTAATTCCTTTATATTTTGCCATTTTGCTGATATCGATTTGCGTCCAACCTCCGATCTCAAAAACACGGAAATGAAAAAATAACAATAATGTAACTTTTGTAGCTAAAATGTAACATTTCGGGAAACGAAATGTAACTTACGACTTAAGGCCCTGGCAACACTGACGTCCCTATATTTGTCATTTCCATCAGGTGAAAAGTCAGTCAATTGTCAAACAAAAAATAAAAAAATAACAATTTACAATGATAAAATGGAGATAATGTTAAGATTCATACCAACTACTCGATTTAGATTTAATGCGACTAGGATTTTATTAACACAAGTAGCTCATTATACTAGGTAAGAAATCAAAGCAAATGATTACAGTCACATAACCTGCTCGTCGTATTGAATTTTAATTTTCTTTCATTATAGATTGGCTGAGGTTGGTAAACTAGAATCACCAAAGACAACTGGCAAATATGATACGGGGCAATTAATTCTACACAAGGTATTTGGTTATCGAGGAGTAATTTTGTTTCCCTGGTTGGCGCGGGTGTATGACAGGGATGCGACGAACAAAAAGGAGAGCAAAGATACCTCGGCATCAAGTGATGCTTCGGGGGATTCTCTATCGAACGTCGGCAAGGAAGTCAAGGGCAGAACACATACATTCTATCAGGTCCTTATAGACACCAGAGATGCTCCTTACATAGTAAGTATCACTATATTTTCACTGTCGTATCTTGTTTAAGTCATAAAAACTAATTTTTTTGTTTAAGTACATGAAGATTCGTAATATTTCAAATATTAATAAATACTACTACAACTTTAATACTGCATGTGGCTTGTAAATTACAAATTTAAAACCCTTGAAGATAAATATTGTTATGCAACATAATTTTATCTTGAAATGCAATGAAGATTGTTTAATGTTTTTATGTACTTTCTCTATAACATAGACAAATAATAAGTGTTATTTACATTTATTTTTGACTGTGCAAACACACATCGACATGAGACCTGAGTGGAAAAGAAAGGTACATAATGTGCATATAATTTAATAAACTTTCAGTGTTTTCGTGGTTTAATAACAATATTAGAAATAGATTACAGTTTTAACTCTCACCTGTAGGAACTTATTGATATCAGATCATCTAAATAGGGAAATCAGGCTTGTCTGCAGACAACTACAAAGTGGTTTTTAAATAATTTTCTTACAAACACAAAATACTCAAAATTTAAGTTAAAAACATTTAAATTTTATTAAATAAGTTCATTATATTGCCTTTCTCTTCTTTGCGTTTTTTGCATGTTGAATGCTATAATTTTCTTAGTCAATGAAATTCTGCGCAAGGACATTTAAATAGGTAGGAAAACATAATTATTTTAAGACTAGAGGATGCCCGCGGTTACATCCGCGTTATTTAAGGCTACTGCTCCACTCCCGTCGCTCATAGCGCGATGTTATATAGCCTATAGCCTTCCTCGATAAATGGGCTATCTAACACTGAAAGAATTTTTCAAATGGGACCAGTAGTTCCTGAGATTAGCGCGTTCAACCAAACAAACAAACAAACTCTTCAGCTTTATATATTAGTACTAGCTGCAAATAAAAACGTCTGCATAAGGACTGCAATTTGGAAAAAGCGGGAATAATTACTACCCCTTTTTTATTGCTTATTATTAACAATAAAAAAAAAATAGTTGATAAAATTTATTTTTTATTAAAAATGACTTTAAATACATGATCCATATGGATACCTAAGCAAAGTCATATTTTATTCATATATTTATTTGCATAAAACATGGTATTCAATGATGTTGCATTATACATTTAGACCACATGTTTTGCTAAGGTTTTATAGCATGCATTAATAATATTACATTTATTGACAAACATCATGTACATTAACATTTTGAAATTTCTTCTTTAAAAATTCCTTAACACTATAAAAATTGTGGTCAACTAGCCATGCATATAATTTAGTTTTAAACAAGTGCTAATTATTGAGTTTAAAGGCCTATTCAAACCTGAGCGATATTCGCTGCCGCTGTGGGTAAAGGTACATACCGCGCGGGTTTCGCTCAGGTATTTAGTATCAAGTACCGCGGCTAGAGCGACCTGAGCGATATTCGCTGCCCCGGTGGGTAGATGTACATACCGCGCGGGTTTCGCTCAGGTATTTGGTATCAAGTACTGCGGCTAGTTCTTACCTCTCTGAGCGAAACTCGACTACCGCGCGTTATTCTACCCACAAGGATAGCGAATACCGCTTAGGTCTGAACAATAATATTACCGCATACCCACTGGGTTTTCTCTGCCGCAGACGGTAGCGAATACCGCTTAGGTCTGAACAGGCCTTAATGTAGCTAGGTATTTTATTATAAGTACATGCAAACACACATAGCTAGGCAACTCTTATTATATTTGGTTGATCTGGGAATATCATTCAGCACCAGTCGATTTGGATCTCGAAATATGTATAATAAATTTTACATGGAAAAAGCTACTACTAAACTTCAAACTATGTTTAGTCCATGTATTATATGTATATCTAAGGTGGTTTATGTCTGACAGTAATCACTATCACTACATAGTATGAAACAAACTCTGTCTTTTAAAGCGGTTTTTTTAATTGACAGAGTGATTCAAGACGAAGGTTTATATGTATAATAGATGCATAATATAGTAGAGAAACACTGATAATATTGCATAATAGATATTGCACCCATGCTAAGCCGGGGCGGGTCGCTAGTTCATAATAAGTGCTGACGATTATTTAGATGGGTATTCTTGATAAAAATCAGGATCTCATACAAATCAAAATCGTTTCTGTCCTCTAATGTAGGTACATAGATTACTAAGGATCCAGCTATCTTTGTTTGGTTTGCTTGACCCGCTGAATGCGTGACACAGTCATCCATCTATTGCTAAAAATAATCGTAATACAGTCTACTATATATCCCACATTTCTGGTCCTTCGAGCCGGATTTCTGTTTGTTTCGTACCATATTTTTATATATATTTGGCCATATTTATAATTTTCATAACTTTGTACGTTACCAAGGAAACCGCGGCCTGACCCCATTGAAAATATTTTCGAAATATCTTAAAATTTCTATGGAAAATTTAAAATCGACCTAATTTAGCTAACACTTTTTTTTCGAAAATATTTTCAATTAACTTTTTAGACCTATGTATCCTGCTTATGTGTATGAAGTTTCATTAAAATCGGGTCATTCATTTCGAAAAATAAGGACTTGAAAGTTTGTATGAAAAGCCGTAAGGCGTAAACGCTCTTAACTCACGGTTTCTCTGCCACAAGGTTTTAACCATGACATTATCTCTACTTTACTTCCATTGTGTATAAAATTGCACATAGTGACTACATTATTATTATTATATTTATTTACAGCGTGCCCAAACAGAAGCGGTGACTTTCCTTGGCAACCAGGAGTCGAGTCGGAGCTTGTATGCGATACCGGGGCTAGACTATGTGGCTCACGATGATATTATTCCGTACACGTCGGTGGAAAGAGTGCCGCTGCAACATGAGCTCTTCGATAAATTCCTTATGCATAATCCTGACAAAGGTAAGAAACGGTAAAAGTCAAACATATTTAGGTTAAAGGAATTTAAACCCTTGGTAAATTGATATTAGAATCAGAATGTCTTGCGCGTTATGCCGTCCTTGGTCCTGAGCGGCCATGATCATGGATGCACATCGACAGAATGTAACTATTTATGTCTTCACAACTGTTCATTTCAGAATCGTATCAATGTTTGTACAAATATATTTTGTGTTATGTATTTAAAATCAACGTAATTAATTCACAAATTAAATGTGTAAAACCGTTCGATCGAACCGTATTGTACGCTGTGTTAGTAAAATTGCGCATCTTCCGACACGCGTTACAGAATACTCGTGCAAGTACATCCGTAAGGAAATCCAACAAGTGTTCTGCAAATAAGACAGTATCAAGTACATACAGTCAGGCACATGCCTGACATCAGCAAATGTAACGTTGGCTCGTCATAAGATCATCCACTAATCTCGCCTGCGTAACTAGTATCACGTCTTACAGTCGTGTCATTAAGTTGAGCTAGCCCTGTTGCCAAATGGCATTCGATAAGCGATATCGCTAATCGCTAAGTCCGAATCTCTATGGAATTGACAAAGGCTGTCGATATCACGTGGTCAACGAAGAAGGAATTCCTTATGTTGCCATGGCAACCAAGCGTTAGCGAAAGTAGAAATCAGAAGCGAATGCCATTTGGCTAGGCCAAAGAGCTCAGTTGGCTAGGCCTTCTGGTTCTATTCTTGCCAAGTGCCGACGTAGTCTGTCACTAAGTACCTAGGTCCTAAATAGAAGCACTGTTACTTGTCGCCAAACATGTTGGGAATTGATCGTTGTATTATGTCATCTACTAGCGCATGCCAGATCGTTATACAGTTCTTATTTTACTTTCGTTAAATTCGATCAACTGGTATAAAATAAAAGGTTGCATAAATAGTTACGGTCCGCTGCAAGGGCCGCTTTTTCTACTTAGGCATTTTATGTGTGCATCTGGTTCGCTTGTGACCATACGCAACTTCTCTTCATACATACTTTTTTATAAAAAAGATACGAATCATCCGTGCAGCATAACAATAATGTCACACAGGCACATGCAATTAATCTTCCGTAGGTAACATACAAAAGGCGATTTCCTAGTCTAAGAATCACTCAGGCGCTCGCTTTTTTAAATCTGTTCGACTGCTGGATGCCGACCCACCACGGCCACCACGCCGGCCAAGTGCATGTTGGTTTTCAAGATGATTATGGAGCATAGGCCAGAATTTTGGTAACCAATTCGAAATTCTAGGCTGGACATATAAGAAACTTGACATCGTTGTTTTATCTTTATAAAACAACAACGATGTAAAGTGCGCCTAGTTCCACCATGATGCAGGTTTACTCACGATGTTTTCTTTCACCCTTAAAGCTAACTTACAATTTATCCCCTCATAACGTCGAAAAGTCAGTGTTGCTACCCTGAGTTTAGAGTGAAAACGCACCAGATACCTGCATGGCAATCTGTTGGTGTTTCTACTTAGCATTTGTTGCCCCTAATTTTATCTATCGTCACGCCTGTCTCCCATTGGGGTAGGCATAGACTATGGAACGCCAAATGCTCCAGTTCAAACACACCTCATTCGCTTCCTCGACATTCAATAACCTCATCATACATGCTCGCCTGTTATGGGTACTTTTAATTTGGCCCTCTTTTAGTACGTCACCTATTCGGTCGGTGTACGTCCGTTTTGGGCGTCCCCTACCGATATCTCCATTCATTCTTACACGATACACTTCTTTCGTAGGTATTTCTTCTTTCATCCATCCGTTCCAAATGTCAAAACCATCTACAACAACAGCCCTAATCTTAGTCTTTGAATATTAATGCAAATAAGGTAGACTAGAGCAAGCACACGTTGTTACAGATCCTCCATTCATAGCGCAAGAGACGTTGCGCGCGTGGCAGAAGAAGAACCACCCGTGGTTGGAGCTGAGCGACGTGCACCGCGAGACGACTGAGGACGTGCGCGTTACCGTCATACCCTTCTACATGGGCAGTCGAGAGTCGCAGAACTCCGCTGTCTACTGGGTAACACAATTACTTAACGTCTGTCGACATGTAGACGTTGATCAGCTCTGGTTTCCTTACTACTAAGCCTGCCTCATCATCATCACCATCATAGGTCTCGTTACACCTATAGGAGATGATTTATACAGCGTCAGAAGAGTAAACTCCGTTTAGGTGACTGTACAGACCGATTCGGGAGCGGCAGCAACGACCACACGCTTGGCAAACAAAGCTCGGAGTTAATGGGAGAGGCGGTTTTACGTTTTTCTTATTGTGGTGCCTGCGGGTACTTTTTGGACCAGGACTTCAAGCCAGGTGATTTTTCTCCACCGAGCACGATCTTCTGCAAGATCCTCCAATTTTGAGAAATCTATATCATGTAGCGCTTAACGCTACCTTAACACATGCAGGCGTACGGGACGCTTTGCATCTGCAACTTCTACCAGAAAAGTTTTCCTCGGCAAACGAGATGGCACCATGCGATATACGTGCCCTACCCACCGTAACATCCTCAGCTTCAGCAGATCAGCTAGGCAATTTGGAAATTTCTAGCACTTTTTTGTTTGCCATCTTATCTTTCCATGCGATGCCTAGAATGACTCGAAAATAACGCATATGGAACGATTTGAGTCGTCTTCCTGCATCGCGTAAGATGTCCAGGTCTTAGCTCCGTACAAGAGTAAACGCCAGGACACTTGCCTATAATCGCCGTATAAGTTAGTGTTTGTGTGTCCAGTGGCGCTACTGCATCCGGCTGGAGAACCTAGGGTCGCAGGCGGTGCAGCTGCGCGAGCGGCACTGGCGCATCTTCTCCCTGAGCGGCACGCTGGAGACCGTGCGCGGCCGCGGCGTGGTCGGCCAGGAGCCCGTGCTCGCGCGCCACGCGCCCGCCTTCCAGTACAGCAGCCACGTCAGCCTGCAGGCGCCCAGCGGACACATGTGGTGCGTACACACACACCACACACACACGCACAGGCACGCTGGAGAATATTTTAATTCATTCGACTATGCTTATGTGTTCGGAATTGGATCATTTTTGTTTTATCTAAATTATGATAAATCGGGCTCAGTGGCGTGCCATTGGAGAGGCCTATATACAGCAGTGGACTACGGCAGGCATGATGATGATAAGAGTTGTGTCATCTGCAAAGGGCAACGTTTTAGAATTAGTGACATTGGGCAAATCGTTGATGTACATCAAAAACAAAATGGACCCAAAACACTTCCTTGCGGCACACCAAATCTATTATACTTATAATTAGATCTGTTACTTATCTTATTATTGTTATGAATAGTACTTATTTCACACATTGACTTCTGTCAGTATTAGCCTTCGCTCTAATACCGTATCTTTTTAATGTATGTAAGTGTAGCTCATGGTGAACAAAATCGAAAGCTTTGCTCATATCAAAGAATATAGCACTTACTAGCGTATTCTTATTGATCGCCTCAGTTATTTCCTTAATGACATCAAAGCATGCTAACGACGTGGAGCTATTTTGCCGGAAACCAAATTGTTCTTTTTACTACTACTTTTACTATACTCCTGAAAATTTTACAATATCATTATGTTTCAACATTGCCTTTTCGAATACTATGGAGAGTATTGGTATCAGTGTAATGGGACGGTAATTATCCAAGTCAGTTACTTCTCCTTTTTTAGGGTTCCGTACCTCAAGGTAAAAAAAGGAACCCTTATAAGATCACTTTCTTGTCCGTCTGTCTGTCTATCCGTGTGTCACCACCAATTTTCTCAGGAACGGGTGGACCTAGCAAATTGAAATTTATACCAGATATTGAGGTCTATGGTGCTATTAGGTGTATGAAAATCAGGGTCCTGGGTCAACCCAATAAAAAGATATGGTCAAAATTTTGAGATTTTTGCGAAAACTTGTAAGTTCCAAAATTAACCTTAATTTTCAACTTTTTTTAATTTTCGGAATTTTTAATTTACTTGTGCTGAAAGACCTTGGTTTTGACCAAAATTGACAATTCTAGGTCAGCCGTAAGTACCCTATAGGTTTTGGGTCGAAAACCTATATGGTAGTTCGCGTTGAACTAGAATCACGAAATTACGGTCTTACGGCTAAAATAAAGGAAAAATTACAAAAAATAAAAAAATGTGGAAAATTTAAGGGTGTCCCCATACATACATAGTAGACTCCATTTAAGATAGTCCTCTAAGTTGTATGGGCGCTCATACAGATTTAGAGGACTAATTACCTCAAATAAGGTAAAATGCGTACGGAACCCTCGGTGCGCGAGTCAGACTCGCACTTGCCCGAATTTTTTTAATAAGGGCTTAGCTAAGTACTTTTACAAGCGCATGGGAAAGTATCTTCCTCAAAAGAAACGTGTTAAAACAACTTTCACAAATATTCCAGGGGAACATTCAGAATGGAACGAGAGGACGGCTACACGTTTGACTGCCGCATCCCACCGTTTTCATTAGAGAGCAAGCCGGACGAGGGCGCGCCCGTAGCGCCCACTACCGCCACGTGACCGCCCACCGCACTCCGCACTCGCTTCACGACCTCTCGACCACACGCGAGCGACCAGTTAACGCAACACTCTCAACTATCGATTGCTCAAGTCAAGCGACCACGCAGGGGACTCGTGAACGACCCAAATTAAACCTTGTTAACATGTGATGAATACGTTCTCAATTGTGATGTATATTCAACCAGTCATTTTATTTTTAGCAATATGCTATAAACAAATAATGATTGAGTCGCCTTGGGTAGCTTTGAATTCGTTTAATACCTACCTATGTATTTTTTATATGTAACTTTCTGTTATGTATAATTGCGGCATCTTAAAATATATAAGAGGAAAAATATTTTACGAAATCTGAGAAATAACGATTAATTTTTTATTGAAAAAAAAATGACAAAAGATTGAAATTATATGCAATACGATTTTGCTCAGACGACATTAAATTGCTTAAAATACGAGGGGTGTTGTAGAATGCAAATTACAGCGTCAAATAGGCAGTTTTTTTGTCGTCAAATATTTACTTGACATCATTCGGTATAATTTATATCAAAGACAAACTTACGATGACATGCTAAGGCGAGAAACGTTGAATATTTTTTAATTCTATGCCAAACGTATACAAAGAAAGCTACATTTGAAATTATTTTGATAACCTTACTCGATTTTTTTTTAATTATCTGGGTGACTACTGTTTTTTTACTTTCCACACTTCTTTAATTTTGCAGACATTTGATATCTTCTGATGTCCTAATTAACAAGATTAAATAATCATACCTACTTATGTTTTACTATCCGCCCACGAGGTTTGGACTGGACCTTTGTTTCCATTTATTTCACTTACAACAGTCTATTTTATGAGAATTTAGCGCTAATTTAATAATGCAATTCAATGTTACTCAAAGCGACAGCCCTTATAATATTAGTTTTATTTATTATGTTGTTAATAGATAAAATCCTTAGTAATATTCATTACATCCACGTATTTTATGTGAAATAAAATCCCTAGTTGTTTTAAAATAATTTCTAGATCTGTAATAAATTACAGTATTCTGTTTATGATGTTTTATTTATTGATCTTGGAGACGAACTGTGTCGTTCGTGCATTGGCTAGTTGTAAGTATAACATAAAAACGGTTATTTTTTAAATGTATACGTATATTCGGGGCTTTACATTTTTATATCAAGGTACGAGGGGAGGTCCAAAAGTTCGTGGAATGGAGGGTATTGAGTGGGGATAGGGGCGCTCGCTTAAATTTCGCTCGTAAATTTTCCAACTTTTGTTAATTAATATTCGCGATTTTAGAGTGTTTCAAAGTAAAATAATGTTAAAGATGTCTTTTTTTACCGATAAAGAATTTCATAAAATATATTCGCTTATATCTGAATCACACGCATATTCCCTATTGTAGACCTGACTGTCCCGAGTTCCAACAAAAACCTATTTCTTACACCAGGTTATGACCTGGAGTAGTAAATAGGGTTTAGTTACCAAACCAACTACGGTAAAAAAACTGGCACGATTGGCACTTGTCTTGTTGTACGAGGGGTTCAAACAAAGTTCGTGGAATGAAAGGGTTCTAAATTAAATAAAACATTAAATCTATTTTCCTTTTCAATATAATCACCCTTGAGCTGAATACATAATTATATTGGATCTATGAATAAATTTATCTAACCCGTCGAAATAATATTTTTTGTCTTTCGCCTTAAAATGGGCCAAAATTGCCTTCTTCACCTCATTGTCGTCGGAAAATTTCCTTCCCCTTAGGCCTTTTTTTAAATTGGGGAACAAATAAAAATCACTAGGGGCCAGGTCTGGACTGTAAGATGTGTGGACTAGTTATTCAAATCGTGTGCAGAGCAGCCATTGCAAGTCTGCTCTTGTGAACTGGTGGTGCGTTGTTTTGAAAGAGCAACACACACCCTTAGCCAATTTTCTTCGACGTTTTTCTTTGATGGCCTCCTTTTGCTCTAGTATCGATGCGTAGTATTCTCCGGTTATGTTTCTTCCCTTTTCTTTGTAATCAATCAGTATTATTCCCTCACAATCCCAAAAAACAGTAGCCATCAACTTTCCAGCCGATTCCGACACCTTGAATTTCTTTGGGAGGTGGTGTGCCTTTTTTATGCCATTGCATAGACTGCTGTTTTGACTCAGGCTCAAAATGATAGACCCATTTTTCATCACCAGTTACAATCCGGTCCAAAATCTGGGCAGGTTCATCTCCACACAACTCCAAAAACCGCTTTGAAGCATCGACGGGCTGCTGTTTCTTAAGCGGTGTGACGTGTGTCTTCCGGATTGACCTGTTTAGCAGGCGAGTGTTCGTAAACGAATGACGCATCATCGTTGTCTTCTTTTCACCTCCCCTGGAGGGGCGGTGGGGAAATCTATTGGAATTGATTTCCTCCAGGTGGTCATCATCGCGGCCCATTGCTATGGGCCGGTCATTGGCTTTGCCGCTCCCGAGGCTGTCCATCCGGGTGAGTCCCCGTTGGGAAGGCCCAAATAGTCGCCTTCCAGAGGACGGCGGTTGGTCATCAGTCTGCTGATGGCTTGATGGAGCGGCCCCGCTCGAGGGAACTGGGATCAGTTCCCGAGCGGGGCATTTGAGTCTCCTCCAGATTAACGTCGTGGTGTCTGGATGGGGGAGGGGAGCTATTTTGACGAGGTGGGTATGCTCGGAGCGATCTGCTCGCTCGAACATACCCCGGGCCAGTCCGCTCACGAATCCCTTGAGCGGTTTCCATTTGAGGTCCCGATGGATGGTCGCGTTTCTCAGATACCTGGGCGCGTCGACCGCCAGGCGAAGGCACACGTTCTCCACCCGCTGCAGTCGCTGCCGAGTGGTCCTTGTTGTCATGTTGTACCAGGCCGGCCCCGCATAGGTGAGGCGCGACCTGATATAAGTTTTGTAGAGAGCCAGCTTGGCTCTCAGCGACAACCTCGAGGACAGCAGCGGGCGCAGTATCGCCCTGATTACTTGGGCCTTCGCGACCATGGTCTCGACGTGGTGTGACATCGTCAGGTTTCGGTCGATTGTGACGCCCAGGTACTTGACCGTCGGCGACCAAGGGATTTTCTCCCCCATCGGCTTCAGGCACGGTGGGTACTGTACCCGTCCAGTCACCAGAGCCTGGGTCTTGGACACGTTGCACTTGAGCCTCCACTTCTTCAGCCAGCCCGGGGGCGCCTCAAGTGTCGGGCTCAGCTTCAGTGCAGAGTGTCTGGCGTTCCGTGAGCTGGACAGGTACTTGGCGTCGTCGGCAAACAGCGCCAGCTTCACGTCGCCCACTACTGGAATGTCGTCCGTGTAGTGGGCGTACAAGACAGGGGAAAGACAACTCCCCTGCGGGACTCCGGCCTTGATGGTCCTCTCCTCTGACGTGCCGTCCTCGACGGCCACGTGGAAGGTTCTCCCTTGGAGAAATGATGTGATGACCGTGATGAGTTGCCGGGGGATAGTGGACGTCGATAGTTTGTAAATGAGGCCGTCATGCCACACCCTATCGAACGCCTTCTCCATGTCGAACATCACGGTCACCGTGTGGCCTCGCTTGTTCATGTGGTGGAGTGTGCTTGGCGAAACCCGAATTGTTCGGGCCTCGGGATGAGGTGCGGGGTGAGCTTCGCCAGCAGCAGCCGCTCGAACATCTTGGACGTCGTCGAGAGGAAGGTGATGGGCATGTAGTTCTCCGGTTTCCTGAGGTCCTTGCCGGGCTTGGGGAGTACAATGACCCGGCCCCGCTTCCAGCTGGTCGGAAAGTGGCCGGTCGGTAAGTAGACAGCTACCACGCAGCATGCCCAGAAACCACTCTACCCTCAACCTCAGGTAAACAACCTTGGTGGAGCGCTGAGCTTGAACGCAAGCGCAAGAAGGTAAGAAGGTCTCTAAACAGGGCAATTAACACTAGCGCGGACGAAGATTGGGACGCTTATAAAGCGGCCAAATCATGCTACAAGACATGACAGATCAGATTCAGACGCACCATGGGATGGAGGAAATTCTGTGGGAGATTGAATCTTGCCAACAAGCAATCCGGGTAAGGAAACTACTGGCTCAGCAACCGATGGTTGCACCAGGTACTCTCCGTAAACCGGATAACACATACACCACATCGGAGGAGGAGACAAGACGCGTCCTACTCGAAACACACTTCCCAGGCTGCGTCCTCACCCCGGTAATAACGTGGCACGATACACCAACAGTGGCGACCGAACACGAGTGGAGACACGCAAACACCGTGGTCACAGAAGAAAAACTCCGATGAGTCATCGATAGCTTCCATCCCTTCAAAGTAGCCGGACTGGACGGCATCTTCCCGAGGTTATTACAATGGGGGGGTGAACCTGTCCGTAAAAGACTTCTGGCAATCATGAGGGCTAGCCTGGCCCTTAGATATGTACCGAAGAGTTGGAGGGAAGTCAAACTAATTTTCATACCAAAACCAGGCAAAACAGACTACACTAATGCAAAGTCCTTCAGACCAATAAGCCTGACCTCATTCATGCTTAAAGCCTTGGAAAGACTATGCGAGAGGGAATTAAGAAATGGGGCACTTAAGCACCTACCCCTACATGCCAATCAACATGCATACAGCTCAGGGAAATCGACGGAACTTTGACAAGACAAACTTCTCCAGCATAAGCAACGCCCTAGCCAGACATGGTGTGGATCAGATGCTCATACAGTGGATCCAAAACATGCTCAACAAAAGGGTAGTGCGCCTGCACGGCGACTCCCAGACAGCCTTGATAACTAAAGGTTGCTGGCAGGGCGGTGTTCTCTTCCCGCTATTGTGCAGCTTAGTCATCAATGAACTCATAGACAAACTCAACGCGAGATATTTTTACACAATAGGATATGCAGATGATCTGACCATTCTCACCTCAGGTAAGGTAACTAGTACAGTGTACGACCTTACGGCCTGGCCACGGACAATTCGCTCCAGCGAAAATTCGCGCGACGCGACCGGCGACGCGACTTGCGACTGAATCAAATGTATAGAAATGTTCTAAGCATGCCACGCGCAGTGGCGACCGGCGAATAGCACCGAGCGGTACCGCGGCGTGTCGCGCGACCAAATGTACGAATTAGTTCGGCGCACGCCACGGCGGGCGTCGAGCAGTAGCTCTACAGCATCGGTCCAGTGGTATCTGGGTCGACCGACAAGACGATGTCCTGTTGGTCGACCCACATCACCACGTTCCCCTCCCATTTTCTCGACGTGACTGAGCCATAAAATATCAGTAAACCTATTTATGTTTTAAGGCAGCCGATACAAGGCAGTGGCAGATATACGGCGGGTTACCTAGGGTAAAGATTAGGGTAACTTACCCTAATCTTTCGTCACTACGTCACTACCACGGCATTCGGCAGGTGTGCGTTGTAAGCATGCGACCAGCAAATTGTACTTAGTTGTTCCACAACGAATGGACGCTGTCCGTTCAGGCATTTCCGGCGACGGGGGTGTGCGTTCGCGCAGCGGAATGTTGTTGAATTTAGAGATTTAAATTATGCAGATATTTAGTGTATGACGTCGTATAATTGTGTATGGTAAAAAAAAATTTGTGCACGCAGCCATTGTAGAGAAATTCAGCAAAAACTGATTCCGCTGGGCGAACGTTGTCCTGGCGGAACTTTTTTTAATCCATTGACTTTAGAAGAAAAGAGATGTGTCCAAAAATGAGTGTGTATTTGTGTGTAATTGTGTACGTATGAATAAAATTAGTGCATGCATAAACTTCGGAGAAATTCAAGTTTCCGCTACGCGAACGTTTGGCCATTAGCTAGTTTTCATATAAAGCGCTTACATAGAGAGCTGTACATTTTTACATACGTTGTTTTGAATTTGTTTATATTTGTTTAAAACCAGATTTAGAAAAAATCGTAGGGCTTAAAAGATAAAAATAAAAACGTAAAATACGCTTATTAGGTCTTAGTTCTTAAAGTATGCAATTTGGGGTCTAGATTTTCACGTTTATACAAACCTTGTAAGTGTCTGCAACATGTTGCCAAGTATCAATGATGTTCCGTTAGTAATTAAAGAGTTATAGGACAATTTACCATGAATAGATCACTGTTTACAAAGCAGTCAAATATTACGACGTTCTAAAGGAATTGCATGGTAAAATGTATGCCAATAATTAGTGTATTCATTCAACTATTCACATGCAAAATTTCATGTCATTAAATTCAGTAATTAAAGAAAAACAATTAAAATACTGACGAAGGTATCGAAAACCTACATAACCCGACCAAGTTCGGATAGCTACAAAAAAGCGGCCGTGCAATATATTTAGGTAACATCCCCAAATTTACAGTATAATACCGGTATTGAATTGGTATAGGTGATAACACAATTGTTGTTTCGATATAATTTATAGGTCATTTACTTTTGTACACCTACTTTTTTAAATGTATTTGACTATGACAGAAAGAAGGTACTATTTACGTAGGTACTTTATTTAAGTATGCGCTTGAGACTTGAGATATAATCTAGATATATTATTAAACTTTAAGACAAATAAAATTCATACAGCTAATTTCTATTGAAGAGTTCACGGATCAGAATTCTACTATAGACATAAATACTACTGTTTTGGTAAATATTTATCATATTGTAGCTTATTACACTATTTAACCAATGGACTAGGTATGCACGAGCGTTCCCTTTGCAACTTTAGTGGATCAAACAATCTAATAACTTAAGAAAAACTACTTCTTGAATCGATTTTTTAATTTATGTATACCGTTGTCAGTACAACGTAGTGACTTATGTATGTGAGCGTGTTCCCCCGCACCCTACCAAAATATGCAGAATTATTTTGTTCAAAGCGGTACGCTAGTCCTTTGGTTAAATAGTCTAGGTATTGTAGTTATGAATTGATCAAAAATATTCTAGTGTGAAAAAATAGACAGCGCGCTGCGCGCAACGAGTGATAGGTTCTTCTGTGGCTTCCCGCTTGAAACGGTACTTCCATCCTTGAAGAAAAGAGAGGGCAATATGTTTATTAAACCTGTTTTAGTTAAAACACATTTAAGTCCATTGCTGTTGTTGCAAGCGTTTGTTAACGTTATTATAATTACATAATTATGTAATATGTAATTCAAAGTATTTTTGTACACGGATATTTAAATACTTGTTAATTGAAGATTTATTTTTATCGTAGATAGTGGCGTTATTATTTAAAAAATATTTTTAATTCAAGAAATGCAATTGTTTTACTTTTTCCTAACGCTTGTGTACGCAACTGTACCATATTAATAAATACTATATTGGAAGGTTAAGAACGTTTCTTAGATATATGGCACGGCCGCTTTTTTGTAGCCATCCGAACTTGGTCGGGTTATGTAGGTTTTCGATGCTTCGTCAGTATTATAATTGTTTTTCTTTAATTACTGAATTTAATGACATGAAATTTTGCATGTGAATAGTTGAATGAATACACTAATTATTGGCATACATTTTACCATGCAATTCCTTTAGAACGTCGTGATATTTGACTGCTTTGTAAACAGTGATCTATTCATGGTAAATTGTCCTATAATTCTTTAATTACTAACGGAACATCATTGAAACTTGGCAACATGTTGCAGACACTAACAAGGTTTGTATAAACGTGAAAATCTAGACCCCAAAGTGCATACTTTAAGAACTAAGACCTAATAAGCGTATTTTACGTTTATATTTTTATCTTTTAAGCCCTGCGATTTTTTCTAAATCTGTTTTTTAAACAAATATAAACAAATTCAAAACAACGTATGTAAAAATCTACAGCTCTCTATGTAAGCGCTTTATATGAAAACTAGCTAATGGCCAAACGTTCGCGTAGCGGAAACTTGAATTTCTCCGAAGTTTATGCATGCACTAATTTTATTCATACGTACACAATTACACACAAATACACACTCATTTTTGGACACATCTCTTTTCTTCTAAAGTCAATGGATTAAAAAAAGTTCCGCCAGGACAACGTTCGCCCAGCGGAATCAGTTTTTGCTGAATTTCTCCACAATGGCTGCGTGCACAAATTTTTTTTTACCATACACAATTATACGACGTCATACACTAAATATATGCATAATTTAAATCTCTAAATTCAACAACATTCCGCTGCGCGAACGCACACGCGACGGGGTTCATGTAGTGAGTGTAAGTATGTCTAAAAGGCAAGGCGTTGTGCGTCGTGTCGGATGAAACTAAAGAGTGATGAACTTTAGTGTCGGAACATACTTAGGGCGGTTTCAGATTAGCGTATTTTTCTGCGCGTTTCAGCATACGCGCTTACACGCGCGCTATATTACGAGCTTCAAAAAACCGAACGGGCATAATATTTCGGCGTGTTCGCCCGAAACTGTAGTGACATCTTGTCAGTGTCAACATGGATTCTGACGGCTCGTGCATACACGAGCTTTGAAGCGCGTCAACGCTCGTACGAGTTGCGCGTGTGCCAAAAGGCGCGCCTGTACGCGCCTACATGCGCTTCCAAAAACGAGCTTATACGCGCGTATAAAACGCTAATCTGAAACCGCTCTTATCAGTCGGAAGATGCGTCGCGTATTATCGGTCGCGTAACGTCAAAACATACAAATATGTATAAAAACATTCAACCTTTCACACCTGACGGATGATCCGTTAGTTCGTCGAGCGTACAGCGTCTGTTCCGTTTCCGTCAACGATCGGTCAACGTCGCGCTCATGAAGTTATAGATAAACATGGAGACCGCACTCCGAATACCTACTTGAAGCTCAAATGATGTATCGCTATCTCGCTCACTGTGGTCATACCATCTCTTTTCAACCAACCACTGCCACATTGACAAGATTTACTTGACATATGGTGGCCAATGTTGCCACATTACCAAATCCTTAGGAAATGGGATTATAATTCACTGTCTCGCCAACCATGATTATAAGCGTTCGAGACCTACAATATTGGGAGTTTTAACAAGTGATTGGATTTCAACTCTTGATTTAAATACACATTAATTGACCGTGTAAACTTCTGATTTGCTTAATATATCGGCTCTTTTTAAGAGCTTACTCGGAGATTTTAATAAAAAGATAGCAATACTAAATCCACGCTAAAATGAGAGGTCAGACCACAGAGAGTGAGATAGAGAAATGTAGGTATTTGACTCAAGGCTTTGTTGCAGCTGTGGCCTCCATGTTTATCTATACCTTCATGGTTGCGCTCACTACGCACCACATGACTTTATACTGACGCGTTGGGCGACGTTTTAAACTTAAATGTCATACAAAGCAACCGCACTGTAGTTGCTGAACGCAGAAACTGACTATAGTCCGTGCCACGAGAACATAGACTTTTTGTAAACAAAGAATTTTTACTAAGTGACTTAGCGATAGTTCTGTCAAAAACAAATAATGACAAATCCAATGAGCGCAACGGTACATAGATACGTGTCATTGGAAACTAATATGTCAATGGATCGGGTTTTTATCGATATTATGCGCTGTCAACAGGATCTTTTGAAGTTTTGAGGTACTCACGCCTAGAATGTCAACATTTGGCGTTAGTTCGTTAAAATATTACATTCTTGGGCTTAACATGCATTTATCATACATACATACATAGACTCACGCCTGTTTCCCCGAAGGGGTAGGCAGAGGCATATTAAACGCCCACTTTTCGCCAGTGTTTTGATCCCACGTAATAGGTGTCGAGCCTATTGCCGCTTATCGGGATATTTTGTTTGCCAGAGCCTCGTCCGTTGATCGGCAGGTGCACCACTTGCAGGTGAGGTTGGCTTGGGCCCCCAAGTTCTTGGTGGGAACCCTATGCATATTTATCCTATGTATATTTATCAGAGGACAAAATTATTTTTTTTAGTTATCAAGAAGGGGTAAATATAAAGTTAAATACAAGTTTATAGGATCGCAACGCTCTTCCTGCTGCCAGCATCTTGAAAAAGCGGGTGCAGAATAGCAGATGGCAAACTATTAGTCGCGCAGAAAATTATTTATACCTAAAAAAGAAATTGCGTTATCGGACTACCGTAACTTTTAATGGATTTTGTTTAAGTTCATTCTGACGATTTCATTCACAGACACGTAAAATCTCCATGCCCAGAATTTTTTAGGGTTCCGTAACTCACAAGGTAAAAAAAAGAACCCTTATAAGATCATTTTCTTGTCCGTCTGCCTGTCTGTCTGTCTGTCCGTGTGTCACCATCGATTTTCAGGAACGGGTGGACCTAGCAAATTGAAATGTATACCAGATACTGAGGGTTATGGTTCCTATTAGGTGTATAAAAATCAAGGTCCTGGGTCAACCCCATAAAAAGATATATCCAAAATTAGATTTTTGCGAAAACTTGTAAGTACCAAAATAAACCTTAATTTTCAACTTTTTTCAATTTTCGGAATTTTTCCTTCACTTGTGCTGTAAGACCTTGGTTTTCACCAAAATTGACAATTCTAGGTCAACCGTAAGTACCCTATAGGTTTTGGGTTGAAAGCCTATATGGTAGTTCCTGTTGAACTAGAATCACGAAATTTGGCTAAAACACAGCACAAATAAAGGAAAAATTACAAAAAATAAAAAAAGTTGAAAATTTAAGGGTGTCCTCATACATACATAGTAGACTCCATTTAAGATAGTCCTCTAAGTTGTATGGGCGCTCATACAGATTTAGAGGACTACCGTAATTAGCATCAACCTCAAATAAGGTAAAATGCCTACGGAACCCTCGGTGCGCGGGTCAGACTCGCACTTGCCCGAATTTTTATGCAATATACTGGCTAGTTATCTGTAATATTATTAATTGTTGGTCAATAATTTAATATTTTAGGATAGGTAGGCTACTTTGCAAATGATTAATTGTTTCATCATCATCATCCTCTTACCGTTATCCCAGTTTCAATCTGGGGTCCGCTTTCTAGTCTAACCGGATTTGGCTGAATATTAGCTTTTCCACGGAGCGACTGCCTGTCTGACATCCGCAACCCGAAGGGATAGCGATATTCCATGGTTTAGACTAATGTCAGTTTATTTTAGAAGTTACTGACGCCCTGTAACGACTGTCAAAGATCTTCATGACAACCGGGACCGACGGCTTAACGTGCTCTCCGAGGCACGGGACAAGCGATAATTAACAATTCAATACGCACATAACTCCGAAAAGTCATTGGTGGGCGCCGTGGATTCGAACCCGATACCCTCTGCATGGCAGTCTGTTGGTATATCCACTCTGCTATCGCTGCCTTAAATGATTAATTGTCTATAATTTTTTTTTAAGTCTAAGACAATAATGATTAATTGTCTATGATTTAAAAAAAATCATGTCAGTTATTGAGTAACATGTATGAACTCTGTCATTTACATACATGGTACTCTATTTTTACTTAATTTACGGAATAAATTACGTGTAAAAAGACAAAAAAATCGGCAAATTTATGAACATTCAAACACAAAATGAAATATTTTTATTTCAGTAAAATTTAACAATATAAATTTAAAAATATAGTGGCATAAATTAGTGATTGCAAAAAAGACCGTTCAAAAAGTATAAAATCTAAAACACAACTGTTTGAAAAAAGGTCGTGAAGCCCTGAATGTTTGTTTACAAAAAGTCTATCTTCTCGTGGCACCAACTATAGACGCGTAATGTAGCAGGTCTAATTTGACGGAATAGACGCGACCGATGTAGATACGCTCGACGCATTTTCCGTCAGATGTGTACCGACTTATTTGACGGAATAGACGCGACCGAAAATACGTTCGACGCATCTTCCGTCACATATGTTCCGACCCTAAAGGTCATCGCTCTTTAGTCTCATCCGACACACATCCAACATCCCCTTGGACCAGCCGCTTTGGAAATGCTCTTTGTTGTAAGGAATACATATTTAAGTACTTACCGTGCGAAGAGTCATTGGTTTATGCAAGATGCCAAAAGACAGCCTCTTTTAGTCCATATTATTCTAGAAGGTTTATATGTATAATTTTACACCCGTGCGAAGCCGGGGCTGATCTCTAGTTATTTATAAGATCAATGACGATAATAGTTTGACAGTGTAATATGCTCACTGCTGCAATATGCGCACCGGTATTTTGGCGATATAGGTACTTACATTGTAAGGGAAAGAAAATAAAACTTCAAATACTACCTCTAAGAGATTTTAATAACTTCAAAAGAAAAATGTAAAATTTGGAATTCCACAATAGGTACTATACATATTATTATAGCCAAAGCTATAAATAAATTAACATTTTATACAATAATACTTGTAGCATATACACTATGTTATAGTAGTCTAACATTTGAGACATGTCCTTGTCGCCGTCCAAATTGCTTCCTTCATGTGAACATTTTGAATTAAGCAATAACTATCAACAATATTTAATGCTTGATATAATACAAGGCACTTTCTATTTGCTTAAAGCAATATTGTTATCTTTGGTTAAATCACATGAATTCAGTGAGGCCATGCAGTATGGACACAGGGGACGTGGGCTTCAATCATATTGTAAATAATTTAAACTTGTGACTATCCCACATAATGCATTAGTTACTACATATTAACAGTAATATCAATACAATCGACATATTAGCACTTATGTTTTAAAACCATTCCGACCAAAATCAACTGTATTTATAGGTCACGTCAAACCAGACATTCAAAATGAAACATAAAATTTCTAAAAGATCGCGTTGAAGCTATTTCAGTCCGAATGGTAAAAAACATGAGATTCTAGAACAGCATTACCGTGCTATGCAGTGACTGCTTTTGACCACTGAGTCCACTGACATAGGGCCTTGATAAGCGCTGACTTTAGCTATGCAAGATTACGAGCCGATAATAATATTGCAGCCCACAGTCCATACGAGTCTTTATGCACAACTCTATCGCCGCGGATCTAATGTATCACAATATTTTTAAACTTTAGAGACATAATATCAATGGAAGTTCTTCAATATAGTAGCTGTTCTATAGGTAAGTATATGTACTAATATCTGACAATTATATCGAAGCCTTATAAGAATCGCGACTTAGAGAAATGAGAGGTGGCGTTAATTATTTAATTTTTATAAATTACTCGATGTAGTTGTCAGATTACAGAAGATTCGTAGCAATTCGATCCAGAATAATGGGTACCTTTTATAAATTAGTCATTTTTATAAATTACTCGATGTAGTTGTCAGATTACAGAAGATTCGTAGCAATCCGATCCAGAATAATGGGTACCTTTTATAAATTAGTCATAATCAGTGTAAACAAAAATCCATCATAGATCTCTTACATACACATAGCCAGCAACCAGACTTCATCGACCAAAACAAATCAGACAGAGAGGCACGTTTATAACATTCTACTAAAATCTGTCAGGTAATTACAACCAAAGACGAGCGAAAGAGATATTCCTAAAGGTGGGGTTGTTCTGTTTCTAAAATTGTGTAAAGAAATGATAAAGATTGCCAAATTCATAGCTTTGTCTATTTTTTTACAGGTTCGCCTATTTTATCATTGTAGTGCGCATTTGTGTCTCCGGTCAACCATATTACTTTCAGCCTATTTATAAACGTATAAATAAACCACCTTATAAACTTTAAATAAAGCCAACCAATCAGCGTTCGTTACCCAACATTTTGAATTTGACTCGAGATCAATGCCAACATTGTC
Organism: Euclidia mi; assembly: GCA_944739405.2. Lineage (NCBI taxonomy): Eukaryota > Metazoa > Arthropoda > Insecta > Lepidoptera > Erebidae > Euclidia > Euclidia mi. The sequence goes on along the minus strand of OX123201.2, from coordinate 30,794,197 downwards.
GGATTACTACGGATCGGCTGTACGCTTAAAATAAAATCAACGTCCATATTAAATTATGTATCATCTAATTTAATCAAACTCCGTTACAATAATATTCGTTAAATCACAAACATGAGGCAGATTAGACTAGTGAATATAATTTACTAAATGTATGTTAGTGTATCAAAATATTGCTTGTGGAGATTAGGGTCGTCAGCCCGCGGACATCGCAACATTTAACAAAAGCACTGCATAGCGCGCAAGACTGCTATTAGATTATTGCAAGATCGTCAGAATTAATTCGTGTTACTCCAGAAACTAGTTAAGTTATTGCGATATCACTGCTAGAAAAGGCGCTCCCGACGCGATATAAGCTTTTTTACATTACTTCTCTCTTGAAATTAAACTGTAGTTAATCCATAAACTACAGTTTTATTAAAATATCGCGATATATTGGTTTTACTGAGATTATATTTGAACCGAATGATATTATCTGTCGTGTCAGCTACTTTACAGGAATGGTCACGGCAGACTTCTCTCTTTTATTCGTGTGAATATGTGGCCAACTCCATAATTATACGCCATCCGAAAAATCTGACGATTCTGTCCTGAGACAAGAACCAAAACCGATGGCTTTGCGCGCCCACCGAAACACGCTATTGTAAATGCACAACAAGCGAATCCAAGAGATGACTTCTACCAAAGTTTCTTTATTACTCCGCTTTGTAACGAACGGCAAGTCACCACACGCTATAAGTACTGATTAATTCGATTTCACTGTCTTGAAAGATGGCGCCACTTACTAACCCCTATTTGTTTATAACTTTACTAGAGGACGCCAGCAGCTAGGCCTGCAATTTTTTTAAATTTACCCGTTTTGGCCGATCCCGTGGGAATTGCGGGAAATCCCTCCTTAATGCACCCCTACGGTCCCTAAGGAACATACATGCCAAATTTCAGCTTCCTGCGCCCAATAGCTTCGGCTGTAGCGTGTCTGTCAGTCAATACCTAAGTAACGCAAGGATTTTATATATTAAGATGACAACAATTAAGTCACTTGCACTGAACACTAATTATAATTTGAATTGCCCTAAAATTAGATAACTGTAGCCATGTTAGACGTCGCGCATACCTATTATTAATACAATGCTTTTGTTAAAAGTTTGACAGAGCCATACGCTGAAAACGCGCCTTATGGCACTTTCATACAAGCGTTTGTAGAACATAGGCGTTGACATGACAAACGCTAGTGTGAAGGGACTTTTAGACACGCGTTTTATCATTAGTAACATGATCTATATACATAGTTCGTTTCATAGTTAACCAACCATCCAACTTAACACTAGTCGACCACTGTAACATGATGGTCATGTTATAGATGACGGACTTACACCATCGTTTCTCAACCTTGGTATGAATTACAGTTTTTTCCTCAATAAACCTTAAGGCAAAATGATACATGCTGTGTGATCGATCAGTATAAGCATTGCATGAAAATAATAAAGCTTCTACACTGTAAGTAAGCACAGAGAATAATCGAATGTCCAATTTGAAGACAGTGCGGATAGAACAATGGCCACTTCTCATACATTGAATGACCTGATAATGAATTATTGCGTATATAGATAAAATTTACGAAAGCAAGTAGCTCTATGATCAAGAAATTATACTGTGAAGACAGATTTTCTTATAAAGGTCTAGGAATTACACAATACACCGAAATTAGTTCGTATTAATTTGACAGATTCTCCCATGTCCAATGTCACCGGCCGCGTCTTAACGTCAAAAACGTTCCGTTGCATCCTTATCCAATGTTTTTAACGGCAGAAATACATTTATATTTATTATCTTTTTATATCTTTTAACATAAAAACATACTTACATTCATTTATGATCAGCTTTTAACAACTTGATTCAATTTATATAAAATTAAGTTTTCTCGAGGTTTTGACAAAACCAGTCGGTATTGATGTGGTATAAGTGAAATGGAACGTAGCTAAACAAGGAAGTATTATCGGGCACAGATAATATAACAATGAAGCGAATAAAAAATATTTTGATAAGGATGCGTTCACAAGTTCTAGAACATCTTTACAACCCAAAACTTTTCTTTTTACCTAGGCTTCTATAAAATACTAGAGGGCGCCAGCAGCTACGCCTGCATTTTTTTTTAATTTACCCGTTTTGGCCGATCCCGTGGGAATTTCGGGAAATCCCTTCTTAGTGCACCCCTACGGTCCCCAAGGAACATACATGCCAAATTTCCTGCGCCCAATAGTTTCGGCTGTAGCGTGTCTGTCAGTCAGTCAGTAACGCAAGGATTTTATATATTAAGATAATTGTTAGTGAAATCATTACACAAAAAAATTAACTTAATTTTAAAATAAGTTTTATCTCTATACATGTTAAGGTCAAAAATGGCCATTCTTCTTTGACACGTTACTAAATAATCAAACAGTACTGGTTGAAAACTTATTCTACGTTTCCGCGAAGATCATAAAGACACTTAGCGTCCCTTTCCGTAGCTCAAACTATCACATTGAGATTATTGTAAATTTTGCTTCTCATTTTATTCATTTAGAATATTCATTGATAAACGTAAAACTCTTACAGCCTTTACCCAACAGGTTGAGAAACGACAGACTAAACAAGTAACCAACAACAAACAGACTTACATACATATCATTACCGGGCGAGTTGTATAATGAGCGCTGCGCACATTTCGAAGAACTCCATGGTGTGGTGGCCTTGCAGCTGCGTGGGGGAAGTGGGAGGAGGAGGGATCGACGCTACGAGAGGAGAAGATGCTTCTTCTTCTGTATCCTCTTTTTCCCCGGATAAAGACTTGAAGTCTAGCAGGTAGGACTTGTAGTCCACCTGGTATAACTGCAGAGACATCTTGACGTATTTCTCTGTCATTTTGTTTAGAGTACGCACCCTGGAACAATAGTTACATTAGATTAGACAGGTCGCAAAGAATAATTAATTAATACACAGAACTATGGAGACGGAGACCCATTACATAAATATTACTATGGAGACGTGTGAACATATCTCTTCTATTTGTGAATGTATTTACGATAGATGTTTCTTTACATTGGATCTAAATACATATAATTATTAAGTACTTACCTAACATGGTAAGGGTTGATGACTTTCCACTCGTAGTCCAGCGCCTTCATAGCGCGGAACACTTCTAGCATGATGTCATTCGGTTTACTTTGAGATCTAATTCCCAAGTGCCATTTTGCTCTGTAATGCGCAAACAAAATCATTAGTATAAAAATAAATAGAAGGTATCAAAATTGTGCCAATTTTTAACTTAACAGGTAGTATAATTATTTTGTTAAAGAGAACTGTAGTTACACAAGATTCGTGACTGAGTTCTAAGAAAAACTTAATCTTAAAATACCCCTCCTCCCCCCACGTGGGATCTCCACCTCAGTAACCGTTGGTTTGAGGTACACCCACGGTGAAGCTAAGCGGGATCCCGGGAGGGGACGCTTCACGTGGGCTTGAGTGAGACCTGCGTAGGATGCGTCCAAAGTGTGGGTGCGGGGGACAGTTCTGTCTATCCCTCGCAGTCGGGTGCGGTCGCGGGAGGAGAGGCGTGACGGAGTTGCGTTGCCGCGCGCCCATCTCTCGCGACTAAATGGGGGCGCACCATTGATGCGTCGCGGTGGGGCCGCAGAGTTAGAGGAGATGCGGTGTTGCGTTGCCGTCCTCCCTATCCTTTGCGGCCGCTGGGTGTTTTGGCGGCGGAACCTAACACCTTCATCCGTCGCCCAGGGGGTTTTGTTCGGCGCCCGCCTGACCATCTGGCAGGCCAATACCCGTCGAGGGGTTGCAACGAATGCTTCGGCGATACCCGACCCTCCGACACACGGGTACATGAGAAAGTCGAGGTGGTTTTTAGTGGTAACACCACATAACCGGCTCTCATTTCCCCAAGAGTCGGCGATCCGACGGATTTTCCACCTCGTAAAACAACAAAAATGTGTTAAAATACAAGAATGTGCATGTATGTACTTAACGTCTAAGTGTAGACGTGCACGTATACGTAGCTTTATGTTGTGACGTACATATATCCACACGCTTGCCAAACCCCAACAAGCCGCCACGAATTAAAATGTGTGAATAGAGTATTTGCCTTGGGTTTCGCAGGTTACCAAGCGCTTGTAGCTGAGCCGATCTGTGCTGATGAGTTTTGGCTGTGCGTTTTCTCTCAGTTAGTCAAGAACGAAAGAATAGGGTTGTTTCCAACTAGTCAATCAAGCACTTTTAATGAAATGTCAAAAACTACCTTTGCTACGGCGTTTGTATGAAATACGACTTAGTGACGTCATAGTTTTTGCTGTCAAATAGAATATATAATATCAATAATTTGTCGATAAAAAATGTTACCTAAATAAAGTTTTAACATTAATTGATGAATGATTCTACCATTATTTTGACATGTTTCACTAGATAAAAATACTTGTATAATTTACTAGAGGCCGCCAGCAGCTACGCCTGCATTATTTTTAAATTTACCCGTTTTGGTCGATCCTGTGGGAATTTCGGGAAATCCCTTCTTAGTGCACCCCTACGGTCCTCAAGGAACATACATGCGAAATTTTAGCTTCCTGCGCCCAATAGTTTCGGCTGTAGCGTGTCTGTCAGTCAGTCAGTAACGCAAGGATTTTATATATTAAGATTTCACTTGTAGGCAACTTCCCTATATATTTATATATATTTACATAGTGATTGTTTGTTGTTAGATAGTGAGTGAGCGTAGTGAGCGTAGTGAGCGTACCTCTTGACGGGGGTGCCGCGCGCCTTGTCCTGCGCGGCGCCGGCGTGCGGGTGCGGGTGGGGGGCGATGCGCTCGGGGTGCGGCCGCGAGGCCTCGTGCCCCGGCCCGCCCGCCGCCGCCGCCGCCGCCGCCTGCGCTGTAATAAACACTCATATTAAACGATTGCTCACTAGTGAGATTCTTTCCTTAATTTACATACTAATCAGTGGCGGCTCGTTCAAAGGAGCGCTGGAGCGGTGAACTCCCAAAATTATTAAATATATGTATACTACTCATATAAACCTTTTCTAGAAACATACTCAATATTTTAATACACACCTATTCTCTTTTCTACAATGCATATCCACAAATAAGTATTTGACTACTAAGCTGTTTATCATAATTTTGTCAACACTCTTGAAACATACATAGGTATTTTTGTTGAGTGGAGCGCTCATAACAGCGCTCTTGGTTGATGAAAGCTTAGTACAACGCTTTATACTGAAATGTAATGAGTGCGAAAGAGAGACCGTTCTATGCGATGGGCGCGTGAGACAAAAGATTTGTATGAGAAATAAGCCAAATACGGAGCGGCGCTCCTGGCTAGCTTGACGAGGTGCGCATGCGCGAATATATTACCCCACTAAATTATATTACCATTTGTCACGAAGAAAAATTAAAACGTATGCGTCGTTTTTGTTTAATAGTATTTTGCCGGTATCGTTTGAATCATTGAATGTAAACAGAAGCAAAACATTTATCTGCAAGTGCGTTGGTAATTAGAAAAGGATCGGTGTTTAAAATTTAGTTAATTGAATGTGTGATTGTGTGTATATGTTTAAAAAAGACAGTTAATTTGTGTAACTAATATGGAACATAACAGCGTAAACTTTATAAAAAAACTGTGAAAAAAGTTTGGAAATAGCATTCACAAAATAAACGGTAGGCAGTTTCACCTTTTTTTTAGTGAACACCTAATATAATCTTTCACCAGCCGCCTCTGATACTAATGTATACCGACAGCGTATACGCGTTGATGAGTCGTACTCGTCATGGTGTAACACAACTGTCGGTGTACCGCATGGTGGCGTGCTATCTCCATTACTATTCGCAATTTTCATAAATTCTATCTCTGAGCACTTACTTTCGTCCTACCACCTTTTAGCAGATGATTACTCACAGACACCACTAGAAGCGATTTCAGAGGCATTTTCTAATATAAACTTTGACCTTGCGCAAATTTATATGTGGACTAAAAATTATGGCCTTAAAGTAAACCCATCTAAAACACAAATTATTCTGATTGGCAGTTCCAGAATGATCTCCAAGGTCAACTGGTCGCAGTTACCTGAGATTCAGTTCGACGGTAAAATATTAACTATCGTCATATTAACCTCAGATAACTTAAAAAACCTGGGGATTTATCTAGATAAAACTTTATCTTGGGGATGTCAAATACAGGAGACAAGTCGAAAGCTGTTTGCCTCAGCTGGGACGTTGCGCAGGCTGCGGAACTTTCTTCCCACAACCACCAAGATTGCGCTTGCACAATCCTTGCTTCTCCCAATACTCGATTATGCCGATGTCAGCTACCTTGATCTTAATGAGGACCAACTTGACAAACTTGAGCGTCTCCAAAACTTCTGTATAAGATTCATTTTTGGTTTACGCAAATATTATGATCATGTATCTGAATTTCGATCCAGACTCAAGTGGCTCCCAATTCATCTTCGCCGGAATACTCATATTCTTATGCTACTGTATAATGTGCTGTTTAATCCTAATAGCCCCATGTATCTCAAAGAACGTTTTAAGTTCCTTCATGACACACATTCAAGGCCCTTGAGGTCATCAGTGGATCTGAGACTGCAGATGCCAACACATTCCACAAACTTCTACGATAAATCCTTTGCAGTTCAGACTGTACGTTTGTGGAATGCACTGCCAATTGAGATTAAGCAAGCAAAATCGCTTAATATATTAAAAGACGCATTAAAGAAGCACTACTTGTCTTGTACTTTGCATTGATATAATTATATGTATATGTATGTATTATAAGTATAGTTAGTATGTATATTATGTATTATTTGTATGTATAGGTAATATATACCTACACATGTATGTATATTCTATTTAAAAAACTATTAGTGTCCATATATATATGATCACTACACCATCAAACTTGTCTTTTACAGTCTGTCCATCCTTAGGTTGCCTGGCAGAGATCGCACTTTGCGATAAGGCCGCCTTTGTGCATTTACTATTTGTATACCTACATTTAAGCTATTATACCTAATTTGTACCAACTGTATTTGCACAATAAAGATTTATCTTTCTATCTATCTAATGTTATCGAGCCCTTCTATCTGCAGTAAATTGAACTCTACGCTAGCGCTGCATATGAATGTGGTATGAGCCGCCAGGGCCGCGCCGATCAAATCCAGCACCTGTATGCGAAATCTTTGAAGCGCCTTTTTTCATCCTAGTTCCAAAGTTATTTTAATAATTAACGTATTTGAACCGGCGCGGCGCGCGGTGTCCCTATTACCCTGGCGCTGTGTGCGTCGCGCACTGTGCACATAGGGGTTTACATTTTATTAAGAAACTGTATTCAGCATCATTATCACATTACGCTCCCTCATCTTTTGCGATCCCAAAGCAGTAAACCCGAGACCATTGACATATACTCTAACGATATACGGAGCATTCCCTATAAATATTTTGTTCAAGTTGTCTAATGTATGACGTCTAATCGTACTAGCGCAACACGCAGGCGCAAGCAGCGCCAATGACTTACAGTGTCTAGTTATTATTATAGCCAATCAACAACAACAAGTCCTGGCATCTTACCAATGAGTATCCAATAGTTCTCTAACGCTACTGGCTGCTTATTGCCATTTCGTCGTTGCGCGTGCTCAAGTCGCTATGTGTTTTTTACATACTTTACAGGAGACGTAAAAAACTGATTTTCTCGAAAAATTATCAGAGAATTCGAATAATTTATGTTAACTTTAACACGTAGAACAAAATTACGTAGTTTTAGATTACTTTTGAATATATAACATTAGTAATAATGCTTTAATTAAACATAATAGGCAAAATTGACACATAGAGTTATATAATTGAGTCGTAAATACAAGCTAAGTGCAATTAGAGCACATAACTACTTTATAATTCTATGTTATCTTAAAGAAAATACCTCTACAATGACACATAGCTATTTTTAGATAGAAATAATTATTAAAAAAGTAAATAAAAAAACAATAGCTTTCCTCCTCTGCAGCAAATTGTTCCACTCATCGGTGTGGCGTAGTTTGTACTTCACATTACCGTTTAAATACAGAAGTCCTCTAATGTCTATTACCGTTGCATCGCCGGTTTTTCTTCCAGGACTTATACTTGAAAAACCACCAGGTACATCCCCATAATAAAAAATGAATGCTCTAGGAGCTTCTGAAAGCTGGCGACGCACCTTCTGCGTAAATGCTTCGGAAGCTATTGAATTCCGGCATAGTCGAGGGCAAAACGCCACAGGCATGGCACAGAAGTTTAGCGGTGCTTTTCTTTAAGAAGGGCGGAAAAACTCTTTTGAAGAACTACAGACCCATCTCACTTCTGAGTCACGTTTATAAGTTGTTTTCTAGGGTCATCACGAATCGTCTCGAGAACAAGCTAGACGACTTCCAGCCGAACAAGCCAGATTCCGTAAAGAGTATGGTACCATAGACCACATACATACGCTGCGGCAGGTTATACAGAAGTCCGAGGAGTATAACCAGCCTCTATGCTTGGCGTTTGTGGACTATGAGAAAGCCTTTGATTTGATGGAAACCTGGGGAGTGTTGCAGTCTCTTCCAAGACTTCAGCACTTCGATATATCGATAGTCAATTTTGCAGCAGTCTCTAGCAGGTGCCAAATTGACTATCGATATATCGAGGTGCTGAAGTGTCGGTACGAAAACGCCACTATGTCAGTCCGCCTCCAGGTCCAGAGCTCAAAACCTATTCGGCTACAGCGAGAGGTCAAATTCAAATTCAAATTATTTATTTTGTGAACACAGGTCATTACAGGTGTTGTAGGGATATGTTATATCTCCGAAACTCTTCAACGCTGCGCTGGAAGACGTTTTGAAGCTTCTGGACTGGGAAGGACTCGGCAATATCAACGGCGAGTACATCACTAACCTTCGATTTGCTGACGATATTGTAGTCATGACTGAAACCATAGAAGACCTCGGCACAATGCTCGGTGGCCTCGGTAGTGTCTCCCAACAAGGTCTTAAGACGAATATGGACAAGACGAAGATCATGTCTAACGTCCATGTTGTACCTGCTCATCATCATCATCATGTCATTTGTCGAATCCGACTCGGTTGGGCGGCATTCGGGAAGTTATGGCATATCTTCACGTCCGATATCCCGCAGTAACTCAAGACGAAAGTCTTTGACCAGTGTGTGTTGGCTTGCCAGTGATGATCTACGGAGCCGAGATGTGGTCGCTAACTATGAGCCTTATCGGGAAACACAGCGTCACTCAGAGGGCGACGGAGAGAGCTATGCTCGGAGCTTCCCGGAGAGATCGAATCAGTAATGATGAGATCCGCAGGAGAACAAAAATCACCGACATAGCTCTCTAAATAGCCAGGCTGAAGTGGCAATGGGCAGGACACATAGCTCGAAGAACCGATGGCCATTGAGGCAGGCGGGTTCTGGTCTGGTGCCCACGTACCGGACGACGCAACAAGGGTCTCCCGTAAGGTGTACCGACGATCTAGTTAAGATTGCGGGAAGCAGTTGGATGCGGGCGGCTTAAAATTGGTCTGTGTGGAGAACCTTATGGGAGGCCTATGTCCAGCAGTGATCGTCTCTAGGCTGACATGATGAATGCTCTAGGTGATGGACAATTTAAGGTTGTGATGGTCTGGCATCTCTTATCCGGGATTTATAGTCAGATGGAGAGTAGATAGGCCATTTAAAGCTTTTTCTAAAGTTGACTGTACGCTATCGACCTCCATCATTGTTTGTCCTTCTTACAATAATTTGCTCATAATGCCTTTTGCAGTGCTGAGGTTTGACAACGAATTGCAAAGCGTTTTATTTTTATTTTGGTACGCACACCCGTCGGATATCAAAATGACTTTATTGTATTGATAACAGTTTTTTTTTCTATGAAATGAATTATACAACTTGTGACACTGTTTGCGGTTACTCCTCCAGCGCCTTCATGTACAAATCTTCTTCTTCTCTTCTCTTCATATATAAATATACGTTTTTGTCGTTTTTAACATAAAAAGTATAATTTTGTAACGCTATTATACTTTTCATGTTAAAAACGACAATACATGTAATGAGCAATCACTTCGGCAAAACTATCTATGTGACGCTTAACCTGTGCGTTTCGTGATCGAGTGAGTCCGAACTTGACCAAAAAACACGCTATGCGCAGTGATGCACATATTCAGGCGCAAATTTTGCTTCCGCTTTAGTAAACTTATTTTAGCTATGTGAATTATAACACTTAGCGTGTTAACAGGGAACTTACGATGTATGACTGCCACATAGCTACTTTCCGTAACTCTTTAAATATTGCATTTATCACATAACTGTTTTTACAGTATGTGTGTATTTAAATAACGTTTAAAACTGCATTAAAAACCGAAAATGACAAAAAAACACATAGCGACTTTTGCACGCGCAACGACGATTTGCAAAGATTATTTACTTCACAGAAGAGATGTTTTCTGTCTACAATATTTCATAAACATAATAAGAACAGTTTATTTATGAAAATAAAAGGAATTAATTGCTAGGGGTTTATTTAAGTAAAAAAATAGAATCTATAAACATATTCAGATGTTTTTATTACAAAATAGAAAAATGTATGTATTGTGGGCGTGAGTTCAAGTCTTGCCTTAGTTGCTTCACGAATAATTCTAATTTTAAACTTTATATTTATCTTACTATGAGAATTGCTTAAGCATATTTACCTAATACATAAGGCAGGATTGTTTGTCATTCTGTAAAGATGCCTTTGCTAACCACAGAGTTCTAAACCTACACATGTGGCAGATGGCACTATGTGCTACCATAAGGAAACCAACTATTTAAAAAAAATCTATGACGAAATGGCCTGAGTAGCTTAGTCGGTACGGTATCGACCCGGTTCGTCGTGGTCGCGGGTTGAATTCCTGCCTATAAAAATTATTTTGAATTTCAGTTAAATTTACTCTAGCTAGAAATGCTCAAAAACATATTTTAATAACTATTTAATTGCCACCAAACACAATTAATTTTGTGGTTTTTTGTCTATTGGTCGTATAATGGAAATCAGGATCTGTTTTGGTACCATGGTTCAATATTATTTTTGCGTATTTTTCTATAACTGCAAATGTGTACCTGCTATGATGAAGTGTTGAAATATTCGTTAAAACGGTCATTACGATCAATTTACCAAAAAATAAAAAGAACACAGAATTAGTGTTATACAACGTCAAATTGGTTTTATAACATTAATCAAACTAAAAAATTCTTAAAACCAATACCTTCATGTAGTCTGGTCTTGGTCATATATTTTACCTACAATCACTTGCAATGTATTTCTGCATAGTAGTTAGTCTATGATCGTAAATGACGTCACATAAAAATTAAGAAATACATTTTAATGTATAACGATACTACAGATACAAGTTCTGATGCAAATTAATCGATATATCGTCGCCACACAGTCAATAAACGAAGCGGACCCACACCGCAGGAAAGTCAAAGTGACACTAGATTGCTTTGCCGGTATGTTCATGCAAAGCATTTGAACAAAGTAAATGTTCTAAATGCTACATCTAGTACTTTAGTACATATATATCGATGCCCGAGACCTTTTTGGTTGATAGGCTGATTCCTTAAGGCTTTTGCCGTCTCTGTCTCAGACTGCCTCCTTAGTCCAGTGGATAGCGTATGCGACTGCTGATTGGAGGTCCCCGGTTCGATTTTTTTCGAAATCTCAGTAGCAGCACAGAGTCTGGTGATGTGCCCGGTAACGGAAATCGGCTCGCCCCCTACGTGGGACCTAAAAAATTCTTGGCGAAATGTGGGTGTAATATTAAACCTCTGCCTAACCCTTAGGGGATACAGGTGTAAGTAAGTCTATAAAACAAGAAAAATTGCCGTCTCTAAGTAGGCTCATCATCACTAGGATGAACACACCCTACACCAAACCTAGATAGTTGATATCAATCGATTGACCTGTTAATATGCATATAACTGTATTCAGGACTGCTGTAAATAGACATCAAGTATTTTCTATGATTTTAAATTAAACAAGAGAGTGGCAAATTACTTATCCGAGGACAACAAACTTTAACATACTGGCAACATAGAAGTCCTTGATCTCCGCCTTGGCAGCCTCATCGGCGATCCTCTTATTGTCTATGATGAGGTGGTAGGCGATCGCGAGTTGATCGTGCGGGTCGCCGCTCAGCAGAGCGTTGTGCACCTCGTGCTCTTTCACGCCGAACTTGTCGCACACCTCCGATATCGCCTCTGTGTCTATCACACTACTGTCCTGTAACAAGTATATCATATTTAAGACCCGAGGCAAAGATCTCAGATATTTACAAAGAGGCGCATTTCCTATTATGGGCGCACTGAACACAAATTGTCGCTGGGCACGGCGTGGCAGTCATTCCCCCAGTGTAAGAGCAATATATAATGTGAGTCATTCGCCGACTATTTATTCTTGGTTGTTCATCAGTTGTTGCTGATACAAACATATCAACACGGTCTAGGGATATTTCATACTCAATTAAATAACTCAAAAAGTACTGGCCGCATTAAAATCTTTTATACTCCAATTTGTTCGTTATTTATCTCGGAGTAGTTCCAAATTCAAATTTTTGAAGAATCTTTTGTTTCTGTGGCAAAAAAATGTCTTGACGAGGCTCTGACAAACAAACTATCCCGATAAGCGGCAATAGGTTCGCCACCTATTACGTGGGATCAAAACACTGGCGAAAAGTGGGCGTTTAATATGTCTCTGCCTACCCCTTCGGGAAACAGGCGTGAGTCTATATATATAAAGATAAAGTGCAAATTGAGCTTTTCTAGCCATGCAATGCCGGCATTTAATTAGGGAGGAAATGTTACGGGCTGTAGGAATGCTGGAAGCTGGGTCTGTTCAACATGATGTCGTTGAAGCAATAGGGACCCGCCAAAACGTAATTTCATGATTGTGGACACGCTATCGTGTCCAGGTGAAGTAGCAGAGAGGCATCGGGGGCCAAGTCGCATCACTACCCCCAGACAAGACCGATTTTTGCAAATTGCTGCTAGAGCTCAACCAAATGTAACGGCTACTCAATTGGTTCAAAGGCAAGTGCTTCCAAACTGTGAGGAGGCGACTGCATGAAGCCAATCTACACTCTCGTAGACCACTCCGGGTCCCATCCTTACGGAGAGGCAATCGTGGACGACGATTGGAATGGGTTCGGTACCATGTGGAGTGGGGCCGTGAGCAATGGTCCAATGTGCTGTTCACGGATGAATCGAAGGACGCGTGTCTGGCGAGTTCCTGGGCGATGGAGCCGACTCCAGCACCCCCAGGAAGTCCACCCACAAGAGGAACAATTATGGTTTGGGCAGGAATTCGCCTTGGAGGACGGTCGGACCTTGTTTGGGTGCGGGGCAATATGACGACAGGTGCAGGGGCCCATAATCTTTCTCTACAGAACCCAAATGGGGCAAAATTTCTTGCTCATGCACGACAATGCCCGGGCATATACGGCGAGAACGGTAGCAGCTTGGTTGCAGGATCATAATGTTAGGGCCTTAGCATGGCCTGCTCAATTACCAGACCTAAATCCCATTGAGCACGCATGGGATATGCTTCAAAGAAAAGCTCTGAGGAAAGTCCCCGAATATCTGGCCACAGAAGACCAACTTTTTTCGCACCTCAGAAGGACCTGGAAATATTCCGCAGCAACACATTGACAACTTTGTTCTGACCATGCCAAATCTTTGCCGATGCGTTATGAACGTTATGGGCGCTTTTACAGATTACTAACTTTAAGTTCATAAACACCAATTAAATGATTTTTCTTTTCTTTCGTTTTTTGTCACAAAATAAAAGTTAATTCAAATACGGTTTCGGTCTATGCTTCATTTTTTTTCATAAAATCCTGAAATTGTGATCTAAATAAACGTTTATTTAAAAAATTGGTAGAGTATTAAATAACGTTTTTTGAATGTATTGATATTTAGATATCATATAAAATAATTAAAATATAAATAGTAATTCGCATTTTTTAAATATCCCTAGACCATGTTGATGTGTTTAGTTCTTTCGATACCCGAATCCGACAGAAAAGCAATAGTGTAAAAAAGGCATGACTCTTTTGCATTGGATCAAAATTACCAACACTATAGACAACATCGCGAATAAGACCCGTTTCCATAAAATTGTATGATGTAAGTATACAAATCGCGAAAGTTTAAAATCGATTACATTAGACAGATCCACTATAATATCTCAGCAAAGCTCATTGTATCATAGTAGGTATATTTACCTATAGTGTTATATACAGTTAGAATGCAGCGATATTCTAGTGCATGTACCAACAGACTGCTACGCCGGCGTTCAAAACCCACGCCATTCATTGACTTTCCAAAGTTATGTGCGTTTAAAATATATAGTTAATTATTTTATAGGTTGCCTCGTTGGTCTCGCGGCATAAATGTGTGCGTGTGATTGGGAGGTCTCGGGTTCGACGCCCGGGTCGGGCAGTGTTATTGGGTTTTTCCGTTAGAAAAATCTCAGTAGCAGCACGGAGTCTGCGTAATGTGCCCAGTACGGCAATAGGCTCTAACTATTACGTGGGGCCTAAAAATCATGGCGAAATGTGGGTGTAATATTACACCTATGCCTACCCCTTCTGGAATACAGGCGTGAGTGTATAAAAAAAAAGGTTGCCCTATGTCTCCGAGAGCACGTTAAACCGTTGATACGGGCTTCCATAAAGATCAATGTCAGGTTTATAGCATAGGTAGGCTGGAATATAATACTGATAGTGTAGTCACTGATACAGGTATTAGCCATGGATTATTGCTATTCAGATACTCTGTACTCTGGAAAAGGTAATATTATGTTGTTTCTGGTTGGACTAATATGTGGACACTTCTTCAAGGTGAAACCCTTACATGTAACCAGGATAATGCTAGCACGATGTTGATTATTAAACATAGTTTTGTCCAGTAGTATTAATACGAAAACCAGACCATTTTGACATTACTTTGCGCTAATATTTTCAAAAGTGCATTTTAAACAGTCAGATAAATTTTCAAATAAGCAGAAGATGAGTTAAAGCCTTTATACATTATGATGCAGAATATGAGCAAAATAATAAGCTGGTTACGTACATTCATGTCTTGTCACCGCGCCCCGCGTGTTACATCAAAGACACAAGAAGCGTTAATGTACAAAAGCAAACATAAAAAAATAATTAAAAAGGCAAACCTACTCCAATTACCTGCTCAACAGGGGATGGGAACAGATACCCAGGCAGGTCTTTTTGGAACCACTCATGTTTCTTCACATCTTCAATGCTTGCTCGTTTCATTGGGTCTACTTGTAACATCATGCATAGCAGACTAACTACACTTTTGTTCAAATACTCAGGTATTGGGAATATTCCCGATTTAATCTTTCTAAACAGTGTAGGAACATGTTCGTCGTCAAATGGTAGAGTGCCACAGAGTAGTGCATATAGTATCACACCGCAGGACCATACATCCACTTCTGGACCGGCATACAACTTGCCCGATATGACCTTAAAAAAAAAAGGATGTGTTATTATGCTGACTGATTTAAAGGTAGAAAATGACTTATGATCTAGGTATATTCACAATTTAATTTCAATTTCTCTGACCTGACAATAGACATAGTCTCCGAATGTCAATTTCCCCATTTAAATTAATTGAGGTCAACAAGTTTCAAGCAAATAAAATGACATATCTGCTAATTTCAAAATAAGCTGGAATTTATAATTACTTTACAGGATCCAATAAAGTCTACCTATAAACTGTAGATCAATTAGTATTACCAGTACTGACCTCAGGTGCAGCATAATTGGGTGACCCACAGGAGGTCCTTAGAAACTCTCCATCCATCATCATGTTTGAAAGACCAAAGTCAGCTATCTTGACATGCATGTTATGATCCAGTAACAAGTTCTCTGGCTTCAAGTCTCGGTGTACGATCATGTGCCGATGACAGTAGTCCACACCGGATATGATTTGTTGGAAGAACCGCCTTGCTTCATGCTCCTGGAGTTTGCCACGCTTCACAATGTAGTCAAATAATTCACCTCCAGACACATACTCCATTATCATAAATATGTCTGTTGGAGTTGAGATTACCTGAAAATGTTAAATTCATGCTAAGTAACATGATTGATTTTGTCTCTAAAGAAAGACATAACCATTAAACTAGATATTCTTTCTTCTTCTTTTCTTAACTAAAAGTTTACTTGAAGTTACAATGAAATAAACAATTATGTAAGTATTTACATACAAAATGCAATCAAAATTTTATTGAAATTCATATCTAATGCAGTTCAAGTTTTATAGTTGTTTCTAGTTTCCATTGAATTTAGTTTGAACAATTTAGTACCACAGAAAAACCAGGATAGTAAAATATTGCATCAGTTAATCAATGATAGGCTAATAGTACTGTCATAATTATATAGAATTATGTACAGTGGAATCCATTTAAAATGACATTGAAGGGCAAGGACAAACACGTCATATAAAGCATTTGGTAGAAAATAAACCACTTGCTTCGGTACAAATGTGTTTATTTTGAGAGAGAAAATAAGTAAAATCAAAGTAAAAATTGAGTCTGTTACATATAGTCATATATTTTGTAAACAATTTTGATATGTAGTAATTATAAATAACACTAAAATTATAAAGCAGTTGCGAAAGATAAACATTAATTAAACTAAAAAGCAACATGTTATCCATTCATTGCTTTCTAAGTTTTATTTTCAAATTCATCATTGCGGGTCAACTGAACTCTTCATAAATCTGAATATAACACTACTAAGATTGAAAGAATTGTTAACATTGAGGAACCCACTCAAATATTTATAGCTATGTAAATAAGAAGTTAGAATTTATTGACTAAATCTGCATGACTTTTCCAAGGTCAAATGAAACAACACAACAATAAAGTTATGTAGGTACCTGGTACAGTTTGATAATATGGGGGTGTCTGAACAGCTTAAGGTTTTGTATTTCACGTCGGATTTTGCCCACCACATCAAGGCTCTTGATCTTCTGCCTGTTGAGGATCTTCACGGCTACCTTGTGCTTCGTCAAGACATGCTCACCAATTTTCACTTTACCGAAAGTACCCACCCCAAGGGTCGCCCCCAGGGTGTAATGCCCTATCTTCACGATAGGCTGGTTGCTGCCGCTGGCAGTCACTATTTTCTCAGCCATCTTCAAGGGAATTGATGCACAACAGCAACAATAAAGCGGTTAAATTTTAACAAATTCTAATGTATTATTGTTCCATATGACACAAAAAGGAATAGTAAATAGAAATACGCATTAAGACAAAATTAAATATCAATTTTGTATCTCAAATTCTCAAATCTCAATGCTCAGAATGCTCGGACACGGACTTTACTTTGACTTTGACGACTTTGAAGTTTGACGTCTTGTTTGACTTTTATTCGGTGTTACCTATTCCAAAAAGTTACCAGTAAGTTTAAAATGATTACATCCCTAGATTTAAGGGCCAGTTTCACCAAGAACTGATAAGTTCCGTGTTTTAGCCTCAGATGAACAAAAAGAACAGACAGAGCACGCCCTACATTACGATTGAAGCCAAACACAGCAGCAAACCGATTGCGGGGCAATCATTTCTTGTCAATTTTGCTGTAAATACACTAGCCACGCACACGAACGCAGTAAGCAACTAAACAAACAATAAGTTTACCAAAAATATGTCGTCGTGTGTAGTTCAACTGTGCAAAAACAATTCAAAAGTGAAAATAATACTGAAAGAATATCGTTTCACAAGTAAGTATTTAGATAACAGCACTTTTGTAATATATGTTATGTCATTGTAAAATATTTTGAGGTTCTTGCCGCCAAAGCAATATAACCTTATTAAATCATAGAAGTAACACTCAAAATAACAACAGCAGTTGCTATGATTGATATCTTCTTTCTTATGGCACATGCAGTATGATAGAAAGAGCTATCGATAGGTTAAAGGTTTAGCAGCACGATCTTATAGCAGTCTTGTGGTAGCCAGACAGTAGACAAAACATAGAGTTAGGAAACCGAGTGTTGTTTGTAACGGTGATGATTTATCGATAAATATTTTTGGTCAAATGTCTAAGAACTTTATTATGTGTCTATATATTTAAGCCGTAGAAGTAAACAACTAAAATATTGAATTTGTAGTTTTTGCTGTCGACGCCTGACAGTGATTTGCAAAGAATTGCCAGACAGACAGTACTAAAAAATCACGTGTTTAATTGTACGTTGTAGCCATAAAATCTATTGATAAAAAGTATTCATAAACTAATGAGCGATGCGTTGCGATGCGATGCTTAGAAACTGTCACTTAGATTATGTATTGTACGAATTATACCAGATTGGCTAATGCGGCACGGCAGACTTTGGCAATTTGCTTGCGTCGCATCATATCACGTTGCTTGCTATCGCTAACGTTGGACACTGCTCGATTTTTTTAGAATTGTAGGTAATCCGACTGTCTCGCCGAAGCTTGCGGGTTTGATTCCCGCTCAAGTCAAACATTTGTGTGCATGAATATGGATGTTTGTCTTGGTCTGGATGGTACTATGTATAATATGTAATATATTTACAGAAAAGTATATATGCATGTTTATCGATTGTCTAGTACCCGTAGTACAAGATATGCTTAGTTTGGGACCAGATGATGTTGTGTGAATGTGGAAGAATATTATATTTTATGGTAGAATATTATGTAGCGGACTACAAGGCAAGACGTCTTTGATCAGTCAGGATAGCACTAATATGATAAATAATATAGAAGTAGGTAGATTAATTAAAATCGTTGTAATTATTATATTTTATTAATATGTTCAAACTAAAATTACACACTTTTTGTTTAGCTTTGGATAAATAATTCTACCGGGTGTGCAATGTCCGGGCATAAATGTAATGTAGGCAAAGCTTTCGGTTTTAAACGACGCCAGGTGCTTTCTGTCTTTAAAAAAACAGTCTTTCTCAAAATGACGTGAACAAATACGATGGTACTTCTGCTAAATCAAACTAGACCGTCCAACGGCATTTATCCAAAGTTTTCTTGTGACGTTATTAATATGCAACCTGTAATAAAAAACACCTTCTTAATAATAAAAAATGCTACTCACATCCCTAATCCATCTACTATTTTATAGATGCAAAAATGTAAGACTACACACACGCGCGTACACTGGAACACTTGGCTTTAGGTTAATAAACGCTACTTTTAAGGTAGGTTTCGAAGTAAATTATGTACATTGTACATTAAACTGCGCTTACTATCAAACGCGCGATAAAAAATTAGACCGCTGGACGTCTTTGTTTATTGCCTACTTAGCAACCGCGGCTACCCGCTGTCGCTTCCAGCTACAATTTTACATTCATGTCCTATAGTTAGTTTCCGGATTTATCCCTCATTCAAAAAACATCGATATCTCCTTTCATTGTCAAATCCCATCACTAAGGCCATTAAATCAATAAATGTACAAAATATCAATTTGTGAGTAAAATTTATAACACATACATATGCAAGCTGTTCCTTTGATTTGCAATACAATGATATTGTGTAAACTTAACACTCATTATAGCATTAATACGAGAAAAGTAAAGAAATTTGTTGGAAAATGCCGACTCACTGCTAGAAGATAAAGTTTCTGCTGTTATTTCCGTTCCGAGAATAGCGGAATCCACATCCCGGTATCACATACACGATGTGTATTAATTAATGAGTACACTATTTAATTATTTTAAGCTTACTTAGTATTTAAATGCAAAAAAGTTATTAAAAATGTAAACGCAAACGTCCAACAAATTTTACACTGATGAGTTGATAACAGATCACATCACGGCTATTTAGAGAATGTAGTCAAAGATATGAGTATGTAAAGAGTCTATGCCTCTTTAAATGAGACGCGTAATTTGACGTTATGCTTACCAACTAAGACCAACTGACATTACACGTTGCACGTTCGGTATAAGGAAATTTATAGGGCATTTTCTCTCAGCGGAGGAGTTGCAGGAGATAGTAACAATCATTCATGGTGCGTTAGAGAGGAAAGGAATGAAAGTAAATGTAAGTAAAACGAAAGTTATGGTTTTTGAAAAGGAGGAATGCGTTACGGCTTGTAATGTTATGATCGATGGACAGCGAGTGGAGCAAGTGAATGAGTTTGTATATTTAGGTACGCTGTTTACAAGAGATGGTAAGAATGTAGAAGATATTGAAAGAAGAGTTAATGCAGGTAATAGAGTGAATGGAGCTCTGAAGGCGTTTATGAATAGCCAAAACGTGTCCAAAAAGGCACGTTTGGCTGTCCATAAAGGGGTGTTAGTACCTACTCTTATGTATGGTAGTGATAGTTGGGTATGGCAGAAGAGTCATGAAAGTAGAATAAATGCTGTAGAAATGAGAGCACTGCGAAGTATGTGTGGTGTTGCTTTGACTGACAGAGTAAAGAATTGTGTGATAAGAGAGTGTTGTGGGGTAAAAGAAGATGTAGTGACAATCATCGAGAAAGGTATGCTGGGATGGTTTGGACACGTGGAGAGGATGTATGACGAAAGACTGACCAAGCAGATATATAAGGCAAGTGTGGAAGGGACAGGACGAAGGGGAAGACCTAGGCGGACGTTCTCTGACCAGATTGGAGACATCCTAAAAACAGGACAGGTTAGAAGCACCCTGAACAGAAGAGCATGCATGAGGAATCTGATGGGAGTGAATGAAGCAAGAGAGATATGTCAGGATCGTTGCAAATGGCGCTCCGTAGTGTCTGCCTACCCCTCCGGGAAACAGGCGTGAGTCTATGTATGTATGTATGTATCTTCGCTCTAGTCTAAACCTAGTCCAACCTCTCTGATTACCCCTAAGACCATAAACAAAACCAAAGTAACGACTGGAGAATGTTGCCAGTAATTAATTTACTAAATTGGTAGGCAGGCTCTTTAAATATAAGATTTAGAACAGTATTATTTGTTTATTTAACTATTTTAATGTGTTCAAATCATGGTCCACTTGTTATCTTTGCAAAATTATTTAAACTTACTCGGACCTGATACCGCTATAGTTTTATTATTTGTTGTGCCAACTGTTCACTCATTTATTTATTTTTATTTAAGGTGATGTTACCAAAACTGGTGAATAATATAAGATTACTGTAAAAGTTAAGTGATTTCAATAAGTGTAATCAGTTTTTTACAGTTCCTTCTATATGACCTTCTGTATTCCTTCTGTATGACCGGTACCTACCGAGTGTAGGCCACACGAAGGCCATCGTCCGCGCTCGTGAGTTTTGCCCATATTTGGTTATGCGCCGACACAAACTCTGATGGAGGGCCCAGTATATATAGGGGCCGACAGAGAGACCGGCACCGCTAATTATTGTTATCGTGCCTAACTACGTGCTACTACTACTACTTCAGACGTGTATCCTGGTCCCAGCTGTGGGTAGGTTACTACATTTACTGCGTTAGTGTACTGCCCATCTCTCTACCTGCTAGCTGAGGCCGGCTGACGCCGCCTGCCTGACTCTATTGGTTGTGGCTCTCCTAATGCTGCTTTCCTTCAGGTTCCAGGTTCACCTTAAGACTCCGGCTAGTCTACCTAGACCACTACACTTCCTGCATCGCCTTCGGCGTCACCTCTGCCGAAGAGTCTGGCCTGCCCTGCTCATCGCACTCAGATCGCCAACGCCTGCCAGCTGAACTAACGGCCTGCGAGAATCTGCCCGCTACGCGCAGCCCTACGAGCAACCTGCCCTGCACACTACCGGTAGGAACAGCGTGGGACACTGCAGCCCTTAGTGTTCAGGCCAGTGTCGTGTTGTTGGTCGGTCATACTCGTGGCAAGGGAAGTGAGACAATACTCGGCAATAAACGCATCTAGAACCTCTACTGAGTTTTACTACCAGAACCCGTTACAACGTCTATATCCGAAACTAAGAGAATAACTAAATTACTGTATTTATATTGAGATATATTTATGATTCTATTATTTTCCACAACCCATTTGGTTAATACAACTTTTATTTAAAAAATAAAATAAGTATTTGATATTTCGTATGGATATTTCAAATGAAAACATATACGTTGGCTAGTAATAATAATAAAATGTAGTTTTAGCTCATTCGGTTTAAATGTAATTTAACTAACGGCCATTTTCAATATTCGATCCATACAGGGATTTTGAGATTCGAGATTCGTGCTTGACATAATTATTTTGTATGGAGCTTATGTCAAAAACGAATCTAAAATCTACAGATCTTTCTATAGATCTAATATTGAATTCCATAGTAAAATTTGTATATCACACATATAGACACACACACAAGCTACTCATACCCAAACAAAGAGTAAATGAATACATATAGCAAGAATATTTACTGTATGGCAATACGTATTTACAATAAATTGCTAAATAGTTTTAAGGAAATTGATACTTTTTGACGAAAATTATTTTTACTGTTATTAAATAAATGTTTTTACTCAATTAATGCATTCTTGGACGACAAAAAATTGTGAGATATTTATAACTGCATGGAATTTTAAAATGAATTGTTATTAGATATTATTATTCAATTTATAAACTGACAATTTAATTGTATACATGCTACTAACAAAAAAAAAACAATATTTGTATGCCAGATAATGGTAGAAAATGGCTTGAATGTAATGTCAAACACTAACAACTTTGTATACCCATATTTCGACGAATAATTTTTTATCATTATCATTATCGCGATATAATCCGTAAACCGTAGGTAGATTTCAATGAGAAACATACATATAAGGGTTGAGCTACACCTATCAACACTGCATCGCACTTTCCTATGCTGCTATCCCTTTTTGTCACCTCTCTCTTTCTTCTCTTAACGATAGTGTATAAAAATTAATTGTTTTTTAAAACATTTTAACATCAAAATGTATAAAATAAATATATTTTTTAATAAAATTCTACTTTTGTTATTTTTATTGCATTCTCTATGATAATTTTCTACAATTTAGACCTTTTATAAATAATGTGTGGCAACACTTTTCACTAACACATGTAAATAAACATGGCTTCAATTGCTTGTTCAGGATGACGTATCTCGTAATTTTACTTCATCTATGGTTTTAGCATACTTTAATTTATTCAATATCCAGAGGTGATGCAACTGGGCCTAAGAATTGAAAAATTATATTTTAATATGCAACAAATTAATTGAATTCTCTATATAAGCTGGTTAGGTTCGATTCAGTAAGGGGGTGCTTTTGTCTATTGGTCTGTCCAGAAGTATAAGGACCAGATGGCATACTAGTAGAAGCATGGAAAGCGTTAAGAAATGATTGATGGGCGTGGTTGACTTTATTCGTCAATAAGCTGTTGCTAAAAGAAAGACCTATCCGTGGAATGGAGCAGCAGTTACCTAGTGCGCATTTTTTTTTAATTATCAGGGAATAAAGTTAATGCCTCATAGTATGAAAGTATGGCTGAGAGTAATTGAGCGACACCTGCTAAACGAGAGTGAGATTACACGAGACCAATTCGGCTTTATGCCTTGTCGAGGTACGGTAGATGATATTTTTGTACTTCGCCTAATGTGCGAAAAATACAGGAAGGCGCATAAAATCTTGCACATGGTATTCGTAGACCTTGAAAAGGCTTATGACCGAGTGCCTCGTGAAGTCTTGTGGTGGGGCCTCAAGAAGAAAGGAATGCCTGAAAAATACCTCACCGTTGATTCATGCTATGTACGCTGAATGCCGAACGCAAGTTCGATCCGTAGCCCGCATCACAACCGGATTCGATTACAAGAGGATATGAAAAATGAAAAAAGTATAGAGAAAAGTAAGTAAAAAAAGTATGTTGAATCTCTGGGGAGGGGGCAACTCCACCCTCGCCCTCCCTTACCACCCTTGGCGACGCCCATGGCTACAAAGAAGATGGATAAGAAACATTTGCATATGACAGAGATAAGAATGTTACGATGGATGTGTGGAGTTACAAGATTGGACAGAATTAGGAATGATTACGTTAGAGCTAGTAAGAAAGTGCCCACGGATGAAAAAGGTTTCGACGCCAAACGTCAAAAAGTTGAAACTGTTGAGTGGAGAAAAGTTGGATCATGTAGATAACACAACATTCTTGGACATACCTATAGATTCGAAGCTACCGTGGGCACACGTATAAGTTAATAATCGCATAGACTTAGCTCCGCGGAGTAGGTACTTACTCAGTTCATAAGACGGTGATGCTAAGATTCTAACTAGTGACTCTAGCGGTGAAAGGACCATGCGTCAACTTGGGCTCAGTGTCATATGCCATTGGAAGGGATTTTGTTCGTACTAAAATTGTTACTACCAGCACTACCTTCAATTCCATTGCAGAAAAAAGATATGCACTTAAATAGATTTTGTAGAAAAATACAATTGTTAGTCATAAAACTGTTATGGTAACAATATATTCATACTTTAAATTAAGTGGCGTAGCTACCTTGGGTGGCACCCGGGGCGGAAGTTGGCGGTCGACCGTTTTCTTTTTTTAGTCGATACCTAACAATTACGGGCTAACTGCTTCCGAATCGTAGTGCTGAGCTAGTGCCTATTTTTTTATAACATATAAATGTACCTACATTGTTCTTAAAGTCGGGTTTGGGGTGGCA
The DNA here is from genome assembly GCA_944739405.2 of Euclidia mi. Lineage (NCBI taxonomy): Eukaryota > Metazoa > Arthropoda > Insecta > Lepidoptera > Erebidae > Euclidia > Euclidia mi. The sequence continues at coordinate 30,769,507 of OX123201.2, read as the reverse complement.
CCCCAAAAAGAGTGACATCTGGGGCGGACCACTCGCGCCGCCCCCTCTCCCTTCCTACGCCACTGTTTAAAATAATGGTAAAAAATAGATGCGCTTGCGCCCGTGTGATTTACAACACTCTCTTTCCCTCTCACACCTCTCGGACGCCTGCCCGGGCGCCCGACTGCCCTCAGTCAGTCGACTCGTGATTCTCACGGTGTTATCTGTGTGTCCTAAAAACAGGACAGGTTAGAACTACCCTGAACCGAAGAGCATGCATGAGGAATCTGATGGGAGTGAATGAAGCAAAAGAGATATGTCAGGATCGTTGCAAATGGCGTTCCGTAGTCTCTGCCTACCCCTCCGGGAAACAGGCGTGAGTCTATGTATGTATGTTATCTGTGTGTTTTCGTGTATCCTCTCGGCAGATACAATTTAATCCACCGGCACCTGCAGGTCACCTAAACGATATTATTATTGATATTGATTGAAATGTCAATAAAAATATTTTGAACTGTTAGCAGCTGTTTTATTTTTTATGTATTCTTTGCACATGGAATTAAAACTAGTTAAAGATGTGGAACAACAAAAACTACAATGCCATAACAGCATTACTTTGCAGGATTATAGTTTATTTATGGTAGGAGAAAAATAACCCCATGGATTCTTTGCAAAAATGAGTTTATATATTTATATTTAGTGCTTTACAAGTATATTTAAAGTGGTCTCATCTCTGTTGGTGGGTGAGCCCAGGCTTCATACATTTTTGCCCATGGTCCTTTAGAAGTTGTTGAAGAACGACACTTTCACAGAACACTACTACTTTTAACAATTTTGAAAGCTCTCAATACAATTACCACCCCACCTGGACACAAACGGCCCTGGCCAGTATGGCTGTCCCTTAATAGACTCGCACACAGGTTGGTCGCCGCAGAGCTAACTTGTGTAGGTATGAATAGGCTAAGTGTGAATGTGGTGAGCTTAGAGCCTCGAAGCAAATTTTTAATGCAACCTGTCAAAAGTGTCGTTATTAGACAACTTCTAAATTTCGCCACTAGAGTCGCTAGTTAGAATCTTAGCATCGCTATCTTATAAACTGCGTATGAGTCACATTCATAGTATTATTACACGAGATAAAAATAAACTGTTATAGCTTTAACTAGACTGCAAAAAGTAAGTAACTCGTATAAGTGTCAAACTTACATAAAAATAATTATAGGTAAATATTCAGGCATTAAATATCAACTATTTTTTTATTAATTATGGTATATCATATAAACAGTGAAAGATTTCTTAGAAAACTAAAATATCTGGAGTTGAGTTTCTCCAATTTGCACTAGGGCTAAAAGTTATATGAAAATAGTCTATTATTATTTTACGATTTTTTACATTTATTCTTTATCTATTTTAGTTATTTTCAAATGGACCCTGTTAAGTAGAAAAGATCCAACTGACCTTTGCACACTTTTGAGTAAATGCAGTTCAAAGTTTGACAGCGAATTTTAAAATAGGGCTATGCCATAACTACATGAAATTTAGTCAGGTAATAAAACATTACATAAACATTATTTTGAATGTATATTAATATACATTTTCATATGAATACTTTAAGTAATCACTCAAAATATACCTCTGGATCTTTTATGCAAAATACGAAAATATTTAGTTTATTAGTGGTATCTTTTTAAAAGGTTGAAATAAATGAATACATTTAATAATATCAATTATTATAATAAAGAAATAAACCCCTCTGGGGCAGTTGTTATCTCAACATGAGATTAACGCAATTTCGGAGAACTAAGTAGAAGCTAATAATTCAATGGTAGAAACTTTCAAACTTCACCTTCATCTTGTGATATAAACAAAAAACAGTTTTACAAGATGAAAAGAAAGTTTACAAGCCGCAGAGCAGCTTTGTGGCGAGCTGATTACGTGTGGTGACACAGTGGTCCAGAACACTTCGGGGAGTCGGTCAGGGCCTCGTCTCCGGCTTGCCTTTACTGCCCCGTTGGAGTGGATTTCCAGGAGTGCCCGCAGGACTCTCAACTCTGGCTTACCTTAGTCGGCCGGCCAGAGGAAAGTCGCAAGAGCTATTAGCTCGGGGGTGAAAGTATCATTTTCAAGGGCGTAATTACGGGGAAACCCGCTCCGGGTCACGAGACCCGCGATGGCAAAACCGGTGACGCACCGCTCTACACCCCTAGACACTCACAACGGTGTTACCCTCTGGCTGCCTTTATAGGAGACTTTGTTTACCTTGGTGGCTATTAAGAGAGGGCCCATCTGTCTAGTGAGTTGACGTGTCACCGTCTGCCCCATTTCAACCTACTACAAGAGTACTTAAGGCAGACCCTGGTTTTCACCCATAGTTTTCATATTAACTAATACACTGAACCCCCACCACAGTAGCCCAGAGTAATTAATTGCCATACAAGTAGCAATAGTCCTACACCTGCTGCGGCCAATCCGTGGCTGTACTTCATAGTGCTGTTATAGAGGCTCCTCATTAGGTGTCCCGCATCAAATCCTAGATTAAACTCTCAAAGGGCCTCTGCGCGTTAGACCTATGTTTCCGTGTACGACTACCAAAGACCCATGTACTATTTTAACACAATATGTTAGGAAAGTATGTGTGATAGAAAAACAAAGATAATAATGTTATTTTCTTTATGAGTAGGTATTTCTTTCGTTTTGAGCCATGATAATTTTCCACCAGCTATAGACTTTTATAGAAAAACATAAAAGCAAAATAGATCCACGCGTCATGAATCTTATAAAAACCTTAAATCCTATACTAAACATGTATCCAAGCAACATGATTCTTTTTTGATTTTTTCACAAGTTACAATTATGTGATGGTACCTTTGGCATGGTAAAAGGATTCTAGGGTAAATGTCATCAAACTGCCTGGATCTTTTGTGCATATATAAAACTTGACGAGGAGATTCTGGTTATGTATTTAACTCGATTTCATAAAAAATGTTGGTTGGATCTTTTCTGCTTAACAGGGTCCAAATAAGATTGTTTCCGCTTTGTTTCTCAAGAGGTCATCGTCATTTAGTTAGTAAAAGCCGGCATCGTATAGAATGGGGTTTTGTCTTGTATGAGTGTTGTAAACGACCAAAATGCAAAAATTATTTAAAGATAAAGATAATATAAGTTAGAACATTAAAGTAACATAATTTTATAAGTGAAGCTTAATCTAATCTAATACAAAATCCATAAAAACAAATTTATAAAGTGAAAATATTTACATGGTTTAGGCTTCATAAAATGCCTCCGCATCAATGTCATCGGGTAACGTGCCCAAAAGGCTGGCAGCATTGCCACCACCATAGAGATATTAAGAATAGAGTGGCAGAGTGGGGCCTATTCGTGTCCGCCGGTGGGAGAGGGAACGCAACATTAAAGGCCCCCTGCATCTCTCTCTAACAATACATGCACAACATCAACATTACACAGTGGCGTGCTACCTGTAACTATTATTTAAATCAGTTTATTAGTAATCAATAGTTTAAAAGTTGTTTTTATTGATACACGAAGATAGTTTGAAGTGACAAAAATGTTTATATATTTTTAAACTATTTATTACTGATAAACTGATATAAATAATAGTTACAGGTAGCACGCCACTGCGTAATGTTGATGTTGTGCATGTATTGTTAGAGGGAGATGCAGGGGGCCTCTAATGTTGTGTTCTCTCTCGCAGTGGCGGCGCTAGACCACGTGTGGACGTCGGCGACATCAAGTTCGCGAGGCCCTTTAAATCGATGGCGAGGCCCCGTTTACTTCGTAGTAAAAAAATCGTTAAAATTAAGTGAGCCAAATTATAAAATAATGTATGAATAAATAAATGACAATTCAAAAATTTCCACGCAGCATGGATCTTGTCACGCATGTGTTCGAAAATAATTAAAGACATCATCAACTGCTTAGCTTTTTCCCGAATTGTTCGGTGTTGGCTACCTAAGCCAGGATGATTGGCGAAACGAAATTAAGTATGTAACTTGTAGAACTTTCTGCGAGGCCCCCTCAGGCGCGAGGCCGTCGGCGGTCGCCGACGTCGCCGACGCCTAGCGCCGCCACTGCTCTCTCGCACCGACGGACACGACACAGTATTGAGTTGGTACTGTTCTGCCACTCTATTCTAATATCTCTATGGCCACCACAGAGTACTTTTGTATAACTATTATAGAGAGCTATCTTAACTGTCAAACCGAGGAATATATAATAAGCGCCATCTATCTGTTGAAGTCACCGAGTTTAAAACGATATGCTATAGATACTTATGTAGTTATTGATATGCATGTTATAGATATACATACTGTATACTCATAGCCATTCTCATAGGTAGTTATTTTAGTATTACAAATTCTAAAAACATAGTTCTCTTTATTGGATTGCATTTAATCTACTCTTGTAATAAAATACAGGAGTAAAAATGTACTTAGAATTTCTGAATACTGCATGAGTTTTTAGACAAATAAATAAATAAAACTGCAGTTATGTTATTTTTTACTACTTTTATTAAATTTGGTGAATTGCTGTTTCGCCTTTAATTGGAATATGTCCTCATAATCTTCATAATCTTTTCTGCCGTTTAATATTCTATTTAAATTCTTGCAGTGGTTGTGAATAAAAAAATGAAAAGTTATATTAATTACCAACTACGCCTGAACATCCAGGAACATAACACTTTTTATCAGACATTATAATAAGTAGGTACACAAACAAAATAGTCAAAATTAAACAATGTTCTTTTAGCATGTAATTCACAAGCACTTAAACGAGTAAACCAGAGGAACCGTAGCTCAACTCAACGGATAAGATTCGAAAAACACTTGATATAGAATTCACAGCAAATTAGAACAAAATAATGCCCACACGCATCAAAGATACGGCAGCCATTGCTGTTTTCAAAACATACCGTCCATAGATTATCTTAATATATAAAATCTTTGTGTTACTGACTGACTGACAGACACGCTACAGCCGAAACTATCGGGCGCAGGAAGCTGAAATTTGGCATGTATATTCCTTGGGGAACGTAGTGGTGCACTAAGAAGGGATTTCCCGAAATTCCCACGGGATCGGCCAAAACGGGTAAATTTAAAAAAAATGCAGGCGAAGCTGCTGGCGTCCTCTAGTACAGAATATAGATGCCATCCACAGATAACAAAAAAATAATATGCAAATTTTATTACAGTGCCATCTATGAATTGAAGTAGAATAGTTTCTACACATTATAATACTACTAAGTTCAGAAGTCTAATAAGTTAATAGGTTTGTATGACTTATTTTACTCTATTCTAAATGGCCTCCTTATATCTAATGTTCTGCCATCTTTAATGTATTAAGATTGTAGACCCTGATTGCCACGCTGGATGGCAATGCTGAATAATTATGCTGATTCTTTGAGCAAAGAATATACCAGCCTTCTGGTCACGTGAGACGTTGATTAACTGTTTAGAAATTTCCCGGAATAGAGAACGAGTGCTCGGACCCCACGAGCCCAGCGTTTACACCCCAAACGGCTCAAACACGTAATTACTTACTAAACTTTTGGTTTGGTTGCCGTGTGGTTGACGGCATAGAATACAAGTGTCACCACCCCCTATCTTCCCGTGGGTGTCGTAAGAGGCGACTAAGGGATAACACGATGGAAATACCATCTTTGCGTAGACACGGAAAACTCGACATCAAACCCTATACGACTGCCTCGTTGGTCTCGCGGCATAAATGTGTGCGTGGGATCGGTAGGTCCCGGGTTCGATTCCTGGGTCGGGCAGTGTTATTGGGTTTTTCTGTCACGAAATTCCCAGTAGCAGCACGGAGTTTGGAAATGTGCCCGGTACGGCAATAGGCTCGCCCCTTATTACGTGGGACTAAGGTATATCTGGCGAAAAGTGGGTGTAGAAATACACCTCTGCCTACCCCTTCGGGGATAAAAGGCGTGATGTTGTGTTGTGTGTGTACTTATTAAACTACTGTATTTGCGCCGTTTGAGGGTTTCCGCAGTTGCAGCAGCAGCGCCAGCATGGCCTCCCATGCTTGGAACATGTCTTGTGATGGCGCGAGGGTGTCTAACTGTCTACGTAAGATGAAGATAGATCTCTATCAAAAATATTTATGTAGGTATTTAAGTCTGTAAGGTGTACTTAATACATAATTTAAATAACAAAATTATTTTAATTTTATTTTTACACATTAGCAAGCTGCGATACGTAAAATGCAAGAAAATAGCTCTAGTTCTTCATTTCATTTGGGCTAAATTTAACTTCTTCGATGAAATGTTACATTCATTGGTAGTCAAGTAGCAAAACCAAACCTTAAGTAATTATCTACGATTTTATGTCTTGACACCCCACCCCCCTGCACTCCCCGCACCCGCCCCGCCCAGTGATTTTCGGAGTGAAGTGAAGACTATTTTGTAAAAAATAGTTAATTTAAGATTTTAAGATATTTATTTTAGCAAGATTATATTTAGTGCGTCCGCTATGGACAGATGCGGGATATGTCTAAAACCTGCCGATGTAAGTAACTCTTCACTCAGCAAATGCGTTGTCTTGAAATATTTCGTCAATTTTTTTTGTTTTCTTTAGGAGAATGTTATAAAAATAACGCCCCCAGTCATTGGGTCTTCTATCGTTGGCCTGTGGTCCAAATTCTGTTATTGATTTAGCTAGAATTCTATGGAAGGCGACGCAGAAATGTTAAAAAAAACTTGACATTCGAAACCTGCCCGCGTATTTTTTTTACTCCTTTTATCGGTCCGTCTGTTTTTTTACGTCTGGCTCAGAGCTGTAAAAAACAACGAGCGCTTTTTTCTGTACTTGAATATTGAACCTTGGCATATTATGGTATAGCATAGATACTACCAATATGATCGGCCATAAAAAGTAATAGGTACATACATACCATTTTATATTTATTTACATTGCTTCATAAAAACATGTATTATTTTTTTATGCATGTGTACTGGATATAAACTACAAGTAGGTAATGAACTTTTCTAAATTTTGTGAATATAAACTGTAATGTATATATTTATTCCTTACTTTCAAGTTTCCATTATATATTCACTTTTGTCCCACAGTGGTCTTGTACATTATTCTCATAAAATAGAGAAAGATGAGCTAATATCCAATGCATATCACAGTTTTAAATTGTGCGGCACTGAAATTGATAACACTGTATACAATTGTTTGGTCTTTATTATTGCTTATTAGTAGTTATTTACTTTTGTGTGGAATGGAGTGAAAATCACAGACAAGCAAATAAATACTGAGTGTTGAAACACTATTACGGTAAAATACTATATCCTGCGTATTATCCAACACGCTAAACATAATACTAAATGAATATTATCTTATTGTTTCAGCAACTGTTTGAGACAGGGAAGGATGGCATGTATGCATGTTTTAAATGTCAGCCACTTGTGCCCGAAGTGACCATAGGCGGCGAGAATGGCACGGATCCATCAATACCACGGACTTCAAGCACCAACAGTGAAGAGGTTCGGAGTATTCCTTTACTAATATATTAAATATATCAAGGTTTGGGGTAATTTAAAATCAACCACCCTAGGTAGAAGGATGGTATTATAATAAAAAGGACAGTAAAATATGATGTATCATATTGGCTGTTTTTTTTATGTTTACTTAGAATCATAGCGTTTTGATAACAGCCTTATCAGTCTTCTGTGCAACTAAGGGTCAGCACAGACAGAACGGAGCGCAGCGGAGAGGATTTTATAAACACACTGGAAATTAAACTTTAAATTTTTTTAAATAAAGTGCATGAATGCTTGAACCTGAGAAAAAATGCTCGCGCGTCCTCGAGGATACGCGGGAATTCGTTTATGCACTTTATTGTAATAATTTTAAAGTTTATTTTCAAGTGCGTTAATAAAATCCTCTCTGCTGCGCTCCGTTCTGTCTGCGCTGACCCTAAGGGTGCAATAAAAACTTTCCGCTCTGATAAATAGATACTAGCTTTATATGGAGATAACTGGGCTTGACATTCAAAAGGATAGCGATGGTATATGCCATATACCATCATATGGTTAAAACTAGTAAAAGGATAATGATTGAGGACTCGACTCAATGTATTATGATCATCCTTAAAACTGGGACCAGTGGTGTAGCTAGCTTGGCAACCGGGGCGGATGTTGGCGACAACCTTTTTTTTAGTCAATACCTAACAATTACGGGGTAACTCCCTCAGGCTACTTGGTCAGTCGTATTTTTGTACATTGTTCTTAAAGTTGAGTTTGGGGTGCCACCCATTTTCTGGATGGGTGGCACCCCAAAAAAGGGTGACACCCGGGGCGGACCGCACCCGCCGCCACCCCCTTCCTACGCCACTGACTGGGACCAAGTTTGTCTCATTCTCATCTGGCCAAAGAACATGAATGTGTGCACTGTTGTTTAATGTCACACATACACATCAGCAAGTTAATGTAGAAGAAATTGGTCACTTCAAATTAGTGCATACAACAAAACATTGAATTAAACACTAATTTGTGCTCATAAATGCAAGTTAAGCTATAATACTTAATATTCAATTAGTAACCAAGTCTTTAGCTTACCCTAAGACTAATTAACATTTGAAATAGTGTTACAAATGATTTGAATTGCAGGAGGGAGTTGATCCATCATTGTATTGTGGGATCTGTCACAAGTCTTTTCAAAAAAATATGCAATTGCAGAATCATTTGCGCAATCATCGTGCCGAGAGACGCTTTGTGTGCACATACTGCAATAAAGGTTTGTATTATACCTTATAATCAAATTATATACTTACTTATATACTAACATAATTTTGGACTGCAATAGATAGTTGAGACTGTCTCTGTCGTCCAGTGGATAGCGTATGCGTCTGCTGATCAGTCCCGGGTTCGATTCCCAGGTCTCTCAGAAGTTACTCAGTTACTGAGTTTGCTGAATTCTCTGTAACAGCACAGTGTCTGGCAATAGGGCAAGTAACGGCAACAGGCTCACCCCTTAATATGTGGAACCTAAAATGTATAAGGCGAAATAAGGATGAAATATTACACCTTTGGCTACCCATTCGAAGATGCAGGCGTGATGTTATATTAAAAAAGGGGAAACTCATGTAATAAGGACTAAATCTATTGCAAGTCACCACTGAAATTATGTAGCAGAAAAAGAATTTGAATTAGGCCCAAATGCCATTGATTTTTTGAAAGCTCTTAAGCCTTTTACTATAGTGAAATCAGACTTATGTCTGTATCTCTCTGAAGGGACCAGCAGGAGTGGATTGTATTTCTGTCAAAGCTGTCAATGTTCCCAGCATTGGGTATATTATAGCAGGATAAAAATGTTGATTTCAGAAAATGCTAATTTACGCAATCCTGAAATAAGATTGATTCCCTATTGATCATTAATTAATAATCTAATGTTATGCCACAGTATCATCCAGGTGTTGATATGCCTTATTTATACAAAACTGTTTAATTGTTACTGTTTGTTGCAGCATTCTCCCAGTCCAACAACTTGCGGGCGCACCTCCGCATACACACCAATGAACGACCGTTCAAATGCTCTGAATGTGGGAAAGCCTTTACACAGGTATAATATAGTCTGTATATATAAAATCTCTATAAATCCACATCCTAAACTATTCGGCGCAAGAAGCCGGAACAAAAATTTGGCATAGGGACACACTAAGATGAGATGAGAAATGAGTCGGGATTGCCCGAAATTCTGTATTCCATGGAGACATGAAAGCAATTGGTGAGTGGATTAGCCCAGGGATTCTGTCCCTGGACCAATAGAGATATTTGAGAACTTGGTAAGGTGCTAAGAGGATTCAATTGATTATTTTAGGTTTCCATAGCCAAAAATGGCAAAAAATGGTACCCTTATAGATTCGCCATGTCAGTCTGTCTGACTGTATGTTACAGGCATTTTATTACTACCCAGATATATTTAACAACTAGGTATATCCATTTCACTGTTTAACTCAGCTATGTCTTGCTTTGCCAAACTCTTAAACTTACGCACTACCGATACCAGCTTATTGGTGAAGCTCGCATCGCAAAATCGTTGAGATTGAGCACTTTTAACGCAGCTAGCATACTTGTTTGGTTGCGAGCACAGAATATGTACGAACGATGGCAATACACAGTGTAAAATCCCTGCATTACTGACAGACTGACTGGCTGACAGACAAGCTACAACCAAAAATATAAGGCGATGGAAACTGCAATTTGGCATGTATGTTACTTGGAGTGGAGTAAGAAGAGATTTCCCGAAATTCCCATGGAATCGTTCAGAAACTGTTAAATTAAAATAATATATAAGCACTGTTGTGTCCTTGCTCTTCGTACTTTCTCACAGAAAGCAGCTGCTCCACTGCGTTTTATGTTTCATATTTGCAAATTCAGCCGTGTGAGCCGAGAGCTATCAGATAAGCTCGAGCTGCATTAAGATTTTAAGTTACTTAGTCACTTGGCAGAAGAGAGCAAACATTATTCCATCCATCTACAACAGTGGTTCCCAAAGTTGCGGGAGCGCCGAGCCTTCTTCTTTGGCCGGCCCTGTTCCTATATTACTTGGGGTCGGTGCAGAATGTCTTTCGCTTCCATTCTCTCCTATCAGACGCCATCTGATTATTCACTCCCTTTTCATTCATGTCATCCTTCACACAATCCATCCATCTTTTATTTAGTCTTCCTCTTGCATTATATCCCTCAACGCTCATATTCGTCACCTTTCTAGTCACATGCTTTTCATCCCTCCTCATCTCAGACCGCCGAGCCATCAAACTAAAATTTCAATATTGAGATCCACCTCTTAACTATCTTAGAAAAATGGGGTTTTAAATATTGGTAAAATGCTCACAGATTCCTTGTGGCAAGTAGCGGCACCACTTAACGTTAACGCGATGTTATTTATCCTAATTAGAATCCGCATCGCCGTAAACAGGGCCCACTCGATATTTGCTTGTGACCCACCAGTTGATCGCGAGGGCGACCCATAGTTTGAGAAATGCTAATTTATAACAAATCTTCTTAATATATAAAATCCTTGCGTTACTGACTGACTGACAGACACGCTACAGCCGAAACTATTGGGCGCAGGAAGCTGAAATTTGGCATGTATGTTCCTTGGGGACCGTAGGGGTGCACAAAGAAGGGATTTCCCGAAATTCCCACGGTATCGGCCAAAAATAAAAATCAATGTCTTAACAGATTTTTTGTGTGTACAGGTGACGAACCTCAACAACCACGTTCGACTTCACACGGGAGAGCGGCCGTTCGTCTGCCCGGAGCCTGGGTGTAACAAAGCGTATGCTCAGGTAACTGCACCAAGATAAGAACCAGTTTTAAACTTTCGCGACTTGTATACATCATACAATTTTATTGAAACGGGTCTTACATGCGATATAAAAGAGTCCCACCGCGACCACGGCTCTAGTAAGACGGCTGAAACGTCGGTAAAAAAGAGGTATTTTTTTTTGTATCATGTACACCTTGATAAGCTCTATATTCGGAACGCGCCAAGACAAGGCCTTGGTCCAATGACTTTTTGATAAAAAAACAACAAGCTACATATAAAATGTGTTGTATTGTAGGTAACGAATTTGAACCAGCACCGCAAGCGTCACCTGAACGGGCGGCCGGTCGAGTCCACGTACGACTGCACCGTGTGCGGCGAGCAGTTCCAGCAGCGGAACCACATGTATAAACACAGGTGAGTATACGTACTCACTAACTGCCAGATAAAACTTATTTGACTCGTAGACAAATAGAGGATGCCCAGTTTGTCACTAACAAATGTTTTGGAAAAGGAGTCTCTTACCTTAATGTCAAAATATTGTTACAAGCTGGGATTCGGCGATAAATAAAAGGCACTTTGTCTGTAAACTACATTATTTTACAAATAAAAACTTAATTTTGCACATTTAGATAATTTCCGTCTCACTTTCCCTTCGCTGATATTGATCGCTGTTTCTTGAATTGAACTGTTCCAGTCCGCACATCTGAGTCCTTATAAGTCGGCCGCATAAGATCTCCAATATATTCTAGTCATTTCTGGAACATACTGATATCATTCCAAACAATGATATAGCATGAAAGAGGTAGATACGTTACCTACGTCGTAATCAATCCGTAGAAACGTATTTTATTTTCACTTTGACGCCAGCTCGCGACATCATACACACATATGTCAGACTAGCCAACTGGCTTTATATATATACTTCTTTTTTTATTTTGTAACATCATTACTTTTAAAACAATCGATACCAGTCGAGCAGCAACGCTATCTAGTAGCGAATAGATAACTTTCTTAATTTGCTACTAGTTGGCACTATTTTTTTATGCTTTTAGTCGACGATAGATGGCGTTATTCTCAACAATTATCTTTCTAAGACTCGGGTGGTCCCACTACACAGCGATAAGTGAGCTGTGTGGACATTCGTAACAATATAAAGTAACGACAACACAAAAGTTAGCCATTTTTCTTTGGAATAGTTTTGCTCAATTTTTTTTGTTACTAACACGTGTTGACAACACATAATTTGGTTCTTCCTAAAGCTGCGCGTCCACCGGATCGGAATCGGAGCGTACGGAGCGGAAGGATTTGTTGCTTTGTATTAATTTCTATGAAACTGCGTGCACTGCATCGGCATTTCTGCGCCTGAGACCGGTATTTGTGCTGATGACGTCATCCGCAGCGAACGCATCATACGGATTCCGAGCGTTTCAAGTTCTGACGTGTTTGCGACGTTAAACTGTAGGCAAAAATACTTATTCACGATGAACGACGATGTTTTAATTATTTTAGTGGAAAGGTATGAAGAACTTTATAATCTAAAACATGAACATTAACATAATCAACTTAGGAGAGACAATATTTGGGACGAAATTGGGCAAATAAAATCAGAATAATGATGTATGATATTCTCCGGAAATTAATCTAATTACAACCATATCCTCGTCACTGTCCTCCTGCTTTAAAAATACCTAAATTGCCGATGCTGAATCTGAATGCAGTGGACGCACCCCATCGGCATTTTGTAAATGACGAAGCTCCGTCCGCTCCGTACGCTCCGATTCCGATCCGGTGGACACGCAGCTTAAGGGTTATTAAAGCTTGTTGTTTGTTGCAGACGCGAGGTGCACTCGGAGTCGTGTGGTCGCGTGTCGTGGCGTGTGGCGTGCGGCGAGTGCGCGCTCACGTTCCCCAGCGAGCGACACCGCGCGCGACACGCCGCCACACACCACAACACCAGCGCCACCCACGAACAACACGATGAGAACAGTTAGTACTATCTATATTTTATACGTCAGTTTAAACGTCTATGTTTTTTGTAAGCTGTAACTACAAAATTGAACTCACCAGTAATTCTACTTTGGATTCGTACGTGGTACAGATCGGTTCACGAAAGTTGACCATAAATGGCGGCCGTCGCGCATATCTACATTCGTGCACCAATGGCGTGGCTCCGTTCTTGACGCATTCCCTAAGCATTCCACCCGCCCCTCGCCCCGCACCTCCACGGGGACCTAAAAATGATTTCTGCGCAGTGGTCATCTTTTATGAACCTATATGTGCACGAGCACTTAACTCTGTGCCATATTTTAGAAAATAATTGTATGTTGAAAGTCGTTCCATAAAATCTTATTTGTCATACACAGTTAGTAGCTGAGGGTATGTATAGTCCATGCCACGAGAACATAGACTTTTTGTAAATAAATAATTTCTACTAAGGAACTTAGCGACAGTTCTGTCAAAAACAAATAATGTCAATTCCAATGAGCTCATCGCACAGTGTATTATTTAGCCTTAGTTGCGGACATGCCAGTTTTATTTTTTCCCCTTATAGATTAAACCATTCTAAAGCATTAAAAAAAATCCCATTTTGATATTTCACTTCACTTAGGAGTTATAAATATTTTAGAGAAAGGTCACTGACCTTTCTGAAAAAGTTTTTTGTCTGTATTTCTTGAATAAAGCGAATGTCCGTCTCTATTAAAATATATATTAATTGTTGGTTTGAAATATATACAGTGTAAAATTTTCAAGTTTCTAACATCACAGGAACAATTATAAATAATTATTTTGTTAATAAACGAAAAAAAATTATAATAAATTAACTATTTGCGGGTCGTGTTTTTTTTTGTTTACATAATATACATTGGTATAGTACCTTTAACTTGAGAAAATCCTAGATATGTATCTAGCGGGATCTCGGAGATATTGCGTTTCTAAGTTTTTTTAAATTTCTATGGAAATGGGGTTGTCCCAAAGTAGTTTATATTTAAGTTGATTAGTTCAATCGGTTAAATCCACAGGTTAAATCCATTATGCTCGCCAATGCGACTGAATTGACAAGCCGGTGGCGTAGCAGGAGTGTAACCGACTGCCACGCACGGGGCAAACGACAATTAAGAGTTTAATACGCACATAACTTTGAAAAGTCATTGGTGCGCGCCGTGGATTCGAACCCGAGACTTGGTCTCTTCAGGCTAGGCTTCTGGTGCTGCCTCATGGTGATGGATAGATGGTGTTGCGTGTATGTGGTAGAATGTTACCTATCTTATTATTAACTATATATTATTAATTACTATTAATGCAAAACGGTTATGATATATCCTCGCCATCGGATTGAATTACTATTTCATCCGTCGTCAGCATGATATCATTTGCTTCAATCCCTACGGATTCTAATTGGTTGTAGTGAACATTGTCTGTTGTTACGCTTAAGAGTTGAAGCACTGACTTCGGCAAGGGCAAAGATTTTGAATGTTTATGTCGTGTTCTAAATGTTAATGAGGATATATAAGTATCGGATGATTCTAATGCACGGTGAAACAAGTCTAAAATGGTGGTTTTTCTGTCCAATTTCCGGGTATGGTGTTGTCGATCATAGCGCCAGTATTTATTTCTTGACTCACCTGCTTGCTCGGATCTGTCCTCTTGATCGGTCTATGATTTGCCGCCCATGCATTAATATTTTGTGCATAGTGACAGACATATAAAACCAATTGTATTTTTCCACATACTTCGCAGCCACAGATTTACAAAAGTCGTCAAATTTTGCAGAATCTATTATTAAGCCACACAACAGCACCACTAAGATAGTATGCAGGTCATCCACCAGCCATGTCTCTATACCTAAGATATCTGCAAAAGTTTTCCGATGTTGGTCTGATAGTGCTGTTCGTGCTGTGTTTCCATCGTTGGTTGTCCCCGAATTTGGACGAACAACATCAACCAAAAGTGACATTTTGTCTCTTATTTCGGTCTGTATTTTTGTTTTCCGCTCTTCTACAATTGCGGCTTGCATTTTTTAGTAACCCTCCACTTCATTACTGCTGGGTCATTTTTGTATCCTAAGTGCAGTAAGAACTCAAAAATTCTTATCCAGGCATGTAAGGGACTTAGTCAATGACGTAGGGCCTCTGGATTTACGGGTTTGTTCATTATAACATCTAACTTATTAAACTCTGTTGCTGTAGCTCCACAACAAGCACAACGTAATTACGAAGCTGTATCCGTTAAAACAATAAATACTTTACCATCTATAACGGTTAAATATAATTTGGGATCTGATATTATACTCTGACCTTCATCTGTTTCAGCATAAAGAGGTGTTTATTGATTTATTTCAGCCTCTACCCGATTTTTTTCTTCTAGAATAATTTCTTTTGTCTCATTTCGATACTGGATCCTCAACGGACGACAAAACCTGTAGGATTGTGGACTTGGGTTAGACCACAACACAAACCCGTCATTAGTTTTTAACCGTAAAGGGATATACGTTGTAGTGAATAAACAATTTTCGTTTTCATTATCACCATCTAAAAACTTTTGCTTATAAAATGACTGTCCTGTACTGCCATCGAACCCCCAAGAACCCTCAAATGTACAATATAATACGTTTTGATGCTTTAGTTTGCAATATTGTGAAACTGTTTCAGTACATAATAGTATGATCCTTCGGAATGTGTGTAGTAGTAAACTATGAAGTGAGACAGTTGCTTCCCTTTCGGTAGTAACTATTTCTTCTTCAGGATAACATTTTATTTTTGCTATCTGTAATTTATAATTTGGAGGATAAGCTAAGAAGCCTCTGTCTTTTAAATCTTTCTGTATGATAGTGTAATCTTCCACAGTTAGTTTTCTATCTATTACTAAAGAAAGTGCTTCATCAGGGGTATAGGGTTTGGGTTCGGCTTTCTCTTTTAAAGCTGTTGCAATTTTTTTAGGACGAGTTGGACTTTTCAGACACTCATTGATTACAAACTCTAATCCTTGAGCAGAGCTCTTGTTAAGTTTTTCGCCGCCGATTTCGTCAGTTACAATTTTTGACATCATTTTAATTATTTTTTACTGCGGCTGATCTTGAAGCGACTCTTCGAAACTCTTTCGAATACGACGCATTTGACGGGAGCTCTTTTCATTCGAAGCAGATGAACTGTCATTAGATGTTCCTTCTACTGATTCCTCTAAGCGGTTACTAAATGTGTTTGAAGTAGACGGAGCCTCATATGAAGTGTCAGGTATCTGTTCTGTAAGCAGCATATCGCTAACAGAACCCATACCTGATGGTTCTGGTTCTGTTAAACTGTTATTTGTTAAACTGTCAACATTTTTATTTAATTCTATTGCACTGTTTTCTTTTCTTACAGGTATTTTAATATTGAAATTTGTAGCAAGCCGTTTCTCGTTCTTTTGACAAAAGCGATTATAATTTTTTTTACTGTCATTATAAAGTTTTTCGCACTTACAAATAAATTTGGAAATATAATCTTTCAGACTTTTATTTTGTACATCAAGATGGTTAGGAATACCTGTTGGATATAATGCATTTAAAATAATCATGGTCCGTTCGTTAATTACGAGGTCACCCGGTCTTTGTTTAGACCCATATTGTCGGGCCTTTACCACCAAAATATTATAAACCTCCAGTTTCGTAAGTGATTTCGGATCCGTATTCAAGCCAAGGTCGTCGGTAATAGTTGCCACTCGCTGACCAGCATGAAGGTTGGCGCCCTCATGCCCCCCTTGCATTAAGTCCTCTGGTCGGGGCCCAGACGGACATCCCCCAGCAGGACGGGTCAGTCCCCGCTGAGGCAAAACAGTGCCATGGGTCTTTGACGGCTCCATGACACCTCACCCCCGCTTCTCTAGATATTATGTATAGGAATTGGGTTTTAGCTTGCCTAACGAGGGTGGACCCCTTCCCAATTCCACATAATATCCTTCATCGAAGATAGATCACAAAACAAAAGTGATCGAATTCCAGCGCAAATATTTTTTTATATTGACTAACTTTCTGCACTATTTTCTAAATACACTTAAACTAAGTAAACTATACACATCACTATTTAAACCCGCAATTGCCAAACCAAAGTCAAAAATAATGAATCATAATGAGTAATGTTTGCATGAAGTAAGTATTGTATGTTGCTCACAGTTATGATTGACAACCCTAGCTTACACTTTTAAAATTCAATATTTCCGTAATCCTGGGTTTGTCGGGTTTGATTTTTTTTGTGGCGATAGTTATTATAGTGATCAATATTTAGGCATTAAAAAAAAACGCGACCATGTAGAGAATCGCCAGAAAAAAAATATTTACAAATCATAGAAAAATATATATTCTCGCCTGTGTGAGCAAGATTTTTAAAGTTTACAAGAAAAAAATGGTTCCTATAGTGAATACTTATCACACCTTAAAACATTTCGTGTAAAATTCAAATCCAAAAACGAGATATTGCGTTTCTATGGTTTTTAAGGATTTTTCTCGATTTATTTAATTTCTCTTAAACTATTGAAGTTGGAGCCGGCGGTGTTTTAATTGGGTCTTAGTTTGATAGTTAGCTTTCCAAAAAACACATAAAACGAGCATGTCCGCAACTAAGGCAAAATAATACACTGTGCATCGGTACATAGATACAAAGTAATGTGTCAATTGATCGGGTTTTTATCGATATATGCGCTGTCAACAGTGTTTTGTGGTACTGGAACATGTCAAATGCCTGGAACGTCAACATTTTGCCGTTTGCGTTAATCCATTGAAATGTTGCATTCTTGGGCTTAGCAGGCATTTATCAGAGTATAAAAATATTTTTTGGATGTCAAGAAGAGGTTAATTTAAAGTTAAATGCAAGTTAATGATGTCGCATCGCCCGTCCTACGGCCGGCATCTTAGAAAAGCGGGTGCAGATTTGCAGATCGCAAACTATTAGTCGCACAGAAGATTCATTACACCTAATAAAAATAAATAGCTTCTTCTGACGAAGGTAACCCCAAATTTTATTTTAGCGTAACTCTTTATTGGATTTTGTTTAAGTTCATTCTGACGCCTTCATTCATACACAACGTAAAACCTTCATGCCTAGAAATGTTAATGCAACGTACTAGCTAATGGTCTGTAATGTTATTCATTTGTGGTAATTTTTTTATATTTCAGAATAGCTTAGCTATTTTTGTTGCCTATGATTAAAAAAATCAAGTCAATAATAGAGTATCATGTTTGTACTTTATCATTGATATACATAGTTCTCTATTATTGTCTTGCATTTACAGAATTACTTACGTGTAAAAAAACTACAAAAATCGGCAAATTCATGAAAATACTTCCGGGAAATTCGACCACTCAAACACAAAATCACATATTATTTTTAATTTTGTAAAAATAAAAAAAAATTAAAGTTCACTAACGTGGTCTGTAACAAACGCCGTAGGTCGCGTCCGACGTGACGCTGTACGCGGCCTAGGAATGCTTACTATAGTAATACACTATAGTGGTCTCTCTCACACGCCCGACGCGGCGCACGTGCGTCGTGCGCCCCATCCATAGGTTGTACGCCGCCTACGAAGTCATTTCAGGGCATTCTGGCGGAACTGACGTCGCGTTTATGTCATAAAAATGGTGAAATTTACAAAGGAGCAATATGGTAGGCGGTGGTCTGTAACAAACGCCGCAGGTTGCGTCTGTTACAGACCGTACGTCGTGTTGCGCCGTCTGCGTCAATGTGAATAGACGTGAGTGATTTAAATACGGATGAACAGACCATTTTAAGAGTTCTTCTCGAAGAGGAGGAGCACGATGATCTCGTTATACAAATGAAGAGAGAGGTCGAGGGTTGTTTTAATATGTTGATAAAAAATATTTATATACTAAATAAAATTCTGTTTAATGTAACTGCTTCTATCAGTAATACGTCTTGCTCCTTTGTAAATTTCACCATTATTATTTTTTTTTTATTGTTGGTTCACAAATCGGGCATTACAATTTGCACATTCTTACACACTATACATTAACATTAATAATAAATTGCATGCCTTTAAATAGTGAACACAGCGTGCTTTGTGAATACGAGTTAGATCATGTTATGCTGTTACAGTTTACAATATTTAAAATGAATTAAAAGAAATAGAAGAAATATATATATAAAGTTACGGGCTAGGCCTATGTGCCGGAGAATTTACCCTCCAAGACTTTCCTGACAACAATTTTGGCTGCAGGTAGGCTACTGGAGAAAACATCAAAATGCTGTCTCATACCATTGTAGCTAGAAAACATTCTATAAAGCGGAGCATGTTGCCCCACATTGGTTCGACATTTAGGCAACTCAAGTGTACGTCTATTGCACAAGCGACTACTCTGGCGCGGAACAACAATTGGTATCCTCTCCAGCAAAGCTTCACAATCTATGATACTATTTACCAATCAAAAAAGCAGATTTCTTCTAGAGTATAAGGATGACATTTTGAAGTATTCTAATCTAGACTCTTAAGATATTAGTCTATTACATTGTTTGTTTACATATGATAATTGGTAGAGAAATCGTTTTTGTATACATTCCAATTTATGTGAGTGAACATTATATGTAGGATTCCAAATTGGACTTCCATACTCCAAAACACTTCGAACAATACAATTATATACTGGTATCGTGACTTTCGGGTTTTAAACGTTTTAAGTTGTCTTGATATAAAACCAGATAGACGGGCGGCTTTTTGAGCTATACTATCAATATGTTGTCTAAAGCTAAGCTGACAATCTATGACTACGCCTAAGTCACGGATCCACGAAACTTCTTCGAGTGGTACATTGTCAATAGAGTAAGTTGCGTTAATTTGAAGTCGTTTTCTGCTAAATCTAATTTGCTTGCATTTATTTGCATTTAAAATCATATGATTTTTGGAACACCGTCTGGACACGCTATTGATTGCATTTTGTAATTTTATAATGTCTTCAGGACTTTTTACAATTTGGTATAATTTAAGGTCATCCGCATACATGTTAAATTTACATTCTATAATTTTGGCTAAGTCATTAATAAAGATTAAGAATAACAAAGGCCCCATATGGGAGCCCTGTGGAACACCTGATGGTATAACATAAGTTTGAGATTTTAATCCCTGTATGCCTACCATTTGTGATCGGTTTTTGAGGTAAGACTCACATCAACGATACAACGAACCATGAATACCCATACAAGCAACCTGTTCAAGCAGAATGTCATGATTTATGAGATCAAAGGCTTTGCTGAAGTCTCCCCCATCCAGTGCATCTGCAATATCACTGGTAAAACACAAAAGATTTGAGGTTGTGGATTTCCTAGGAAGAAAACCATGATGCGCGGGATGAAGCTGTTGCTTAACATGCCAATAGATTTTTTTACCACTAGTGATTCAAAGACCTTACCAATTGATGATAGGATAGAGATGGGACGATAATTTGACACATCAGATATGTCACCATTCTTTAAAATCGGTGAGATTCGTGCAACTTTCCATTTGCTGGGAAAGATACCTTGGCTCAATGAAGCATTAAAAATGTCACAAAGTGGATAAACCAAACTTTTTGCACATTTCTTAAGAAATATGGGCGGCAAACCATCAGTACCAGCACCCTTTTCAATGTCTAGAGCTGTAAGCGCACTGAGGACCTCGGCTTCTGATAATATAAATTTACTGAGACAAGGAATATTACAGGAGTTCCTGAAGATATGGGTAGACTTAGGAGTTGTTCGTAACTTGCTATATATTGAATTAAAACTTTCTCCAAATAAGTGATATATAATAATGGTTTACTAAACCACAGTGGGCATCTTTGGTTACGTTTACGTGTTAAAGGTGTGTGCTTTACTATAATTGCTTCTATTGTTGTATAAAAGAGCTCTGTTTTAAGGTCTACGTTGCCAGCGGGGGTGTGTTGCCAGACATCATCCCACGGAACAGCCATCAGTTTTTCATTAATGACATGTAAACAGAACAGATATTTAGTGTATAAATATTTCTATGTTGTCCAATTTTGAGCGAAATCCATAATTCCTCCGAGTCCGACTCCTAAGCTTTCATACGTAGGACATTTGAAACTGGACACTTGAGTTTTTAAAACTGCAACCATAACGCCCCCACCCTCTATCCTATTCGCTTGTCTAGTGGAGCTGCGGTCTCGGCGGAAGACATTATACCTATCATCTAGTAGTTCATGATCGAAAACAGTATCGTTTAGCCACGACTCAGTTATTACTATTATATGGAATTCTTCATTTAACACACTTGTATAAAAATCTACTGTCTTGGTCCTAAGACCACGTACATTCTGATAGTCAATTTATAAATTGAATTTTAATATGAGAGACAAGCTAAGTTATATTTAAGCCTACAAAGACTTTAAGATTTCACTGTTCACAACAATAGACTTGGAGTTCACATCCTTACGTAACAAAATTCGACCACCACGGACCCATACGAAGTTATAATGCTTTTCCTTAGCTAGCTATAGTTCTTGCAGCAGCATGGAGTTTCTTATTTGCTAAAGAAAGATGCTCAGTGACATACACAGGTTTCTTGACGCCAGCTATTCCTATGTGACTGGTATTGAGTTTGTCATCAGGATGGTTTTTGTTAAATATTTTTACCGATGCCAGAACATTATCGCGGAGTCTAGGACTATTGAACTTTACAACGATAGAGCGAGGACGAGTTGATGCCGCGTTCTGCTTTGGAACTCTGTGATAGGTCACGATGTCCGGCTCTTTCAGATCATATGAGACCACTCTTGCCAACTGAGTCACGATAGAGCATATGTTCTCGTTTTTATGTTCCGGCATACATTGTATTTCAATATTGCTGTTGCGAGCTTCTTGATCCATTTCGTTAAGTTTTGAGTTAATAAGAGCTATCTCAGAACGCAGGAGCGCATTTTCACTTTTCAGCTCGTTGATAATGGTCTTCTTTTCATTTGTAACTTTGACAAGATCATCGTATTGTGCAGATATGTAGGTTACTGTTTTCTTCAAATCTTCCATGGCTACATTCAGACTTTCTGTTTCTAAATTTATACTTGATTTCAAGTCCGTTAGAATTTTGTTTGTTGACTCGTTGATCTTCTGATTTATGTATTCTTTCAGTTCATTGATACCGCTGCTACTAATAGGCAACTGGACAGTCGGAGACTCGATAGAATCCTGCTGCCTCGCAGAAACAGCGGTGCTCCCTCGCTTATCCGAAGCCTTGCAGTCAGAACATTTCCATGCAGACTTTGCCTGTTTAGATTCCTTCGCATAGTTTTCTGTAGATATTCCAAGGCATTGGTAGTGGAAATTGTCGGCGCAGTGGCTACAAGACTTTAGCTCACTTGCCTTTATATTTTTAACACACTTTTTGCACTTCATGATAACGATTTCAATTATCTACCAGTCTTCCAACAAGCGAGAATCACCAGCTGAAACCAACTGCGGACTCAAGCGGTAAAACGCCTGACGGTTTTTTGAGAGCAACACACTAGGCCGCACTTTTATATGAAGTTTGTTAATGAAAAGTAAGATGATAATATGGGGGGTATGCCTAAAATTATTTAATTGTCGATGTTCACTACACTTATCTTTTCACTTTAATTGTGATAATTTGCGACGTAAATACTGCCACCGATATGGCACAAGTTCACTTGTCACTATAATTGTCCACTTTCACTAAAATTTTCCACTTTTGTTAGGTTATTACACTGCTAAATATTTATTTATAGGGAGCTGTAGAACTATGACCGAACTCATTGACGTACGATGACAGATGACGTACGATTATGTCATAAAGGCGACGTCCATTCCGCCAGAATGCCTCGAAATGACTGCGTAAGCGGCTTACAACCTATGGATGGGGCGCACGGCGCTCGTGCGCCGCGTCGGGCGTGTGAGAGAGACCACTATAGTGTATTACTATAGTAAGCATTCCTAGGCCGCGTACAGCGTCACGTCGGACGCGACCTACGGCGTTTGTTACAGACCACCGCCTAAAGCATAAAATCTCAAACAACTTTTTGAAACAATAGTTGTGAAGCCCGGAATGTGTGTTTACAAAAAGTCTATCTTCTCGTGGCACCAACTATAGTATCTATATTTTTATATAAGTTAGAGTCTTCTTTGACTTCCGGTTTGGACGTAAAGAAGTGGACACCTGTGTCAATTGTTGTGTTGAAAATAAATTTTAATAAACAGTAAACAATTTGAAATTACCTGGAAACTGCAAGAAAACATCCACATAACCTCACATCTGGCAAGTCACTTACAATTACCTATAAATATTAGCATTATTCACGAAAACTATCAGCTGAAATAGAAATTTTGTGACTGTTAACTTTCAAATAACAATACCAACGATTAAGATTAACCCTGGATTTGTAAACAAAGAATATTACTGGTCAATTTTCACTCCGAACACAAATCAATGTAATCAGCTGATTGGCACTCAATTGACATTAGACTATGTCGGATCTACCAACATTTAGAAAACGCTTTTGATTACCACAGATTACTACAAAAATTGTTTGCCATAAATAAAAGAGTGATACTGTTATTTTCATTCATTCGTATTAAGGCTTGCCATAGATTAAGAAAAATTGTTGTACTGGGCAAATAACGCAAGAAAACGACAACTAATGCCATCTATCTTACGTAACGACAAACATTCGACGTTCCACTACCAGTCACCTATTTCGTGAATTACTAATAAGCCTTAGCTAGTGGAGTAGCGTAAGCAGCTAGTAATAAACAGGTAACCGTACGTTCGAATCCTACCAAACAAGGTGGTGCACTTTTTGTGATTATTACACAGTATTATTCAATATGTCAAGCTTTGAACTAGAGAATGTTACTCAAAGGCGACCAAAAATACAAAGTTTGGTTTTTAACGATAGCGAGTTCGACATGGATGTGTCTTATCAAAGTCAACCAAGTATTGGGTGCCATAATGAAGAAATGAATGCGATAACAGAGAAGCTTAACAAGTTAACAGCGGAATTACAGAGTGCAAATACAGAAATAGAAAACCTAAATATCGAAAACATAAAATTAAAAAAGGAAATAGATAGTTATAAACACAAAATCAAACTTTATAAGTCTGTAGGCGCAACAGAAGCATGTAATATGAATAACGTCACACCTCTCAAGTTCTACTCGCCACAATATCGAAGACGATTCAAATACACCAATATGAAAGTTGGCTTGCCTCGGACATCTTCGCGGGAAATGACTATTTGCGCAGTAGACTGTCAAACCCCAAAAACTAGCCGACAGCCGACGACGAACTTAAATAGTAGCTTTGATAACTGCGCAAAGATACAACGAAATAGTTATAGCACGTTGATGATGAGTCCTCCGAGAAACAATGATATCGACATGGCCGTCATTGTGGATGGCACACAGGACTCATTACTTCACAAATATGAAATCTCTCCTCAAGATACACTTTTACCTTCCACAGAAACAAAATTAAAACCGCCCATAAGAAGGAATAAATATGAGAAAGAATACCTCTGTACAAAAAAGAAATTAGTTATTGTAGCAGACCAGCAAGGACGTAACCTTCGAAGCATTCTTCAGAAATTGGTTGGCGATGATTACAAAGTTTGCTGTTTCTGGAAAACTGGAGCTACATTAAATGAAGTATTGCGCTCAGATAGTACTGTCATATGTAATTTAAATAAGGATGACTTTGTAGTAGTTTTGGGAGGTATAAATGATATCAACCCAAATGAACTTCTATTTGCCCTAAAGATGTTTTTAAATAACACAAAAAATACTAATATAATTGTTTCCGAAGTGCCGTACAATCGACATCTAAATGAAAAGAAGCTTAATTACGAAATGAATTTCATTTGTTCGCAGTACAGACACGTTACTTATCTTAATATGAAATATTCTGAATATTTGCCCAAGTACCGTTTCCGAGCTCTACATAAATCACAGCTTATCCTTAAAGAGACATTGCGCATTACCTATAAATTAAACTATGACAAATATATTGACGAAAAAAATTTTAATAATGTGACTTACCGTGTGTATAACACACCAATCAGCTATGACAAATCTACACAAACAGATGCACAATTAACTAGTAGGAATGATATACATGAATCGAGCTTCACGAACAAACCAAATGACTTTTTTCGTGTTTAAAGAGTTAAACATATTTCATCAGAACATAAACGGATTATTAATAAAACTGATTTGCTAACATTATCCTTAGAACTACTTGAAAATAAGAGCGGGAACATAGACATTTTGTGTATAACCGAGCATAATATGATAAGATCTGACATCCAATTAATTAATATTCCAAATTATACTATATTATCATCTTTTTGTCGTAAATCTCGCCATGGCGGTGCATGTATTCTCACTCGAAATTTTCACAAATGCAAACCAATCATTGGCTCAAAGCGTTTTAGTGAGGAAGGCGTTATCGAAGTGTCGGGGATAGAGTTTGTGGAACATAAACTATTTGTTTTCTGCATCTATAGACCACCAAAAATGACGCACGAAGATATTAATAAATTTTTCGACAAATTTAATTCGTTATTGACTCACTTCTGTTTAAGTAAAAATAAGGTAGTACTGTGTGGTGATTTTAATATAAACATCCTTAATAATACGACGCTTTCGAGAGACTTTTTGAATATATTAGCAAGTTATAATCTAAAATGTACTTTTAAAGAACCAACACGGCTAGTAAGCGGGACATGTCTCGATAACTTTATACATAATGTTCCAAGGTGCAAGTCTAGGATACTCGAATTTGCTTTATCTGACCACACAGCACAACTGCTAACGTGCCCAGTTAAGTTTGGCGTCGGTTTAAAACATTGGTATGTTGAAAAACGAGATCTGCATGAAGATAATATAAGAAAGTTTCAGGAATGTATTGAGTCTTTAACTTTTATTGAATGTTTTGAAAATAGCGACCCTGTTGAATCATTTAATAGCTTTTATGACTTGTTTCTTTTGTTTTATCGTTTGTGCTTTCCTATGGTAAAATTCAGGGTCAGTGTGCAGAAACGACAAAAATGGATCTCAAATGGCATTAAGAAATGCTGCAGACGCAAAAGGCAACTATTATGGCAGTGTCGCAAAAACCGTACCAAGAAAAGCATTAATGATTTTAATACCTTATCCTCAAAACTTAATCGTATAATCAAACTTACGAAAAAAGTCCAGAATGAACATTTTATACGTACGGCCAGCAATAAATGCAAAGCTACATGGTCTCTCATTAATAACACAAAATATAAAACGCCTAAAGATGAAATACATCAGATCAAAATAAACGACACAAATGTTATTGACGATCCTTTACAAATTGCTACGTCGTTCAACAATTTTTTTATAGACCAGGTTGAAAAGACGAATAACAATGGCAAATTTCCTATTCCCATACAAATTTCTAATTCTTTATACATGGATCCTACCACACCTAGTGAAATAAACACAATAATTTCAAATTTAAAAAATACCTGCAGTACTGGTTACGATGGCATATCCACCGTTATACTAAAACAAGTCTCGATAAAAATATCTATTATATTGAGCCATGTTTTTAATCAGTGTATTTTCCATGGCGTTTATCCTGACAAATTGAAATTTACGGTTATTAAGCCATTATTTAAAAAAGGCGACTCATGTTTGATGGCCTGTTATCGACCGATTGCCTTAATACCTACCATTTCAAAAATCTTTGAAAAGGTTATACACGATAGGATATACCGATTTGTCGAACTACATAATCTATTCGCAATCGAGCAGGTGGGTTTTAGGAAACACAAGAGCATAAATATGGCCATCTACAACTTTTTAAAAATCGTTATAGAAAGTATAGATAAAAAGACTCCCGCCTGTGCACTTTATATGGACCTTACAAAAGCTTTTGACTGTGTGGATCACGAGGTCCTATTAAATAAATTGAATGCATATGGAATTAGGGGTAATGTGCATAATCTTATTGCATCTTACCTTTCTAGAAGAAAACAGTGTACTGAAATAAGACGCCTATGTCCAAAGTTCAAAAGGGAGATAAATTATTTATCAGAATACAGAGACACTAAACTAGGAATCCCACAAGGAAGCGTGCTAGGGCCGCTCTTGTTTAACATTTACATAAACGATCTCCCAAAAATAACAAAACATCCAACTATTTTATTCGCAGACGATAGCACGATTGTATTTATGGGAAAAGATAATTTGCGTCTTGAATATGACATAATCAACACACTTGACAACGTTGTACAATGGTTGACAGCGAATAATCTTAAAATTAACTTAAGCAAAACCCATCTAATGACATTTAGAAATAGAAAACCGTTACTTGACAATATTAATATTAACTTTAAAGACGAAACTATTCATGAAGTGGATGCAACAAAATTTCTGGGACTTAACATAGACAATAATTTGAATTGGAAGGTACACGCAGAGAACCTATGTGCAAAACTAAGTACTCAATCATATGCGCTGTACATACTGTCAAAAAAATTGAATCAAAGTGCAGTCTTGGTTGCATATCATGGCAACGTCGAATCCATAATACGATATGGAATCATATTTTGGGGAAACTGTACGGAAAAAGAGCAAGTATTTAGGGCACAAAAAAGGTGTATAAGGGCAATGTGTAAGCTCAAGCAAACAGATAGCTGTAGACCCTACTTTAAAAATCTTAAAATATTAACGCTACCGTGTCTGTACATATATGAATTAGTGCTATTTGTAAGAACAAATATCACTATGTTCGAAAACTATAAAAGTAAACGTCACCATTTTAAAGTTTGTTGTCCTCAGCACAAAAGTGCTATGATGACTAATAGTGTTTTTTGTATGGCACCCCGGGTCTATAATCACCTACCGAACAATTTATTAGAAATAATTAACATAAACCAATTTAAACATAAAGTCAAGCAATTTCTACTAGAAAAAGTGTATTATAGCGTAAATGAATTTTTAAATGACATCAAAACAAGTATGCTATTATAAACTATGTACATCCTTATGATATTAGAATTGTGACTGTATTGACAATCCATTTTTTATTGCATTACCTATTATATTTTGACATAATTATACTGATGCCTGTTTTTCTATTGACATAACTATTATTTTAATGATATTGACATTGTAATATAATTGATAATTCGAGATTATTATTAACATTGACATTATTGTTAATTAAATAAAATAAATTTTAATAGTCCCTCTGTTATAGCATTACGAATCGATTGCCTGTTGTATAACTAATTAATAATATTCTACTTTTAAAATTGCATGCCTTCTGGCTGAATATGGAGATACTATTTTACTATGTATTGTTTGTCATCACAATTAATTGTATGTACCCATCTTCGCAATAAATCAGTTTGAAGTTTGAAGTTTGAAGTCTTTTTCTGTAAACTTTTCACTAGAAATTTTAAGTACTTTGGATGCGTACGTGTATGTGTGCACGTTTACGTGCACTTGTACCCACATGAACACGGACACATAGTTTTGTATTGTCTTTTAAAATATTTGTTCTTACCTAACCATTTCTTGTAACCTAAACCCTAAAGAACAATTTTATGGATCACACAAAATGTTAACTCGTGTGGGTATCAAAAGCGAGCGGCCGCCACTATGCCAGCCGTGCAGACCATTAAATCTTGTATGTTATACACAACAAGTGTGTGATGGCGTGTTGCGTGTATGCAGGCGGCGGCTCGTACACGTGCGTGTTCTCGTCGTGCGGCGCGCGGCTGAGCTCAGCGCGCGAGCACACGGAGCACCTGCTGCGCGCGCACCAGCTGCGCGTGCTGGCCACACACGCGCCGCCGCGCCGCGGACGACCGCCCAAGGTCAGTATGCACACTCACAGCACGTACACGTGCGTGTTCTCTATGTGCGCGAGCACACGGAGCACCTGCTGCGCGCGCACCAGCTGCGCGTGCTGGCCACACACGCGCCGCCGCGCCGCGGACGACCGCCCAAGGTCAGTATGCACACTCACAGCACGTACACGTGCGTGTTCTCTATGTGCGCGAGCACACGGAGCACCTGCTGCGCGCGCACCAGCTGCGCGTGCTGGCCACACACGCGCCGCCGCGCCGCGGACGACCGCCCAAGGTCAGTATGCACACTCACAGCACGTACACGTGCGTGTTCTCTATGTGCGCGAGCACACGGAGCACCTGCTGCGCGCGCACCAGCTGCGCGTGCTGGCCACACACGCGCCGCCGCGCCGCGGACGACCGCCCAAGGTCAGTATGCACACTCACAGCACGTACACGTGCGTGTTCTCTATGTGCGCGAGCACACGGAGCACCTGCTGCGCGCGCACCAGCTGCGCGTGCTGGCCACACACGCGCCGCCGCGCCGCGGACGACCGCCCAAGGTCAGTATGCACACTCACAGCACGTACACGTGCGTGTTCTCTATGTGCGCGAGCACACGGAGCACCTGCTGCGCGCGCACCAGCTGCGCGTGCTGGCCACACACGCGCCGCCGCGCCGCGGACGACCGCCCAAGGTCAGTATGCACACTCACAGCACGTACACGTGCGTGTTCTCTATGTGCGCGAGCACACGGAGCACCTGCTGCGCGCGCACCAGCTGCGCGTGCTGGCCACACACGCGCCGCCGCGCCGCGGACGACCGCCCAAGGTCAGTATGCACACTCACAGCACGTACACGTGCGTGTTCTCTATGTGCGCGAGCACACGGAGCACCTGCTGCGCGCGCACCAGCTGCGCGTGCTGGCCACACACGCGCCGCCGCGCCGCGGACGACCGCCCAAGGTCAGTATGCACACTCACAGCACGTACACGTGCGTGTTCTCTATGTGCGCGAGCACACGGAGCACCTGCTGCGCGCGCACCAGCTGCGCGTGCTGGCCACACACGCGCCGCCGCGCCGCGGACGACCGCCCAAGGTCAGTATGCACACTCACAGCACGTACACGTGCGTGTTCTCTATGTGCGCGAGCACACGGAGCACCTGCTGCGCGCGCACCCGCAGATCAACGTCATCAGCTACAGCTGGGTTCGACCCAGTTTGATCGCGAGTGCGGCGATACTGATAAATAAAAACATTTTGCAAAAGGTCTGCAAGAGTGCAAACACCAGAGGTTCGGCCAAGAACTGCTGTTATACTCTACGGGAAGCCGTGGATACTGACGACTGTCCAAGGCCGTGCAATCAATTCCTGATAACATTCGCTGCCGTCGTTGCAATCCTGATAGACTAGCCCGAAAACCACAAGAGAAAGCTGACCACCTTGTCAATTTCTTTGCGGCCAACTACCGAATCGAAAATTGTGGTTCGCAGCCTCTTTCGATTGCCCACTGTGGGCTCTCCTTGCCTGATAATTATGAGTAACAGGCAACGCGGTGTTCGCTGCGGTCTCTCAATGTCCAGAATCCCGGTGGCATTAACACTATCCAGGCAGTGGTTCTTAAAATGCGCTGCCGAGTCATCTCTAACGCTGCACGCCTATAATATCGCCTATCTTATTACGTTGGTGTTGTACCAGTCTTGGAAAATGGCGAATATTCAACGATGCCAGACCTAAAGAAAGAGATCACTCTGATCTAGGCAACTATCGACACATACACAGTTATAGCAAACTCCTATCCTCTGCGAGAGGTTTGAGCGAATTCTCAACTTGTTTGCTGCCCAGAAGATCACTCTCTGCTCTTTGGATGAAAATATGGCTTCAGACCGAAACCATCAACGGTGAAGCTTTGGACAGGCATGGGAGAGAGTGAGAGTTATTAGTCCCGACATTTCCAAAGCCTTCGATGACGTGGTCAGCTATGGCTTGCCACCTCTATTGTGCAACTGTTTTGCGAGTTTCATAGATGAACGCCGTATTTGTATCCTCTGTGCCCAATGGAGGTCCCTATTATCGCCGGCACTCTTTCTTCTGCATATCAATGAAATTCTCACTATTTATTGCGAGCATACTGTGCTGTACAGATCACAGTACTGCGCATTGGCGAAGCCAGTGACAGCAGACCTATATGGTGCCAAGTAGTCGAAGACTCGTCGAACTTACCTTACCTTAGGCTGCGTTCAGTGCCTCGCATTGGGGAAATACTGAGAACTTGGTCGAGTTCAACGCCAAAAAACTCAATCGTGTACATTCTCAGCAAAAGTGCCTCCATTCTTTCCCCAACCATCTCTTATGGACACTGACTACCGAAATAAGACAGTCTCCATATCCTTGGTATGAACATAGTCTCAATAGAAAGATGTTGATCCTCTGGTTAAGATTGTGGCGTATGTCCGATCACCGCATAGAGGTTGGCATTAAATCAGCATACCGTAAACTCAGAGTCCTGAACAGAGTGAGGAGGTTTGTAGACACAATTGCGCGGAGCAATTGTGTCTGTCAGTGTGATACAGGTTCGGACCGAGTTTTTTTTAATAAGGTACCTCCACCACTAGAAATAAATCTTCTGTCATGGGTGACTTTACAAACGTACAACCAACAGACACTTTTTATTGTTTTAAATTTTCTAATATAACCTATATTTGTATTTTATTTTCAGGTCTTGAAGGATCCTTTGGAGATAAAAGAAAATGACTTCCATGAGGTACATTATTTAATTTAATTTTAACATTGATTAATTGTAATTTCTAATTCCTTTTTTGACTGGCAAATTCCGTCTTACATCAAATTTAGCCAATGGTAAAAAAATACCCATAATTTTTTCACCATTTGATCAATAAAATTAAAGAACTTTCACAAAGTAGCATTTATTCCTAGCTACCACTTAAATTATTTGTTTTTAATCAACCAACTTCGGTAGATTTGCCCTTCCACATTATAATCTACATTTATTTTATTAGCATTCCTATGCATCCAATACAAAATGGGTTTCAACCCCGGCATCTAACTATGAACATAGGCCAACACTTTTCCACAGAGTGACTGCCGTCAGTCCTACTCAACTAAGAGGGATAGCAATATTCTATTGTTAGTATATTCAAGGGCCTCCTCACAATATCTGTCAAAGATCTTCTTGATAGCCGGGAGCTACGGCTTAACGTGCTTTTAAAGGTACGGGCAAGCGATAATTACATACATACATAACGTCACGCCTTTTATCCCCGAAGGGGTAGGCAGAGGTGTATTTCTACACCCACTTTTCGCCAGATATACTTTAGTCCCACGTAATAAGGGGCGAGCCTATTGCCGTACCGGGCACATTTCCAGACCCCGTGCTGCTACTGAGAATTTCGTGACAGAAAAACCCAATAACACTGCCCGACCCAGGAATCGAACCCGGGACCTCCCGATCCCACGCGCACATTTATGCCGTGAGACCAACGAGGCAGTCGTATAGGGTTTGATGTCGAGTTTTCCGTCTCTACGCAAAGATGGTATTTGCATCGTGTTATCCCTTAGTCGCCTCTTACGACACCCACGGGATGATAGGGGGTGGTGACACTTGTATTCTATGCCGTCAACCACACGGCACCTAACTGTTTAATACGCACATAGGCTTCACATAGCTTCAAAAGTAAGTGGTGTGTGCCGTAAGTTGAACCCTAGACCATATTTCTACTAGGTTTTCATTTATATTTATTCAAATATATTTATAAAATATTGCTTATCACTTGTTATAGATGAAAATAACAAAGCAACCGTCGCCTCAATTCTTGCCGAAGTTAAAAGTGCAGAGTTTATTCCAGTGAGTGTGGCTCGATGCAAGCTGGTGAAGTTTGTTATACTGTGTCAGACTCGTGACACCGTTGTATTCTCGATATAACTTAGGGCCAACTAGTTAAGTCAATTTTAAACGCCCAGACTACTCGCTGTTTATTGCCCAATTGTTACATTTTAGCATCACAATGCACTTATCTTTTTGGTAACAATGCAACGTTTTTAATTTTTAAGGTTTGGTAAAATAGGAAATATTTTGTGTTATATTGCCGTAAGCCGACCGATATCATTCTATTATTATTATTATATCTAGGCGACGCATATTATCAATACTTTAATCAAAAAACTTTTCTTTACTTAAATCATCATCTTTTGAGTAGACCAACTGCCTGGGTTGGAATGGAGGATGCTGACTCTTAAAATCAATGACGAACGGTTGAAAAAGATCCTTTTTGACATTTTCTACATATTCAAGCAAATCTCAATTTATTCGTCGAATACATGATCGGCCAAAGTTAAACTCGATTCGGTGTAAAGTCAGTAGACAAATTGATGACGTTTTGTATTATCATCACTGAGATGCTGTGACGATGTCTTGCGCTTGATGGCAATTATATTTATTTGCTTATGGTAACAGATACTCATACGAAATGAAAACATGCAGGCATGAATTCTATATTTACCTATTATGAATTTTCTTTAAATGAATTTTAAAAGGATATCGCCTAAAATTAATGTACATAATTATATAAAATAAAAATGATGATGGACTGTACTTTTTTTGTTATACTCAAAACGGTTTGGCAATAAAAAGTTATTAGGCTGGCCGCGATTATGCTTTGTACTTAAAATATTTTTATGCTTTGTTTAATTGCAAGCGCAGTTTGATGATATCAGATTATAACTTAAATTTTACCACATGGATAAAAGGGTTTCTGTGTAAATGAAAACAATCGTAACAACCAAGTATTCATATGGTAAAATTTTAATGAAACTTCAGATTTATTTTTTATTAATTTTAAATGGTTAAAAGTTACATAATAGCGTATTTTTATCAGATGTAATCCAACATAATTATAAATCTTCGGATTTTTTTTGTGACAACACCAACATGATTTACAGGGTTCGCAAACCGCCTATTCATTACATAAAGTAAGTCTGGCGTGTTGGACTTTAGTGTCAATGAATACGCGGCTTTATGATAACCTTACTAAAAGTTTATTGAAAATGGATACTTTATCATTTATTTTTAAATAAAGTATAGTTGTTTTTAATAAAATCTACATTATTAATGTAAGTGATAATAAATAAGTGCAATTTACTGTAACAAGTTTATTAATATTGTTACTTAGCGTAAGCATTAACTTTGAATATTTTATTTTTGTGTAGCATCAATATGCAACAAGTATTTTGTAAGATATTCAGAGATATACATACATAGTTTACTTGACAGAGGAAATATACAATGCCGCGTTGTTGTGTTGCGTTTTGTTCACTGAACTCATTTATAAAAAGACTGTGATGGACGGATTTGAATATGGCGAGATTATTTTCTTTTATTGATCTATATTCGGCGATGATTTATAAGTATTTCGTTCAGTATTATTAAAATTATACATATTTTAAATTTCTTTTTTTCGTTTAAGTTATAAAATGTATTAAATTTGTTGCGCGTTTTGATTGCACAGCTTTTGCGGCGATTTACAAGTTTGTATGAGTACGACTGAGTTGGTATTAGTTTGTGAGGCGACATTGTGTTCTATCAGAGATTATTTTCGATAAGCGTATGGCATCCATAGCCATTAGAGGAGGACTGAGATGTGCAACAGTTGATATAAGTTTATTATAGTCCACACATCCGCAGTCTTACACTTTTTATTAACACACAGTTATGAGTTTTCCTCGCTCGCTATGGTAGTAATAGGCTTATCATAGACACGTATAGAGTTAGTGTAAATGCATTAGGATAAGGTGCAAATGTTCCTATGAGTGTATCAGAGTCGGTTCGATGTGATCGGTGGATATACGCCGCGCGTAAGCTCGACCATTTCAATATTTCTAGCCTTGTTAAGTGTCAGCATGTCGAAGATTTTTCTATTAACATACAATAAAGATAATATTATAATATTAAAATATGCAAACATTATATTTGTTTTATTTAACAAGCATTTGTCGACTGACGTGCACGCGACGCGAGCAGTATCAAATACGTCTCCGCACGTTAAGGTTATAGTCCATTGAAATGTTAAATTTTTTGGGCTTAGCGTGCATTTGTCAGAGGACGCAATTTTATTTCATAGTTTGCCAAGAGGGGGTTAGAGTAAAGTTAAATCCAAGTTTGTGGGGTCGCAGCATTTATCATGCGGCCGCCATCTTAAAAGAGTGGTACAAACATTATCTCAATGAGTACAAATGAGTTTTCTATAAATAGTATATCTGGCAAACTATTGGTAGCACAGAAAATTTTTAAAACATGATGTGTTGCAAATTAAATTCTCTACAACTTTGGCCGTAACATTTAGTCGTACAATAAACAACAAAGTTACATACGAAAATCGAAGGCAATTTGCAACAAATTTTCTTTTCAATGTGTTGTAGATTTTTCGTCCTTGGTAACAAAAAAATACATTTAATTTGATTTTACTCCTTCAAAAACAAGAGCCAGTCCTCCAACTTGAGACTCCACAACCCCCAAGACTACCATAAGGTCCAATTTTCACTCATTACAACGACCATGAAAACATGGGTTGGCAAAATATCGACAAAACTAAAACTACGGCACTCTGTGGGCTTCTGAAGTTGATATTCCACCCATACAAGGTAACTGCAATGTTCTGCAGCACCTCAATGTTCTGGGGAGCGATACAGCAATATATTTGAAAAAATATGATTTACCGACAAAATTCTGTTTTTCTATGGTTCTTCATCAATAATTGAATAGTGAATACCGAAGCTCTATTAGATCATAAACCGCAACCTGGCTCACAAAAAGACTAAAGACACGTTACAGTAATCATGAAGAAACGTAAAAGAAAGAATGAAAACAATAACAGGTACCTAAACTTTTATTTTATAGGATCATTTCGCCTGTTCGCGTCCATTTAGTGCAGTTGGCAAGTTTGAAGGAGAAAATAAAAATGTTCCAGCAAATTTATTCAATGAAAAGTTTATGTAATGCGTTCATTATATAGTCTATTTTAATAATAACTTTCAGTTTTGTTCGAAACTTGTTGTGTTTATTTTTAAATAGACAAACTTCAAAATATGGCATTTTACCCAGTTTGCGTCCAAAAAATCCAAATTGCGTCCACCTGTGGACCAGTTCGCGTCCACCAGCTTAGTCTTAACAATATCAGCCTTATAATCCTTCATATAAGGGTGATATTGTTAAGACAATCTAAAGAAAGATTGAATTTTAACAATTTCTACATTTAAGATTAAAGTTATAAAAAATCTACATTATTATCATTATTAAATCACATTATAGAAACTATAAATAACTATTTATTGTTCTCAACATCGATGGAACTTAAAATCAAAGATAAAAAAATAACGATACATGTTGTCCAATATTGTGGTCTTCGGCATAGCATAATTTTTACATAATTATGTACAGATTTGTCTTATCGATTTCTTCTTCTCACGAATATCACAAAACGCTTTCTATAATTAATCATCTTTTGTATTTTTTTTCCTTCTTCTTTCTTGTCTCCTAAGAACTCATCTTGAATAGAAAAAATATGGAATAAAAGAAATTAAATGTAATAATTCAATTTTAAACTCAGTCTTAATCAAAAATTCATTTAAATTATAAAAATATATATATATATATATATAGAATGTATTTATGCGATCATTTCTATTTCATGAAAATATGGACGCAATTTGCTATAATATTATCCCTTGCAGGTATAGTTTGCGTCCACTTGTGATCGATTATTATATCGATTGTATCTTTTATTACAATCATAATAATGTGGACGCAAATTGGTCATTACAATTGCATACTATTAATGTTAAAATAAACAAAATCCCAATTTCTCTCTCATATTTAAATCACATAAAAATAAACAACTAAAGAAATCATAAATAGACGAGTTCGCGTCCATTGTGGACGCAAAGTGGAAGTTTTATAAATTCGGTGTTCTAATTCGCGTCCACCTTATTTTAATTGTTAACTATAAAAAAAACAAGCTAATTCATAATTCATACTATTCGTCTTTTCATTATTAATGTCTAGAAACAGCTATGTATCCTAAAATTCACATAAAACAATAAAATACTTACCGTCAAACACGCCGCTGCACACTATTTTTTTATTTATATCCCGCGCATCTGCACTATTTTGTTGAACAACCGAGATTAACATTTTTTTTTAAATAGGAGAAGCTGGGCGCACGGAACTTTTGTCTATTTGTGCGTGTCTCTTATACGTCGAGGTATTGGCGATACTGACTTTTCATTTTATTAGTGTGTTAGTATACTTATTTCCGAGCATTTTTAAAGGGAGGTCCGCAAAATGGACGCGAATAGGGGGGTGGACGCGAACAGGCGAAATGACCCTACTAGAGGACGCCAGCAGCTACGCCTGCATTTTTTTAAATTTACCCGTTTTGGCCGATTCCGTGGGAATTTCGGGAAATCCCTTCTTAGTGCACCCCTGCGGTCCCCAAGGAACATACATGCCAAATTTCAGCTTCCTGAGCCCAATAGTTTCGGCTGTAGCGTGTCTGTCAGTCAGTCAGTAACGCAAGGATTTTATATATTAAGATTTTTACGACAAAAAGTATCTGAATCAAAGTTGTAGAGAATTTAATTTGCAGCAAATAATGCATGAACAAGATGTCTATGTGACCAATAGGTTACCAGATAACTAAGAAAACCATCTGGGCCTCCACTCTTTCCAAGATGGCGGCCGAGGGACAAGAGGTACGACCCCACAATTTAAATCGAGCGTTACGCTTTTTGTTTTTGTTTAAAAAAGACAACTCCCGCATTAGGACTAAATCCTGTGTCGCGGGGAACTTTTACAAACATACAAGTAACGGACACAATGAACACCCAGACTCGAAACAACAATTTATGAATCACACAAAGTGTTGTCTCGTGTGGGGATCGAACCCATAACACTTCGGCACAGTGTCAAGCGGTGAGGCGGCTGCTTAAACCACTACGCCAACCGTGCAGTCGAGCTAGCTCTCCCTATCTGTAAAATAAAATTGCGTCCTCTGACAAATGCAACCCCAATTTAACTTTTCAATGGACTATTAGCCGTCCCGCTCTATTTATTTTTTCTAAAACCAGTTAAAATATTAAATCAAGAGCGAGTCGATCTCGCCCATGAAGGTTTCCGTAGGAGGTATACGCTAAACATACCCATTATCATCACCTAACCAGTATCACTTTTTCGCCAGCACAAATAACTTTGTTTTCCATAGTGTTTGTATTAAACGACATAGTTATATTTGCGGTTTTTGAACATGTGCTATATCTCAAAAAGTATTGACTACATATTGTTCAAACCAATTTTCGTAGGAAGATTTTATTACGATCTACAGCATATTTTTTTTTAGATTGGTCACTCCACAGATATGAGAATTAGCATATCTGTGGGTCACTCTTACTTTAAAAGTTAGAGGGGGGGCATTCCTTTAACCACTTTGGAAGCGTCCATCTTTCAAACGATTGACCTTGAGAAACTATGGTTGTAGGAACCTCAAGTCATCATATCATTTTTAGTTTTTTTTTAGTTCTAAGCATGTATATGCATTGCATGCATTTATTTTTAAAGAAAAAAATATTTTCAGGTCAGTTCCAAGTATGGAGAGCCCCCTTAACTTTCATTCCTTTTTAGGGTTCCGTAGTCCACAAGGAACCCTTATAGTTTCGTCATGTCCGTCCGTCTGTCCGTCCGCAGCCTAGCTCAAAGAAAGTTGCCTGGTGCTAGAAAGCTGATATTCGACATGAATATAGACGTAAGATGTTGCAACAAAACTGTAGAATACAATTTAGGAAAATATTTTTTTTAAGGGTATCTCCCCTACATATATAGTGGGGTTGAATTTTTTTTTGGTTGAGTACCACATCATGTGGGGTATCATTGGATAGGTTTTAAAAAAATATTATTAGTTTGCTCAAATTATTTTTCGATCAAGTGATTGGTTTGTCAAATATCAAGCTTTGAAGTGAAAAAAATTGTTAGACTCAAGTGTCCTCCCCCTCTGCCGGCTAAACTATCAATTTGGAAGAGGTGAAGAAAATCACAAATGTAGTACATATAACGAATTTAAAAGGAAAACTATCACGGCTGAGTAGATATCACTAGCTTACGAGTAATCGTCGGTTAACTTATAAATACCTATTTCTGTGAGTTTACATTGGGCGCGCTGGCTTAATCTTAAAGATATACGTACTTTGGTATGTAATGTACTACGGTACTACGTATGTATAGTAGTAGTATATCTTGGAAACAACATTTTATGTTTACAATACATAACTGGATACATACCTAGTATTTTTCTAAACAAAACTTAGGTTCTTATAATAGTGTTATTAACATTATTTTTTCAGCAAAATAAACAGTCGGATTTGTTGTACATTAATACCCTTTGCAGCAAGTCATTATGGGCAACTACGGAACCTTACATTGCGCGTGGCCCGACACGCACTTGGCCGGTTTTTATTTATGTTTGTATAAAAATCGGAAAGCGGTTCACAGAATACCTAACAATCTTCAAAGGTGTAGGCTATAGTTTCGGAGTAAAATGCCTGTAGGTAATATAAGGACAGACAGACGGACAGCCTTGGCGAATCTATAAGGGTTCCGTTTTTGCCATTTTTGGCTACGGAACCCTAATACCCTAATAGAAATAGACCCCAAATGGATCTGTAGAGAAATATTTATTTTACACAGATCCGTAGCGCAGTTGCTTTATTTGGTCTTCAAATCTAAATACTACTGGTACCCACGTTTAGGAGAGCTGCTAGTACGAGTATTTTTTTTTATTTGGAAAACAAACAGTTCCTTATAACTATCAATACATATTTTTATAACTATTAACCATTTACACGTTTTCACATTTATATATTTAGGTCTTGATTTGATTAGTGACACGTTCTACACTACACAGTGAATAAAAGCACAAAAAAGGTATAAAGATAAAACACAAATACGACACTAATTTTCGTTGTCGTTACTGTCTTTATGTGCTAATGGATCGCATTCGAGCAGTTTTGTACTTTGCGTAGTTTTGGAATTCGAGTACCTAGTCCTCAATCCTCTGACTCTCCAGGATGTTTCTAACACAGTTTATTACTCCATTCATCTAACCGACTCGTCCGTAGCGATAGGCGAGATAGTTACATACAACTGATGCCATCGATGCCCAGCCTGAATAGAGGATTCTTCCTCTAATAGGAGGAACACCTCACCCTTATTCTTTTTGACGTAGGTAGGTATAGTAACGAATGAATTATCCATTACCAACATTGTGATAGTACCTATGGAGGATTATTTTGCCGCATCGTAATTTGTTCTTACAGTGTCCGTGTGTTTGGTATATAGATTTATTAAAGTATTGTGTATCATTGAAAAGGTAAGAGACCCTCTTTTTTGCCTTGAAGCAAATTATTTATTATAAACACGTGTATGATAATTGATCTGTAGGATCTGTAGGTTTTTTATCCTATGCTGGGCAACGGTCTCCTTTACACATCTTTCAAGCATCTCAGTCTTGAACCAAGTTGGATCAGTTCCTGTTGCAGTTATCTGGATCATCACGCCTTCGTTTTCGGGGTCAGCCTCCTCTGTTTTACCGTACATCTTGCGCCATTCATTGCGTAACGATGTTTGCCCATTGGCTAAGATCGGCAGAATGCACATATCGATGAGTTTGCGTTTTAGTACTAGGTAGGTACCTATGGGAAGGTTGCCCTTCATGAACCCTTTCATGGACTAGTATGCTTGCCAGGTTTTCTCGATTCGGCGATCGATTTCTTTAATTTACCTGTGTTTAAAAGTCTTTATCTGTCCCAAGTAGGTATAGGTACTCGTCGACTATATACTGTCGGTATATCCTGTCCAACGACCTCGACCCTACGTTTATCGCTGTTGGACTTGCGGTTAATCGTTAAAAAAACCCAAAAATAATTGTACATGTTTTGGTAATTGTTGCTTCATCGAGTTTTTTATTATTTATGTATAGGACTGTGTTTAGATATTTCGGTTTTAACAAAATAAATATAGATACAAATGGTTAATAACTCATCAAACGACTTCAAAAAAGTAGGAGATCCAAAGCCTATACACATTTTTATGTATCTCTACATAATATGTTTATATTTTACAGGGCCGGCCAGCTATCCAGGCGCCCCGGGCGAGTTTCTTATTTGGCGCCCCCTTGTGCAATTAAACCCCCCACTTCCCCTGCTCAACCTCTATCTTTTGAAATAAGAGAGTGAAAAAACTAAAAAATTATATATGCTGTAGATCGTAATGAAACCTTAAACGACCTTCACTTTTGTTTTGAACGAGATGTAGTAGGTAAGACTAGTAAGTATATAGTCTTTTATATATCGCACATATATAGAACAAGAAAACACTATGGTAAACAAAGTTATTTTTGGTGGCGAAAAAGTGATAGTGGTATTTGGTTACTTTAAGATAAGGCAATGCATTGAGGCAATAAGTAGTTATTTGTGCAACAAGAGAGCAAAGTTGTTTTTTGTTTCGAGTGCTGATTTTGAGTCCCGAGCAAGCGAAGGATTCTATGATCGATTCACGAGCGTAGCGAGTGAATCAAAGTTAGAATCCTGAGCGTGGTGAGGGACTCAACAGCACGAGATACAAAAAACTTTGCTCTCGTGTAGCACACATAACTTTTCACCACAGCAGTGAGAACACATACCTATTACTTAGGAGACATAGAAATGAACAGGAATAGATTGAATTCTTCATAATCACTTAATCACTTGTTGATTTAACTCTTCTGGTGTTAAAGTACAGTCATCATCGCTAGTTTCACTCATCTTTTTAGATTATTTTATATATTAATATAAATTTAACACGTTACGCTATACCTACTGTATCAGCATCAGCGAAATTTTTATTCCCGCTACTTTTTTAAATCGCGTTTTAATACCGCGTCCCTGATGTTTATTTTTCAAATGTATCATTGTTGTAATTCTAAATAAAAGTGTATTGGTTAAATACTAATTTTATACTATTAATTAGACTTATGTTTATTAAAATCCAATAATAAATTAAACACGTAAACAATAACATATAAAAAAAGTAATTTCTTTATTACAAATATCTTTTTTTTTTGCGTTGCCGTAGGTGTTTTCTTTGAGGTCGAATTCCAAAATCGAATTTCCAATTCGAAGGGGTTTGTTTTTTCACTCACTTTTTATATGCATGTGAAAGAGACAGAGCACAGTAAAATTCGAATGTTTCAAATTTGTGGCTGAACAATGTCAATTCGTGCCACTGAAGATTGAAAAATTAAAAAGCTACTTTGCCTCACGCTCGAATCAAAATCGCGTTTTGTTCACTGTTGTCTCGCAGCAAAAGCTGCGAGACAACAGTGAACACAGTGAACACAAAAGCTGCTGTGGTGAAAAGTATATTAAGTGGATACCTCTACTACTTACTGAACCCTTCATGGCCGAGTCCGATGCACACTTGATATAATTTATAACATTGGTATGTGTACATAACATAATCGTTAAAAGTGATTTTAAAACATCGGGATGGCATAATAAATAAAAAATTGGGCAAGTGCGAGTCGGACTCGCGCACGAAGGGTTCCGTACCATCATGTATAAAAGAAAATCACGTTCGTTGTATGTATACTTAAATACTTTATAAGTTTCTACCTGTTTATTAAGATCGAGTAACAAATTGCTTAAAAATTACGTTTGTTGTATGGGAGCCCCCCTTTATTATTTACTTTAAAAAAAATTAATTATTTATTTTGAAAGGTAATATACAACTACATATTCTGTAAAAAATTAAAGCGTCTACCTGTTACAGTTAGTAATTTTTAGCAAAAAATACGAAAAAAAACACGTTTTTTGTATGGGACCCCCCCTTAATATTTTAATTTTTTTTATTTTTAGTATTTGTTGTTATAGCGGCAACCGAAATACATAATTTGTGAAAATTTCAGCTTTCTAGCTATCATGGTTTATGAGATACAGCCTGGTGACAAACAGACAGACAGACAGACAGACAGCGGAGGCTTAGTAATAGGGTTCCGTTTTTTACCTTTTAGGTACGGAACCCTAAAAACACTGAAAATAAACAAATGACAGTTTAAAACTAAAGCATAGGTACGCTCAAATAATATTATAAGTAGCAGAAAATGGAGGTGCTCAATTCATTAGGTATATATTAAATCAAAAAAAGCACCCAAGCTCGTCTTACACCTCGAAACAAACAGGTAGTACTTGTTTGATAGTTAAGGTTTTGAACAGTCATCGTCGCCACTTGGCAGGAGCCGCTCAACACCTCCACATCCACTTGGTAGCGTTGCAGAGACTCAAGAAGAGCCCAGGTTTCATGGAATCAAAGGGTTCTCGTAGTCTACATAAGCCAGACAAGACAGCTACTCCGTCTTCCCCGTCAGCCTTTACTTACCTGCCTGCGAGGCAGTAGAGTCTGATTTTGTTG
This sequence comes from Euclidia mi, assembly GCA_944739405.2. Classification (NCBI taxonomy): domain Eukaryota; kingdom Metazoa; phylum Arthropoda; class Insecta; order Lepidoptera; family Erebidae; genus Euclidia; species Euclidia mi. The sequence goes on along the minus strand of OX123201.2, from coordinate 30,725,898 downwards.
ACAGTTACGTACGGAAAATCTTATGTTAATTTGCGAGGAAACGGGCTCTAGGGTCGCTGGTATACACCAGTCAGATACCAGCGACCCTAGAGCCCGTTTCCTGGTGCCCGAGCCTGTGCTTGAGCCTGGTGTAGGCGTCGGTGCATGCGAGGAATACAGGTATTTGCATAAGTTTTAATTTTCAGCAAGTATCTCTAGGACTGCTGTTATGTTAACGCTATTCGAGGTAGTCTGGTTGCTTTGTCAGGTGACTCTTTCCCAGTAATTTCCAATTCCAGTTGGAGGCAACATATCCCGCTATGAGCATAGTAGCATGAAGAGCAGACCACATAATATGGCTTCACTCAAGCTCCAAATTTTTATTTAGGGCGCCTCGCACAAGTCAGGGATTACTTCTGGTCATCAGTGATGATGCCCCGACGGTAACACGAATCAACACTGAGGAGAATGTCATCTCTTGATTGTTGTTGCCGTTGGGGCGCTTTCAACAGTGTCGCGCCGACCCAATCCAGCGCCTGTGTGCGATATCTATGAAGCGCCTTTTTGTCGTACTTTTTCGAAAGTAATTCGCTGGAATTTTCACACGTGGCGCGGTTTTTACCCTGGCGCCTGTGTGCGCCGCACACGTCGCACATGATATATCCATAGCACGCAACCATATCATCCTCAAGTATAATAACTAAATTTAAAGCTTCTCGTCCAACCGTTGACTGCATTCATTGTACGTAGTCAAATGATGTTAACAGCCATCGATAGCCCGAGGATTCTTAGCACCTCCTACACTATCATGACCAAGGCCGCTGCTGTGAGCGGGAATAATTACTTTTTTGAGCTTTGGACTAGGGACCACACTCTGACCAATTTTCATGCTGGGTGTTGCCTATATTTATCACGCTGGATATGCGGGTTGGCTACCGCAGTATGGTGCTCAGTACCTGCATAAGGGAACGCTGCTGCACATGTCTAGCTGAAATCCATTAGTCGCCTCATACGTTCACCCACGGAAGGAAATAGGGTGATGCGGCGCCCCTGGAACTCGGCACCCCGGGCGACCGCCCCGGTCACCCCCTCCCCCCTCTAAAGCCGCTACTGTATTTTACCCTCATTTATGAACGCATGTACTTTACTTCACTCGATTGAGCAAGAGCAAGCTAAATCCTATCCGCGTGATTCTGCACATCCAGCCCAGCATACCTATTCATTGTTGTCACACACAAAAAATTTCACTGCCTTATACATAGAACAGGTCTAATGATGGATTTGTAGACCTGTCCATTCAGCTATACCGGCATTTTGGGGTCACTTATGACACCACTCACCACAGGCCATTTGGCCAAGGCTGCCGAAATGCGCGCCTAATCGATGTCACCAGACGCGTGAAGTTTTATGGTACCTACTTGACCAGGTAATTTCGCTCGACAATGTCACCGCTTAAGACCAGGCATTCCGAAATATGTTTTGCGTAAGCTCAGCCTTTTCTCCCCGCTAGCGGCCCCGGGCCGCCACCTCACCCCGCAGCTCGCCGCTGCGCGAGGTGAATGAATGTCTCGCTACGCGGGCTTCGATTGGAGTAGAGACGACTTTATGTATTTAATATTTTTTTGTATTATGAATAGTTATTTTATTTATGATATAATAATAAATTGAATAAAATATGCCATAAAAGGCAGAAATATGAATAATTCAATTGATTTATGCGACATGTTGTAGTTGTAGTCAAAGCCATAGGCTGTGAAATCTTGTTTCAGAATGTCTTATGACTAATTTATTTTATTTATATTAATAATATGTTTCTTTTTATACTACTTTCATACATCAACGGACACGAAATAACAAATATGTGGATCACACAGTGTTGTCTCAGGTGGGAATCGAACCTACGACCACGGCGTCATGCCAAGTGCCAAGAAGACCTCTGAAATCACTATGCTGTGCGTGCATATTATGACATAAAAAAGAGAAGTTCCTATTTATAATTTACTAATATCTAATTACAACGGCTACGTTACATTGATATTACAATGTAACTCACTTATTATATTACAATAATCAACGATTATAAAACGGATTGCATTTTTTCTTGGGGTGCGGCTTTGACGTCGTTCCGAAGGTGTCATAGGCGGCGGCTATGAAAATCACGCCTTTTTAAGGTTAATTAGGGTGTTTATTTTAAATTGTCTTTCAGGATATATACCACGTACCTTTATATGAAGTAACCGATATGTCGGCACTGTTGCAAGCGCCATGTTCACGGATGTACATGATGTACGGATGTACACGTTTATACATCTACATTTGATTCCTACCAAACGGAGATGAATGTTTTAAAACAGTTTTAAGTTCAATCTAATTACAACCACGATACCTAATAATAAGGGCCTGTTCACGAGATCGGTCTAAGCGGCGAGCGGCGCGGCAGGGGCGACGTGCATGGCGCGTTTATTCTTGCAGGGCGCGGCCGCAATGGAGTAACGCGCGCTATGTACATCGAAAACGCTCGCCGCTGCCGCCCGCCGCTGTAGGTCGTGACAGGGCCGTAAAGTCAAATCGTAAAACTGCGAAAATTTGCGAAAATTTGCGGCATAAACGGCTGTATCTTTTTAATGCATAGACTTAGAACAGATTTTTAGTCTATTGTCCAAGGGACAGAAGAACTGAGTATTTGGTATACATTTCAGTTTATTACCTCTACGCGTTCCTGAGGAAAAAGTTAAAAAAAACACGGCGATGTAGGTATTTCGAGCTCGCTCTTCCAAATAAATAAAGTAAAAAAAATGTTCGTAATGAATGACCAATATAATTATGATTTTAATTTTCGTAAGACAAAGAGACATACATGTAAACATCTTTATATGTATATTTCTTGAGTGCGTGTGTACGTCACTGAACTCCTCCTAAACGACTGGACCGATTTTGATGAAATTTTTTGTGTGTGTTCAAGGGGACTTGAGAATGGTTTACCATGCGCTACCATCGCAGTGTTAAATCTATATTAGTAAACTCGTACGAGTGTCTATTTTTTTAAGCCAAAAAAAAATATTTCGTTTCCAAGATATTATTTTCGCGTAGTATGTCTTGGCATGATGTGCAAAACGAGTAGACTTCGGCTTGGTGATGGGTCTTGTGACACCCTGTATATGATATATCATATAACATGTAACATGTAACATGTAACATGTAACATGTAACATGTAACATGTAACATATAACATATAACATATAACATATAACATATAACATATAACAGATAACATATAACATATAACATATAACATATAACATATAACATATAACATATAACATATAACATATAACATATAACATACAACATACAACATACAACATACAACATACAACATATAACATATAACATATAACATACAACATACAATATATAACATATAATATATAACATATAACATGTAACATGTAACATATAACATACAACATACAACATACAACATATAGCATATAACATATAGCATATAATATAAACATATAACATAACATATAAAATGTAACATATATATGTTATAATAACATATAACTTATAACATATATAACGTATGACATACGTCATATGACATATAATATAACATATGTGATATATTACATACGACATATGACATATAAACATAGGTATTATAAAGATAAAAACATATAAATCTAATATGTTGCCCTACAAAGTTCTATATCTTTCACTGAAAGTTCCATTCAAATCTGTTTAGCCATTTCAAGGATTACCCCTAAAAACAGCAAGACAGACAACTTTAAAAAGAAAAACGTTGGATCGTGTAATATGGACTTATATGTATAATATAATTTAAAAAATGGGCAAGTGCGAGTTGGACTCGCGCACGAAGGGTTCCGTACCATCATCTATGAAAGGAAATCACGTATGTTGTATGCATACTAATTAAATAGCTTTTAAGTTTCTACCTAGTAAATTTGGTGTATGGGCGCCCTCTTTTATATTTCTTTTTTTATTTAATAATTTATTTTGAAAGGTAATATTCAACTACAAATTCTGTGAAACGTTTAAGCGTCTACCTGTTATCGTTAGTAATATTGAGCAAAAAATACGAAAAAAACACGTTTAATGTATGGGACCCCCCTTAATATTTGCATTTTTTTATTTTTAGAATTTGTTGTTATAGCGCCAACGGAAATACATAATTTATGAAAATTTCAGCTTTCTAGCTATCACGGTTTATGAGATACAGCCTGGTGACAGACAGACAGACAGATAGCGGAGGCTTAGTAATAGGTTCCCGTTTTTACCGTTTAGGTACGGAACACTAAAAAGACTTAGTTATTTTGAAATCACAGAGACACACTTGAATTTTGTTTATATGTTTAGATTACTATAGATTCATATTCCACACGAATGAAGTCGCGAGTATCGGATAATACTAATATATAAAGCTGAAGAGTTTGTTTGTTTGCTTGAACGCGCTAATCTCAGGAACTACTAGTCCGATTAGAAAAAGCGAATGCTTTTCAGTGTTAGATAGCCCATTTATCGAGGAACGCTAAAGGCTATGCAACATCACGCTATGAGCCACGGGAGCGGAAGAGTAGCCTTAAATAACGCGGGTGTAACCGCGGGCTCAACTAGTGTTTAAATAAAGAAAATTGGCGATCACGGCGAGCAAGTGTGGCCGGTAACCGTGGAAACCGGGCTTGTAGGTATCTAAATTTCGTAGAAAAAAATATTTTTAAAATATCTACATAATAGGAATTTGTGAAAATCTAATACTAAAATAAAAATCAGTAAATCAATTAGGGATAAATAAAACGAACATGACACGAAAATATAATCATGTTGATAGTAACATAATAATATAAAGCTTATTTTATAATTTTGCATAGATGAAATCGACTCCATAGTTCCCAGTTCTAATACTTTATCAAAATATTAAGTAAATTAAATTCGATAACAAACCTTTGCATATCTCATGATTCTAGCATTATTCTTCAATAAGTCAACTTTCTTTTTATTTTTTAACATAAGATCTCTTATTTACCTTGTTACCCAATGTTTTATTTCTTATTTTACGAAACAAATCGTAATAAAAATACCTATAGTTGCGCGCGAACGCGATACACGTCCACGTCGGACGGAGCACGTAGCTCGAGTGACATGCTAGCGCGCCCGGCTGAAGTAAACGCTATGACATCAGGAATAACGTTAAATATCGGGTGCGGGCGTAAAGTGGGTCAAACCACTTCAAGCAAGGAAAAAGTTGAAAATCTTGTGTTGTTTATTAATATAGTAATATTTGTCCTACAGAAAAAATGTCTTGAACTACACTAAAACGTAGGTTTCTTTTATGTTTATTGTATACTTCAGAAAGAACAGTGAATATTTTATTCAAATATTTTGAATATGCTTTGCAAGTAGTATGATTTTCAAATGAAAATGTTATCGTGCGAATATCGTCCAATCATGTATTTGTTCTTGAACAAAGACAGACAAGGGCCTAAATAATCGTTTGCTGAAGTTTCACTTTCCTAGTATCTATGACTGTTTCAGAATATCGCTTCAAAATAGCATAAAATTCGGAATGCCTGCTCTTAAGCAAATTGACGCGCTATCTGTAGTGTTGCAGGCCAAGATCTCGGTCTTTTCCACATTTATTTTCAGAGCGCCGTTCTCAAGCGAACCCTTCCACGCAGTCACACGCCGCACCAAGCGTCCCCTGTCCGCATCCACCAGCGCGATATCGTCAGCCATGGACATACGAACGACGGTGGTTGCTTATACAGCCACGGCAGTAGGTAGAGCCTTGCTGATTTCAGCATGAATGGGCCGGCTCGACTGGGGAAGTACTACCCTCTCACAGAAAATTGACGTAAAGTATCAGTAGGTAGGTACCTAAACTGTTGCGTTTCGTTCGGTCAGTGAGAGTTCCGGAGGCTCTATACCCTATTCCTTCTCCCTCATCCCACTCCTCATCCTATCCCTTTTCCCATCCCCAAGGGGCGGCAACGTACTTGTGACTCATGTGGCGCTGCTTGTGTCCATGGGCGGCGGTAATTGTTTACCATCTGCTCGTTTGCCGCCTATTACCATAAAAGAAAAAAAAACTGTCCGACAGTCCGTCTAATACCACGCTAAACATACGGATTAAGGACGAAACCCTGGTGGACACCGACGATCATAGGGAAAGGTTTTGTATCGCCAACATGCGGTCTGGACTACGGAATCGGATTTTGAGTACATTTCTCAAATTATGTCTGTCTGTGTTATCGTAACGCATAAATAAACAGATTATCTTGCGTTTTTAGGGTTCCGTACCTAAAATGCAAAAAACGGGACCCTATTACTAAGCCTCCGCTGTCTGTCTGTCTGTCTGTCTGTCTGTCCGTCTGTCTGTCACCAGGCTGTATCTCATAAACCGTGATAGGTAGAAAGCTGAAATTTTCACAAATAATGTATTTTGGTTGCCGCTATCAACAAATACCAAAAATAAAAAAAATGAAAATATTAAGGGAAGGTCCCATACAAAAAATCGTGTTTTTTTTCGTATTTTTTGCTCAAAATTACTAACTGTAACAGGTAGACGCTTTAAATTTTTACAGAATATGTAGTTGTATATTACCTTTCAAAAAAAAATTATAGAGGGGGGCTCCCATACAACAAAAGTAATTTTTAAGCAATTTGTTACTCGATCTTAATAAACAGGTAGAAACTTGAAAAAAGTATTTAAGTATACATACAAGGAAAGTGATTTTCTTTTATAGATGATGGTACGGAACCCTTTGTGGCGCGAGTCCGACTCGCACTTGCCCATTTTTTTTTGTTTGTGAACTGTCGTGATCGCGACGGTTCTGTTACATAATTATGCGTGTACAATAATACTTATTTAAAAATATCGTTTCATGCCTTCCAACGCCCGTTCTTTATGTCGATGTTAACTCAAAATGGTATTTCACTAATTTCATAGTTATAGTTAGCGATCGACGTTGGTAATTAAGAATTCAAGTGTGTATTTTCTATGGTGATAAAGTTTACTGAACAGTGAACCGAATAAACCGAATGCGTTGATATCTTTTCTATGATGAATAAGCTTACGAATACAAGTAGGTATACAGCGATACTTGGTTAACTGCAAGAAATTCCAATCTCATATGTATATATTAAGAAGGCAACTATTTTTCGCATCGAACGTGATAGATACTCGTACCTACCTATAAGCAGACCACGCGGTCTCGAGTATCTTGGTTCACAACAGGGACAACGCTAGGATGATGATAGGTATTAATGATGAATAAGACATGATAGAATACTATATTCAAAGACACAGACATACATTCAGTCAATAAAGTAACGGGAATGGATTATTTGTTTATGGTTCCAAATTCAATTTCTTGTTTTTTTTTTTGTTGTTGTTAGATTGACATAACTGTTAGCCTGTTTTCCATTTTGGCGCGGCGTTTGAGTTGCATCTGTTATTTGCTGTTTTTAGTTATATCATATCTAGTGTGTATTGCGAATTGCATAATGAAAAAATAAACAAAGCGTTTGTCTTAAAATTTGCATCACCAATGGAATTTCGTGTTCGGAGTCAATGAAAATATTACAGAAGGCTTACGGTGAATCGACTTTATCAAAAACTCATGCTTATGAGTGGTGCAAAGCGTTCAAAAGCGGTCGAGATGTGATAGAAGATTTGCCTCACTCTGGTAGGCCATCAACGTCTGTAACTGAAGTTAACATCGCAACAGTGAAGGAAACAGTGACTGAAAATCCTCATTTAACAATGAGAGAAATAGCTGCCGAACTTTCTGTAGGTATCTCACGAGTCGATCCGTACCATTTTAACTAATAATCATTTGGGTATGAAATATGTTGCTGCTCGGCTAGTCCCAAAAAAATTTGCAATTTGAACGAATTTTTGACCAAACACTCAACAAATACCATCGAGCAACCACCATATTCACCAGATAAGGCGCCAGCCAACTTCTTTTTTTTTCCTAAACTCAAGTTAGGTACCACTTCCTGGTACCTGTTTTCAATCGGCAGAAGACATAAAGGAGAATTCGCGACGACAACTGAACTCAATTCCGGAAACAGCGTTTAAAAAATGTTTTGATGATTTGATTATTCGTTGCCGTAAGTGTATCGTTTCTGAAGGAGCATACTTTGAAGGTGATACAATAAATTGGGATAAATAACAAACAGTTTGTGTTTTATTGATCTTTTGTGACAGAGTCGTATACTACATATACTAATTAGGTATAAGACATCTTGCTGATCATCGTACGAGTAACTGCTCCCACATTATGAAATTACGCCAACATATTATTTAAAAGCTGGTGGGTGTTCTTAAAAGCTTCTTCTAAAATGGCTGTTTAATATAGGCCTCTCCAAAGGCACGTCACTTCAACTTTATAATAATTGTAATACACTTCATGATTATTTAGGTAGTGCAATGCAGCAGAGATTTAGCACAATATTTATGGTAAGACTATGTATTTATGAAGGTTTATACTATCATTGCACACACCTATTTTGGTGTGTGCAATGATAACCGAGTAGAGATAGCAACAGACTGCCATGCAGAGGGTAGCGGGTTTGAATTCACGGCGGGTATTACTTACTTTTCGATTTATGTGCGTATTATATACTTAATAATCGTTTGCTTCTTGCCTAGGAGAGCACGTTAAGTCGTCGGTCCCGGTTGTCATGAAGATTTTTGACAGTGGTTACGGGGAGTACCTAAGTAACCCTGAATAAATTGACTCTGCTCTAAACTAAGTATGTTATTATTATATTTTATTTTATATTTATTTTATATTTATTTTATTTATGATGGGATAAAAACAGCTACAAAATACAATTTTACATTAGAAATACAGAAAAGGATATACAATATTGCAGCCCACAACATTATCCACGAATTACAATAATAGAATAATACAAATAGGGACACTACAAAGCATTAAATTAATAATAGGTACATTTAAATATAGTAATTGCAAATAGAATTAGATTAGGAATTTACAAAATATAGAAACAAGGAATAGTAAAGAACAAAATAATAATGGGATCATGCCTACGAATGGAGCTGTAACATTTAAGAATATTAATATATTATGATGTATTAAATAACATTAGAGTTTGCAATTAATTAATCTTATAAGTGTTTAATAACATTTTGCTTGAATTTATACTTAAAACATATAAAAATGTCAATGGCAATAAAATTCCGATTAGGTATAAGAATCTACCATTCGTCGGATAGGGCAGCGCAATCCAGAGTTGGTTCGACAAGAATTGACAGCGAACAGTGTGCCTGCACGGACACTTCGCTTATTTACGGTTCGCGGGAGTGTAACATAAAGTATTAGTGGTATTAGTAAGATCTGTGGAAACGAATTTATTATGCACAATGTTGTGTAACACATTAGCTTCCAGTAACTTGCGCCTAGACTCTAGTGTCAGCAGATTGTACTTATGGAGTAATTGAGCATGCGTAAGATACGATCTATAACACCTGTAGTGCATGGCACGAAGGAATTTATACAGCACCCTCTCAATTGCATCTATGTTTTTCCGATAAAATGGGTTCCATATTGGCACGGCATATTCCAACTGCGATCTTACAAGTGTCTTGAATAAATAAAGATAAGTGGATAGCCGCTTGAATTCAGTAGACATGACAAACCCGTACATTTTAAAAGAGTTACCTACCTACTTACAATTTTGTCTACATGATCATTCAAGGATAACTTGTCATCAATTAGTACGTATAGATCTTTGGTCAATGAAACATTATTCAGCTTGTAGTTATTGCTATGCATTTGGTTCCTCCTTTCAAAGGAGAGGATGTAACGTAATACTACACGTATTGCGTTATAATATCTCGCAGGCGCTTAACGCCAGCCGTTCGCAATATTACCAAATATGGTCATGTTCACTAGCCAAAGGCAGTTGTGAGTCATAGGCTTATACCTATATAAGATGGGTGCGCGATCTAAGTCGATATAATAAGGACTAGTCCAGCAGTGGACTGTTTGGAGGACTGTGTGGATGCATTTGGGTTGCGTGGGTCATAAGGCAGTTGCTCTGCGGCAAAGCTTATATTCTGTCAAGTCCTGTTAGACTAGTAACCGGACTTCATGCCCCAACGCTATAGGCATATACCTACCTATAGCATGAGGCAGGGTACACCGTGCCCACCGTAGTAGGTATGGTCTACTGCGCACCCCAGAATTGGAGTATCCGTATCGAAATTCTAGGCTGAGCACCTCAGAAACATCACACAATTGTTTTATGAACTTCTAGGTGCACCCTAAAAATAGCCCTAGCCCAATACAGCAAAGGCCAAGGTGAAAGGTCTTGTATATAACTGTAATAACGCTAGGACGATGATGATAACGACTTAAGGCCTTGCCACACGGCACAATTTTACGTCCAACTTGACTAAATCACTTGATGAAATCATGACGTGTAGACGCCAGTCCAACTCAAGTTCATCGGGTGGACGGTACCACCAGATTTTAACCGATCGGGTGGACGGAATGAAAATCAGAGATTTGATTGTGTCGTGTAGACGGGCAAAGCCAATTCGATTGAAAATTTGATCAGTGGTAAAATTGTGCCGTGTGGTAAGGCCTTAATTTTGGTTTTTCCGCTACGCACGCGAATATTCTCAAACTCAAATACTTACATAGATACTTACTCGGAATGTACTGGTAGGTACCTACATAAGCTTACACGTGTCAAAATCCAATTTTGAATTCAGTCTTTCTTGGACGTTTTCTTTACAATAAATTAAATAAAGTACTAACAATAGTTTACTATAACAAACATGACTGCAAAACCATCATAAGTGAATGGCTTCAAAAACTACCATATGCCGAGACGGAGAATCTACTCCACCTCACCATTTAACACAAAGTCGCACACACACACGCGCAAACACACACACACACACACACACACACACACACACACACACATACGCACACGCACACGCACACACACGCACACCCACACACATTCAAAATGCAAGGATAATTTAAATTTAAATGTGCTGAAGGCAAATATTATGCTTAAATTAGTTTACTACTTTTTATTTGTTAAATTTAATTCTTTACTATTGTTGTATATTGTAGTGTCTTAGTAATTATGTAAGTTGTTTAACCGTGTCATCGGAAGGATGCTGGTACTTAAGGCTCAGGTTTTCCTATTTTAAGTACCAGCCGCACATAAATAGTAGCAACTTCATATGTTAATAATATAAATGTGTCTCATAATTGAAGTAACTTGTGAAACAATAAATAAATTTATTTATTAAAAAAAAAAAAAAAAAAGTGTAGTAAAAACCACATAATAGATTTTTAATGCCTACAGGCACATTTTATGTTGTTTTTGAGTAGGTATAATAGCGTAAGGTAGGTGCAGCCAATAAGGCCTAGCTAAGCGGGAATTGAAATAAATCAATAACTATTTAAACGCACCTATCAACAAATTTTATTGTAAATTAATCATGTATACCAATTACTATGTATTTTAAGTGAAAAACGGCAACTACTGCCATAAACATATTCTTAATTAAACATAAAAAAACACTGTCTTTAGGCCTTATTAAACTATGGTAGGGTAAATACGTTAAATGTCGGCCACCTTACGGTTTTTCTGTTTTGGGATCGGTCTGGCACCATCAATTTGCAACGAAAGGATAGCTTCCGATGCGGTTTTGGATAGTTTGATAAGTCTATTTCATGTTTATGGGCATAAGGTTGACATTTCTACTACAAGGAAAAAGTACTAAGGTTTAGATGCGTCGAGAACGAAAAAACCCTAAAGTCGGCCATTCACGGCCCATGGTCGGTCGCGATTTTCCCAAATGTCGGCCGGGTATAGGATGTTTTAAATGAAGACGGACAAATATTATTAATATGATTTATTTTGGCAGGAGTCACACTAAGTAGGTATACGTTATTAATCGCATTTGTTTAATAATAGGTAAAGTATTTTTTTATTTGCACTTAAATAACGTAAGGTAGGTATTACAATTTATAACAAAGGAAACATCACAATAATTATAATTAGTTCTGGATGTCTTTTCAAAACTAATTCATACCATTTTTGGCCCGGAGTATCATTAATAAATATATTTATATTTTTTAAGCTAATTAACATGGGTTAAGGTAGCAAGTTCCAAAGAGCAGTTTATATCTTAATAATATATTCCCATACCATAATAAGCTACTATAAATGGTTTCAATAATATCAACTCCTACATTTAAACTAACTCTTTATATAATAAATAAAATAAAATAAATGTATAATAAATATTTTTAATTTTGAGAAAATAAGAAAAGTAATCAGCCTGTATAGTTGGGCTCGAATTCGAGGCTGGTCGACATTACGATCTTTAATGTTTCTAAAGCCGGCCCCTATTTCGTGTACATTATTTCTCGAGATTCAACTATTATCACCCCGGCCGGTATTTGGCGATTAAACGTAAAATAGATTTATTTGCCTATATGCGTTGCAAATTCTCTTACTAAGCCAATGGAATTAGTACAATTGAAATTTATAAAACAGACTGCATTTACTTTAAGTCGGCCACGGCCGAGAATCCGGTTTTAATTCAAAATTGGTATTCTATTGGTGGCCTCCTATTTTCCCTTTAAAACAATACGAAAAACATTGAAAAAACTATCTCAAAATATAAAAAATCACTAATTACTGATAATAAAACTTAAAACAATAAAAAAGGAATGTCTGACCATTCTATATCAATCCCCGAAGTGTGGGTATTCACAGCAAGTAAGGTACTTTCAATATGAAATTGACGCTTCGACGGCGCAATCGCTATTGACGCTCAGTGTGCGAAGAGTGAGTGACGTAATCGGAAAGTAACGGTTTGTACATACCTATAGAGTATGAACTAAGATTGTAATTCGAGTGGCAAATTTGTCACTTCATTGCGTTTTAAATAAACGCAAGCTGAAAATGTGCAGACGGCCGAAGTTTGGGGAGGGGCCGACGTATAGCGTATTTACCCTAGTAGGTATAATAAGGCCTAAAACTTGTAACTAACAAAATAATACAAAATAAACTTCATGTATTTGTCAATTAAGTTTCATAAAATAATAGCAAAGCTCATAATGACAGCAGAGACGTAAAAATTTAATTTTTGTTTTTAATTATGAAAAATCTGGCAACTCAAAATCATCACCGTCCGCCTCTGACAAACCGCTTATTGAAATAGGACACATTGTACTGCTCGGACGGCCGCAACCAGGTCTTAATCAGACAAGATAATTATACACAGCTCGCTGGAGAGTCACAGTGATTTTATGTAGTTTCTAAATGCCGTAAATCAATTAACAGTTAAAATTAAATTTCTAAAAGCATTCAACAAACATATTCTCTTGGTAATGCCATAGAAGAGGATAATAAGGCCTATGGTAGAATTTTATATAGGCCTTATTAACCACAGACCACTCTGTAAAGAATTTTTTTTAAATATAATTGTTCTGTCTAATTGATAACATTCGTACAACGCAGGCCTCTAAAGCATGAACTAATAGAAAATTAAACTGCAAAATAATGTCGAAAAAGGAATATTTTAAAAATTACTTATTTGGTTCGGGCGTTATATTATAATTCGAGCTGAGCGTCCATCAACCACGACGAATGACGCAGCACAGGTGGCAGCAAGAAGGTAAGCGAGACGTGACAAGTTTAGGTCGCCATCTGGGATGGTTAGTTACCTATGACTGTGACTTCGGTCGGTTGGGATTATTTTTATTTGCTTTTCTGATACTTAGGCCTTGTTATCCGACAGGCTTTAATGGTCGCGCCTAGGTCTAATTTGAACAATCTGCCTATTTGGAATAACAATGACAGTGTGCTCACGGGATCCTGGCTATATCATTATGTTCTTGTGAAAACTTTAATATATTCCATGACAGCCAAAATGGATTCCGAAGAAATAGATCCACTACAAAAGCAGTTTACACTTATATACAACAAACTTTAAATATTATTAATGACAGGAAATATGCAATAGGAATACTTCTGGATATGAGCAAGGCATATGATCGGGTCCAATACAACATATTATTAAGAAAATTGGATGGAATCGGTATACGAGGCACTACTCTAGATTGGTTTACATCTTATCTAAACAATCGAACACAGTATGTCGAAATAGAACATCACAACTACGACACCGGCGAAATTTCAAACTTAAGTCCAGAAAATCAAAAATAGAAAATTCGATCCCTCAAGGTAGCGTACTCGGATGCATTTTATTCTTGATTTACATCAATGACTTGCCTAAAGTAATTAATACTGTAAGCGTCCTCTTTGCAGATGACATTTCTCTAGTATTTCCATGCAGTAACATAGACGAACTACATAACCGTATAACTCATATTTTATCTGATATATCAACTTGGCTAACAGAACATAACTTAGAACTAAATATCTCAAAAACTAAACTTATGCAATTTAAACCCTACCAGAAACGTGCTATAACCATGGAAAATATATTATTTAATAACAATAAACTTGAATGCGTAGACAATTTCAAATTACTAGGCCTACATATTGATTCACATCTAAATTGGAAATCTCATATACAAAACATCACTAGCAAATTATCATCATTTACATACGGTCTATATGAGTTAAAAAGAACTTCTGACCTCAAATCAGCGAAAGCTGCCTACTATGCATACGCTCACTCGTGGCTCCGATACGGAGTTATATTATGGGGCAATAGTGTAGACGCGGATAAGCTTTTCAAACTCCAAAAGCGATGTATTAGGATTCTTGCAAATATAGATGGAATGGAAAGTTGCAGAAAACATTTTACGGAGCAAGGCATTCTAACACTTATATCAATATATATATTAGAAATATGCATATTTGTTAGGAAGCATATGTCCCTGTTTACTTTAAATAAAGACCATTTCACCCAATCCCGTAACCTTAGACACCAAAATAGACTAGCATTACCAACATCTAGCCTGTCAATTTTTCACTCAGGACCGTATGTTATGTCGATCAAAATATACAATAAAATACCGCAAGAAATAAAAGACTCCAAAGATAACAACATATTCAAAAATAAACTTCAAAAATATCTATTAAAAAAATGCTTCTACACACTGCAAGAGTTTTTTGACGAAAATACTTACAGGAAGCAATACCTCTTAGCATAAGACAATAGGTACAATGTACTGAATAATTATATTAGCTAACTTCAACAACATTATAAAATAAAGTTGTCAAGATATATATATATATATATATATATATATATATATATATAAACGACTGTTTGCGGACTTGGTTGATCACGCGGTATTGCCGTTCCTTAGTTGATCCACCTTTGCACTCGAATAACATTTGCTCTATGGAATATATTTTAGATTTTTTCACAATGTTGCCATTCATGGCAAGACGTTGCCAAACATATTCAATAAAATTTTGATGTATTCGTGATGAATTTGGCTGAAGTTCCGAACAAAACTGGATCCGTAACGGCCATATATCTCAGACCAACGTCAACTTTTTGGCTCCAAATTATATGCCATACGTGCGTTCTTATTTGAATCCAGACGTGACAATTATCATTATGTGGTTCCAGGGACAAGTTACTTCAGTACTTGCTCCGTGTGATAATAATAATATATGATATAACAATTTTATACAATCTTACCAGCACTATAATGATCTTATTTCTACTTGATAATTTAAATAATATTTAAGTCCGATATTTGCCATTTCTTGTATAGATATTTAATATCATTAGATGAAATCCTTATCTATTTTCCATACATAAGTTGATCCAGAGGGTTTATATTTATTATAACCATGTATTGTTAGATCCACGAGTGAAATTATAGCAGCCATGGAGTTATTTGCTAGCATTATGTTGTTGATTTACGTATTATTTAACTCTGATTACATGCTGCATCGTACGTACTTATTTGAATCCAGTAAACTTATATAAAAACAAATCAATGTGATGTGGCTCCACATTATACTTTACATGCCATACCTATCTGTATACTTATTTAAATCCAGTCATAATACTACCAGCTAACCAACCGATCAATACTATGAAGCTCCAGGATTAAGTTCATTAATTGCATGATTATTTGTAGTATTGTAAACTACTTTTTATTTAAAACTAGTATTACAATAGTACTCTTAATTATATGTCACATTCTGTTTACTTAATTGGCTCCAGTAAAAGGTCATACAACACATTTGCTCATGAGGACTACGCAGCTCTAGAACGATATGAATGAAGTATTCTTTTTTATACTACCAGGGTGGCAAATGCGCCTGCCTGATGGTAAGCGGCTAACCGTTGCCCATAGAAGCAAGTGATGCCAACCCGGCATCACTTGCTCGTCGTCGACCTTTGGAAAAAGAGGAGCGGGCAAATTTTGTCTTGGCTATCTCCCCTCCAATCTCCCTCCCCTTCTCATTCTCCTTTCCTTTCCCTATAGAAAAGGAAAATAGCGTGAAAAGGCGGGCTAGGGCCTCCAGTATTCACCTAAAGAAACAATTAGCTGAGCTGGCCTCTTTAGATTTTCATGAGTATGACATTCGGATCCCATGACTTGAAACTTTTCTGACGATCGACGTCAAAACTAATTATTAAGAATCTTAGCAAAAATTGGTCAGCCCTACCAAGGAAATAAACATGACCCGGAACTCATGATCAGCAGTAGTGAATTATCCGTAGAACAATGAGGCAGTCAGATAAATATTATATGTTATAATTATACACAAATTACATCCAGACATAGAACTAACACTTGTGTTTATGCTTACCACACAAGGATTTGGTCATGAATACCTAGCTATAAATCTTCTTTAGGGTTCCGTAGTAAACTACAAGGAACCCTTATAGTTTCACCATGTCCGTCTGTCCGTCCGCGGTTTTACGAGAAAACTATAAGCACAAGAGAGCTGAAATTTGCCATGGTTATGCATTGTAACCACACGGACAAAACTGTAAAATAAATTATTTTGAAAAAAGTTATGTATACGGGTAGCTCCCATGGCACGGTAATAATATCTAACAGTATTGTAACTCCATACAAACGCACGAAACTCGAGTAATACCTACGCGCCGCGAGCAGAGTACCCATTAGACTGGGCGGACTGTACCTACAGTACCCGCAGCCGCTATCGTGCCGAAGCTCGCATGCGGCGCGTCTGGTAGGTATATAACTCTCAAAGACGGCCGAGTTACAATACTGTTAGATTATATTACCGTGCCCATGGGTAGACTACATAACACCGAAAAACGTGGCCCGACACGCACTAGACCGCTTTTATACAGTAGAGGTGGCAAACGAGCTACTGTCTGCCCGCCTGATAGTGAGCAGCTAATCAAAGCCATGTAATACTAATAATATCAACTAGACATTATAAGCGCGTTGTTTTATCTACTACTGTCCTACTACCAAAACCCTCATGTGGAGAGGCTTAAGTCCTGTAGTGGACTGCAAAATGCATCATCAATTTATTGTGACAACCTTCTTACATCATACGAGTAAGATCAACATTTAAACACCAAAGAAGTTTATATAAGTACAATAGCGGGCATTGTAATAATAATAAAGCACCTAGTACCAATAATCATTCTCAGAACGTTATTCCGGTAATATGGTAGTTTTGGTTGACTACTATTACAGTTTTCTACCAAAAAACAATTAATAATTTCCAAATTACCAAACCTACCATTTCAACAATTGGTGTCATTACGAACATTTCTACCAAAACTACAATTTGTACCAAATAGACCATTATCTGAAACCAACCATTAGTGCCATAACAACTATTGCTACCAAAACTACAATTTCTACCAAAACTACAAAATCCACCAAAACGACTATTCATACAAAAACAACCATATCTTCCAAAACTACCATTTCTTTCAAAGTAACCATTTTTAGGGTTCCGTAGTCCACAAGGAACCCTTATAGTTTCGTCATGTCCGTCCGTCTGTCCGTCCGCAGTCTAGCTCAAAGACGCCTGGTGCTAGAAAGCTGATATTTGACATGAATATAGACATAAGATATTGCAACAAAACTGTAGAATAAAATTTAGGAAAATATTTTTTTTAAGGGTATCTCCCCTACATATATAGTGGGGTTGAATTTTTTTTTGGTTGAGTACCCCATCATGTGGGGTATCATTGGATAGGTTTTAAAATAATATTATTAGTTTGCTCAAATCATTTTTCGATCAAGTGATTGGTTTGTCAAATATCATGCTTTGAAGTGAAAAAATTGTTAGACTCAAGTGTCCCCCCCCTCTGCCGGCTAAACTATTAATTTGGAAGAGGTGAAAAAAATCACAAATGTAGTACATATAACGAATTTAAAAGGAAAACTATCACGGCTAAGTAGATATCACTAGTTTACGAGTAATCGTCGGTTAACTTATAAATACCTATTTCTGTGAGTTTACATTGGGCGCGCTGGCTTAATCTTAAACATATTATACGTACTTTGGTATGTAATGTACTACGGTAAAACGTATGTATAGTAGTAGTATATCTTGGAAACCACATTTTATGTTTACAATACATAACTGGATACATACCTAGTATTTTTCTAAACAAAGCTTAGGTTCTTATAATAGTGTTAGGTATTAAAATTATTTTTTCAGCAAAATAAACAGTCGGATTTGTTGTACATTAATACCTTTTGCAGCAAGTCATTATGGGCAACTACGGAACCCTACACAGCGCGTGGCCCGACACGCACTTGGCCGGGTTTTTACCACAGTTCCTGGCTAATTTTCTACCAAAGCTACAAGTTCTGCCAGTCACAATAAATTTTTCTACAAAATACTTAATTCCTCTCACTTTTAAATTATGATATTAGTACTCTATCTATATTATTCAATAGAACTGATGACGTGCAAATTTTATTAATTTTGACCTTTAATTTAAAGCGTGTACAAGGTTGATTGCAGCTGTGGTAGTTTCTACATCGGGCAAAAAAAAGGACCATCGCCGAACGAGTTAAGGAACACATCACGGCCGTCAAAAACCGACAAACCACCAAGTCGGCCATAGCTGAGCATTTGTTGGAGTCAGGATCCAATCACTGGATTGAGCTACATCGGCCCCAGGTTCTCTCCACAGACCGTCACTATTTTTCAAGAATAGCACGGGAAGCGGTTGAAATCAAAAAGCACGCAAATTTCAACCGGGAGGATGGCGGACGTAAATGTAGACACCGACGAGGTGACATTACGCGCCAGTGTGTAGATACCATTAGTGTTGTGTGTCGAAGTACCGACAGTTCCGAACATATAAATGTTAGTAATTGTGAAGACCAAGTGAGGGTAGTTTCCAAAACCCGCACTTCTCGGAGGCAGCGCTGACAAACTTCAGTCATCCCGTGACCATGGCTGGTGTAACCCATGCCGAAACGTCGGGAAAATAGAAAGGTATTTCATCTTTCTTTTCATTCATTAACACGATTCAGACCCGTTACATAATCTTTAGTATGTGTGCAAATCGTGGTAGTTTCAAAGTAGTAATTTAAAATGTGTCATACAGTGTGATGAACAGTAAGACTTATGTAATAGCACTATAGTATTCAAGATTATATTTAATGTAAAAGGAACATTTGTACGCCGGTGACGGCAAAATACTATGGACTTAAAAACAGTAAGCAACTTTGTAAACAGTATTCCAACAAATAAACTATTATTTTCTATTCTGTAAATGTTTCACATTAATAAAAAAAGATGTCCGAAGGAAATCGTGGGTTTTGTTTCGAAAGAAATTTAAACATTTTCATAATAGATGCCTAGACTTGACAGAATATTAGCTTTTTCACAGAGCTACTGCCTGACCTCTACAACCCCAAGGCGTAGGCATATTTTATGGTTAAGACCACATAACTGAGGGCACTGATTGCCCTAACGACTGTCAAAGATGATAACCGAGACCAATGGCTTAACGTGCTTTACGAGGCACGTAGAGATTTGATCTTTTGTGGCCGGTCACCCTACGTCCAGCACTGCACTTCGTTTGGCTGATATGATGATAATATTTCGTATCAGCCAAACGACCCAAATTCATATAAGTATGCAGATATGGCGTGGCGTACATACGTAATGGAGCCACATAATAGGTATTCATATAAGGTATTGCACATAAGATTATATCAGTATCAGTACATATTTAAAGCGGATTAATATAGGGTGCATAGGGTTCCCACCAAGAACTTAGGGTCCCAAGCCAACCTCACCTGCAAGTGGTGCACCTGCCGATCAACGGACGAGGCTCTGGCAAACAATATGTCCCAATAAGCGGCAATAGGCTCGCCACCTATTACGTGGGACCAAAACACTGGCGAAAAGTGGGCCTTTAATATGCCTCTGCCTACCCCTTCGGGGAAACAGACGTGAGTCTATGTATGTATGTAATATAGTATGCTTTCGGATTTGACAATGCATGGATGTAATGAATATAAATTCACTGGATCATCCTACGTATGGAAAACTAAAATTTAAATAATTGTAATGTGAAACCATTAAGTATTGATTGACGGGTATACAGGGTGTCACAAGACCCATCACCAAGCCGAAATCTACTCGTTTTGGTCACCATGCCAAGTCATACTAAGCAAAAATAAAACATGGGAAATGTTTTTCTCTAATAATCACATTTTTTAAGCCGCGATTAAAATTGTGCACGTACAATTTTCGAAATACCTACTTATCCATGGGTGCATAGGACATCCATAGAACAGGTTGGCATGGTAATTGCATCGATTTTGTACCTATTTACAAAAATTGCATAGTAACTTTGAGCCTCAATATCTCCTGAGCCAGTAATTTCCCAGGTATGGTGTCGAAGTGAAAAATGTTCGTAATGATTGGATTAATATGGGGTTTCAGTTTTCGTTAAGGATCTTTTTACAACCTGTATGTATGTCTTAAAGGAGCCAAATAAATATACAGATTATGGTATACAATTATGCGTTAAATAGTAACCTAAAATATTCAAACAAAAATACTCAAGTAACATAATCCTGGAGCCACATAATATTGACCAGCAGGTCTATATTATAAAGTTTTGGATTCAAATAAGTACGCACAGGTGGCGTATAAAGTGAGCGGCCCGTGGTAAATTGGCGACCGCTCGAATCTATCGATTCACAAGGTTAAGCGCGTTCGTCACCGTCTGATTTATAGATGGGTGACCAGCCATAAAAAGTCATACCCTCCGTGCCCTAAATTAAATGGCCCTAAATTACATGTTATAGTAAGAAAACAGTCGCTCTGTGGAAAACTAATATTCAGTCAAATCTGGTTAGACTAGAAAGCGGAGCCCGGGCTCCAAGGCAAAGGCCTGGATGCAACCGGGATAACGCTCGGAGGATGATGATGATGACCCATCTATAAACCTGACGGTGACGAACGCGTTTGACCTCGCGAATTTTTGAAAGATTCGAGTGGTCGCCACTTTGTCACGGGCCCCTCTGGTAGGTAATGTACCTACCTACTACAAATATTTAACCAAAAACTCCGAAGTAAAAAAAACTGCTGGAAAAATGGACACAGAACGCAAGTTAATGTAAGAAATTCCGCAAGTTATGAGAATTGATAAGAAATACAGAATAATAATACATAAAAGTGACCAAGAACCAATGACTGCCCTCCGTGAAGAATACTGCGCTGCGATTGGCCCATTTGAATCGGATCAAGTAAATCTAAAATACCTAAAGTGTGGATTTGTATAAAAATGGCGTAATTATTATTAGCAACGACGTTGGCGTTAGTTGATCCGAAGGGAACCACATGAGAATTGGGCGCTCGCAATGGATCAAGAAATCATGGCCGGATCAACAAGTGAAAACGGATCAAACAAAAACTACTTATATAGCACGCTTGATCAACATTGTGATGAAGGGGATATCTATATATATATATATATATATATATATATATATATATATATATATATATATATATATATATATATATAACTAGTAATAGATACCTACGTATACCAACGTAAATTTTGCTGTGCCCTAACAGGGTTGCATGTTGATTCTAAATTTATTATTAATTTAAGATCTTTGTACTTACACATGAAAGCAATAAACATTTTGAGTTTGAGTTTGATTTCTTAGTAATTTTTTATTGAGTTCTGCTGCGACTGCACCAAAGATGTGCGCAGTTACCTGAGATGTACGAGGATGCGTAACAAAGCTGTGAGACGATGTCTTACCTTCTAGGCTGCCTCAGCTCATCGGTTCACACCACAGACTACATAGCTTAGCTACACTAGCGATTCATTCATTCTCATTACGTTTTGTTTCTCCTTATTTCTATGTTATGTATTTTGTTTGTTATTTGTATTTTTCTTAATGTTTGTGTTTGCTGGCGGGTGGTGCAGAGATGACTGGTACTTACAACTCATCGTGTATACTTAAATAGTTGTATTTAAATTTATATATTTGTATTATATATCTTATTTATCTGTATATATTATTTTATATTTATAATATTTTATTACATAATAATATATAACTTCCTAGGTATATATTTTATTGGATATGGACAATGATGACGTATATTTGTCGGCTACTGAATCTGTTTCCTCTTCTGACAATGAGAGTTTCTGCTCAGCAGATGGCACCTTAAGCGACTGCTTACAAAATGCATTTGCTCATCAGTCTCGGTTAATGCTTAACGTGTGTCACATAAATGCGCAAAGCATACCGAGCCACTATAGTGACTTGCTGGAAGGGTTTTCCAATTCTTGTGCACATGCCATTCTGATCTCAGAGAGTTGGCTTAAACCATCTCTTCCTTCCACCTCCTACTCGCTGCCTGGCTTCGTTCTTATACGTAACGACCGAGTCGGACGGCGAGGTGGCGGTGTCGCTATTTACCTCCGCAGTGCATTTCCATATAGAATCTTGTTATCCTCTCCACCCACTTCTTCGCCTGCGGAGTACTTATTTCTTGAGGTCGACGTCAAGGGGGCTAAAACCGTCCTTGGCGTTGTCTATTGTCCTCCTTGTATTGATTTTTTCTCCAGTCTCGAGCCAATTCTGGAATCTTTAGGGTCAAAGTACACACACCACATCATCATGGGCGATTTTAATACCGATCTCCTTTCCCTACATTCCAGTCGCTCCCGTAAACTTCTCGACATTGCTGAATCAGCCAGCCTCCACATTTTACCTCTGCAAGCCACTCACCACAACAGCAATGGGGAGGACACGTGGCTTGATTTAATCCTTACCTCTGATCCTTCTTTAGTTGCATCCCACGGCCAACTTCCTGCACCTGGATTTTCCCATCACGACCTTATTTTCCTGTCATACCGCTTGAAACCACCCAAAACCCCGCCCAAAGTTCTACACATGCGTTGTTTTGGTCGAACGGATGTAAATAAACTGTGTGAGGATGCATCTAAATTAAACTGGGATAGCATGATGTCTGCCTCCACGGTGGATGAAAAAGTAAAGATCTTCAATGACACTGTTTGCCAACTGTACGATGTTCATGCACCAGTAAGACGGGTGAAGCTAAAGCGTCCCCCTGCACCCTGGATTACGACGGGTGTTCGCATGGCAATGCGCCGTAGAGATAGGGCGTTTCGGCGGTACAGAAGGGATCGGTGCGAGGAAAACTGGGCACTTTTCAAGTCTGCAAGAAATCGGTGCAATCAGATGGTGCGCAACGCGAAACGCCGACATATTCTCGATAATATTACTTCTTCGTCAGCTGCTAATATCTGGAAGTTTCTTGGGACATTGGGTATTGGCAAGCAGCGGCATGTTGGGTGCCATGGGACTCTTAGTTTGGATGATATCAACCGTTATTTCTCCACTACCTTTTCGCTGAATCACCAAACTATGAGTCTCACTGTCAACTATTTAGCCGGGTTACCTCAACCCAAAATAGAGTCCTTTTTCTTTTCTCCAGTGTCTCCGGCTGAGATCAGGAAGATAATCCTCTCCATAAAGTCCAATGCTGTGGGATGCGACAGCATTAGCCGTCGCATGTTTACGATGATCCTTGATCAGCTCCTGGCGGCCATATCCCACATCATCAATTCCTCACTAGTTTCAGGTACCTTTCCTTCCTTGTGGCGAAAAGCATATTTAATTCCCCTACACAAAATCCCCAATCCAACTCTTCCTCAACACTTTCGACCTATTTCTATCCTACCCTTCCTATTCAAAGTGCTCGAGGCCTGTGTGCACACACAGCGGTCTAGTTTTGTCCATCACAATTGCTTATTGAGTCAGTTTCAATCAGGCTTTAGACCAAGTCATAGCACCACTTCCGCCCTCCTTAAAGTGACTGGCGATATTCGAGAGGCCATGGAAAACACTGAAATTACTGTTTTAGTGCTTATCGACTTTTCAAATGCCTTCAATACCGTCAGTCACGATGTCCTTTTATCTATCCTCTCCCATCTCAAGGTCTCTGCTGGAGCACTGGACTGGTTCTCAACTTATCTTCGAGGTCGTCAACAGTCTGCCCGCCTCGATGAGTCATCTTCGGGCTGGTTCGACATTACAACTGGCGTTCCTCAAGGCGGTATTCTTTCCCCTCTTTTATTCTCTATTTTTATAAATTTCCTAACTCAACATCTTCAGTGTGCCTACCATCTGTATGCCGATGACTTGCAGATTTACTCCTACGTTAATGTTGAATGTGTAGCTGAGGGCATTGGCAAGATTAATAAGGATTTGGAAGCCATACTGTCTTGGTGTGATAGTTTGGGCTGATCGTAAATCCGTGTAAGACTCAAGCCATTATTGTGGGTAGCCAGCCGATGCTAAAAAGACTAGATTTCACATCACTACCAGCTATAACTTTTAACGGGACCAAGGTCGACTTTTATCCCTCTGTTAAAAACCTCGGGCTACATATAGACACTAAGCTGAATTGGGAAACTCAGGTAAAACAGGTAAGTCAAAAAGTCACTGGTACCCTGCGTGCTCTCTACCGCCTGAAAAACTTACTTCCAACCGAGACTAAAACTACGCTTGTGCAAGCTTTAATCCTCCCTCTGATCGACTATGGCGATGTATGTTACTTTGACCTGAATGCAGAACTCCTTAATAAACTTGACCGTCTTCAGAATAACTGCATTCGATTCATATTTAATCTTCGTAAGTATGACCATGTGTCTACTTATCGTTCCCAAATAAAGCTGCTTCCTATACGTCAACGCCGTAGTTTGCGTGCTCTCACCACACTGTACTCTATTCTTACATCTCCTTTTGCCCCTAAATATATGACTCCCTACTTTCAGTATTTATGCACAAACCATGAGCGAAACCTTCGCTCTTCCAATAATCACCAACTCATGGTACCTACTCACAGAACTAATTTTCTTCACTCTTCTTTCCCAATTCAGTCCATCCTTCTATGGAATGCTCTCCCTCTTGAGATCAGAATGGCAAAGACGAAATTCACTTTCAAGTCCAAGGTGAAAGAACTCTTGTTGGCTGAGTCGGCAACTGTATCCAGTTAAAAGTCACAACCATAATTTTATGTATGTATATTGTACATATGTATTTATATAGCATATATATATACATATTTATTTATATTTATATATAATACGTTTATGTATTTTTTTGTTATTCCTGTATTTATTGTATATGTATTTAGTTTATGCATTAATCTACTTATTTTACCTATTTATAATTTATCTTTATGCAAGTATATCATGCCCTACTTAATTAAGTTACTAGTACACTCCCCACTCACTATATAATACACCTACTTCTTCCTCTCTGCACCACTCAGTCAGGTAGACTGGTAGATAATGCCTTTGGCATTAAGTCCGCCTACGTACTCTGTGTATGTGAAGTTTAAATAAATAAATAAATTAATTAATTAACTATGTGAAATTGCTTACTAGAAGCTTCACCTTGTTCGCATTGTTTCTCGCTGTCTTAATGGTGAGAGCTCGGCTTCAACATTTCCACCGGAGATTCGCTCGGCCGCTGAGTGGTGCGAAGCCTAATCGGTAGGTATAAGTACTTTTCCATTGTGCCATAGTACACTGGACTATACTTACACGTCTCTAACAAACACCGTATAGGGACTGCTAGTATTTTATTGCTCACATGTAACCTTCGCACACATCCCTCATACACTTGTTTTGTAGGTTAGTATACTTACATAATTATATAAATCTCACTTTGCTAAGCTGTTCCCATGATAGCTGCGCTAAGAGGCAGAGGCAAGGTAAGTAAAGCGATTCTTGGTTTCAACAAACTTCATGACTCGCTATGCTTCGTCGCACATCTCTGTCATCTTGGAAACGCAAAATAAAGGTCCATCTACACATGATCGGGCCAAAACCAGACATGGACGCGCCAATCAAGAGATGTGTGAACGAGTTCGCGATCAAGGAACGTTGTGCTTTTTGTTTGAGATTCTGACATATTATTATTTACCGAACCGGTCATGACAGGTCAGTGTATATAACCTCTTATCGTATGAATATTATTAATTTTGTTCGAAGACAGGTTTAAACAAATGAGATTGCTATCATTGTGTGTTGTGTTTTTAAGGTGAACAGACAAGTAATTTTTGTAAGTGATTTTCTAAATTACCTACTTATATTTTTTTAAATTTTCAGTTGATTTTAATCATATGTTTGATTTCGTTAAAATTTATATTAACATTTTATCGTTTATTTCGTCAGTATATTAGCATGAACAGTTGTTCAATTAAATTCGGTTTATGTAAATACTTAGATACGAGAACATAAATGTTTTTATTACACCGAATTGCGAGAAAACAATATTTTTATTTCTCTAAATTTCGAACTTTAGCGCTTATTAAATTGTTAATTATCGTTTATCGTTATCCTCGAGATTATTAACTTCATACTAAATCAGCATGATTTTAAATATTTTGAGGCAAGTTCTAGATATTGTGGTGCCTAGATACCTAGTCCATGGTTATTAAATCCATGAGATGTTCTGTTTCACGGTGCCAGCATAGCCGCTCAGTGTTTCTCCAGTGTATTGTTTACAGACCCACCCAGGGACCTGACAGTGAAGTCTGTTATAAAAGAGTTGATGGTGGAGAGGATCACGAGATTTAATGCTATATAATAGGCAGGCCATCCTATTATATAATTGCTTCTTTAAAGATCTGCACTTTACTGCGATGTGTTTTAACTGTCTCTATGGCAAAACGTAGGTACCTACTTAGACGATGCCTGTATCAAAACTTGTTTTGGGCCCCAAACTAAGGGTGAAGGTCTGAAGGATATTTTTTCTTACATACATTCGGGGCCCCGTTGCCTTGAGGCCCCGTATCATTGATACTACTAATACACCCTCCAAGGAAGGTGACACATCATCCTTCCTTCCTAGCGCTCGGAAGTGGATTCGATGACGTACTATGAATATATTTATACATTGTTTGTATAATGTTCTAGCTGCAGGTAGCCTACTGGTTCGAGAGCTAATAAAATGTATCTGTGTGGTCCAGGGCGATGGATCGTTGGGTTGGCAAGACTGCTGTGGTGACGGGAGCTAGCGCGGGTATCGGAGCGGCCATCTGTGTGGCGCTTGCGAACGCAGCCGTGCGCGTCGTAGGGCTCGCACGACGCCCTGAAAGAGTCGATGTAAGCCACTTGTCGTTTTTACACGCAATACACCCAACTGTGCCTTTTAGAACGGGCATAATTTGAGGTTTTAAAATTCTCTCTATAAGTGTGTCTGGCAGTAAGCTACCATTTTTTTACTTCGTAATGCGAAAGTTAAATGCCAAACATGTTGTTGCTGTAACTTGCCAGATTGTCTCCAAAACATTATAGCCGCATTAGGACGGGCGGTCGTTTTATTTATTTCTGCCCCGATGATTGAGCTATCCAACATAAAAATAATTATGCAAATCGGATCAGCAGTTCCTGAGTTAAGCGCGTTCAACCAAACAAAAAAACAAATTCGTCAGGTTTATTGTACTTATTGTAAGTAGGTATAGATAATTACGCGAATAGACACGTTACATAAATATTATTAATAATTAATGCTTAATGTCTAAGTAGGTACAGTTTACTTGTTTTTGTTCGTAATTACATACATACATACATAACGTCACGCCTTTTATCCCCGAAGGGGTAGGCAGAGGTGTATTTCTACACCCACTTTTCGCCAGATATACTTTAGTCCCACGTAATAAGGGGCGAGCCTATTGCCGTACCGGGCACATTTCCAGACTCCGTGCTGCTACTGAGAATTTCGTGACAGAAAAACCCAATAACACTGCCCGACCCAGGAATCGAACCCAGGACCTCCCGATCCCACGCGCACATTTATGCCGCGAGACCAACGAGGCAGTCGTATAGGGTTTGATGTCGAGTTTTCCGTCTCTACGCAAAGATGGTATTTGGATCGTGTTATCCCTTAGTCGCCTCTTACGACACCCACACGGTACGTACGTGTTCGTTATTAAGATTACTTTATACTTACTTTATACACAAAACAATACGTAAGTACATCGATTAACAGATCAGCAAAAAAATTGTAAAATAATAAATTATGTTTATATACACCCAAAAAGGTATGATAGATTTTTAATACTTGTAAGAATGAGCAATTTTTGGCATTTTAGCTTAAAATTAAACAGTGTTTTTCACCTAGGTACATCTAAAGAAAATGTTCTCAATTCGACGCCATGAAACAAAAATACTGGACGAATGACAAAATGAACCTATATGGGTTTCATTTACTTTTTGAAGTACGACGGAACATTAAATATTGCTTTATTTCAAATTACCTAATTTAAAATACTATGTAGTAAATATATTTCGGTCGAGGCAGGCAATTCAAGAGGAAGCCTAAAAACTCTTTCCGTATTCTAATAGTGCATCTAAACTGCTGCTACTTTTTGTTGAGTAAAATTAGTAACAACATTTTCACTTTTGTAACAATCTATGGAGTCACCTCGACTAGATACTTTGTTATCGAATTCTGCGCTAAATTCTAAAATATCGCACAACGAAAAGTAACTGCAGTGTGGATGCATCATATAACCTAAAGGCTCCAATTAAGGATCGCAACAAAATTTTAAAGTAATAACAATATTCTATCAGAGGCAGTGATAGCCTAGTGGAGATACGAACAGACTGCCATGAAGAGGGTATCGGGTTCGAATCCACGGCGCGCACCAATGACTTTTTGGAGTTATGTGCGTATTGAATTGCTAATTATAGCTTGCCCCGTGCCTCGGAGAGCACGTTAAGCCGTCGGTCCCGGTTGCCGTGAAGATCTTTGACAGTCGTTATAGGGCGTCAGTACCTTCTAAATAAACTGACACTAGTCTAAACCATAGAATATCGGTATCCCTTCGGGTTGCGGAGGTCAGACAGGCAGTCGCTCTGTGGAACCACATATCACATGCACACAAGTCCATGTAGGCCCAAACTAAGCAGAGCTTGTATAATGGGTACTAGGCAATAGATAGGTAAACATAGATATTATACTTTAGATAGATTTTAACTATGTGAATTGATAATCGATTTTAAACTTTCGCGATTTATATACATCATGCAAAATAATTTAGCGGCTCTTAATCGCGTAAAATTAACTTAGAGCCACCGCAGACTAGCTTCTTTTATTTAAGGTATAAATACGGGGACAGACTCTCTGCGACCACGATCGATGCAAGACGATCGAAACGTCGGAAATAAATAGGTATTTATACCTTAAATAATTTTACGCCATTAAGACCCTCAACATTATTTTGTACTATGTGAATTGGTGTTCTAGACGTTACAATCGCAAGTGACCGGCAAAGGCTCGATAGTGTCGCAGAAGTGCGACGTGTCCAACGCTGAGGAGGTGGCGGCGACGTTCCACACTATTGAAGAGAAGTTCGGCGCGGTGCACATCTTGATCAATAATGCTGGCGTGTTTTATAACGGCGGGCTCACTGGTAAATGAGCTTATTTATAAGATTAGAACCAGGCACACGGTGCTAGCTACTAATATCACTTTAGGTGTATACGATAAAATAAGTTGCGGCGGTCAGTCTTAAGATGAACGCACACCAGCGCATGAATACCAACATTCATGCGCTGGTGTGCGTCCGACAGAGAGCCCTTTAAAATAAAACATTATTTACTTATATAGCCTAGCTTATTACCATATTTTCAGCAATCAACGAAGTTCTGTACTGGCACCATCACAATCAGTTAGGTGCTGAAGAGTATGAATACAATCACCTTTATCACAAACATGCTATAGTGACAAGCATCGAGAAAGGTATGCTAAGGTGGTTTGGGCACGTGGAGAGGATGGATGACGAAAGACTGACCAAGCAGATATATAAGGCAAGTGTGGATGGGACAGGATGAAGGGCAAGACCTAGGCTGACGTTATCTGACCAGATTGGAGACATCCTAAAAACAGGACAGGTTAGAAGTACCCTAAACAGAAGAGCATGCATGAGGAATCTGATGGGAGTGAATGAAGCAAGAGAGATATGTCAGGATCGTTGCAAATGGCGTTCCGTAGTCTCTGCCTACCCCTCCGGGAAACAGGCGTGAGTCTATGTATTATGTATGTATGCTATAGTGATGATTATAATACGAGTCGATGCATACCTACGTACTATGATGAGTCGCAGTGTCGTATTGTTGCAAGAGCGTTAAGCGCACTTCCATTTGTTGAACAAACGTGGAACCTCAGCTATGAACTTCATTAGTCTGACATGATGATGATAATTTTAACAAGGAGATCATACGCAATAATTCTTGCTGTAAGACAGCTTCTTTGATATGTCTATATAGAGATGAAATGATGTTTCAGATGTGAGTAAAGACGCCATCAGTGAGGAGAAACTGCTGGCTACGTTGGACACCAACGTGAAGGGCACCGTCCTGTGCGCCAGGCAAGCCGTCAACTCCATGAAACGTCACGCAGTCGATGGACACGTCATCAATATCAGCAGGTAGGTAAGCCGTTAACCTGGAGCAGATAAAATCCTTACCAAGAACAGGTAAATTCTTACCTGGAATGGTTAACGATTGCGAACCCAAGTAAAGTTACGTAATACCTAGGTAAATGAGTTTCCAGAACTACAATTCATATTGAAAAATTGTCTCACTACAAATAATGTGATTGACAATACAACAGACAAGTAACTCTGACAAAAACTCTAAACCAGGAGTCTAAACCAAATTAATGAGCTGTGACTTTGAGTTGTAATGATAGTTTTATTAATTCTACTGATTTTGTTGGTAGTGCTATCACAACATTGCACAGAAATGAAATTGAATAGCAACCAAAAAAGCAGCCACGCTCTAAGGCTGTTATAGACGCAACTGACATAACGCTAATGATAATGACGAGAAAATGATTGAATTGAGAGAAAAAGGGTTTCTAAGTACAATTAGTTGTACTTAGTATATTATGGATTGACTGGACCTCGACCCTGTCCGTGTTGACGTTTTGCCGCCTCCGGGGGACGAATTAAAAATATATTTTAATTGCTCCCCTACATACACCATGCAACATAAATGCCAAATTTCACCTTCTTGCGATCAGTAGTTCGGCTATGTGTTGTCTCTATCAGTTATATCTTTATCTTAATACGTAAAATCCTTGCGTTACTTACTGACTGACAGACTCGCTACAGCCGAAACTATTGGGCACATGAAGCTGAAATTTGGCATGTGTGTTCCTTGGGACCGTAGGGGTGCACTAAGAAGGGATTGCCAGAAATTCCCACGGGATCTGCCAAAATGGGTAAGTAAATTTAAAAAAATTGCAGGCGTCCTCTAGTACAATATAAAAATGAATAGCTGAATGTGTTGCTAAGCGCAAATCTCGAGAGTATAGCTGAACCGATTTCGCTAAATCTTTTTTTTAAATATTCCTTGAAGTACGAGGATGGTTCTTACGGCGATAGAAATAAAAAAATAAAATAGAATCGACTGTTAGGCGGTACGAAGTTCGCCGGGTCCGCTAGTACCTCCTTAATAAATAATATGTTGATTGATGATGAAAGTATTGATGTACAAGTACATGAGCTATATCTCAACAGGTACCTACGGGTTTCTCTTCATAAAACTTGGTCAAGTCTGTCATTAACCTTTTTAAAACGACACGTTTTTTTGTGTAGCAAACTCAACAGTAGATAGCGAGTAGGTAGCTATTAACTAAAGATCAAGTTAATCTCAAGGTTAACTAGATATTTAATAATGAGGTTCGCCATGGATTTAATTGCCGTTCCCTTGTAACGGACTTACAATTAGCATTCATTAATTTTAAATAGTTTAACCAGAAATCTAAAACTCTGTTAGTGTTACCATAATAATGGTCGTCTTATTCCAGCACGATTGTGCTTAGCTTAGTTTACATGTGTTTGTTGACGGCATTGATTGTCGGAGGCAGCAGAGTACCTAGGCACTCCGTAAAAATGGACCGACTATGAGTACCCGATTGGATGCGGGCGTTGCAGAATAACTTTCTATGGGACACCTTGGGAAGGCCTATGTACGAATGTACGTACTACGTATGAATCAAAGTGATTTTTATTGGAATCGTTTATATTTAAAATGTTAGATGATGCTATAATGCAGGCTTATAAACCGTTATATTGTTTTCAGTGTCGTGGCTCACATCGTGCCGCAGTCGCCGATATTCAACGTGTACCCGAGTAGCAAGTACGCGGTCAACGGGTTCACTATCACTCTGCTCAACGAGCTGGTGCAATACAACAATAGGACTAAAGTTACTGTAAGTTATGTTACAGTTGCTAGATTCTTGTAGTGTTGGATTCCTGGAAGGGATATCAAATTAGATAATAATACTATGCTGAAGACATGCTTCCAGCCCAAGTACTATCAAATTTTTTTGAAGTAATATGTTATGTTTGTCCTTAAAATTCGAGTTAAATAAAAAGGTTAAAGATAATCTATACTAGCTAGTAATATTATGAAGCTGAAGAGTTTTTTGTTTGTTTGCTTGAACGCGCTAACCTCAGGAACTACTAGTCCGATTTGAAAAATTCTTTCAGTGTTAGACAGCCCATTTATCGAGGAGGGCTATAAGTGGGAGCATAGCAATAGCTCCAAATAAAACGGGTGTAACCAGGGCCGTTCCAACCCAATGCAGCGCCTGTGTGCGAAATCTATGAAGCGCCTGTGCAGTGGCGTTGGGCGGATGACCTTTTTTTTTTTAGTCGTTACCTAACAATTCCGGCCTAAATTTAATTTTATATTTGCCCTTCCTACGCCACTGCGCCTGTGTGCGAAATCTGTGAAGCGCCTTTTTTAGCATCCTTTTCCGAAAATAAGTGTTATAATTAACGAATATCTCGGCGCGCGGCGCCCCTGTCACCCTGGCGCCTGTGTGCGAAATCTGTGAAGCGCCTTTTTTGGCATCCTTTTTCGAAAATAACTGTTATAAGTAACACATATCTTGGCGCGCGGCGCCCCTGTCACCCTGGCGCCTGTGTGCGAAATCTGTGAAGCGCCTTTTTTGGCATCCTTTTTCGAAAATAACTGTTATAAGTAACACATATCTCGGCGCGCGGCGCCCCTGTCACCCTGGCGCCTGTGTGCGCCGCACACATTGCACATAGGGAAGGTTCGGCCCTGGGTGTGAACGGTGAATCGGCTGTTTGGAACCACTACTACCTACTATGTAGGTCCTATTTAAATTCAACTGCTTTTGTGGAACACTGGTAGAAGCGAACCAAGTCCTAGCAAGGGAGCAATATACTCTCTATTAATTTAATTCTTGGACTAAGCATACACAAGATCTTAATGACCTCAGACTCCTCGAAGTGATGTTGAAGCCCGACTTTTAGTTATAAGTATATTTGTTGTTTTGCAGAGCCTTTCTCCGGGTCTTGTGATGACAGATTTAGATGGCGTGTCAGACCTGAAGTCTGCAAACTTACCCGCGCTCCAACCGAAAGACGTTGCTGACGCGGTGTTGTATGTGTTGTCTACACCGCCAACTGTCAATGTAAGTACCTATCTACAAAGAATGGCCAAGCGACATACGTTGCGAATGCTTGACATACATACATACATACATACACTCACACCTGTTTCCCCGAAGGGGTAGGCAGAGGCATATTAAACGCCCACTTTTCGCCAGTGTTTTGATCCCACGTAATAGTTAGCGAGCCTATTGCCGCTTATCGGGATATTTTGTTTGCCAGAGCCTCGTCCGTTGATCGGCAGGTGCACCACTTGCAGGTGAGGTTGGCTTAGGACCCTAAGTTCTTAGTGGGAACCCTATGCAACGAATGCTTGACGAGCAAATATAACCCCTTCAAATAATTTCGGTGTAGGTGTTAGTAACTTAAAGGATAATAATATATAGTAAAAACTCGCAAGTTATTAGATACCCCATAAAATATATTTAATTATGTTTAGTGATTTGAGTGGGAGGACTGAAAGGAAAGTTGGCTTTCCTTCTTCCATCAATCTCTCTCCCTTACTACCATCCCATTTCTAATTGCCAGTACCTAATCATCGTCACCCACCCACAGGTGTAAAATTACACCTCTGCCTATCCCTTCGGGGATACAGGCGTGAGTCTATAAATAAATAAATAATCATCGTCTAGCTTGTAGGGCCGGATCTGGGGGGAGTGCTAAGAGGGTTAAGCCAAAAAGAACCTATTCGTTTTCTTAGAAAGACTAATGACTTTTGAGTGTTTCGCTCGATAAATCCTATCATCAGGTTCAAGTCCCTCAAACCAAAATGAGGCGCCCATGACTTAATCCCTTAATCCACTGACCCGCCACTGCTCGTTGTGTTTCTTCTTTGTTGCTTCTTAATTACTTACTAGGTATTGTTTTATTTTCAGATCGACGAGCTGACCATTACTTCAGTGACAGAGAAAAGGTTGTCCTACTAATAGATATTATAAATGCGAAAGTTTATGAAGATGTATGTATAGATGTATGGATGTTTGTTACTCTTTCACGCAAAAACCACTGAACGGATTTGGATGAAACTTTATAGTAATATAGTTTATATACATCAGAATAACACATAGGCTAATTTATAAAGATTTTGTGTAATGTTGCCATAATATAATGAAAAGTATCAACTAAGTCGGCAAAAATTCTGAGCTCTGAGAGCTATCTTCGCGTGCGTTGCCTAAACCGTTCAAGTTAAATGAAGATAATGTACAGTGATATTGCATATCTGAAAAAGTTCTAAACAAAAGTCCGCGGCAGCATATCCACTATATACTAAAAAGTGATCCGTAAAAATAATTAAATTTGATACTTTTTTACAATGCTCATTCTGGAGTACTTATCAAATTGTTTTCATAATCGATAGATTTATTGCCTTCAGTATATAATGTAGATGAACTTTGTCTTTTACAGTAAGTAGTTTAGACGAATAGTTTAAAAGTTATCACGATATAATTGACCTAAGCGCTGCGAATAATAAAAGCGCTTAGGGTCATTTCGCCTGTTCGCGTCCACCCCCCTATTCGCGTCCATTTTGCGGACCTCCCTTTAAAAATGCTCGGAAATAAATATACTAACACACTAATAAAGTGAAAAGTCAGTATCGCCAATACCTCGACGTATAAGAGACACGCACAAATAGACAAAAGTTCCGTGCGCCCAGCTTATCCTGTTTAAAAAAATTAGTCAATCTCGGTTGTTCAACAAAAGAGTGCAGATGCGCGGGATATAAATAAAAAAATAGTGTGCAGCGGCGTGTTTGACGGTAAGTATTTTATTGTTTTATGTGAATTTTAGGATACCTAGCTGTTTCTAGACATTAATAATGAAAAGACGAATATTATGAATTATGAATTAGCTTATTTTTTTTATAGTTAACAATTAAAATAAGGTGGACGCGAATTACACCACCGAATTTATAAAATTTCCACTTTGCGTCCACAATGGACGCGAACTCGTCTATTTATGATTTCTTTAGTTGTTTATTTTTATGTGATTAAAATATGAGAGAGAAATTGGGATTTTATTTATTTTAACATTAATAGTATGCAATTGTAATGACCAATTTGCGTCCACATTATTATGATTGTAATAAAAGATACAATCGATATAATAATCGATCACAAGTGGACGCAAACTATACCTGCAAGGAATAATATTACAGCAAATTGCGTCTATATTTTCATGAAATAGAAATGATCGCATAAATAAATACATTCTATATGTATATTTTTTATAATTTAAAATGCATTTTTGATTAAGACTGAGTTTAAAATTGAATTATTACATTTAATTTCTTTTATTCCATATTTTTTCTATTCAAGATGAGTTCTTAGGAGACAAGAAAGAAGAAGGAAAAAAATACAAAAGATGATTAAATAAAGAAAGCGTTTTGTGATATTCGTGAGAAGAACAAATCGATAAGACAAATATGTACATAATTATGTAAAAATTATGCTATTCTGAAGACCACAATATTGGACAACATGTATCGTTATTTTTTATCTTTGATTTTAAGTTCCATCGATGTTGAGAACAATAAATAGTTATTTATAGTTTCTATAAAGTGATTTAATAATGATAATAATGTAGACTTTTTATAACTTTAATCTTAAATGTAGAAATTGTTAAAAGCCAATCTTCCTTTAAATTGTCTTAACAATATCACCCTTATATGAAGGATTATAAAGCTGATATTGTTAAGACTAAGCTGGTGGACGCGAACTGGTCCACAGGTGGACGCAATTTGGATTTTTTGGACGCAAACTGGGTAAAATGCCATATTTTGAAGTTTGTCTATTTAAAAAAAAACACAACAAGTTTCGAACAAAACTGAAAGTTATTATTAAAATAGACTAAATAATGAATGCAATACATACATTTTTCATTGCATCAATTTGCTGGAACATTTTTATTTTCTCCTTCAAACTTGCCAACTGCACTAAATGGACGCGAACAGGCGAAATGATCCTACCTACTATGAGTTGGCGCGCTCAAACGCAGCGGGACAGAGGGGCGGTTTGATAGGTACCTACCTATATTATATTTTTATTTTTGTTGCTGTTATATTAAATTTAGTAGGTATATAAGCTCTTCAATAACTTCCATTATATACCTACATACTAATGTTTACCTAAAGTTTGACGATTATGAAAACAAAAGTATTTTTAAAGCATTAGGTACCTATAGTCCGTTCACAGTTATTTTACCTCTATCTGTTAGATTGGCCAACCTGGGCGTTGTGTTGCTATATTTGGTATATAATACTCCCATTTTAAATATACAATATTGCTAAAAATGTACTTATTTTTTTATTGCCTAAGCGATCGTATTAAATATTTGGAAGTAATGTTTGTAACAAAACCTCTTGATATCGGCATGGCTATATGCATGTACATTTATTTTCTTACGAAATAACTAATTTCCTATGAAGATAAGTAGTTATAATAAAAATGTTGTCGATTTAATAATAAAGGTAAACGCATCATAATTACGCCAACGTGAGGTTCTAATTATCAAATACAAAAACTGCAAATTTAATTTTCATATTTATTTTGAATAAGAATGATGTGGGTGTAATATTACACCTCTGCCTACCCCTGCATGGAAACAGGCGTGAGTCTATAAGAATGATCCATGTGGACTGCCAATGTTATGATGATTCGTAACTGCTGTCTTATTCTGTATCAGACTCAGAATTTAATTCTATTATGAACCTGTCCATTTCAGCATCCGTAGACCCATCTGTTTCACGAAGCTTGTCTTCAATGTGGCGCTCATGTTTGCATTGTTTTTGTCAGTCTTCTGCAGTGATAGATTGAAAAGCTTCTTCAGCTAAATTCACAATGTTGGTTGCCTCTTGTCCTAAATTTTTGCTTGTGACTCGCCTTTTAATGAGACTCCACATAAGTTCAATTGCGTTTAGCTCGCAGTGGTATGGCGGTAATCTAACCACTTTGCGGCCATGAGCTTCAAGCATTTGAATTTTTGAAGCATTTCCACTAATATTGGGTAAAATGTTATGCACGGTAACCCTGTGGTCAACACAGAGTACAATTCCAACATAAAGAAAATAAACACCGACATCTGTCAGAGGTAAAATAACTGTGAATGGACTGTATCTGTTTATATGTATGCTACACGGCTAATTTGCAAAGCCGTTTGTAATGCAATTTGATATGGATAGTCTGAGACCTGGGAAAGTACTCTTTATTAGAATTACATGCGGGCGAAGCCGCGGGCGTAAGCTAGTACAAATATATGTTACGTTAGATCTGATGATGATCAACGCAAAATACAAAAACTGTATTAATTAATAAGAATATTACACTATAATAAAACAACTATACCAATTGTGTTGTTTTACTATACAATGTGTTCCCATGCAATTAAAAATAAGATTTATGCCCCATACTTACGTACCTACTTATTAACACGCTTTTATTAGGTCGTCGTGTATGTACCTAAGTATATAATGGAATCTAAGCTAACTAATTTAACCATCTTCCAAGGGTCGTGGCGTAATGAAAATTGGCAGCTGTACGAGGGTCAAACTAAAAGTTCTTAGAAAATCAAAAACTGATTACATTAGCCAGTTATTAGTTTTATTATATCTTTTCAAAATATTGTCCATTGACGTCAATACACCGCTGCATGCGATGGAACCACTGGGAAAAGCACTTTGCCCACTCGTCCTTAGGGGTCTCTTCAATGGCATTGCGATACGCAGCCACCGCTTCTTCAGCATTCATAAACCGCTTTCCTTTAAGTTTTTCTTTAATTTTTGGAAATAAATAAAAATCACAAGGCGCGAGGTCGGGGCTATACGGCGGGAGACCCAGTAATTCAACGTTTGATGTCGCCAAATAGTCGATCGTTCGCTTGGCGGTGTGCGACGAGGCGTTGTCGTGGTGAAGGAGGATCCTACTGCGAGGTCGTTTCTCTCGAACTTTTTCCAAGACAAGTGGCAAACAATTGGTAGTGTACCATTCTGCAGAAACTGTTTTTTGATCCTCTAACACAATTGTTGCGAAATGACCTATCCTTCCAAAGAACGAGGCCACCATTTTTTTTCTCGCACTTCGATCTCTCTTCACTTTAGTTGGCAACTCCTCGAAAGGAAACACCCACTGAGCAGATTGTCTTTTGGTTTCAGGATCATAACAGTAAATCCAGCTTTCGTCACCTGTTAGTATGTCGAACACAGCATTTGAGTCACCTACGTTAAAGCTTTCAATCATTTTACGGCACCAATCCACACGATGGAGTTTTTGAGCCTTAGTCAAATTATGAGGTATCCACCGGGCGCAAAGCTTCCTGACCGCTAAATGTTCGTGGAGGATTTTGTGCACTTGACTCATACCGATGCCTAAGCTTGTCCGAATCTGCTGATAGGTCACTCTTTTGTCAGTCTCTATCATACGCCGCACAACACAGATGTTATTTTGAGTCGTCGCCGTAGAAGGCCGTCCCTCACGTACATCATCAGTGAGATTAGTGCGACCACGTTTAAACTCATTAAACCAGTTGTAAACAGTCGCACGAGATGGGGCTTCATCGTGAAAGGCCAATCGTAGTCTATCATAACTTTCTTGTTGACTTAAATGACATCGAAAGTCATAAAAAATCATTGCACGAAAATTTTCTCGTGTTAAATTCATGTTGACGTGACACAGACAATTTTCAATTTGCCGCCAAATCGTAAAACAAATGACAAATGAATGAAATATATACTCAGTAATATTGATTAGCAAAGAGTTCTATTTTCAAATTTTAGAATATTTTTTTTATTATATTGTTTATAAGTGGCCAGTTCTAAGAACTTTCAGTTTGACCCTCGTATGTAGTTCTGATGACAATACAATAATATGGTACTGTCAAACTGATGATGGAGCTGGAAGTCATGATGGAAAATCGCGTATCATAGCTGTTTGGGATTTCTTAGAAAAGTCTTGTAATGAACTTTGGCTACGATTAGGTTTCAAAGTCTGATGACGAAGCCGGAAGATACGGAGTGGCATTCCATGATGGAATATCGTATCATTGTCGTGTTTGCACGTGTGAGAAAGGCCATGTAATGGACTTTGAA
Organism: Euclidia mi; assembly: GCA_944739405.2. Taxonomy (NCBI): domain Eukaryota; kingdom Metazoa; phylum Arthropoda; class Insecta; order Lepidoptera; family Erebidae; genus Euclidia; species Euclidia mi. The sequence goes on along the minus strand of OX123201.2, from coordinate 30,685,837 downwards.
CACGATCAGGTTTCAAGGTTATAACAAACCAATTATATATTGTAGATCACGCAGTGGTGTAGTTAGGGTCCCGTTCTTTTGCGGCGGGACAGGCGTATGTGAGTAGAGTAAAATGACTTAGTGGTCTCCTGATTGAAGAGCTACATTGTTATAAGCTGACAGATAAAACACCATGTAATACAGACGCACAGGCGGAGATGGAGAGGATGCGGGCTCATTTGCCTACTTTTGTTATCAAAGACCAAAAAGTAACTATAAAATAAATTAATAGTTTAAAAGCACTAGAAAAACACGCTTTTATAAATGCACAAAAAATAAAAAATAAATTATGGATCGTTTAAGTTGTCTCTATTTCTGGGGTCAAGTGTAAACTATGTGCTTTTAATTATAATATTTGACTGTAAAAGCACAGTCATCAACACTACCTTCCAGGCGGAAGCTGCATGAGGTCTCACAAGAGCATAGCATTTATGCCGCCAAAGGGCTACCAAAGGGAACCAAAGATATCTCGTCCACGAACAAGAACTCTACATTTTGACACTGTTGACGCATTACCCTTATGTACCTACTTAACACGTTCCGGGACAGTACGTCGAGGGACGGTCCTAAAATTCCTATAGAATACGACACAACGTCCATCGACAGCTGACTTTAAGCTTCGAAATACGACAGCTCGTCAAAGAGCGGGGCGTCAGCAATAGAAAATATTGTAGGGTGACGTATTAGTGTCGTATTTACAAGAACCTAGCTAGCTGGCTAGTGTCACATTGTGAAGTTTTATGAGCACACAAGTAAACTACACGCACACATGCAAAAGAAACAGTGTCACTGCGCAGGAGCCCCGCGTCCTCGCGGGGCTCCTAATGTAAAATTAATTTCTTAATTACTTGTATTTTATTGTTATTTTGCTATAAAATTGGTCGTGAAAACAGTCGTATAAAATGTGAATAATGATCACGTCGAGAAACGTACTGTCGTATCAGGCAATATAAGTAGGTATAAGGTATACCACAACGTCGTCAAGCGGAGGAAGCATTTGTATGGGAAATTCTAGTGAGTAGGTTTATTCTATTTGAGTAGGTTTTGGAGTACCGCCTTTCGACGTTCTGTCCCGGAACGTGTTAATTTCCTGAAAGAAGAGGCGTCTGAAAGAAGAGGCGTTCAAATGTCGGTGAATGTCGTCTTCCTCGCTTATGGCACATGTTTTGTCTGAGTTAGACAAACTGGTACTTTGAACCGAATGTTTAATGTAGAGCCACTTACTACTCGTGCTGCAACTCCAGTTAGAGCGCCAATCTGTGTAACCTGCTTCCCGTAACATCTGTTCACTTGATTTTTGAACAAGTTAAACAAGAACGTCTTTCATGTTCCAGCGCCCCACGCTTTTACAATCAAATATTATAAATAAAAGCACATAGTTTACATTTCAACCCAGAAATAGAGACAACTTAAAAGATCCATAATTTATTTTTTATTTTTATGTGCATTTATAAAAGCGTGTTTTTCTAGTATTTTTAAACTATTAACTACTATTATTCTTTTAACTGTTGTGTGAATGTGGTAGAGTATTATTATTATTATTAGTTTATAAGATATTAATTATTGCTAGCTTGATACTAGTGCTACCGAGTACCGAGATGACGTCGTGCTACCTTACTCACAATCGTGTCATGTACCAAAATATTTATTTATCTCGTAAACCTTAGCCCTGGATCAAGACAGTTACAGCAACATGCGTATTGGTACCGTATTAATAGTAAAGATAATTGTAGTGATTGGCCAGCAGCCTAATAAGCTAGTATCATACATACGTGTAGTTTTGGAGTAAGAAAGTAATATGATTACTAAGTAACTAACGATGTAAGTATTTAGCAAATGTATCAGTTAGTTAATTCAACCCATATTGCCTTGCATTTATCTGAACATATTCTAAAAAGAAGTCCCTGTTGTGGCGCTACGTCCTGTCTGTTTTTATACATAATTCACGCCTGTTTCCTGGAGGGGTAGGCAGAGACTACGGAACGCCATTTGCATTATCTCTCTTGCTTCTTTCACTTCCATGAGATTCCTCGTGCATGTCTGTTTTTATGAACGCGATAAACTCACAAACTAGCGAACGGGTTTTTGTACGGTTTTCATCAATAGATAGAGTTATCCCTGGGAAAGCATTAGGTGACGGGCGGAGGCGCAGCCGAAGTCTAGTATGTTAGTACCTAGGTGTAAAAAGTAGTTGCTTGGCGTGACAGTCTGTGCGATTCGCAATAAGGTCACAAACTGCTGAACGGATTTTCACGAGATTTTCACTAGTGGACACGCGGAAGCTTTAGGTATAAAATGCATATCTCTACATACGGCTTAAAACAGAGCAGAGAGGAAAAATCTGAAGATCAGAATGTAATATCTGAGAAAAAAAATGCGTGTCCTAATTATATAAATCAGCGGCAGTCATCGAAATGACTTTTATATTGGATATGACGAAACAGCCTCATGCATGAAGTAACCCATGCCGTTTACCTATATTAAAATTGCTGTCAGCAGTTGGTGATTTTATAAACGTACAGTCAAGAGTACTATGCAGTACAGCTTTCTCACAATCTCTTGATCAAGGACAGTAAACACAGCTAATAATTGCAATTGCGCGGCGACCAGTCGAGTTGAACGGTTCTACTAAATTACATCAAGGTATGTACCTACGTAGTAATATTTTGTTTAATATTAAGTATATGATACATAAGCTACAGAAAAGGTCAGTGGATTAGAAAATTGCGTTGCGTCAAATTTTATGCTCGTTTTGATGTTGTGGTGAAGGAATTTAACCCTTTATCCAGTGACCGGCACTTACAGACCTCGGACCGACCACTATGGCACTTTCAAATTAGATTGAATCTAACTGGTGCTGCACGATAGCAGCCTGGACACAGTCTGCCACAAATTTTGAAGCCGTAGAATTTGACGAAAGCGCGCGTTAGGTACGGGCAATGAATACAGATTTACATAGAAGCGCAGTTCTTAAGGATTTCGTGTGCTGATTCCAAGTGGAGACTGTCTCCAGTTTAGTTCGTAGTTGGCGCCGTTGGAGGCGCTGGCGTCGTTCTCCGTGTCTCCTGCTCTCGTAGCTAAATACACAGGAGGAACGTTTGTTTCTCTTGCTCTCGTAGAGACAGCTGTCACAGCGCGACTGCCACGCCGCCAAACAGCAATTTGGGTCACAGAAAGTTTGTCTTCAGAGCGCCCATAAGAAATGCGCCTCTATGTAAATATCTGAGCTCTTTGGTACGGGTACTTGGATTGCCTCTCCATAGATTTGGCTGTTAGAGATATTTGACATACAAATCATGTCAAATTTGTATCCCCAGTAGCCAAATCCATGGACTGAGAAACCGGCTGTTAGTAAAGTGATTACGCAAAAAGCGCAGTGGTTTGAATGATCACGCGCTGTAGTCGGGGAGTCCAGTGATCTGGGTTCGAACTTCGAACATAGAAAATTTTGTGTGATTTACTAATGTAGCGCCGGGTTGGAGTATTTTGATAGAATGTGTGTGAACTATCAGGTCAGGCCATATAATATTTTACCAAATCTTAGGCCAAAATACAGTAACGGTTTTAGGATTTTTTGGCTACAATCGCAATTGATTTTCTTCACAGGACTGAGCTAAAGACCTTAATAGTAAGCGCATAATTCATCTCCATTGATTTATTATTTGAGGCTGTATCTTAGTATCCTTACTTTAAGGCTGTGTCAGGTACCAGAGATTATATAAAGTCTAAGGTATGTATAGTCCGTTCACAGTTATTTTACCTCTAGCTGTTAGATTGGCCAACCTGGGCGTTGTGTTGCTATATTTGGTATATAATACTCCCATTTTAAATATACGTTATTGCTAAAAATGTACTTATTTTTTTATTGCCTAAGCGATCGTATTTAAATATTTGGAAGTAATGTTTGTAACAAAACCTCTTGATATTGGCATGCCTATATACATGTACATTTATTTTTTTACGAAATAACTAATTTCCTATGAAGATAAGTAGTTATAATAAAAATGTTGTCTATTTAATATACAAAGGTAAACGCATCATAATTACGCCAACGTGAGGTTCTAATAGGGCACATTACGCAAAGCTTGAAGCAGATGGCAGCATAAGCAACTACAGTAAACAAGCTTTCGTAGCGCGCTTTCCAAATATTGTCATCAACAAGACAACAATATATCTATACTTATTTATATAGGCAAAACAGTTACAACAGTTGCAATTATCAATTGTTTTTGTCAGTCTTCTGCAGTGATAGATTGAAAAGCTTCTTCAGCTAAATTCACAATGTTGGTTGCCTCTTGTCCTAAATTTTTGCTTGTGACTCGCCTTTTAATGAGACTCCACATAAGTTCATTTGCGTTTAGCTCGCAGTGGTATGGCGGTAATCTAATCACTTTGCGGCCATGAGCTTCAAGCGTTTGAATTTTTGAAATATTTCCACTAATATTGGGTAAAATGTTATGCACGGGTAACCCTATTTTACATTTCTGTCATCACAGAGCAAAATTCCAACATAAAGAAAATAAACACCAACATCTGTCAGAGGTAAAATAACTGTGAACGAACTGTACAGTCCGTTCATTATATCATAAGGTTATATTTCTTTGAGCGTACCCAAAGAGATTGGAAGCGTACCACATATACAGATATATAAAGAAAAGTACGTCTGTGTTACAGCTCTCCTCTATAGCTCTATGACGTTGACAGTCAAAGAATATTATTGATAAAGTGCATCTGTTTATTTGTTAACAGTTTATTTTGATAAATATTCTATGTTTTATATAAGTTTATTTAGTAAATACAGGCGATGATACACATAGCACTATACCATAGTAAATTACTGCGCACTCTCAATAGTTGTGTGTGTAATTTTACAAATACGCACATTTCCTACCGGCCTAAAAGGTAGGACATTGGTTTTCAATATAAGCAAGAGCCTAGGCCTTTGCCACACTTGACGGAAATTCCGTCGCGGATCTTCCACGGCGGAACGCCTATACAAGTTATTGTATATAAATAACCAAAACCAGGCACACTATGCAGATGATCCGTCGCTCCGATTGCTCTCAGAGTTTACACAACGGAAGATCCGCGACGGAATTTCCGTCAAGTGTGGCGAAAGCCCTACGCTATTTTTTGTGGCTGTTGTCAAATTTACCAATAACTATCTGTCCAAGATATACCTACCGATGTCCAATATCGTCTCATACCTACAAAAAAAGATTAGACTAAACTTCGCTCGCGCCGCCGCACCGTGGGACTTTTTACCCCATAGGAGGGGAGTTTCCTATAATCCTCTTTTGGTGCTCCCCTACGGGTGCGATACGTGAAACCGAAAATGTAACTCCGTATACCACGTCGCCGTAATCTCACTACCACGAAGTACTTGATAACGAATGCACGTTACATCGAATTACGTGGCAACGAATGCTCGTTACTTTTAATTACGTAGCAACGAATGCATGTTTTAGTGCATATCGTGATGCCGTAGACATGCCACCTCGAAAAACCAAAACTCTAATTCACCAATTCGAATTACGTAACAACGAATGCTCGTTACCAAGAAACACTTATGACCGAAGCCACGCGATCACGGATAACCAAATTGTAAAGAAACACAGATCAATCAATATTTTTAGAGGCCGTTTAATAATAAAAATCCGTTTTTCAACAAAAAGTCTTTATTAATTTTATCTTCTGTATATATAAAATCTTTGCGTTACTGACTGACTGACAGACAAGCTACAGCCAAAACTATTGGGCGCAGGATGCTAAAATTTGGCATGTATGTATGTTCTCTGGGAACCGTAGGAGTGCACTTAGAAGCGATTTCCCGAAATTCCCACGGGAACGGGCAAAACGGGCAAATTAAAAAAAGTGCGGACGTAGCCGCTGGCATCCTCTAGTTCATTATAAAATGAATAAAAAACGACTCTAGATGGAACGGGGCGCTCGAAGTTCCAGCGTTCTAACAATCACATAGCCGCGCGTTCTAAAATGGTACCAATTTCGCGCAGCCGGAACGCGCGCCAATGTTCGTCCTTTTGAAGCGCAAAGTCCATACGCGGCCTCAGAATACGGAGTGTCACCGCTCCATATCATCCGATGGGTGTCGTAAGAGCCGACAGAGGGAGCATATTATGCAGAGAATAGCACTGTAAGAGAAGGAAAACTTGATACAAACCCTATACCAACCCGTTTGGCCACAGCGTGGTATAGTAGGCCTATTCCTCCTTTCAAATGAGAGGCCTTGTCCAGCAGTGGCCTGTTAAAGGCTAATGATGATGAGGACTCATAAAATAAGTAAGGTAATTATTTAGGTTTTCAACTTGTTAATTAAGGGTTAAGGACACAAAGTGTCCCTTACCCTGGGTCCCATACGAACTAGGAAAATACACTAAGCAAATGGTATTCCTGGGACGAGACGAATTTTTTTACATTCAACCCTTACCTATCCGACTAGCCAGAGTGGTATAGCACCTAATTTGAATCCTTTTTGTTTCACAATTTTTTCTCTTCCACAATTGTCTCACAATGCCATTGTGACGTAAGTACATTGGGACATGCGAAGGGCTGAACAATGAAGATAAATGTTAAGTTTTTAAACTTTCGCGATTAGTATACACTATACAAAGTTATATAGCGGGTCTTACACGCGATAAATCTTATATTTAAGGTATAAATACCAAAAAAGTTGGCAAAAAGAAAACGAGGTATTTATGCCTTAAATATAAGATTTATCGCGAGTACGACCCGCTATATAACCTTGTAAAAAGTTAAGTTTGTTTTCTCTTTTTCGTAAACGCCTGATTATAAAATGAATAAAGACTTTGTTGAAAAACGGATTCTTATTATTAAGCGGCCTCTAAAATTATTGATTGATCTGTGTTTCTTTAGAGATTTGGTTATCCGTGGTTGCGTATCTCCGGTCATAAGTGTTTCTTGGTAACGAGCATTCGTTGTTACGTAATTCGAATTGGTGAATTCGAGTTTTGGTTTTTCGAGGTGGCATGTCTACGGCATCACGATATTCACTGAAACATGCATTCATTGCTACGTAATTCGAAGTAACGAGCACTCGTTGCTACGTAATTCGATGTAACGTGCATTCGTTGTCAAGTACTTCGTGGTAGTGAGATTACGGCGACGTGGTATACGGAATTACATTTTCGGTTTCACGTATCGCACCCCTCCCCTACACATTCCAAGAAACAAACATGCCAAATTCCAGCTTACTGCGCCCAGTAATTTTAGCTGTGCGTTGTTAGTCAGTCAGTAACGCAAGAATTTTATGTATGGCAGATTTTCTGGAGCTCTATACAGCTGGATAGCAGTAAATTTTTCGATAACCAGAGAGGAACCGAGGAGAAGTTAAAGTTAAATTATTTATTTGCAGCACTTTACTCGTTCCTTTTTTCTATAGCTCTATAATTTATTTATTCATCACCCATAGGCGCTAGGTACTGGTCAAATCATAGAATTTATCTCATCTTTGAAGTGCTCTCAATCTCATCGCATCTGTGGCGTTTATGTGGTTAGGCAAGTAATAAACTGTTCGAGGGCCTCCGCAGATGATGGTATTTTTTTTCAGCTGTATAAAACCGCCACTCCGCCAAACTCAATGTATAGGTTCAAAATATTGGAATATTCTTACAAAAACTCTGTATTGCCCGCCATCACCCATCGGTGTTCGCGTATCTTTTGTGCCAGTCAAGATTCTAGTGTAATTTTGTCACTTATGATATTCGGTAGAGTCGCAGGTATTGGCGTTAGTATACTTACAGAGTACTGCCTATGATCTCTAACAGTGTATCGAGAGGCGGCATCTACAAGCTACCGTCTGTGAAACGAGAATGCCGGCCTGTTCGGTCCCTTTAGTAAAGTCATTACTTAGCGAGTCAGATAGTTGATGTACAGCTACAAGTATTGTGTTGTCATGCAGCTCGAATACGATGTACCGCTGGACGGGCAAGACGGCGCTGGTGACGGGCGCGAGCTCCGGCATCGGCGCCGCAGTGGCAGTGGCTCTGGCCGATGCCGGCCTCTGCGTGGTCGGCATCGCGAGGAACGCTGACAAAATTGACGTGAGTATACCCTGCTATGTTATGCCTGATCATCAAGAGCGGATCCAGTCTCAGTTTTTTTTTTTTATATTGACTGCACGGTCACGACATCATACATAACTTCACGCCTTTTATCCCCGAAGGGGTAGGCATAGGGGTATTACACACCCACACTTCGACTGTTATATGTTTCGGTCCCAATGTCAAAGGGGCGAGCCTATTGTCACGCTTTATGGCGTAGTAGTTTAAACAGTTGCCTCGCCATTCAGCACTGCGCCGAGTGTCGTGTGTTAGATTCCTGATTCCCACACTAAACAACAACTTTGTGTGATCCACAAATTGATTTTAAAGTCTGGGTGGCCGTTGATTGAATGTTCGTCAAGTCCCTCGCGATTCAGGATTCCTAGTGAGAAAGTATAATATATATTTGTTGACCGGTTACCCAAATACCAGGCCACGCGGTCAATATTCGCATATTTCCTTCAAAGGAACGTTTTATTGGGCCATTAAGCCATCTAGTATTAATACTATAATCTAGTACTCATTGTTATAATTATATTTTTCTTCTTGCTATTGTTATAAGGCCCTTCTCTCACGAAGCGACTCTCAAACTATTTGTGTTTTGTACCCGTATCCTACGCGTCGCTTGTGAGTAGCCGCCATACATATTCAGCTAATTTCGCACACGACGAGACGCTATGACGACGCGTTTGATGTCAGTCGCACGCTACCGTCTGTCTTGCTGGTCGCACGCTACCCGAGTAGTATATGCGTCGCATTACAAAATGGCGGCGGAACAAACTTTTAATATTATTTTTGTGCAGGAGGTAGACAATTTTCCATGTTTGTATAATTATACGCTGCCAGAGTACGTAAGAAAAGATGTTACATAAAAGGCGTGGATTGATATTTAGAAAAAAACAATATAACAGGTCATTTATAGGTATACACAATAATTTTATTGCCAAGGAAGCGAAGCGGTGGGGTTATTATTCAGATAGTTGGCAAGATAATTTCACAGATAAAGATTCAAATAATAATATGATTCTATTGACATTCTACAAAAATGACGACTCGTCCCTCGACAAATGCCCTACAATTGATATTTTTTTCGATATACGGGTGCAGCCAGAATCTTCTTTTATATTTTCGTTTATTGTTGTAATATAAATACAGAAGAAAATTGTCGTCATCGCTAGAGTCGCTAGACATCGTCGTACGAATGTTGTTCTTCAAATGATAAAATATAGTCGCATTAGCGTAGCACCGTGTGCGGTAAAGAGTAGCATACCAGTATTCGATCATGGTTTGCATCTCAGTCCCGTAGCATTTGAATAGCTTCGTGAGAGAAGGGCCTAAGAGCCAATAAAGCTCCTGATGGCACGCGGCAATCTTGAACTCTTGATCGTACTTATAACGAACACATACTTGTGTATGTAGGTAGCACGAAACTGCTTACCGTGAGCAAAGGTATTGCTGTGCATCGCGATAATAGTCAAAGCATAACAATGTATGAAGCTGCAGAGCGTGTCTGTCGCAGAGCTCAGAAACGGAGCCTTAAATGCCCGTACTCTGGCAAATTCTAACAACTTTGTGAATTTTCAGGAACTACAATGTAAAGTCAAGACAGGCAGAGGGTCGATAGTGTCAGCCAAGTGCGACATATCGAACCCCAAAGAGGTGGAATGCCTGTTCCAATGCTTAGACAAGGACCACGGCCCATTACACATCTTGATCAACAATGCCGGCGTGCTGTATAGCGGCGGATTTACGGGTAACTTTATTTCTTACCAGCTGTGCAGCTGTGTTCGCATGTGCATATGTGTAGAACTGTAGAAAATGGCATTTAGTATTTTACTGCACGGTACCTTAATCCTTCTCCTAAAATAATATAAAGCTTAATATCAAAAGTCTGTGTAAATCGGTACATCTCAAACAAAAAATAAAATTACTAATAGAACCACCGCGCACCATCGGATTGCACCCTCCACAACCATTGCAATAGAAAAAGATTGACAATAACCGAACTCTTCTGATGGTGATAAAGTCCTGAGGATGCGTCGTGAAGAGGTGGATTACGTGTTAAGGCTCCGAAAGTTATCTGAGGAGATACAATATACTGCCAACCTGAATTCGGTCAATCACAGTTTTACGACGGCAGAGGCAGGCGCCTCAAAAAGAGTTTCCACCGCGTCACAAATACAACAAAAAAGGAGTACCAGGTTCCTTGTTAATTGATACCTATAATTACTTTTCATTTTGTATTATTTTACCTACTTTATCTCACTTTAAAATAAAAGTAAGTGGCATATTCTAGATTTGGGTGAGAACATGATCACTGAGAAGCAGATGATGGACACGGTGGCCACCAACGTAACAGGCTCCATGTTGTGCGCGCGGCACGCCGTCAGGCTCATGAATTGCCACAAGGTCGACGGACACATTGTCAACATCAACAGGTACACTACACTAGCACAGTTCTATATGTAAAGCTGGCTTGACAGGCTCCATGTTGTGCGCGCGGCACGCCGTCAGGCTCATGAAGTGCCACAAGGTCGACGGACACATCGTCAACATCAACAGGTACACTACACTAGCACAGTTCTATATGTATGGCTGGCTTGACAGGCTCCGTGTTGTGCGCGCGGCACGCCGTCAGGCTCATGAAGTGCCACAAGGTCGACGGACACATCGTCAACATCAACAGGTACACTACACTAGCACAGTTCTATATGTATGGCTGGCTTGACAGGCTCCATGTTGTGCGCGCGGCACGCCGTCAGGCTCATGAAGTGCCACAAGGTCGACGGACACATCGTCAACATCAACAGGTACACTACACTAGCACAGTTCTATATGTATGGCTGGCTTGACAGGCTCCATGTTGTGCGCGCGGCACGCCGTCAGGCTCATGAAGTGCCACAAGGTCGACGGACACATCGTCAACATCAACAGGTACACTACACTAGCACAGTTCTATATGTATGGCTGGCTTGACAGGCTCCATGTTGTGCGCGCGGCACGCCGTCAGGCTCATGAAGTGCCACAAGGTCGACGGACACATTGTCAACATCAACAGGTACACTACACTAGCACAGTTCTATATGTATGGCTGGCTTGACAGGCTCCATGTTGTGCGCGCGGCACGCCGTCAGGCTCATGAAGTGCCACAAGGTCGACGGACACATCGTCAACATCAACAGGTACACTACACTAGCACAGTTCTATATGTATGGCTGGCTTGACAGGCTCCATGTTGTGCGCGCGGCACGCCGTCAGGCTCATGAAGTGCCACAAGGTCGACGGACACATCGTCAACATCAACAGGTACACTACACTAGCACAGTTCTATATGTATGGCTGGCTTGACAGGCTCCATGTTGTGCGCGCGGCACGCCGTCAGGCTCATGAAGTGCCACAAGGTCGACGGACACATCGTCAACATCAACAGGTACACTACACTAGCACAGTTCTATATGTATGGCTGGCTTGACAGGCTCCGCGTTGTGCGCGCGGCACGCCGTCAGGCTCATGAAGTGCCACAAGGTCGACGGACACATTGTCAACATCAACAGGTACCTACACTACATTAGCACAGTTCTATATGTATGGCTGGCTTGACAGGCTCCATGTTGTGCGCGCGGCACGCCATCAGGCTCATGAAGTGCCACAAAGTCAACGGCTTAGACTAGTCGACGGACACATCGTCAATATCACATTACCACAATTTTACACGTGAACAAATAAAATTTCTCGTAAGGCTTACTTCCCAAAACGCATCATATTATTTGTTACAATTATTATCCTCCAAACCGAACTTTGGCCACGGCGGCCAGTCTCAACGAGGACTAGCCAATAATGCAGGCGATTTATATTGTACAAGTGTGTGCGCACTTCCTAGAGCAGACACAATTGCACGCTCTATTCGCTCACTCTCATAATACGATGGGACGGTATATCTGATACAATGGGAAAGAGATTGGGCGCTACCATTTCTTACCAAATAACGTGCTAGCGAACGTAGTAAATCATAGTACAAAATCAGTGAAGAATTTGATCATTCCCTCGAATGTAGATTTTCGGACAATGAAATGATTTAACTATTATTATATTTATAAATAATTCGTACAAATTTATTTAACAACTAGCCGATTCCCGCGGTTTCACCCGCGTCCTGAGGGAACTACTTCGCGTACCCGAAAAACCCAAATATCTTAAGGGCCCCTATTTTTTCTAAAATAAAATATAGCCTATGTTACTCGCAGATAATGTAGCTTTCTAATGGTGAAAGAATTTTTAAAATCGGTCCAATAGTTTTTGAGTTTATCCATTACAAACAAACAAAAATACAAATTTTTCCTCTTTATAATATTAGTGTAGAAATGGACTGGTACGCGCTAGTCTTTCTGTGACCACGACCCAACAACAGCAACGAACCGGTAACCGAACGTCGCCGGTCGAAATGCGAAAATAGACCTATGCAACTAAGATCCGTTAAATAAACTTGCATGACAGGAAAATCTATCACCCATTGGAGAAATGATAAGAAACGCCGCATGGAAAAGTATTTACGTATGTGTAATTGTGATGTTGTTGTTGCAGTCTAGCGGGTCACTACGTGCCGCTGGCGCCAACGTTCAACGTGTACACCAGCTCCAAGTACGCCATCACAGGCTTCTCCTCCGGACTACTCAACGAACTCGCATATTATAAAAACAAGATTAAAGTCACTGTAAGTTAGTAAGATTTGCAAAATTATGTGTTTTCTAGGCCCTTCTCAATAGCATAACGACGCAAGCTGTAAAAGGATGACCTCCAAAAATACCTACACGCGCTGAACATGGCAGATTTTTGCAGCACTTCGTGTTTAAACTAATCAAATGCCTCCAAAATACCTTATCGTACCACTTATAGTGTGGCTCTTTCGGCTGTTGCCTGGTAGATATCACTTTAAGCCACAAGGCCTTCTTCTGCTTTGTTAGTTTTATAGTGGTTTTATGCAAAAGTTTATTATGGTCATAAGTGTAATAAGACACTTACTGCAGACTCTACTAAGAAAAAATGTACTTCTAAAATGCTGTTATAAGTGCAAATACCTAATATTTATGAGCAATTACTCTTTAAAAATACACTAGTAAGACAACTATGCTGATAAATGTATTACAACGATTTCTTATACACCGCTATAAGAGTAGGTACCTACTAAGTGTTAATATTCTTTAAGTACAAAACACCTTAACTCATGCCTTTATTAGACATACCTACTGTCATAGTCAAGACAAAAGTAAGACGGCTCTAATACCTTAGTTCTTAAATCAGCATATCCGTAAGAGAAAATTGCTAGTTGGGTCCTTTGTACATTTTTTTACAAGTACCTTTTCTTTTTGTATCATGACCGTATATCTAATGTCATCATCATCACCACCAGCCTTTAACAGTCCACTGCTGGACCAGGCCTCTCCTTTGAAAGGAGGAATTGGCCTTCTATACCCCGCTGGCCAAACGGGTTGGTATAGGGTTTGTATCAAGTTTTCCTTCTCTTACAGTGCTGTTCTCTGCATAATATGCTCCCTCTGTCGGCTCTTACGACACCCATGGGATGATATGGGGTGGTGACATTCCGTATTCTTAAACCATCACCACACGGACGGTGTATATAACTAATGTACAGTAGACATAATATATCTATCTATGTTGACTGACATTGCGTAATAATGTTGTATTACAGAGTTTGTCGCCGGGTCTGGTGGCGACGCAATTGGGTGGCGTGGCGCAGCACCAAGCCAACAAAGTGCCCGCACTGGCTCCTACGGACATCGCTGACGCCGTCATATATGTGCTGTCCACACCACCACATGTCAATGTTAGTACAAAGTATCTATTGTTATGGAAAGCTTACCTCCCTTATGCTGAAGCGCAGATCTACACACATTAGAAGAGGCATATATCCAGAAATCGACTGCAATAGGCTGATTGATTGTTTAAAATTAACTCAAGACACAATTGATTTTTAATTGCGTCTGGTATTCTGGCATGAAGGCGTCCCACCAGACGAAGTACTGTATAAAGATCATCGTAACCTATAGTTCATACTGAAATTAGTTGTATATTGTTATAATTATGTTATATTTTTGTTGTAAAATTAAATTACACAAATGTTTCTTTTTTTCAGATTGAGGAGTTAACTATTTCATCAGTGACAGAATTAAGGCTGTAATTATTTCGTTTATAATAATATTTATTTACTTATGGCACATTTACATTTACAAAGTATTTTAATAAAGAACGAAACAAAAATTAAATAACTATTATTTACAATAAATACCCATTCCATTTACAAACCTTGCTTTAACAAACAAGTAAGTTAAGATCTGGTGGCCTGTAATTTAGTTTTTTTCACACTCAATAATTAATGTAATTATATATTTAAGTAAAAGCGTTAAGTGATGAGTTGATGACGCACTACATTTGCTTTAATTGTTTTATAAGCTATCAACAAGATTAGTAAGGGCTATTGTACTGTTGTCCCTAGGGACTAGGATGTCAAAGTAAATATTTATATCGACACCTGGCAACCCAATTTGCCCCTAGAAGGGTCATATTATTCTTAGCTATTTCTAATATTTAAATTTTTAATCCGAATTAATTCAAATGCAATAATTTTAATGACGCTTAAAACTAAGCCGTCTTAACGTAAATTTTACAAAGTCAAAACTTGTAAGGAATGGGAAGGACGAAGTTACGTGGCAGGCGACCCGCTGCTAGATCCTGAAGACGCGAGTCCGAGCAAGCTGGAGCCGAACTGCAGGATCGCTCGGAAGATGTTCATCTTCAGAGATATGAACGGAGACTCGGTCGGCTCGGTTGACGTTCTCTGTGCCTGTATACAAACAGATTTTTAGTTAATATTTACCTAAAATTCCTTTTGTTAATGTCTAATAAATGGTTCGGCTTTTCTTAGGACACACGCATGAATACATGCATACGATCATGCATGCGATCTATCCAGGCATTAGGAGATTCGAGATACATACGTGTTTCACATTTTTGTACGGAACTTATGTCAAAAATGAATCTGAAATCTCAAAACAATGGATAGATAGAATATTGAAAACTGCCAGGAACCACACGCTTAAGTTAGGTACATTATAGCCCGGCTTGCCTTTATGTGTAAGTATACGGAGACGCAGACAAACCAGCATAGCAGATTGCAGGACAGTAGATAGGTACAGATATGACGGTGAACCAGATGAATAATTGCTAACAGTAACTGCATTGTGCTGAACTGTGTCATCTACACGTACTACGTCTGCAAGTACCCTGAATTAGCAAACTGATTCTGATGATAAAGCTGTGCAATATAGTGCTACTCGTAGTGATAAGTGCAGTTCTGTAAATGAATACTGTGCATGAATGTACGAAACTGATTATACTTACTTACTTCAAATCGAAATCTAATGTTAAGAAAGTAAAAGACAAAGTATTACATTTCTAGTTTGTAAAAATAGTTATTTGTGCAACAAGAGAGCAAAGTTGTTTTTTGTTTTGAGTGCTTATTTTGAGTCCCGAGCAAGCGAAGGATTCTATGATTGATTCACGAGCGTAGCGAGTGAATCAAAGTTAGAATCCTGAGCGTGGTGAGGGACTCAACAGCACGAGATACAAAAAACTTTGCTCTCGTGTAGCACACATAGCTTTTCACCACAGCAGTGAGAACACATATTACTTAGGAGACATAGAAATGAACAGGAATAGATTGAATTCTGCATAATCACTTGTTGATTTAACTCTTCTGGTGTTAAAGTACAGTCATCATCGCTAGTTTCACTCATCTCTTTAGATTATTTTATATATTATTATAATTTTACACGTTACGCTATAGGTACATACCTACTGTATCAGCATAAGCGAAATTTTTATTCCCGCTACTTTTTTAAATCGCGTTTTAAGGCGAGGATTTCCCAAAATACAGTGTTATCTAGCGTGGTCAAACGCGTTTTATTTGTAAATAACAGAGATTTAAATTCGGAAAAAAATATATGTTATTCTACAGCATTAGACCTTTATTTTTCGGCCATTCGAAACACGATTACTGTCATTTGATACGATAGAAAATAATCGCGAATATAGGTCTGTTTAAACAACTTTTCCCGTTTCATTTGAGTTGTATTGGGATTAGAATTTTCAAAAGTATACCAAAAGAAAGGTCATGTAAAAGCGGATGGTTTTCGGCAATCACATTATGAATTTTAATATATACAAAAATATAATACCGAAAATACGTAATTTCCTACTGCCGACGCGCTCTCTCCGGCGTCGTTCAGTCCCGAGGGGGATGTAATGGAGACAGGACGTATCGCTCGTTTGTAGAGCGCACCGCAGGATTACGAATTATTTTATCGTTAGTTACGAATGTCATCATCACTTATTGATAAATATATTACATCTAGGTTTAGTTTGTAAATAGGTATTGTAAATTTTTAGTAAGTAATAATAAGTAAGAAGTATAGTTTTAAAAATATCGTTTTGATTATTGGACAAGATAACGACTTGATAACAACAGCATAGTTAGGTAACAGTACTTTAGAAAAATATTGATTTGTTGTATAATTGTGGATGATTTATAGTATTATTGTTGTATTGGGTACCTACCTAATACAATAATTCACACTTTTATTCTGTGTACCTATATACGGAAATAAAATGTGAGATGTGCCTAAAAGCTATACAAGTGAATTTTATAGGTACCTACCTACCTAAATAAATACAAATATCCGCAGTTACCTACTTAGTGGTATTTATGGTTACTGCCCCACCCTCGTGGGTAGTAGCGTGATGTTATTTGGTATAACCTTCCTCAACAAATGGGCTAGAGAAGCAAATAAATCTTAGAAAATGGCCTGCTAGTTCCTAAGATCAAAAACAAAAAGAAATGAATTTCCGTGTATTCAATAATTCTATTGACTATTTCCACCAATAATATCATTGATTTCCACACTATTACCAAACACGGAACAATGGACACCTATTAATATTATAGTAATTATTTATCACGCCGAGGAAGAATGCACTGGTGTCACAGCTTAGAAAGGTAGGTAAGGTGTTCGGTAGGTAAGTACCTATATCAATTTGACCGACAAATAATAACGAAAACTAGAGTTTATTATTGGTTGGCGGAAAATAAGCGTTGTGGGTGTAGGAGTATCAATTCGTACGTATGTATGTAGGTATGTAAAATTTTAACTTTTTTTCACTACTGCTTGCCGATGGCAGCGCCTAAAGGAGATCACCCAAATGGGGCTAATTTTTATTTTGCCGGCCAATCAATAAATTGTGTTATTTTAGTAGAACTCACTGTAACACAACGTTTTAACTATTACAAAAAACTTCTAAGTCAATAGGCTTGTGTCCACTAAGAATAAATCGGTTTGATTGTAGTATCTATAGATCCATTATGATTTTAAGATGTCAATAAAGTTTATTATTTATTATAAAATGGTAAGATTAATGTAATTTTTAGGATTCTAAAACTAAAAAATAATGTTTTTATTCTTGTGATAGTGAACACCAATCAGAGAGCATTACGTCAAACAGTACGTCCACCATTCATGTTGTTGACGTTTTAGTAGTAAATACAACTAAAAAGTAAAAGTTTCTACCTGTCAAATCGAATATAACAAAATAAAAGTGGGTGCATCAGACCAGACTTCGTTCACGGATTCTTTTGTTTTGTACTTTGTGATATCACTCAACCGCTATGATGGTTTACAGCGTTTTCGTGTCAAATTCAAAAAGGTTTTTAAAAAGCCGTAATTAGTAATATTGCTGATTGATTTTTGAAGAAAAATCAGGTATTTCAGTTTAACATCTAATAAAGGAACGAATCAATCGCTAATTACATTTTAGGATACAAGCGTATTCTCTGAGACAATATTTAGGTTTGAATGTATGTCTAAAAGTACCGTAGAGCAGTTTTGTTTTGACAAAAGTGATAAATCAAAGAGGTGTAACGGCAGTCAACTATACGTTTTCAGCTTTACGTGAAATACGTGAGCCTTAAAATGCAGTGGACTCATTAAAAAAGCAAAAAACATATTTTTAAATACTCCTGACCAAATATAAAAATATCGTCTAAACCTTTAGTAGGAATGTCTATGAGCGGTCAGGTACAGATGTCTTGCATGATGTACAGGCATGGCACCATGTGGTTGAAGAGATGTTGCGTCGCGACGTTCTCACTTTCGAATGTTTCGGCTGGTTCTTGTAGAGAAAAGGCCAGTCAGAAACGCCTGGATATCACTATAGTGACAGCAGCCGCAACCCTGTCCAAGAAACGGTGCTACAAATGTTGGTGGAATGCCACGCTTATGCGTCCCAGCGCCGTGAACATCACCATCTTAAGCCTTTTCCGACCATTTTGGTGTAGACCTCTACAACAAATTCCTTTCCGTTCTGTTTTGGGCGGTCTTCAACCAATTACTGCCTGCTATCTTTATGATGTCTTTTTTCCATCTCATTTGCCGTTCCAGCTAGTCATTTACAATCCTATGGTTGCCATTTTAATATTTGCTTGCACCATGTTTCGGGATTTCTGGCTACATGTCCGACCGCTACTCTTTTGGCAACATCTGGTACTAGACTTTCTTTTCGGAGCTATTTATTCTTCTTTCTGTCTCTGAGTGTCACTCCTGCCAGTTTTCTCTCCATTGCCCTTTGAACAACTTCAAGTTTCTGTAGCGCTGCCAGTAGCTAGTAACCCAAGTTTCGGCTCCGTAGGTAAGCACTGGTTGAATATTCTTGCTTTTTGTTGCTTCGTAAAAACAAATGCCAGTTTATCGAAAGTAGCCCAACCCAAATGGATACGTGTATCAATCCTGTTCACTTGGTTTGCTTTGCCCATCTTTATTTCTTGCCCTAGGTATAATATACTATTTATAGAAGAATTCTAATCGGGTACATCCTACTGCAATTGTTATTCCGCTGGAGTTTTCACTGGTCATGTTGCGAATTGGCCGTAAACTGATCGCGGCAATTGTTACATAGACTACAGGCCCATGTCCAAAATGGATGGGTCATATGAACCACCAGGTGACGTATATAGGACGATATAAGAGCATCAAATAATAAGATTCAGCACTATGCCGTCACTTGTAAGCTGTCCAACTGAGTGCTGGTGAGAATTTGATTGTCTGACAATTTCCAAAAAATTACCGACTTTGTAGCGCACCATTTTTACGGCACTGCGCGCTTTCTTATTATTTATCATGGATCTATCGAAGGTCATAATGCCGTACAAAAATATATGACCGAAATGCGTACTCACTCTACCTGCACTTTTGAATTCTCATCAGCACTCAGTTGGACAGCTTACAAGTGACGGCATAGTGCTGAATCTTATTATTTTATGCTCTTATATCGTCCTATATACGTCACCTGGTGGTTCGTATGACCCATCCATTTTGGACATGGGCCTGTAGTCTAACAGTCGCACCCTCGCTACCTGCCCTGCCCATAGTCTGGTGCGTGATGGCTTAGAACGTCACCGTTTCTTTCTGTGAGGCAGTAATGCTTATCAATCAGATATTTCGCTCTTGGCTTACTACCTGTCATTACCTGATGCCATTTAAATTGCAACATGCACGTTATTTTAGGCAAAAAAATACCAGTAATTACTTAGGATTTATTTTAGAAACAGAATAGATTCTTTGAGCTGGAATATGATCTCACAGACTGCACTTAGAACCTTAGTGTAGTAATAAAAAGTGTTTATTTTGTAATATTCTATAAGTTTATTTTAGTTGGCCGGCACCATTGACATATATTTAGTACATATATATCAATGGCCGGCACTTTTAGAATAGCCTAAATTTGTATGGAGCTGGGTGATCTCCTTTATTATGCATGCGCGTGTGTTTGCATGAGTATATATTGCTATAACTATTGCCCTGTAATAAAAATCTTGTGCATTATTGATCTTTTTCCGGTACTTTTTTGACAGAGTAGTATCTTAGAGATTGTATAGTTAAAATAAATATAACAAAATGTAATCACTGGTGATTAAAATCTTACCCTTTATGTGTATTATTGGTTCTATGCCGTTGTTTTGCTGACAGTAGCAACGAATTAATTAATTTATATTAATCTAATCCTTTTCCCTAAGATTGATATCGAACAAGCGATACTTTCGCATTGCGAGCGATCATATTAAGTTTTTTTATAATTAACAACAAACATAATGTTCATAAAATTATCTACTGACTAGAGGACGCCAGCAGCTACGCCTGCATTTTTTTTAAATTTACCCGTTTTGGCCGATCCCGTGGGAATTTCGGGAAATCCCTTCTTAGTGCACCTCTACGGTTCACAAGGAACATACATGCCTAATTTTAGCTTCCTGCGCCCAATAGTTTCGGCTGTAGCGTGTCTGTCAGTCAGTCAATAACGCAAGGATTTTATATATTAAGATTACTATTGTCACTATAAACAAAAGCAATTTTGGAAAACTACTTTCGAATTTCATAAAGGTTTATTCAAAACAGAAACGTTGCAAATTATTTATACTCGATAAGTAAGTTTATATTTCAATGGATATACTGCTTCAATTTTCTATACTGTGGCGCGAAAGTGTTATACCTACATATTATGGCGGCAGTGGCGTCGCGTCTCGCGTCGCGATTGATCGTAATTATACTCGCGAACTGGGGAAGAGGGGAGCCTCAAAAGCTTTGAGCGCTCGGAAATCCTCGCCTTAACGTGTGAACTGGATCTTATCTTATGGTATGTCTCTAAAAGTATTGTCATTATCACCTCGCACATAACCGCAGACGCTGCTCAATTACAAGTGTTGAGCATACTATTTGGATAAAAAAATAATAGAGTTTACATCAATATATTTCGACGATGATAAAGACATAAAGACATAATATCATCGAGGTATGACAATTTAATCAATGAAAGAAATCATTTGTTGTTTCCTGATACAATGTAAGACTTAATGATGCTCATATTAACTAGAGTAAATGAAATGCTATCATGAATTTTGCATGCGCAACTGCAAGATTTTGGTTTCGGATAATAATTGTAGAACACCGACAGAAATTAAACCACCCCCGAAACAAACGGGGTCAGTTCTTAAATATATTTAATATCCTATATTAAATCTTAAAAACATCGTCATCGCCAGCTGCTTGACCCAGAGCTGTGCTTGGACATGTCTCCGAGCAAGCCCATCAGTAAACTGGCAAAGAAGCCCGCTGAGTCGGCCATTGGATTCATCATGTCGCCTTCTTCGCTGGAGCCACCGTCAGCCGCCTGCCACAAGCCAATAGATTAAGTAATAGAATGAACTAAGCTCGCGATTCTATAAAAGCTGTAAGTAAACTTACACTTATGCCTTTCACCAAAGTGGACAGGAAGTTGCCAAAGAAAGCACCATTATTTTGCTGAAAATATAAATTATTTGTAAGAGTCTTACTTTCAATATATGTTCAATATTATTTTTAGTACGTATTGTTTTCAACATACCGCGCCACCTCCAGTTATTGTGTCCAATGACGTCTGGAAATAACTTGCAATCGCTTGTCCCGGGTTTGATTCTTCATCAGACTTAAAAATACGCAGCATTATCAGTAAATATATTTTTGGACATGCAAGTATTTGGAACTTTATAGATTGTTAGAGCGCGGTCAGACTATGAAATACAAACTAGTTATTGTAGATCTAATAGTTAACGCGGAAGAAAGCTGTCATTTGACTTACTAAGTTAGAGCAAAGTAAAATGAGAGAGGAGTAGCTCTATATTTAAGTTAAAACTATTGGGATTTCAGATCAACTTGAAAACTAGTGTTACGTGTGCGCACTCATTGCTTTGAGTGCTATGCGCAACTTTACTAGTGTATACTTTTAACTAATTAAGAACTAAGTCTGACTGCGCCTTTACGCTGCATACTTACCAACAAGCCCACAATAAGGCCTAAACCAGTCGCTATGACTGCGTTTACATCAACTCCACCGCCCTAGAAAATAAACCCAAGTGTAAAGAAAATGTCACGTTTGTTGTAAATAATCTAACATACTTGCTTTTCATTTTACTTACACTTAAGTTCGTCAATATGGCTGCAATTGCTCCCAAAAGTGAGCTTAAATCTGATTCACCATCCTGTAGATTAAACAGTTCCAGTTTAATGGCTTCTTTGGTTCAAATATAATATTCGAGATAACTATAAATTTATCTCAATGCCTCAAGCAACTGTCTGTATTTACTTACACCACTTATTCCAGCGAGCAGTCCTAATACTCCGCCACCCTGTCCATCTCCCTCAGGTTCATCATAATCGGAGTCATTGTCTTCATCACTGGCTGCACTATCACCATTGCCATTGCCAGTCGAAGCGTTGGAAGCCGAATCTTGCTTAGGCTCCGACTCACCATTCTCGCTGCTTCCCTGCTCAACGCTCTCTTCGCCACCATTATTTTCTTCTGAATCTTCGGAGTTACTTTCAGAAGCTTCGCTATCCTGACCTTCATCACTTTCTTGTCGTTCGAAAATCGGAGGCTTCAATTCTGTCGTGTAATCAATATCTATAACGTTGTCGCCGATATCTTGACGTTTTTGTATTGCACGCATATTTTTTTGTGCTTGGTATTTAGTGATCACGTCCCGTATCATCTGTTTGACGAAATCATTGTTCTTTTTTACCTGTAATATACTGCCTATACAGTATTGTAATACAACTTGCGTGTGTAAATTCCCGTCACCATAAATCAAAAAAATAACAAAAATCATACTTATATTGCAGTGCGTCACAGTTTGTCCATGAGAGTGGGTCACACAGGTGCAAGAAACTCACTTGAACGAGCCAAATTGAAAAGTAAAAAGCCTTGAGTTTGTTTGCGTGTGTTTAGCCGAATCAACCGCAGTGCGAATAATAAATGCAGAGTATGTGCGTATAAAACCCGGATTCTGTGCACAAAATTTGAAGAATGCGTCCTAGGAGTTTATAAGCAAGTAATAACTGTATGCAGACGTGACATACTAATAGTTATATTAACAATACGGGAAACTAAAACATGCAATAGGTACTTTCTGTTAGATATAGACTTTTAACAAAATCAACGTGATACTTTTTTTTAAATTTATTTATAGACTCACACCTGTATCCCCGAAGGGGTAGACAGAGGTGTAATATTACACTCACATTTCGCCACGAACGTGATACTCGTGTGATTATCTAAGCACAACTATATTCATTCATACACAAGTTTTAACTGCTATATCTATAAACAACCAACATGAATAAAACTTGGTACCTACCTATGTACTTAGGTCTATAAAAAAAGCGAAAATTTGTATTAAGTACCTACACCTATTTCCCAAATGTTTTGTTACAAAATGTAAATATAAGTGCAAATAGGTAGGTATTTCATGTTATAGCATTCAGTTCATATATTGTAGTATAATCAAAGTCGCCTGATTCAAAAGAGAGAAATTAACAGTTTGTATGTAACACCAAGCGTAAAAAAGAAATAGGTAAACACTCTGATAGTAGCACAAACCCTTATTTGAACTTAAGTGAGTTATAAGAGTGCCCCGAAAATATGAGGTCCTTTAACCAAAGACAGATAAAATACAATTAGAGTGACCGAGTATTATGCAGGTCAATTATAATTGAAACCACTGACACGAAGAAGAAGTGCAAGATCAAGCGTTTGTTTGTAACACCATGCGTAAGAAAGAAATAGGTAAAAACGCTCTGAAATAATGCCAATTTGATCATGCTTCTTTAAATATGTCTTGTTAGAAGTTTAAAAGAGTAGCCCGATAAATCGAAGGTCCTTTTACCAAAGACAAGATGAAGATAGGTAGTGAGACTCACGTTGTTGCCACTAAGCGATGGGAAGAACGCGCTGGCGAGGTTGATGAGGCTCAATATGTTGCTGCCGCCGCCGCTACTCGAAGGCGTCGACTTGAAGTCGTCGTCATCATCGTCATCATCATCATCGGCGGGATCGTCATCACTCGTCAGTGCCGTTGGGTCATCACCTATTGATATTTCTGTGGTTGTTGTCTGGAAGCAAATGGTGAATTAGTATTGGGTACGAACAAATGGGGTGATGGATAGTGTCACTACCCCATTTCATTCCGCAGCGCAGGTGTCGTAATAGGCGACTCATCAAAATACACAATGCAAATAGTATTTGTGAAGAGACGAAAAAATCGATATCAAACCCTATCTATACCAAATCCGTCTGGCCAGAGTTGGTTATGGGGCCAAGTCCTCCAATTGACTAACAATGCTATTGTGTCCTGAATTGGGCGAGGCTGAGGACTGCGAAAGCCTGTATGAAGTGTATGATTACAAACAAATAACTCGGTTTTCATCTACTTTTTACCAGATTACTTTGTAAGAACAGTCATCGTTGGTTTTATGGTTGCCTTATATCTAAATTAGATACGTCCTCTCAGCACTGATCTATGAACTGCAGAAATATTAAAATAGTTATTTGTGCAACAAGAGAGCAAAGTTGTTTTTTGTTTCGAGTGCTGATTTTGAGTCCCGAGCAAGCGAAGGATTCTATGATTGATTCACGAGCGTAGCGAGTGAATCAAAGTTAGAATCCTGAGCGTGGTGAGGGACTCAACAGCACGAGATACAAAAAACTTTGCTCTCGTGTAGCACACATAACTTTTCACCACAGCAGTGAGAACACATACCTATTACTTAGGAGACATAGAAATGAACAGGAATAGATTGAATTCTGCATAATCACTTGTTGATTTAAATTTAAAGGTGTTAAAGTACAGTCATCATCGCTAGTTTCACTCATCTTTTTAGATTATTTTATATATTAATATAAATTTAACACGTTACGCTATACCTACTGTATCAGCATCAGCGAAATTTTTATTCCCGCTACTTTTTTAAATCGCGTTTTAATACCGCGTCCCTGATGTTTATTTTTCAAATGTATCATTGTTGTAATTCTAAATAAAAATGTATAGGTTTAATACTAATTTTATACTATTAATTAGACTTATTTTTATTAAAATCCAATAATAAATTAAACATGTAAACAATAACATATAAAAAAAGTAATTTCTTTATTACAAATATCTTTTTTTTTTTGCGTTGCCGTAGGTGTTTTCTTTGAGGTCGAATTCCAAAATCGAATTTCGAATTCGAAGGGGTTTGTTTTTTCACTCACTTTTTATATGCATGTGAAAGAGACAGAGCACATTAACATTCGAATGTTTCAAATTTGTGGCTGAACAATGTCAATTCGTGGCACTGAAGATTGAAAAATTAAAAAGCTACTTTGCCTCACGCTCGAATCAAAATCGCGTTTTGTTCACTGTTGTCTCGCAGCAAAAGCGACATGTTTGAGCTGCTGTGGTGAAAATAGAATTATTAAAGAGTTTCTATTCTTGACTCTTCGTCAAAGATATTTTACCTAATCCGTATCACAAACTTAAGTTCTAAGTAATAAAGGCAAAATCAAAAGAATTTGTAGACCCAAAATATATTTGAGTCCTTCAATTGCTTGAACTACTAGTGTCGTGTACTTATCTAGTTATATAATCACTTACATGCAGCCTATCAAACGGATATTAAGTACATACGCATTAATGGGAAGTTCTCAAATGCCAGCTGTACTTACTGGCAGCAAGTTTAATGTCCTACATCCAGTTTATAGACAGGAAATATTGCAAAACCATTGACTGTGTAAAATTCTAGTTCAATGCGAACGTAAGCACATTCCATTGGACGTCGTAGATAGGTAATTGCCTCAGATTATATAGTCTGAGGGTAATTGCAATCTCAACCACAACTCCTTCAAATAGGGTAATAGAATATTGGGGTCTAACCTACATTAATTCCCACTACTGTGTCATCTGCGTAGATAAGTTAAGCAGTGTCCCTAGACACATCGAGTTTTGATAATTATGAAGTCCTTGGTAAAGCTTAACTGTCTTAAACCCACAATGAATTAAAAAATCAATGGCTTTTTGAACGACGCGTCCTTAGCGATTCATGAGACACAAAACAAAACAAAGATTTTTTAATCTTAGAATGTACAAAACTTTTAAAAGACGCTCTCAATATAAGGACTTCAAAAACGAAGATGTAAATGGAATAAGATAATAATTCTACTTACAGATTTCTTATCATCAGTGCTCGAGGTATCATCAGAGGTGACCTTGTTATCACTCACGTCTCGTTTTCTTCTGTACACAGCATCTGATGGTAAGCAAAATGCATTTGCCAGAAGAGACAGCACCAGGAATAATGCAAAGCTATGCCGCCGCACCATTTTTACTAACACCAATCACTTCTCGAAAGAAACTATCAAAATAACAGTTCTGAAAAAAAGTGACACTATATATTGAACAATAAGAATGCTGCACAACCTGTTTTAATAGTAAATCAGGTGATTAATTACATAAACTAATACTATTTGTTAATTATTTTAGCGTAATGAGCACTTTGTGGGGACAAACTTGTCGTGAATCAGCAGCATTAATTTATTTTATTAACAAGTAATTATATACAAAATTAAAATTAATTTTGCTCGATAGATAGATTTTATACTGGATCCAAGAAGTACAATATTTTGTGTTCTTATTCTTATATTATGCGGTAAACTAAGTATCCATTTACCCCTTTTGTGGCGTAAAACATCAGAATGTTTAGAACTTTCGATTCTGCAAGTAAAAGGAGTAAGTACTTACTAAGTCTCCAAAGAAAGCAATAGGTAATAACTTTTTCGGTTTAGGCACTTAAAGCTTACGGAATTTAGGTTGTCAGTCAGTTGGAAGATGACCACTGTTATAGAGAAGGTTCTATATAGTGACAAGGCAAGTCTGGCAGAATATGTTGTAAGATAAACGGGAACGATAATGCTCATTGTCCCTGAAAGTCGGCATGCAAAATCTTAAAACACAAGCAAAAAATCCCCGGCAACATAATACACCCGCGTTATTTAAGGCTTCTGCTCCGCTACCGTGGCTCATAGCGTGATGTTTGCCTTCCTCGATAAATGGGCTATCTAACACTGAAATATTTTTTTAAATCGGTCCAGTAGTTCCTGAGATTAGCGCGTTCAAACAAACAAACATACAAACAAACGAACAAACTCTCCAGCTTTGTATATTAGTAGTATAAGATAAAAACAAAGTGTAACAAACTAAGCTTCTGGCCAGACACGTAACAGCATGTCATCTGGTCATCTTAATGTTTTATAATATTATTTATTACGTACAATATAGGTAGATATAATAAAATTGTCCTACCTGGTGTGACTAGATGTGTTTGAAGCCGTAAACGTAGGGTGATTGGTCGACCTCACGGCGCAAGGAATATCTTATAACTTAACTAAGTTCCTGTCGCTTATACAGCCTGTTGTTTTATTTTTTACGTACAGAAAACTTGTTTGTTTGAGACATTTAGCATTGAAAACCAGATTTTTGTGCTCTACAGTGCAGTTTCTTTCAATAATTGTTGTAAACTATTTTATGGTAAGTATTTATTGGATATTCCATTGTGATTGCTTTTCGCAATTCGTAGGTATACTTTACTATTATGAACATTGTTGTAACGAGGTAGGCTCAGTAGAGGGGATTTATGGTTAATGTTACTTGTTTTGAATTACATCTGATAAGTTGCCCTCTCGCTTGATAGGCAGCCTGACCCGGTAGAAGCGACATCCAATGACCCGCCCTCTTTCGGGATGCTCATTTGGGATGACCACTGACAGTTTCAGGGTAACTCATGACAGTATAGAGTTAACAACGCCCGGCCACGGGGACCGGCGACGCGACCTGCGACAAGCGATTTCGATGTACATGGCGCGCTTAACTACGCCGCGGCGAGCGATGTCGCCTCACAGTAAACGCGCCATGTACATCGAAATCGCTTGTCGCAGGTCGCGTCGCCGGTCCCCGTGGCCAAGCGGTAACAGGACGCCCTTGACAGCTGTTTTTGATCGTGGTGGAATCTGTTTTCTGAGGATCCCTCACCGAAATGAGGGGATCGGCCTAGGGAGACTGGGAGACTTCTTTGGAATGAAAAGCATTCATGCCTTTCACTACCAACCCATTGAATGCCGTAGCCACGGGATCCGAGTGAGGGTTGAGCTACACCTATTAGCATCGCATCGCACTTTCCTATGCTTCCGCTTAAAGATCGATTCCGCGGCGTGCTGACGCGTTCCTTCTCTCTTTCTCGCTCTAGTAAATGACGGTCCTAAGTGACAGAAAACGATAGAAGCACAGGAAAGTGCGATGCGGTGCTGATAGGTGTAGCTCAACCCTTAACATAACCTCTGTGGTGTGCTTAAAAGCCCAAATAGATCATCTCACTCAAATATTATCCAATGCCAACAATATCACATAATTACATATAATAGAAGTATAATATTTGATAACATCCACATTTTAGTCCCTTTTTTGAAGTTAGTTAAAAATAGCCCGACAGGTCTCAGAACCTAACTATTAAAAAACAATTTACACGCATTGCGCCTACCGTTTTATAATTAAGTAAGTATATTAATAAACCGGTTTTAAGTTAACCGAACCTTACTAGCCATTCATGAATTATAAGTAACTGTTATTATCAACTATGGCAGTTATTAGCTTGTATAGTAGTCCTACTTACAGTAATTTTGCGTTAGTGCCAATTCCTTTTGCAACTTTTATCGTTAGGTTCTGAGTAGGTAGGTAGGTAGGTACCTACTCGTAATTCGAAAAATACTTACTTGCTTGAACTCGTAGAATGGTACGTTTTAGTTATCATCGTTCTAGTGAGATCCCAGATGCTTCCAAGATTCTCGCTTTGGAGCCCGAGATCCGCACACCAAATTGGTCAATTAGACTTTCCATAGAGCAAAAGGCAATTATTTGACCTCCGCAACCCAAAGGGATTGCGATATTCCATGGATTAGACGAGTGTCAGTATATCATGGGTAGCGATTCCTCAGAACGACTGTTAAAGATCCTCATGACAACCGTGACTGACGGCAGTGCTCGCCGAGGCACGTCATCATGTCATTCTACGTCCACGTAGGTACGTCTGCTGGGCATAGGCCTCTCCAAGAACCTTGAGGACTGCACAGACCGATTTTGAGCCGCCTGTATCCAACTGCTTTCCGCGATCTTAACCAGATTGTCGGTCCACCTTGCGGGAGGCCCCCCCTTGCTGCGTCGTTCGGTACGTGGTCGCCACTCCAGAACCCGCCTGCATTCTTCGAGCTATGTGCCCTGCCCATTGCTATTCGAAGCTTCAGCCTGGCTATTCGAAGAGCTATGTCGGTGACTTTGGTTCTCCTGCGGATCTCTTCATTAATTCTGATTCGATCTCGCAGAAAAACCCCGAGCATAGCTCTCTCCACCGCCCTCTAAGTGACCCCGAGCTTTCGGATAAGGCCCATAGTTAACGACCACGTCTCAGCACTTAATTTTACATAGGTAGTCTATATAGGCTCTATACTAATATAATAAAAGAATTGAGTTAGTTTGATTGATTGAACGCGCACATCCCACTAATGGTTCGATTTAAATTTTTGTTTTGGATACCTAGCTAATTTATCCAGGAAGTCGAAGCACGTAGCAAGCGAAAATTAACAATCTTACACGTAGGTACATAACTTCGAAAAGTCTCTGTTGTGCGCTTTGGATAGAATCCGATACCTTTTGCATGACAGTCTCTAGGTATATTTACTTATCACTGCCTACATAGCCTTAATGTTAGTTCTATAAAAAAACAGCCACAGCCTGTATATGTAGGCGTGATGACACCGGAAGGTCTCGGCGAGCCCCGACCCTGGCGGTTGCGCCACTCGAGTTGCCAAACCTTCCCTCATCCATCGATCCGCACACGACCTCATAGGCTAGTGTATGTTGCTATGTACACATCCGATACTTCCTCGTACGCTTCCGTTACGGTGTTTGCACCACACCGGCACCGGTGACAACTGACGAATATAACAGCTACTTATTATAGTTTTGTTAAGAGTATAGTGTAGTATTGTTAGGTGGCTACGCAATGCTTGTTTGAATTGTGTGTCAATATAATAATACTATGTAGCTATACTTCAAACTTATAGCTTTATGAATGTATTTTAATGTGCCAAAGAACCACCTCTCATCTCTATTTTATTGAGCTTTAGTCGTCGCGAAAGATGAAAGAAAATGTTTCGCTTTGCGTGAGACTGCTTTAGACATACTTTTTGCTCTGAAGCTCACGCCCTCAGGCAGCCATTTGGATTCGAACCGAAGACCTTGTGCATTTTGGTAGGTTGGTCTCCCTACTATAAAATCATTGCTACCACCGATACATAGTCAACATATTTTTTTAGCAGAAGCTGTTTATAATGAAAATTTGGAATTTGCTCAAAAAATCTTTAAAACCGTTTTATTCTAAAATGGTGCATTTTGGACCCTATATTATGTAGGGGGTAAAAATACTCCAATATCACCCTAGAATTACCTCCCGAAGGGAAGACGAGCAATTACTAATCACCCTGTATAGGTACAGCGTAGATTGATCTGTATACATCGTGATTTTAGACATTATTAAAGATGAGATCAATGTCGATAATAGAACTTTAATGAAGCATGAACACAAACGCTTATGCTCAGTATAGGCCGGCGATCATATGGCGAAGCGCAGCGGGGAGCATTTTTCCACTGTTAAACTAAAATTGTCATTTTCCTTATATAAATAATGACCAAAATCAATTAACACAACAACATTCCTGAGCGGATCGAAGCGACTAGGTCTTAGCCTGTAGCTCCTTACCTCTCTTAAGGCCTTAAGAAGGCACATGTTCCCATTCGGTCACATACTCTGGGGCCATTAGCTCACCAGCAAGTTGATGATCTGTTGCCCCAGATTGAAAGGATCCAAATTGATAGGAATTTAAATGAAACAACAGACATTATGGTTCATAATTATAATATAATAACTAACATTCGCAATTACATAATACATATTTATTAAGAGACTAAGGATGACAATGATTCAAGCAGGATATTATTTACAATACATGCCACGAATATATAGAATGGTCCTTTAAACTGCTCATTAAACCGCAAAAGCGGAAATACAATGACGTTTCTAATTGAACCTAGTCTTATCATCTAACGCGGCTAGTCATGGTGGCTTTAGGATTTCAATTATTCTTGTTGTATATCAAAGTAAGCGGCGATAGCCCAGTGATGTACGTAACGGACTGCCGAGACGATGGTCTCGTGTTCGATCCTTAGGTACCCCGCGCACACACCTCTGACTTTTCGAAGTTATGTGTGTATTAAATAAGTTAATTATCGCCAGCTTAATAATGTGCCCGGTAGATGGCAATAGGCTCGCCCCCTATTACATTGGGACCCAAACATAACTGGCGAAAAGTGGGTGTGTAATACACCTCTGCCTACCCCTTCGGGGATAAAAGGCGTAAAGTTATGTTATCAACGTACCTCATATTATGGGATTTAGCGGGATTGATTTTCATCATGAAGCTAAAACTCCTACCAAATCACTTCACTGATCGTATTACCACAATTATTTGACTGTGGTATTACCTCAGAATAGATAGTACTTACGTAGTATTACTACGTTATCCTAACCACAGATTCCTAACCGACTTATTGGGGCATTTACCTAGTTAAACTTAAGTAGGTAATTAGAAAACATAATTACCATTATGTACTAGATAGCATTTTCATAGCTTTTATGGTCATTAAATATTTGACAAATTGTTTTTGAGAAAAGCGTTACGTTTTCGTATAATGCCTACATATTGTTAGAAAAAGTGGTACAATTCAATAAGGATAAGAATAATTGTTTTCCAGGAAACATACCTATAATATACAGATTAACATTCTTTTTCGGTTCTGATACTTACTGGAGGATGCTAATGAGTTTTTAATAGCTTCACTTTCCTTCAGTACTTCTGTCAGAAGGCTCTACCTATCCAATGAATACAGATTTACATAGAAGCGCAGTTCTTAAGGATTTCGTGTGCCGATTCCAAGTGGAGACTCTCCAGTTTAGTTCGTAGTTGGCGGCGCTGGTGTCGTTCTTCGTCTTTCTTGCTCTCGTTGTTAAGATACACAGGAAGAACGTTCGTCTCTCTTGCTCTCGGAGAGACAGCTGTCACAGCGTGACTGGCACGCCGCCAAGCGGCAATTTGGGCCACAGAAAGTTTGTCTTCAGAGCGCCCATAGGAAATGCGCCTCTATGTAAATATCTGAATTCTTTGACCTATCTAACAAACCGTCACAACGAGAGAGTAAGCTTAATCGCTCATTTAAATTAGGTAGGTAGGTAGGTAATGATTTCTTTTTATTTTTTTTTACTAAAATCCGAACATGTATTTCTATCTAGGTATATCTTAATATATTTATGTTTTTCTAATATTATATTAAAACTGCAATAATAGTTATTAAATGCAATGAAATTATTTTCATTCTGCTTATGAAGAGATCTTAAAATAGCAGTTGAGTCTATGCTTTGCAGTAAGTACCTAACTTATAATTTAATTAGTAATTACACAACACATTTATTTGGACGGAATAGTGACATAATTTTTGGTCTTAATGCAGTATAATCGTCAATACACATTATTCTATTAAGTATAATTATATTATGTATGTATTCATTTTGGTA
Organism: Euclidia mi; assembly: GCA_944739405.2. Lineage (NCBI taxonomy): Eukaryota > Metazoa > Arthropoda > Insecta > Lepidoptera > Erebidae > Euclidia > Euclidia mi. Next base: position 30,653,073 of record OX123201.2, on the reverse strand, counting down.
CAGAAGTACTTTCTGCAATTTTAAATCACAGTAGCCATAAAGGGTATTTGACATGGGGCTCAGGTAGTGAATGCTTATTGTTAAAGTGTTAGCAATTATGGTAATATAATGGTCTTCATATAAATTCCTACACGAGTAATTCCGCTGGCCCGATAGATAGTCACCGAGGGTATAGCGTGTCGCTGTGGTATAGTTAGTCGGTGTCGGTGCCGACGGCGGCGTCGTGCCTGGCGGGGCGCATGCGCTGTATGAGCGGCAGCGCGACGGCCACCAGCTCGTCCCAGCGCGCCAGGCGCCGGCACGCCGCGCATGCGCACGTCTCCAGCGAGCCCTCCTCGAAGCCCAGGTCCGACCCCGCGCCGTCTGCACCATCTGCACTCTCGTTACCTGATGTGGTGTCAGCGCCCGTGGGACTGTCCTCCCCCACCCACTGTGTAGGTATCTCCTTGATGGTCTCGTAGTCGGAAAGTTTGTTGTTGTCTACTTCGAATGTCACCTGTTTGAGAGAGATTATGAGTAAGGATATTTAGGTCCATCGAATTTGCGTTTTATGTAGACCCTATTTTTTTCCACATTTGTCTGGCTTTATTAGCCCGGAATATGGTGATGTGCGCGGGAACGGCAATAGACTGGCCCCCTATTACGTGGGACCTAAAAATTCATGTCGAAATGTGGGTGTAATATTGACACTAAAATAAATGTGTGAGACTAAAATAAATAAAAATAATAGCTGTGAGACAGCGGTTCTTGACAAACTTGGGAGGGCTAGTTCGTATCTGCACACTAATAGATCGCGTGCGTTTTTCGTTGATTCGAACCTCGCATCCAATCAATTCATGCCCAGAATAGGACTAGGCCCGGGCGCGACTGTACAGGAGCGAATCAGCTGCCATTCCAGCTCAAATGTATACGTATTTTAGGTACAATCGTCTAATCGCCTGTCAAATCCAGCTATCAAACACAACTAAAATGAAGAATGTTATTGTTTTTATCATAGATTTATCACATAAACTATAAAGAAAACAAAACAACTGATAAAATAACTAAAAGTGTTAATTTAAAGTAATAAATCTCATCTACCTGCATAATATCATACAATAAACTAACAAAAAGCGTAATAACTTCATATCAAATGTAAACAATCATATAAGGCATCTAGTACGGACTTGGAACAAACTAACAGAATGCAATAAGTACTAATATTACATATCACCGTTATTACAGAAATAAAGATCTACTAACGTGATGCTTCGTAAGTGTCGAGTCATGTTCACTGGCGTGTTGTTCCTCCATATCAGCGACTTCACAAGCAGCGAACACCGATTCATCATCTGAAAAAAATATAATTAGAAAATACACACAACAACAATATAACAATTTAATAGGTTTGCGTTACTTAAAATAATAAATAATTCGTTAAAACATCATTTTATTGACAAAAAGACAATTGTGACCCCGACGTGATTTGAACACGCAACCTTCTGATCTGGAGTCAGACGCGCTACCGTTGCGCCACGGAGTCGGTTAAGGTTGTGTGTAAAATAGCTGATCGCTTCACATATTCATATTTATAGATACACCTACACTATTTCGATCTGTTCAGTTTTATAGAATTCGATTACTTACTTTCCTCAGAGATAAAACTAACAATTTAAAGCTGAAGAGATGTTTATTTGAAGTCGCTAATATTAGAAATTGTGATTATAGGGAAGCTCACATTGGCTGTAACACGCTAAATATATGGTTAGGCAGCAGGGCGTATCCTTTGATTTTAAATAATCAAAGGGCGTATCACACTTATGTATCTTAATTAGCTCAAATATAACTCATTAAGAGCTTGTCGTCAACATTAGCAAATCTTTATAATTAGGTATGAGAAGTGTACCACGTATCGTCAAAATATAAAAGGCATAGGTAGGTACAAATTGTGCAGAGGTTCAATTCTAGTGATAATTGCTAAGTTTTGAGGTAGAAACCACGACAGAATCTAATAAAACGATACCGTTAATTAATAATTATAATTATTATTAATTACCATTTGGCGGTTTTGTTTGTTAATTGCCCAGATGTTTCATAAAGTACCTATGTAATTTATGTATTCATTTGTAAGTAGGTAACTAATAATTGTTCTTGGCACCCACAGATTTAACAAGTCTGTAGTCTTAGTTGGCACCTATGTTCAGTTGGTCACGTATCGTTGTCCATTAGACAGGTACTAATAGGTATACCTATGTAGATCCTATATGAAAATTGAACCACTGTTATTTTTGTGTAGGCCTAGTCCCATTCCCACTACTGTAGGTATCACATGTGACTTGTGTAGCCAGATTTAGCAGTAGTGGGTACAGAAGACACCGCACCGACTTTTGACACTGATTGAAGTCCCGGGAAAAGTTAAAAGTGTCTTACAGTTGCAACTCGCAACAAATTAAATTAGGAGTGGATAGGCAAACACTCATTTTGTATGGATGTTAATAGAATAAGAAAATTGAAAGAAATGACAAAAAAAAGGCAATGAGTTTGTTTCGGCTTTTCTTCTCAAGCGGTCATTTAGCTTTGAAAATGTGCTAACATCTAGGATAGGATTTTGTGGTGTTTTAGGTGTTGTAAATTGGTAATTATGTAATTTGTATTGAAAGTATGTCGTTTAAACAAAAGAATTTACTAACTACCCTATATATAAAATAAATAACGTTATCTGCTTATTTTATTTGTAGCAAATTTACTGAAATATGGTTATGTACTGAATATAGGTAGACTAACGCCTGGTATAATTGTCATAGCAAGGTTCTGCCTTTGATACAGGGTGGCCCATAAGTCCTTTAAAATGTAAATTTCGAATAAAATGCATAAGACGCGCGGGAGGGGCGCGGGCGGGGCAAAAACAGTACGTTCGGTTTCTGGGAAGTCAGTTGCCATGGAGCGTTTCACCGGTGCGGACCGTGCTTTTTGTGTGCGCGAGTTTTATCGGAACAATTTTTCGGCAACCATTGCGCGGCGTAAATTTCGAGAACATCACAATCTACACAACTTTGATGACACTCCAACTGTTCAAACGATCAAGAACTGGGTTGCAAAGGTTGAAGAGACTGTTTCGACGTTAGATAAAAAGTGGTTGGGTCGACCAAGGACATCAAGGACGGAAGAAAACATCGACATAGTGTTACAGTCTGTTCGTGAAAATCCTACCCAGTCTACTCGTAAGCGTTCCAGAATATTAAACGTATCCAGAACATCGTTACAGCGGATTTTAAAGAAAGATTTACGTCTGCACCCCTACAAAATTCAGTTGGTACAGGAATTAAAAGACACTGACGCGATCCATAGACTAAATTACGCGAATGAAATGTTTAGCCGCTTTTCTTCGTTCAATAACGTGCTATTCTCTGATGAAGCTCACTTCCACATTAATGGGCATGTATGTAAACAAAATTGCCGCTATTGGAGCTCCGAAAATCCAAAACGTAAACATCAGAAGCCATTACACAGCCCTAAAGTGACGGTATGGGCCTCTATGTCAGCTCGTGGCATCATAGGCCCTTATTTTTTTGAAGATGGCAGAGGTCGCGCGATTACAGTTAATTCAGAGCGATATGTAGCAATGATCGAGGAGTTTTTTAAACCAGCGTTGCAGAATTTTCCAGGCTACAATACGCGGACCTGGTTTCAACAGGATGGCGCGACGGCCCATACTTCTAACACCGCTATGCCCGTCATTCGTGAACTTTTTCCCAACAAAGTGATCTCTCGAAGAGGAGACATGTCCTGGCCACCACGTAGTCCGGATCTAACCCCGATGGACTTTTTCTTATGGGGTTATCTGAAATCTAAAGTGTATGACATAAACCCGCGGTCAATTGAAGCCCTAAAAGAAAATATTCAAAGAGAAATGGCTAACATCACAGAACTGACTTGCCGCGCAGTCGTCGATAGTTTTAGACGTCGCTTACAGGAGTGCCGTGATCGTAACGGGTTACATTTGGATAATGTTATTTTAAAAAAATAATTCCCATTTTATAAAGGTTAATACGAAATAAAAAGGTACTTCTTATTGTAATTAGTTTTTTATTTATTAATTATTTACATGTCTAAGGACTTATGGGCCACCCTGTATTACATTTTAGCGTTATTTTTATCAGAGATTATGTTTTGTAATTGTTTGCAAACTTTCTGTAATCAACTAGGTAATGTAATTATCGCGTATACAATGACGATTAAGTATCTTCTGTGCAAAGTGTGTTATGTAGAAATTAAGAAAGTCTCTTTGCTTAGGGGTCATCCACATATTACGTTACACGCTTAGAGGGGAGTAATAGGAAGTTGGCGAAGTGTTATAACAAGGGGGTGAGCCATATTGTTTCCTTGTGACCCACTGACTGTTTACTTTGTAAGATCCACTTACTACGGTGCGTTGTTTTCGGGTGGACGCGCATGGGACCTTTGTAGCTACCCGACTCGTGGCGTAACTTCAAAGTTGCCACAAAAAATTCGTGGGAAGTTAACTTTACGTGTTACATTACACTTTTACTATCGGTTACTGCCCCCACCTTAAGATTGCATTATGGTTAACCGCGAACGGTTTCTAGCCGCATCAGCTTGAAGACGCCTCAACGTTTAATCTGATGTTCGATACATACCTATAAATGTAGTAAGCGCGTGCGTGACATCATGTGCGTGGTGCGGCTCGAGCGGTGTAGGCGCATGCGCGTGCGCGTTCCACAGCGCGCGCGCTAGCAGCGGCGCGGGCGCCGCGTCGCCGCGTGCCGCACACGCGCACAGCGCGCGCGCCGCTAGCGCCGCCGCGGCCGAACAACCCGTGCCCGCGCCGCACACGTTCACTAGCACACCTGCTGCGGCGCACCGCACTGCTACTGACTCTGGATATACACAATATAATAGTCACCATCTCCTTAGGACTACACTGAAAACAGCAGAAGATATAGGGAAGGAGAAGGTGCAGTGCAGATAACAACAACAAACTGTACATACATACATACATATCGTCACGCCTTTTATCCCCGAAGGGGTAGGCAGAGGTGTATTTCTACACCCACTTTTCGCCAGATATGCTTTAGTCCCACGTAATAAGGGGCGAGCCTATTGCCGTACCGGGCACATTTCCAGACTCCGTGCTGCTACTGAGAATTTCGTGACAGAAAAACCCCAGTGTTATTGGGTTTTTCTGTCACGAAATTCCAGACTTTCCCGACCCAGGAATCGAACCCGGGACCTCCCGATCCCACGCGCACCTTTATGCCGCGAGACCAACAAGGCAGTCGTATAGGGTTTGAGGTCGAGTTTTCCGTCTCTACGCAAAGATGGTATTTGCATCGTGTTATTCCTTAGTCACCTCTTACAACACCCACTGGAAGATGGAGGTGGTGACACTTGTATTCTATGCCGTCAACCATACGGCAAGTCAAATTGTGCGCAATTTTTTATCTGTAAAAATGAAACCTATACACGTGACACTCGGAAAGTTTTGCGACACAAAAAAATGTTCCATAAGTAAGTATATATATATTTATTACATCTTTTCAAAGTACTCACCACCAGCCTCTATACAAAGTTTCATGCGTGTGAACCAGTTTTCGAAACACTTTTTCCAGTCCGGCGCAGACACCTCTGATTTTTAATTTTTGGGAATAAGAAGAAATCACACGGTACTAGGTCAAGGCAATAAGGAGGGTGACCCAGGAGTTTGACCGGTGTGCTGTCCAGAAAATCCCTCGTTTTGGTTGCGGTGTGGGCGGACGCATTATCGTGGTAGAGCAGTAGCCCGCGGAGTCCTGTGTTTGGTCGCCTGTTGCTCGCAACAGAGAAAACTTCTGCCAAGCATTCGGTAGTATAACCATTCAACGTTAATGCTTCTTTAATTTCGTAAAGGAATTGACACCAAGTAGCCAGTCAAATTAAAAAAGCTCGCAATCAAAATCTTCCCCCCGCTTCTAGGTCGCTTTACTTTGGTAGGCGTTGATTCGTTTTGAAACACCCAAAACGTCGACTGACGCTTTGTTTCTGGATCGTATTCATAAATTCAGGAGTCGTATTGATTCCAATACGACACGGTAATTTTAATTAGCTTGCAAAAAAATGTGGAGGGAAGTTTTGAATTTAGAACGCATCTATTTTTACCCGACTGCGCGACGCAAAGGAGGGTAATGTGTTTATCAGTCTATGTATGTATGTATGTATGTATGTATGTTTGTTTCTATGTGGCGTTCTAGAGACCAAATGCGTAGGCCGATTTTGATGATTCTTACGTCAATCGATTCGTCTTAACCTTGCGAGTGTCACTAAAGACATGACAGTTATCAAAATTCACCACAGTGCAGCGTCAACCAGACGCCATATTGTCAAAATGAAAAAAAGAAATGTCGATGAACTATGTCATGTGGGGTGTCGTTGAATAGGTATTTTAAAATCATCTTTGGTTTCCTTTTATCATTTTTCATTTAAAATAATAGTTTAGGATATATAACGATTTAAAGTTGTTTAACAAAACAATAATTCTCGCTAACGTTGTTACATAATGATTTAAGTTTTTACTTCAAGTATATACGATGAACAAACAAAAAAGCAGTGAATAACTAAAAATTATAAAATAAAAATAAAATTTAAAGAAAAACAAAAAACCCGACTGCGTAAAAAATAATTTAAAATAACTTAAATAAAAACTAAAAAGAAAGAAACAAGGCTAGTAGTTTAGAATTCTAATGTAGAACAGAACGACTCACAGTCGGGGCCCCTTGGAAACATTTGGTTAGTAAAATTTTAATGGGCGCCGACTGTGAGTCGTTCTGTTCTGCATTAGAATTCTAAACTACTAGCCTTGTTTCTTTCTTTTTAGTTTTTATTTAAGTTATTTTAAATTATTTTTTACGCAGTCGGGTTTTTTGTTTTTCTTTAAATTTTATTTACATATAAGTATTCATATTTTTAAATAAATTATAACTGGCCAGTCTCACATATATAAAAACTTTTTCTCGCAATACTTTCTGAGTGAATTAAGCAAATTGTAATAACTCATAAATTAGAATACAGGGTTTTCTTTATACATAAGGCTGCGTGTCGTTCCACCAAAAATAAGCAAAACCATGTTTCATAAAAATCAACAGAATCACTTCAATTACATGGTCTCATTCACGGAAGTGGCTTAATGCAGCGAGGTCTTCCCACGCACAAAACAAGCGAAAGATGGATGCGATCATGCTCCTCCCATTCATAAGGATATTAACTAAATCGCCGCAGGGTATGCACAATTCCCCCCCGTGGGATCTCCACCTTGTCGTGGTGGGGGAGCTCAGTAACCGTGGATTGGTCACCCGCGGTGAAGCTAAGAGGGATCTAGGAGGGGACGCTCCGCGTGGGCTTGACGGAGGCCAGCGCAGGATGCGTCCAATGGTGCGGGTGCGAGGGACAGTTGTTCTGTCCCTCGCAGTCGGGCGCGGTCGCGGGAGGAGAGGCGTGTCGGTGTTGCGTTGCCGCGCGCCCTATCTCCCGTGAACAAATGGGGGCGCACCATCGTTGCGTCGCGGTGGGGCCGCAGAAGAAGAGGAGATGCGGTGTTGCGTTGCCGTCCTCCCTATCCTCTGCCGCTGGGTGTTTTGGCGGCGGAGCCCAACATCTTCATCCGTCGCCAAGGGGGTTTTGTTCGGGGCCCGCCTGACCATCTGGCAGGCCAATACCCGTCGGGGGGGTAATGAGGAATGCTTCGGTGAAACCCTATCCTCCGACACATGGGTACATGAGGAGCACGGGTTGGTTTTTAGTCAGTAAGAGTCTGACAGTCCCCTTCGTCCTTCACCCCCAGGGCGGAGGGATTCCATGAGGATTTTCCAACCCGACACAAAAGAAAAAAAAAAAGGGTATGCACAATTGCTCTATCCCGCGTATCCGTTTCATACTCTCCTAGCCACTTTTGCCGTTAAAGGGCAACTCTAATATTCTAATAAGCTAGCCGCCGGTCTTCTCACAGCTGACATACGATGACTGCTTCATCATTAACCAGGTGCCTTTTTCTCTATGCTTGCTTTCCTCTCATGCCATTTATATACGAAGTCTCCAAGTTATTAAGTCTGTCTTATCATAACCAAAGGAACAAGAGGTAAAGAGGTATAAAACTAACCATGCATGAGGAAAGGTTCGAGCGAATCAAGCGCTCCCTCCAGCACGATCAGCTGTGCTGTCCGCGGCGCGCGAGACATGTTGCCGAGCGCGCGCACCGCCTCGCACGACGCGGGACTGCTCGCGCCGTGACCACGCACCCAGCCGCACGTCACTACAGTGTTATATAATAAAATATCATTCATTTATACTGTGTCCGTGTGGTGACGGATTAAGAATACGGAATGTCACCACCCCATATCATCCCATGGGTGTCGTAAGAGCCGACAGAGGGAGCATATTATGCAGAGAACACCACTGTAAGAGAAGGAAAACTTGATACAAACCCTATACCAACCCGTTTGGCCAGCGTGGTATAGTAGGCCAATTCCTCCTTTCAAAGGAGAGGCCTAGTCCAGCAGTGGACTGTTAAAGACTGATGATGATGAATTTATACTGAAGTACAGTAGATAATGGTGCCGGAGTGGCGACCACATACTGAACATCGCAGCAGGGATAGGCCTCCCACAAGGTGGACCAACGATCTGATTAAGATTGCGGCAAGCGGTTCGATGCGGGCGGCTCAAGATCGGTTTGTGTGGAGAAACTTGGGGGAAGCCTACGTCCAGCATTCGACGTCTCTAGACATGATGATGTCAGTAGTAGATAAGGCAGCGATAGCTTTATAAAGTTATCAGTACACATAGGCGACTAGGTGTATATAGCATTGGGACGGGTAGACCGTGCCCATAGTTACCAATTGGAAATTCTAGGCTGGACACCTTAAAAAACGTTACAAACGTATTATAAAGACTTAGGCCCTAGATACGACAGTTACTTAGGTGAGAATTAATATTAAAAATTATTTTTTAATTGTCTCTTACTAAACGTTGAACGAAAACATTATGAGCCAAACTGACCCACTCTTGCTATACACCCTTCTCACAGTGAGAAAAGCCCGTGCCTAGCAGTGGGACACATTCCCGCCGCATGGTCCTACCTGCCTTGCGGCGTACCTACGGCCCAAATCAAGGAAGAAGCTCACAGTACTTGCGTCTACTTGACTCTCTACAAATGTTTAAAGTCTTCAGTGCAACTGTTTATGTACAGGGCTCATGATGATGTGACGTACGTGTGCAGATGTTGTCGAAGTGCGTGTGCAGCGGGTCGGGCGGGTCGGGCGGCTCGCGGTAGAACGTGAGGTTGTTGAGCGTGGGGAGCGCCGCCGTCGTCGTCGCCAGCTCCTACAATCATTGATGATGTGACGTACGTGTGCAGATGTTGTCGAAGTGCGTGTGCAGCGGGTCGGGCGGGTCGGGCGGCTCGCGGTAGAACGTGAGGTTGTTGAGCGTGGGGAGCGCCGCCGTCGTCGTCGCCAGCTCCTACAATCATTGATGATGTGACGTACGTGTGCAGATGTTGTCGAAGTGCGTGTGCAGCGGGTCGGGCGGGTCGGGCGGCTCGCGGTAGAACGTGAGGTTGTTGAGCGTGGCCAGCGCCGCCGTCGTCGTCGCCAGCTCCTACAATCATTGATGATGTGACGTACGTGTGCAGATGTTGTCGAAGTGCGTGTGCAGGGGGTCGGGCGGGTCGGGCGGCTCGCGGTAGAACGTGAGGTTGTTGAGCGTGGGGAGCGCCGCCGTCGTCGTCGCCAGCTCCTACAATCATTGATGATGTGACGTACGTGTGCAGATGTTGTCGAAGTGCGTGTGCAGCGGGTCGGGCGGGTCGGGCGGCTCGCGGTAGAACGTGAGGTTGTTGAGCGTGGGGAGCGCCGCCGTCGTCGTCGCCAGCTCCTACAATCATTGATGATGTGACGTACGTGTGCAGATGTTGTCGAAGTGCGTGTGCAGCGGGTCGGGCGGGTCGGGCGGCTCGCGGTAGAACGTGAGGTTGTTGAGCGTGGGGAGCGCCGCCGTCGTCGTCGCCAGCTCCTACAATCATTGATGATGTGACGTACGTGTGCAGATGTTGTCGAAGTGCGTGTGCAGCGGGTCGGGCGGGTCGGGCGGCTCGCGGTAGAACGTGAGGTTGTTGAGCGTGGGGAACGCCGCCGTCGTCGTCGCCAGCTCCTACAATCATTGATGATGTGACGTACGTGTGCAGATGTTGTCGAAGTGCGTGTGCAGCGGGTCGGGCGGGTCGGGCGGCTCGCGGTAGAACGTGAGGTTGTTGAGCGTGGGGAACGCCGCCGTCGTCGTCGCCAGCTCCTACAATCATTGATGATGTGACGTACGTGTGCAGATGTTGTCGAAGTGCGTGTGCAGCGGGTCGGGCGGGTCGGGCGGCTCGCGGTAGAACGTGAGGTTGTTGAGCGTGGCCAGCGCCGCCGTCGCCAGCTCCTCGCGCCGCTCCACACACTGCGAAGCCTCCTCGAGGTTGGGGTGCATGTCCTACAATCAAAGGCAATAAATGAAGGCATCATTTGCTTAAAAAAAAGAACTCAACAACAACCAAATGTAACCAACTTATTAGTGACAATAAAGAAAGAAAAAAACATTATGGTAAAAGCATCCTCCTCCGAAATAAATAAACTGGTCAGACTCAGATTCTTTCTGCGGAATCATATCACAAAAATTCCAAATTTTACAAAAATATTTTCCTCATTTTAAAACGCAACAGAGTTCCAAATTCCAAAAGGGAACTGGATTCCTAATACTAGCAGGCGAAAAGATTCCAAAACCTAAAAAGCAAGTGAACTTTATCCAAAAAGGCAGCAGTATACCAAAATCTAAAATGCAAAAGAATGCCTGATTCCAAAATCTAGGCAGATTTGAAAAACATTTTATGTTAGTTACGTCATGGTCCACAAGTTTATCGGCGAGTTCCAAACACGCCAGTAGCGCTTTGACCGTCCTCTCCGCATGCGAAGCGACCAGCCCCCGGCCGGCTCGCTCCGACAAACAGAGATTAGCGACCACACGCACTGTCTGAAATATACAATAACTTATTAATCTTATTATCACTCTTGAGATCATGGCCATGGCGCACGGCCACGGCATGGCTACAGTACGGCGTTGTCTAGAACGTTGCTATAGCAGTAAGCACGCTGATAGCCTGCCGTTGGCTTTAATATTGATGTAATTTTAATGGGTAAATGATTAATTCGCTGGGTTGGAGCGTTGCCGTTGCGTTACTTTAATAATGTGCATTGACCTAAATAATCCACATATCTTACAAATAATTTAAATAAATGGTAAAGTGGAAAAATACGTTCTCTTCCAATCTACGAGTGTTGTCTTTAAGGACTTTACTTACCTTAATTAGAACATCTTCGTCAGAACCATCCGAACCGCCTAAATCTGTACCTGTGGAATTATAGAAAGACGTAGCGGTGTATTAAACTTATTTATTTTATAAGCGGCTAGCGGTGGGTTTCGTTCGGCTAGCGAAAAAATAATAATATTTTATTTCATGTAGTACATACCTATGAGGTGTATGTCAGGGTCTAAATCAGGATCTCGGTTGCCCTGTGAGCTTCGCTTGGTGTACGACTCCAAGATTGTGAGCAGCACGTCTACCGACCCCTCCTCATTGTAAATCTGAGTAATCAAAGCAATATATATATATATATATATATATAATATTTCATGGCATAGCTGTTGCAACGGTCGCCGCGAGTTTTGCAGTTTCGATCTACATACACAAATTGTTGTTCCGTCAAGGTGTTCTTTGTGTGATATTAAATTTGACTTCTAGGATTTATTCCTAGGGCAGGATTATTTTTGTTATTGTTTTTTTTTTTAACGTAATAGGCGGCAAACAAGCAGACGGATTGCCTGATAGTAAGCAATTACCGCCGCCCATGGACACAAGCAACACCACAGGAGTCACAAGTGCGTTGCGTTGCCGCCCCTTAGGGTTGGGAAACAGCATAGGGATAGGGGAGAAGGAATAGGGGCTAGGGCCTCCGGCACTCTCACTCACCGAACAAAACGCAACAGTTTATGTACTGTTACTCTACGTCGATTTTCTGTGAGAGGGTAGTACTTCCCCTGTCGAGCCGGCCCATTTATGCTAAAATCAGCAAAGCTCTACTACCATTAATAAAACAATTACAAAACTTACGAGTGTCGTTGAGGAATTTCTGGCTATACTTTTTAGGCCATCAAAATTATTGATCCTCATTATCATTGCTGCAATATAGTCGTCTAAATGCAGAGCATATGCTTTCTGCCAAAAAATATTCTGCAAAATAATAATGGCACTTACATCGTTCCTAGCGCGTTCGTCATCGGCGGCCATATTGCCGAGCGTGTACGCAAGTCGCACAGCTAGCGGCGCGCGTGCCCCGCACGCTGCCAGCGCTCTTAGAAGTGCACGCGCCGCGCCCGCACACCCGCACAGACTTGCACAGCACCTTGCTGAGCCCGACAGCACACTGCACCGGACGGAGGAGGAGTCAAATAATCATAAGAATATTATTGTTACGATTTTATAGATGAACCCTGACTTCTTAACGTTCCCAAGGCAATATGAGCTTCGATATGTAATTACCTGCGTGAGGCTCTGATTGAAAAAGTTATATCACTGCTGAAGCTAAGAAGGCTGATTTTGATTCCGTCAATCGTAAGATGTCATATCAGCAATGCTCAAACATGAAAATGACTAAAACATTTGCAGCACACTGAAATAATGAGAAGATAATTATTACTGCTAACGCACCACCTGGTCTCAAGATGAAAGGACAGCACCAGCTTCAAGAGTATGACCGAAGTATCGAGTTGGTCAGTTCCCCGAGAATATGGCCGGTACCAGGTCAGTCGGTTCACCGAAAATATGACCAGTAGCAGGTCAGTAAGTTCAACGAGAATATGGCCACTACTAGGTTAGTTAGCTAACCGAAAATATGGCCAGAACCAGCCCCCTTAGCCAAATGGCATTCGATTAACGATATCGCTAATCGTTAAGTGCAAAAATGTATGAAACTGACATAGGCTTGCGAGATGTCACGTGGTCAACGAAGAAGAAATTCCTTATGTTGCCATGGCAACCAAACGTTAGCGAAAGTAGAAAACTAAGCGAATGACATTTGGCTAGGCCCTCAGGTCAGTCAGTTCACTGTGAATATGGCCGGTACCAGGTCAGTCAGTTCACCGAAAATATGGCTGTTACCAGGTCAGTCAGGTCACCGATCGTATGGCTGGTACCAGGTCAATTAGTTCACCGAGCATATGGCCTGTACCAGGTGAGTCAGTTCACCGAAAATATGGCAGGTAAAAGGTCAGTCGGTTCACCGAGAATTTGACCGGTACCAGGTTCGTCACTTCACGGAGAATATGGTCGGTACCAGTTCAGTCAGTTTACCGAGAATATGGCTGGTACCAGATCAGTCGGTTCACCAAGAATATGGCCGGTACTAGTTAAGTCAACCCATCGATAATATGGCCAGTACCAGCTCAGTCAGTTCACCGAAAATATGGCCAGTAGCAGGTCAGTCAGTTCAACGAGAATATGGCCGGTACCAGGTCAGTCGGTACACCGAAAATATGGCCAGTAGCAGGTCAGTAAGTTCAACGAGAATATGTCCAGTACTAGGTCAGTTAGTTAACCGAAAATATGGCCAGTACCAGGTCAGTCAGTTCACCGTGAATATGGCCGGTACTAGGTCAGTCAGTTCACCGATCATATGGCTGGTACCAGGTCAATTAGTTCACCGAGCATATGGCCTGTACCAGGTGAGTCAGTTCACCGGAAATATGGCAGCTAAAAGGTCAGTCGGTTCACCGAGAATTTGACCGGTACCAGGTTCGTCAGTTCACGGAGAATATGATCGGTACCAGGTCAGTCAGTTCACCGAGAATATGGCTGGTACCAGGTCATTCGGTTCACCGAGAATATGACCGGTACCAGGTCAGTCAGTTCACAGAAAATATGTCAGGTAAAAGGTCAGTCAATTCACCGAGAATTTGACCGGTAGCAGATTCGTCAGTTCACCGAGAATATGGCCGGTACCAGGTCAGCCAGTTCACCGACAATATGGCCGGTACCAGGTCAGTCAGTTCACCTGAGACAGCGCGCGACGTTGGTGAGCACGTCGCGGTCGGTGTGCAGCGCCAGCGCGGTCACGAGCTCGGGCAGCGCGCCGCTGGCCACGAACTAAGAGCACGGTCAGTACAGTATCAGGTCAGTCAGTTCACCTGAGACAGCGCGCGACGTTGGTGAGCACGTCGCGGTCGGTGTGCAGCGCCAGCGCGGTCACGAGCTCGGGCAGCGCGCCGCTGGCCACGAACTAAGAGCACGGTCAGTACAGTATCAGGTCAGTCAGTTCACCTGAGACAGCGCGCGACGTTGGTGAGCACGTCGCGGTCGGTGTGCAGCGCCAGCGCGGTCACGAGCTCGGGCAGCGCGCCGCTGGCCACAAACTAAGAGCACGGTCAGTACAGTATCAGGTCAATCAGTTCACCTGAGACAGCGCGCGACGTTGGTAAGCACGTCGCGGTCGGTGTGCAGCGCCAGCGCGGTCACGAGCTCGGGCAGCGCGCCGCTGGCCACGAACTCGTGGGCGGTGCTGTCCACCACGCACGCCAGGCTTCGGAGCGCACCCGTCACCTGGTACAGCGCGTGCGTGCACTCGTCGCTCAACGTGCGGGGATTCTCCGCTTTCTGCGCCGAAAAAAATCATATCACAGAGACTCAAGAGGACATTTGGAGACAGGAGAATAGGTGTTCGGTACGTACGTAGTTGTTGAGTATCTTGAGGTGCAGCGCGGCGAGGTGCACGGCGCCCGCCTGCGTGGCGCGCGCGGCGAGGCGCGGCTCGAGCGCCAGCACGCGGAGGGCGGCACACCCGTACACGCAGCACGCGCTGTCCGCCACCGGCTCCGCGCGCCCGCACCCCTCCACCACCAGCTCTGCAACGTCCACGCACATATCGCGCACACACACACTCATACTATCCACTACTACTACTACTAGCTACAGTTCAACATAAGGATGTCTACTGCTGGACAAAGGCCTCAAGGCGCTCCACATGGACCGATACTGAGCCACCCGCATCCATCCGCTACCCGCGATCCCAACAAGATCATCAGTCCACCTTGCGGGAGGCCTTCCGCTCTTATTGGAAAGAATTTGTCAAACATTCAAAAACTCTGTAGACGCTATATAAACATCCAAGTTAAATAAATAGTTCGGAAATAAATAGTTTTCCGAACAGCAAAGCTAAATTGGTAATGGACCAGGCACGTAGCTCGAAGGACTGATGGCCGCTTAGTCAGGAGAGTTTTGGTGTGGCAGCCACGTATCAGATGACGACGCAGCAAGCCTCCCACATTTCCCACAAGGAGGACCTACGAAGTGGTTTACATCGCGAAAAGCAGTTGGATGGAACCGGCTTGAAATTTGTATTTATGGAGAGCCTTGGGGGAAGCCTATGTCCAACCAAACCTAGTGGCCATAACATGCTTCTCGAAGAAAACCAAACGTGGCCAAGAAAGTATGCTAACCACAATTTGTGTGGGCGTATCCACGAAAATTGCGGTCGTCTACGGGATGTCAACGGACACCCCCGTAATCTTAGCGGATGGGCATGGCATTGCATATGGGAAGACAACTTATATTTGTGCATAAATTTGCGCCGCAAAAAAGAAAAAAATATTATGTGCGTTTTCAGGATTTCGTGACAGGTATTGTAAGCTGCGCTGCTGGCAATGCTGCTGGCAATGCTGCTGGCATAAAGCTTTACTGTAACAATAATCTTACAGATATAATAGAACATCTGAAGATTATGAATGAAATAACGGAAACATGCGATGTAGGGTGTAATAAATTAAAGTAAATGACTTACCAAGTAGGTTAGTGTTTCGAAAGTAGTGATCATTTTTGTCGTTCTTAGCTATTTTGAAAACGAGTTTGCAGGCGGCTGCTAAGTGAGAGCCTGTTACTCGCATCTGAAAAAAAAAGTTATAAGTTTACAATCATACACTTAATCAGCTGCAGTCATCGGTGAGAGCTGGTCTATAATGGTCGATTGAACAAAAGCACTTTTGCTAACAATACTAACATGGCTACTACCGGCATCGGTGAGCATCAGCGAAGGGCTACAGAGCTCATGCTTCCATCAAAATTATCTGTTTTCCTACAAATGGGAACTATATTCCAGCGCTGCTCTCAATAAAACCTTCTTTCAATCGGTTTAGAGGCCCTGCCCCTCTCAAATCAAAATGAATTCCTTCACTTAAATCCAAACGCCACTGAATATAATATTTTGGATCATCAACAGCATTCCGGATATAATTTGTTCAGGACGCCTATATTTATTTATTCATGCATTACTAGGCCGGCGCCTTGCTTTTCACAAAACGGCGGATCTGATAAATAAATATGTATTAAAATAGATATGTTGGGTGTTAACTGAGCCACTGCGGACCCCTATTACTCATGCTACGGACCCCTAAGGGTTCCATGGACCCCACTTTAAGAAACCCTGATGTAGAGTGTAAATGTCACCGGTTCTTGGGGAAAAGAAAGCCGGAGTATGTGGTGTTACCACGAAAAACGATTCCGATTGCCAGCCAAAGACGCCTTACGGGGGGTATACTGGGTACAGGAGCAGTCCAGTCTACCTCCCATGGCGCAATGTTCAACCAAACCCATTCCCAGGGAAGGATTCAGGCTCTCACCTGCCCTTACTGGCAGCTTCCTGGAGCAACGTATTCCTAATCGGCGACCAGAGATTGCATGCTCTGGCGGCCCGCGGCCCATTTGGATCTTACCGACACGTGCCTAGGTGTTCACACACAAAGTTTGCCCTTTCCACCTGGAAATGCTGTTTTACATTATGCCTGGCATATTGACAGTACTCACGGTGAGCAGCGCCCTGGCGAGCGCGACGAGCACGGCGTCGTCGTGGTGGTCGGCGTGTGTGTACAGCGCGCGCAGCAGCAGCTCGCGCAGGTTACCGCCCGGCGCGTGCTGCTCTACTGTGCGAGTCACTGCTTCTAGCAGCTGTATAGTGCGCTGTGAGTCCCGACAGCGCTGGGACAGCGCTTCCGACAGCTCCAGCAGTGTCATACTGTACATATCAACGTACTCAATTAATCAGGTACTTTCAGGTATGGCAAAAGAAAAAGAGACGAAATAAAAAATTAAAGATGCACCTAAGTTACTCGCTTGCTTGGTCTACGCGTGTTTATAAAAAAATTCGTTTGTAAAATGACAAATTTTCTCTCGATAGATTTCTCTTAGATAATCTCTTGGACCGAGATTATGAATACCCTTTAGCTCTTTTCTGTAGAACGGATATTGTATTTAGGTCTGCAGCATTCCGTAAGAGAAAAATCCCATACGACATTGAACTATGAAAGTAACTGAAATAAACCATTCTAGCTGCATCTAAATCTGTGAGGCGTCTAATTGATTGTCTTAACTGCATAAGCTGCAGAACTGACTTTGCCTGATAGCTTTTCTATATGTGGGCCCTATTGTAGTTTGGTATCGAGCTCAATACCTAAAAACATGGTTGTCTCGACGGGCTCAATCCTAGATTAAGTTGTATATTAGTTACCATCTGTTCAACATTGGGCTTTGAGTATTTTAAGCGTTTAGTTTTCTTATTAATAAGCAATAGATTATTTACATTAAACCAATTAACAACTTTTGAGAGTGCAATGTTTACTTCATCAAAATTACTCTGTTGTCGTTCAATACTAAAAATCAATGAGGTATCATCCGTGAACAATACAATCTCATGATTGTTCTCTACGTAATAAGGTAAATCGTTAATATATACCAAGAATAGAAATGGTCCAAGAATTGAACCCTGCGGGGAACCCATTTTTAAAGCGGAACCTGGAGTTGTCATACCATTAACCTCGACGTTCTGGATTCTATTGCCCAAGTAAGTAAGTCAGGAGATCATGAGTTTGGTTCTTAATGCCGTAATGATATAATTTCCTAATAAGAGTATCATGATGTACACAATCAAAGGCTTTTGACAAGCCGCAAAATATACCTAACGCCTATTGCGACTTCTTCCAAGTTTCAAAAATACTTTTTAGTAACTCAACTGCTGCGTCAGTAGATGAACAGTCAAAATTTTACTTGGCGTTGGCAACACAGAAATAGGTCGAAAATCTGAGGGGTCCGATTTGTCACCAGATTTAAATAAAGGTATTATACCATATGCCAACGCATCGTCGTCAAGTGAATCAATCGCAAAGCGCGCGGTCCACTCGTGAGGCGTGCGTTGGCAACGCGCGATCAACGCAAGGCAACCGTGCGTCCAGTGAGTACACACCGAGTGGTCCACCCATCGTCCGTGCGTGGCCAGCTTGCGAGCAAGGCGATCCGGTGACGATGAGGCGTTGATGCAATGAGCGCGTATCCATAGAAGTCCACATAAAGAATACTAACCGCTCAAGGTGAGGCGGTGCTGGTCGGGTGCCGGGTGGCTCTAATGAGCTATGAGCAGCTTTAAACAGCTAAGGTCTTAGTCCGAGTTGCCAGAATAAGCCACTTTCATGGGACAATACTCGCAGAAGCTCCTATACGGCTGATTTAAGCAGAATTTTCATATTAATTCATCAAGTCATTCTAACATCAAGTAACAAAACAAGAGGAAGGAACACAAAAAGGAACTATAATTTTCGAAGTAATCAGTTCTGGCAGATTGTAAAATGTACATTATTAGTATTAGTATAGTCCCTTAGAAGAAGCAAGCGTTTGTGACGTCAGTGACTAAATATACCTTCTTGGTATCCGAGAGAAGGGATTGGCTCCTACATCAATAGCTAATATTAAGAATCGATGAAATGGAATTTAAGGCTTTGTCGTAAGTCTGACGACCACAACAAAGTCAAAATGGCTCGTGACCGAAAAACTTGAATACCTAAAATTGGTAAATTTTCGTCATATCAGTACTTACGTAACAGGTATAACATACTTGTCAAACTGATTGTTGGACGTGTTGGGTAGCTGCACCGAGAGGTGTTTGACTCCGATGTCGTTGATGCTCCCTCCACTGGACGCATCGCACGACGCAGATTTTCCGCCCGCAAACTGAGCCCTTTTGGAATTGCTGTCCGCGTTTGCAGCTAACATGAAAATATTCCTTGTCAATACATATTATCAGTCTAACGTTGTAGCCTACTGTAACGAACTGAGAGGAAAATATAGAGGAGTTAAGTCTCCCAAAAGTGTTCAAGTATATTTCTAAAGGCCAGTTTCAGTATCCGATCCATCCAATAATTTGGTACTAGAGATACCAATTGGCATATTGTTTGGCAGCCAAATTCATGAATAGATCGGATTTTGAAACAGGTAGGTTGAGGAAACCTCTAATGAAAATATTCTAAAGCATTGGCCGGTATAAGTCGTTACATTTATTTAATTTTATTGTAGAAAGTTTATAATTTGTTTGGCGCAGCGGGAGTGTAAGCGACTGCTAAGCCGAAGGTCGCGGGCTCGATTCCCGCACAAGTCAAACATTAGTGTGCATGAACATGGATGTTTGTCTTGATCTGGGTGTTTCTATGTATAATATGTGTGTATTTACAAAAAAAAGTATATAAGTATGTTTATCCATTACCCATAGTACAAGCTGTGCTTAGTTTGGGACTAGATGTTGTTGTGTGAATGTGGTAGAATATTATTATTATTATAATTACATAAGATTATGATAGAATGTGCACTTACATTTACTATTTACATTGTTAGCATGACTGTCAGGTCCATCGCCCAGTGGCCGAATCACGCATATGGTTTCCGACAGCGTAGATTGTTTTAGATCTGAAATTATTTTTATGTAAGCCCTTGAGCTCGATTAGCCAACGGCATGCCTTTTATGTGACATAGACTTGTAAGGTAATTTAGTGGCGGTTTTCGGGATGACAGAGTGAGGATAGGTAGATAAAAGTACTGATACAGCACCGGAATCCAAAGTCATCTAGCCTAGCGTCAGAGATTCTTAGGCTCTCGAGCATGCCTAATAAACACTTCAAGATAGCAAGCAAGCAGACAGGTCATATAATAGTAAGGGATTACCGCCACCCATGGACATAAGCAACACCAAAGGAGTCACAATTCTGTGAGAGAGTAGTGCTTCCCCGAGAAAACTTTCTAAAGAACTGTCTGCGCGCTCCACGCTGTGCGACTGCGGTGTGGCTAGATGTAATGCACGCGAACCTACGATAACTATGCGTGAAGTAAACATTCATACCGTCGGCGGGCACCTGTCCGGTGGTGTTCCGTCGGTGCAGCGGCTTGCTGCGGCCGCTGAGGTGCGGCAGCTTGGTGAACCCGCCCCAACTGTCACCCGCGCGATCTGGGCCGTGACCCTGGGGCGGAGCTGGACGGAGAGGAGCGCGGATCTGGGACAAATGAGCTCTTAAGTTAATTCTTACATTTAAAACCACTCTATTATGCACAAAGAGGCACTTAGGAAAGTGTAACAGCGATAAATTTGAAAAATGGCTTGAGTTTCTTTAAGCTCTTTATATTATCCTTACAACCACCTTATCACATTACAACTAGATCATTAGGCATGCTACGTTCGCCTGTTGTTCGTTTTGCATGAGATTCCATTGGGTATATTTGTGTTATTGTGAATATAATTTGACATTCTGCCGCGGGTATAGATTTTGCAACTCTGTTGATGAGTCAAAACGTGATACATAAAATATGCACCTGTGGTTTTTTCTTGACGTTGTGTGCCTCAGTAAGCAAGTCATCGAGCGCTTCCTCGTCGTATTCTGCAAGACGTGCATCCATCGCCGACAACGTCTCCTCACCGCTCTCCGATAGACTTAGAAACTTTAGACTGGACAAAACAAATTCATTTTAAGTTCGTCAGTTGATCAAATTCAGAAGCCGATAAAAGGTCAGAATTTTACAAATGTTCTGCTCCAAACTTACTAGTCATTTATTAATATACTAGAGGACGCCAGCAGCTACGCCTGCATTTTTTTTTTAATTTACCGGTTTTGGCCGATCCCGTTCGAATTTCGGGAAATCCCTTCTTAGTGCACCCCTACGGTCCCCAAGGAACATACATGACAAATTTCAGCTTCCTGCGCCCAATACTTTCGGCTGTAGCGTGTCTGTCAGTCAGTCAGTAACGCAAGGATTTTATATATTAAGATTACTTTCTACTTTTGCTAGTCCTTGGGTATGTAAGCCTTACCCTTCTCATATGAGAAGAGGCGTGTGCCCAGGCAGTGGGACAGTAAGTATACATTCATATAATAGGGTGAATGAAAGGTTATAAAAGGCAATAAATGACATACTCAAACGCGCTAGGCGGTCTTGCATCCTTCTTGCGCGTGCGGTCGGTGAACAGTGTGCGCTGTGGCTCGCGCGGCGTGTACGGCCGCCGGGTGCGTAGCGGACGCAACGCGCCGCCCGCACCGCCGGACGACGTGCCACTCATCTCTGGAAACACATCAACCACGGTTGTATAAAAGCTCCTTCATATTAGCGTTTGTTGTTTCCTCTGCAGTTTTAAAGCTATTGTTACGAGGACCCAATAGTATATATAAGTAGTAATTACATTTAGTTCATACAATGTATCGACCTCTTTTGTTTAGTTGGGCAACACTGGCCGTATTGGCTGAATGGCTGATGACAAATAAAAAGGCGGGAAGTTGAGATTGTTTTTGATGAGGCGGACATGTTAATTACAATATTATTGGAGAAGCGAATATACTTGTTCCTGAACACTCTGAATTTTAATTATTATAATCGTCATCCTGTCATCTATCTGCTGGATATCGTCCTGTTTCATCTCAGAAGTGGGATTTGATGATCATGCTGGGACCATACTATCGTGGGCTCGGAAAAAGAAGAAAGGGTCTCAGCGTCACCTCGTCAGACGAAGATGAACCCGAAAAATGCCAAGATTTTTTTTCACACCGTAAGGAGTTAAGTTTGCCCATAAAACGGAGAATCACTCATCTGGAGGCCGAAGTTATACCAAAGTTTGATCCAGGCAAGAAAACAACAAATGTTAAGGGCTGGCTCAACAAAATCGATCAGCTTGGTGATATGTATTCTTGGGATGAGAGAGATCGTATTTTCGTCATGCAAATTCGTTTACGTGGCGCTGCTCGCGAGTGGTACGACGATTTAGAAGATTATGCAGTCACATGCGCACAATGGAAAGAAAATTTAACGCGTGCATTTCCACGTTCGACAGACTACGTCGATCGACTCGAAGAAATGCTTGCACGTACCAAGGATAACAGAGAAACCATGACAAAGTATTTCCACGATAAGATGTCTCTCCTTAAGAAATGCGCGTTAGAAGGTGAAGCAGCCACTTCTTGTCTGATTCGGGGTTTACCAGTTGAATTGCGAGCTAATGCAAAGGCATATAATTGTGATTCACCAGAAGAATTGTACTATGGCTTCCTGTCGTCTCTTGAAAATTACAAAAGGATTGAAGTGGAAACCATGGCTCAAAAGTCGACCTGGAAACGAGGTTCAAGTCTGCCAAAGACTTGCTTCAATTGCCGCAAGACGGGTCATGAAGCGGGGGACTGTCGCCTCACACGCTGCCAAATCTGCCAACGCTTGGGCCACGCTTCAACCGCCTGCTGGTATGGCACGAGTTCTGCTGCCGGCGCGAAGTCCAGAGATGAACACCCATTACAAACCCAACGCAATGTTACACAGGTGCGTCAACTTACATCTACTACTTCTGATAATCAATCAGATGTGTATAGAAAATATGTTACTGTTATCGGGGCTGTAATACTAGCTTATATTGACACGGGAAGTAAAGTTAACATTATTACGTTAAAGACAGTTCAATATCTAAAGCTTAAAGTTTTACATTCAAATGTTTTGATGAAAGGTTTTGGTGGTTCACTCATGTCTTCGTTGGGTAGAGTACAGTTTAATTTGCGCATAGACGAAATTTCTATTCACAGCGATGCTGAAGTAACTGACACAGACTTAAAAGAATTAAATATGATAATAGGTCAACCAATTATAAACAAACCAAATCTGACACTTATTGCTAATTCTAAACATGTCAAGCTAATTGAGAACAACATGCAATATATACAGACTACCAACGACTTATATAACATACAATTATCTGCGAGTAACTTCATAGAAAAGGCTCCGTTATTTTTATCAAATGATTTATCATTGCAGCCAGGAAATACTTGTTTAATTTATGCATACATTACGAACGAGATACCCAAAGACAGTATACTAATAACCCGATCCATTATGTTCGATTTTGGTAATGAGTCATATTTTATGCCTCAATCCATTTTAAAGTATGGTAATTATCGTTTACAAATAACCAATTTGGGTGAATCTTGTATTCGCTGGTGTGCCTCACTATATATCTGCGAATAATAAATATCTAACAATTATAAGTTAGATCTGTGTGACTTTCAAATCTAGCAAGTCTAAGATGTACATGCTTGATATAGAGGCATATAATAATCTATTATATTAAGTCTCCATACTTATACGTAATATGTATATTAGCATATACCATTTCTAAAACATCTGATCTATGTGACTTAGTACAGATCTATCAATATGATAGCTTAAGTCATAATGATTAGATACACGGAAATAAAAGAAACCTAACAACTTCATACATAAATTGCAATAAGTATCTATAGGTACATATGTAATGTCATCCGAGTGTTGGACTTTTAAATCACTTTATTTATAACAAATGTTAAAACGAAGAACATTTACTGTTGTGTTCTCTTGTTTTTCAGGGGCTGAAGAATTCTGAAAACAGTCAAGATCGCCGTGGGACACGGCCCATGCAGGATGGCCGAATGTTACGAGGACCCAATAGTATATATAAGTAGTAATTACATTTAGTTCATACAATGTATCGACCTCTTTTGTTTAGTTGGGCAACACTGGCCGTATTGGCTGAATGGCTGATGACAAATAAAAAGGCGGGAAGTTGAGATTGTTTTTGATGAGGCGGACATGTTAATTACAATATTATTGGAGAAGCGAATATACTTGTTCCTGAACACTCTGAATTTTAATTATTATAATCGTCATCCTGTCATCTATCTGCTGGATATCGTCCTGTTTCACTATGCTACTGCAGCTCTGAGTACCTACTATGTGCTCCAGCAAACTTGTTGTCTTTGCAAGGCGTTGCGTATACGTTCATCGCACGCCTATGCCTGTTAAACGCTAGTGTGAAGGAAACCGTATGCTGCAGTGACTGATACAGGATATTTTTTGAGGGAACTTGAACCCGATGAAGGAAGGTTTTATTAAAGGAATCAGTAAGAAGTCCTTTTTTTCCTTTGGCAGAAAACAGGTGGTATGTGGGGACAGGGCTGAGCTCCTTAGCTACTCCACCCCTCCCTGAATCTGCACCTGTTCAGCCTGTTAATAAAGCGGAATAATTTCTAGGCATTTTTTGGCTAGTCGCATACGAATTCGCATTACATGCTGCATTGTTAAAAAACTAAAAGATAAGGAAATTTTGACCATAAAGTAAAATTCATGTGCCGGAAAGCTGGTGTATTTAGATGCATTTGATTAACTTCATCAGCCGGCACGTCACCGCGCTATTTAGGTAGGTACACTAGTGATTTTTGCTGTACAACGAAAATTGTAACGTGTATTGTCTGCATTAGGTACCTATCAAAAGAAATTAAAGTCTGTTGCGTCTTGTAACCCAATAAGAACGTTAACACGTAAAAACTCCTGTTTATCACTTTCCTCTGAATAATATGTTTAAACCCAGTTAGTCTAACCAAGAGTAGACGGGTTTGTGCATTCATCACTACAGCAATATTGAATAGTAGTCACAAAGTGTGCGCGTTAAATGGATTCAACGTCCCTCCAAAAGTTTCTGACAGCATTACTTACCACCTCGACTTTTCTCTAGCTAAATCAATACTTAACACAGTTGTGAATTATAATCATGAATCAACTATTGGATACCAGAGAAAATAATTTGCACACAGCAGCTTGTCCAAGAAAATCTTTAACATCACCAAATTCCTTGAGCCGCGGCCGCGATAGGCTATATTAACTTATCACAAAAGTACAAAATTTTCATATAAATACTTAGAGCGGCATTCTAAATACCTAGGTTTCGTTCACATGTTAAATAATTATTTATAAGCGAATGCGTAGCCACCAAATATGCTTCCTAAATCGTATGCCGTTTGGGTTCATCAAAAGTCAATGACTTAACAACGAATAGTGCCATATACATAGCCGTAAAGTTTATAGCCATTTGTACCAACAGGCAGTTTTGCGTGCTGCAATATCAGTAATGAAGCGGGAAACCGTAAGTCAGGTCTAAACAATTTTTTTTAAACTAAAACATGACGTAAGGTATGGCAAGTTGCATTAGTAAATTGTCATTGGAGCATTGGCTGACATTGATTGGCGTTAAAATAAATATATGGTTTGGACTGTGACAACTTAATGATCGGTTTGAAGTTATTCACATATGTCTTGAAAATGTTTTGTATATGTAACATGTTGTTAACCGACTTCAAAAAAAGGAGGAGGTTCTCAATTCGTCGGAGTCTTTTTTTTTAAACTTAATGAAATAGAGATTGTGTAGAATCTTGCTACAGCGCGGCCAGTACAGTTTATAACCTTATGTTTCTTTCAGGAAGTGAAAATATCCTGAATTTTAACGTGTCCTATAACAGAGCAAATGTATATTGATTGGCAACAAAACATTGCTTCATTTATCATGATACGTCTCATCATTCAATTTCAGCTCTAATATAACAACTAGGGTAAAGAGCACTGCAAATTAAATGCCTAAAAAAACACAATTAGTACAATTACCTACCCAGCCTTCGTATGCCACTTGAACTTTGACATTGGCTAAACATTTTAATCAGAGCACAAATATTAGATTGTTCAAATAAATTGTGCGACACTGACCTTCTGTTAGCGCAATATTACAAGGCGTTTGATTTAAAATCTTTGCTGTAAACCGAGCTATTAATGTAGGGATCGCGTGCAAGACCGCTCACCGTGGCAACGGAGACGGTAACAGAATAACAAGACGGAATGACCGCGTGACCTCGCCGACGCCACAACACCCAACAATACGAGGGTGTAATGTACTGGTACGACACAAAACAACAAGATTCACTAAGTGATTCGGTGTCAAAATGGCAACCGCTCAAATAAACTATGAAATGAATCGACATAATTCCAAAATTTCAAGCATATTATTTTCTGTTTCTATTTGCAGAGTCGTAATATTGTCAATATATGGCAGCTGTAAAAAGTTGTTCAGAGTTTTGTAAAAAGACATTTTATGGTTCATAAATAGGTATTTAACACCAAAATGTTTTTTTGCAGTGTGAACACCTATATAGGTATTATCCGAATCCTTGACAAGTCGTTCCTGACGTAATGTGTTTTATGACACTTGGCGGTGAATGCTGCTTACCTTTCTGTCGTTTTATCAAAACTCATCATATCAGCCGAAAGACGTCCACTGCTGGACATAGGCCTCCCCCAAGGCTCTCCACATAGACCGATTCTGAGCCGCCCGCATCCATCCGCTGCCCGCGATCCCAACAAGATCGTCAGTCCGGGAGGCCTACCTCTGCTACTACGTCCTAGGCGTGGTCGCCACTCCAGAACCTTTCGCTCCAAGGGCCATCGGTTCTTCTGGCTGTGTGCCTTGCCCATTGCCTCTTCAGCCTAACTATCCGGAGAGCTATGTCGGTGACTTTGGTTCGCCTGCGGATCTCCTCATTTCTAATTCGATCTCGCAGGGAAACTCCGAGCATAGCTCTGTCCATCGCCTCTGAGTCACCCTGAGCTTCCAGATAAGGGCCATAGTTAGCGACCACGTCTCGGCTCCGTAGATCATCACTGGCAACACACACTGGTCAAAGACTTTCGTCTTGAGACACTGCGGGATATCGGACGTAAAGATATGCCGTAACTTCCCGAACGCCGCCCATCCGAGTTGGATTCGACGAATGACCTCTTTCTCGAAGTTGGACCTACCCAGTTGGATCGTTTGTTCCAGGTAAAACTTCTTGTCGCCAGCTTCGAGTGTAGAGTTCCCAACCTGAATAGGAGCAGGTGCAACATAGGCGTTAGACATGATCGTCGTCTTGTCCATGTTCATCTTAAGACCTACTTGTTGGGAGACGCTACAGAGGCCACCGAGCATTGTGCCGAGGTCTTCCAAACGGTTATCAAAACTAAAGACATCAATAGCTTGATAATATGACAGGCTTTCAATAAGGGCTTTAGAATCTAGAATCGTCTGTGTGATGCTTAAGATCTACCCTATAATATACATACATCCATATGTAGAGCAACATAAAGCAATTTACAGCTCTATAAACAAATAGTTGCGTCAGTTATCATCAATACCTTAAACACTTAATTCCTAGTAAAAGTCGTAGCGCTAAAATAATAACTAATATGGACAATATATATGGTTGTATAAAGAAAGTCAAAATGATATTATTCGGTAGTGTGTCTGGTGAGTGGAGCGTGTCAATCGAACATTAGTTCACGTAGCGATATATGGAAATACGGCGCGGCGCCGAATAAAGTATGCGGATTGGCGCACCAAATTAGCCGCCCTATCACTGTAGGTAATACGTATACCTAGGTACTTACATGTGTGAAAAACGTTCACGCTCTCATCAATTCACTGGTATATTGGATTGATCGAACGAATTGTGTGTTGTTGATGGTATATCCGATAAACGAATCGTTCAACAACTTCCTTTATAGTAAGTTTAATAATCAAACCTAATCATAGCCATAGTAAACGAAGACGTTGATCTATTTTTACGATAAAGCTCGACTTTCATACGCTGGAATCACCCCACATTTGAAAATTAAGCTATTATCTTGCATAGCGTTCAAACGGTAATGCAGAGTTAATTTGTGAGTAAAGCAGTTAAAAGCTTATGCAAGATCAAGCTACGACACATAAGAGCCGGGCAAGTAGATAAAGAACGAGAAATATTGGTACATAAAATTTTCCTAATCGATGCAGCCAACTACGGTGACAGCCACTTTATCATCAAGCGGGTCTACAGATGAACACATTGATTACCAGACATCAAAGTAGCGCGCGTTATCGACCGAGCATAAACCTAATCCTGAAGAGCTTGATGCTGTACCTAATCATGAACGTAATGACTACACTACCGCGCGCTACCAACTGAAAATATCCGTTTTGTCCTTAAGAGCTTCATGGTGTGAAATAAAGAAAGGCCCATGTTGTGTGACTCACCGCCGTATATAGCAGCGCGTGCTTCGCTGATGATCCCGGGAGAAGTCTTGCGCCGCAGCGGCGCGTAGAACGGTAAACGTAGAGACTACACTACTGAAGAGCTTCATGCTGTAATGTAACGATAGGTCCACGTGTGACTCACCGCCGTATATAGCAGCGCGTGCTTCGCTGATGATCCCGGCAGAAGTCTTGCGCCGCAGCTGCGTGTAGAACGGTGAACGTAGAGACTACACTACTGAAGAGCTTCATGCTGTAATGTAACGAAAGGTCCACGTGTGACTCACCGCCGTATATAGCAGCGCGTGCTTCGCTGATGATCTCGGCAGAAGTCTTGCGCCACAGCAGTGCGTAGAACTGTGAACGTAGAGACTACATTACTGAAGAGCTTCATGCTGTAATGTAACGAAAAGACCACGAGTGACTCACCGCCGTATATAGCAGCGCGTGCTTCGCTGATGATCTCGGCAGAAGTCTTGCGCCGCAGCTGCGTGTAGAACGGTGAACGTAGAGACTACACTACTGAAGAGCTTCATGCTGTAATGTAACGAAAGGTCCACGTGTGACTCACCGCCGTATATAACAGCGCGTGCTTCGCTGATGATCTCAGCAGAAGTTTTGTGCCGCAGCGGCGCGTAGAACGGTGAACGTAGAGACTACATTACTGAAGAGCTTCATGCTGTAATGTAACGAAAAGACCACGTGTGACTCACCGCCGTATATAGCAGCGCGTGCTTCGCTGATGATCTCGGCAGAAGTCTTGCGCCGCAGCGGCGCGTAGAACGGTGAACGTAGAGACTACATTACTGAAGAGCTTCATGCTGTAATGTAACGAAAAGACCACGTGTGACTCAACGCCGTATATAGCAGCGCGTGCTTCGCTGATGATCTCGGCAGAAGTCTTGCGTCGCAGCTGCGTGTAGAACGGTGAACGTAGAGACTACACTACTGGAGAGCTTCATGCTGTAATGTAACGAAAGGTCCACGTGTGACTCACCGCCGTAAATAGCAGCGCGTGCTTCGCTGATGATCTCGGCAGAAGTCTTACGCCGCAGCTGCGCGTAGAACAGTGAACGTAGAGACTACACTACTAAAGAGCTTCATGCTGTAATGTAACGAAAGGTCCACGTGTGACTCACCGCCGTATATAGCAGCGCGTGCTTCGCTGATGATCTCGGCAGAAGTCTTGCGCCGCAGCTGCGCGTAGAACGGTGAACGTAGAGACTACACTACTGAAGAGCTTCATGCTGTAATGTAACGAAAGGTCCACGTGTGACTCACCGCCGTATATAGCAGCGCGTGCTTTGCTGATGATCTCGGCAGAAGTCTTGCGCCGCAGCAGTGCGTAGAACTGTGAACGTAGAGACTACACTACTGAAGAGCTTCATGCTGTAATTTAACGAAAGGTCCACGTGTGACTCACCGCCGTATATAGCAGCGCGTGCTTCGCTGATGATCTCGGCAGAAGTCTTGCGCCGCAGCAGTGCGTAGAACTGTGAACGTAGAGACTACATTACTGAAGAGCTTCATGCTGTAATGTAACGAAAGGTCCACGTGTGACTCACCGCCGTATATAGCAGCGCGTGCTTCGCTGATGATCTCAGCAGAAGTCTTGCGCCGCAGCGGCGTGTAGAACGGTGAACGTAGAGACTACATTACTGAAAAGCTTTATGCTGTAATATAACAAAAAGATCACGTGTGACTTACCGCCGTATATAGCAGCGCGTGCTTCGCTGATGATCTCGGCAGAAGTCTTGCGCCGCAGCTGCGCGTAGAACAGTGAACGTAGAGACTACACTACTGAAGAGCTTCATGCTATAATGTAACGAAAGGTCCACGTGTGACTCACCGCCGTATATAGCAGCGCGTGCTTTGCTGATGATCTCGGCAGAAGTCTTGCGCCGCAGCAGTGCGTAGAACTGTGAACGTAGAGACTACACTACTGAAGAGCTTCATGCTGTAATTGAACGAAAGGTCCACGTGTGACTCACCGCCGTATATAGCAGCGCGTGCTTCGCTGATGATCTCGGCAGAAGTCTTGCGCCGCAGCAGTGCGTAGAACTGTGAACGTAGAGACTACATTACTGAAGAGCTTCATGCTGTAATGTAACGAAAGGTCCACGTGTGACTCACCGCCGTATATAGCAGCGCGTGCTTCGCTGATGATCTCAGCAGAAGTCTTGCGCCGCAGCGGCGTGTAGAACGGTGAACGTAGAGACTACATTACTGAAAAGCTTCATGCTGTAATATAACGAAAAGATCACGTGTGACTTACCGCCGTATATAGCAGCGCATGCTTCGCTGATGATCTCGGCAGAAGTCTTGCGCCGCAGCTGCGCGTAGAACAGTGAACGTAGAGACTACACTACTGAAGAGCTTCATGCTATAATGTAACGAAAGGTCCACGTGTGACTCACCGCCGTATATAGCAGCGCGTGCTTCGCTGAAGATCTCGGCAGAAGTCTTGCGCCGCAGCTGCGTGTAGAACGGTGAACGTAGATACTACACTACTGAAGAGCTTCATGCTGTAATGTAACGAAAGGTCCACGTGTGACTCACCGCCGTAAATAGCAGCGCGTGCTTCGCTGATGATCTTGGCAGAAGTCTTGCGCCGCAGCAGTGCGTAGAACTGTGAACGTAGAGACTACACTACTGAAGAGCTTCATGCTGTAATGTAACGAAAGGTCCACGTGTGACTCACCGCCGTATATAGCAGCGCGTGCTTCGCTAATGATCTCGGCAGAAGTCTTGCGCCGTAGCTGCGTGTAGAACGGTGAACTTAGAGACTACACTACTGAAGAGCTTCATGCTGTAATGTAACGAAACGTCCACGTGTGACTGACCGCCGTATATAGCAGCGCGTGCTTCGCTGATGATCTCGGCAGAAGTCTTACGCCGCAGCTGCGCGTAGAACAGTGAACGTAGAGACTACACTACTAAAGAGCTTCATGCTGTAATGTAACGAAAGGTCCACGTGTGACTCACCGCCGTATATAGCAGCGCGTGCTTCGCTAATGATCTCGGCAGAAGTCTTGTGCCGCAGCTGCGCGTAGAACGGTGAACGTAGAGACTACATTACTGAAAAGCTTCATGCTGTAATATAACGAAAGGTCCACGTGTGACTCACCGCCGTATATAGCAGCGCGTGCTTTGCTGATGATCTCGGCAGAAGTCTTGCGCCGCAGCAGTGCGTAGAACTGTGAACGTAGAGACTACACTACTAAAGAGCTTCATGCTGTAATGTAACGAAAGGTCCACGTGTGACTCACCGCCGTATATAGCAGCGCGTGCTTCGCTGATGATCTCGGCAGAAGTCTTGCGCCGCAGCAGTGCGTAGAACTGTGAACGTAGAGACTACATTACTGAAGAGCTTCATGCTGTAATGTAACGAAAGGTCCACGTGTGACTCACCGCCGTATATAGCAGCGCGTGCTTCGCTGATGATCTCAGCAGAAGTCTTGCGCCGCAGCGGCGCGTAGAACGGTGAACGTAGAGACTACACTACTGAAGAGCTTCATGCTATAATGTAACGAAAGGTCCACGTGTGACTCACCGCCGTATATAGCAGTGCGTGCTTCGCTGAAGATCTCGGTAGAAGTCTTGCGCCGTAGCTGCGTGTAGAACGGTGAACGTAGAGACTACACTAATGAAGAGCTTCATGCTGTAATGTAACGAAAGGTCCACGTGTGACTCACCGCCGTATATAGCAGCGCGTGCTTCGCTGATGATCTTGGCAAAAGTCTTGCGCCGCAGCAGTGCGTAGAACTGTGAACGTAGAGACTACACTACTGAAGAGCTTCATGCTGTAATGTAACGAAAGGTCCACGTGTGACTCACCGCCGTATATAGCAGCGCGTGCTTCGCTAATGATCTCGGCAGAAGTCTTGCGCCGCAGCTGCGTGTAGAATGGTGAACGTAGAGACTACACTACTGAAGAGCTTCATGCTGTAATGTAACGAAACGTCCACGTGTGACTGACCGCCGTATATAGCAGCGCGTGCTTCGCTGATGATCTCGGCAGAAGTCTTGTGCCGCAGCAGCGCGTAGAACGGTGAACGTAGAGACTACACTACTGAAGAGCTTCATGCTGTAATGTAACGAAAGGTCCACGTGTGACTCACCGCCGTATATAGCAGCGCGTGCTTCGCTGATGATCTCGGCAGAAGTCTTGCGCCGCAGCGGCGCGTAGAACGGTGAACGTAGAGGCTAGATTACTGAAGAGCTTCATGCTGTAATGTAATGAAAGGTCCACGTGTGACTCACCGCCGTATATAGCAGCGCGTGCTTCGCTGATGATCTCGGCAGAAGTCTTGCGCCGCAGCGGCGCGTAGAACGGTGAACGTAGAGGCTACATTACTGAAGAGCTTCGTGCTGTAATGTAATGAAAGGTCCACGTGTGACTCACCGCCGTATATAGCAGCGCGTGCTTCGCTGATGATCTCGGCAGAAGTCTTGCGCCGCAGCGGCGCGTAGAACGGTGAACGTAGAGGCTACATTACTGAAGAGCTTCATGCTGTATTGTAACGAAAGGTCCACGTGTGACTCACCGCCGTATATAGCAGCGCGTGCTTCGCTGATGATCTCGGCAGAAGTCTTGCGCCGCGGCGGCGCGTAGAACGGTGCGCCGGCGCCGCGACGAGCGCCCCGCTCACTCATCCTCTACCCTGCACAATGCCCCATACACATGACATACATAATTAAATACATCAAGAGCGCTCATAGCGAGACTTCGCTTGAGGTGGGTAACAGATCGGCTAAGTTAAGCAATGGTTGCACAGGTCACCACTTGGATGGGTGACCGTGCTTTGGAGGGCACGTAAACCTGTCGGTCCCGGTTCCCGACTTTCGGGCGGTCTTATTACTCCGACAACAGAGTTAGCCACACACTCACACGAAAAACAAACATTAAGATCGGAACTATTGGTTGAAATCGTCGCTAAGGTAAAACTTAGACAAGTAGAGAGAATGACAGAGAGAGAATTACTCAAATATTATGTTGACAATTTGCGTTACTTCTTCTAAATCGTCGCGCTAGTAAGATAATCTATCTGTTCCTGTTGTATATCATTAGCTAGGGTCCAGAATTTTGTTTTCTGAAGGCATATTTTGGTTTCAGCAGCTTGCTCTAGTGCAAATACGTTTTATCAAAGGAAGCATTAAAAGGTAAATTATCATGAAAGGACTCAGATGCTTCCTCAGCCCCTCTGTCAGTCCGCCCCCGTGATCAGACCTATCTTTTAGTTTTATGTCAATATGTATAATTTTAAGTAGAAAGCTCAACCTTCATTGTGAGGTTGAAGTTTAGAAAGATACGTCTGTACAACACGAAATCTAAAAACTATGTTGTAATTTTCAACAAAAGTTTACCAATGACATAATATTGACCTAGTTCAGAACAAAATCTAATTAGTTAATTTATTGTACCATCGTGTATGTCCATGAGCCTTATAAAAGTGGGCCGGTGTGAATAAATAATATACTTACTGTCAATCCATTCCATCAAGTAGTTAGGCTAAAAGCGATGACCCACATATAGACCATGCTTTTAATTTTGTCTATAGGCAAATATGTCACGACACCATATATATCTCTTACTGACGGGTCTATTAGCTTTATTTGGTCTGGAAACTTTTTGACTACCCTCTGTTTATAATATGCCTCGTTGGTCTCGCGGAATAAATGTGCGTGTGGGTCTCGGGTTCGATTCCCAGGTCGCGCAAAGTGTTATTGGGTTTTCCCGTTAGGATATGCTCACTAGCAGCACGGAGTCTGGTAATGTGCCCGGTACGGCAATAGGCTCGCCCCCTATTACGTGAGACCTAAAAATTCATGGCGAAATGTGGGTGTAATATTGCACCTCTGCCTACCCCTTCGGGGATACAGGCGTGAGTCTATAATTATATATGAGTCTGATGTCATTAAGTGATGATACGAAATTATGATAGTGAAGACATGTCACGTTTTTGAACGTTTTAATATAAAATATAATACGACAATTTTGGTTTTGTGATTGTCCCACTGACACAGTTCGGTGTAATTACTGTTATTATCTTTAACGTCATATTAATTAGTAAGGAAGTCAGATTGTTGACACAATTTTAGTTGTAGTCTTCATTTTCTCATCGAGTACAATATTTGGAGACTTTTCTCGTTTCACCTATTTGCTGTCTGCCAAGAGACAATAGAGAAATAAATTCTTATGCATCTTATCGTGGTCAGGCATCGTAATCCAAGTGTAATCTAGCTAAATATATTAAGACACGGCAAAACGATTACTTACGTTATGATTAAGATCTCAGTTTCATTTGATTTTTTATCGTCATTAAGAAAATTTTAGCATTTTAAAATTTAACTCTATGATGCGCTTTTTTTGGGTAAATTACCTACTTAATGGTTCTAAGGCTCTCCGAAGGTTTTTAATAAATATCTACCGATATTGAGCCGCTCCCGTCCATCCATCCGGATCCCGCGATTCTTACAAGAACACTTCGGGAGGGCCTACGCCTACTAATTCGTCAGGTGAAAAAGATCGGCCTGCCTAGTATATTCGAACATTTCGAAATATCAACCAAAAAGAAAAGAGTTTAACTGTAAGATACAAGTATCTACTAAAACAAGAGATCGTGACAAAAAACTATAATAAAATGCTTCTTCTTATCTAGCAAATGATGAAACTACACAAGTTTAAATAAGATACAATGTAAGCGATTGAATTGTTGAGTGAATATTGTCTCCATTTAACTTTCCTTTGATAGGATATAGCGATCGACACGCAAGGCTTAGGAAGAAGGAAATGGCTACGGACGCTACGCAAAATTTCTACGCCCTATGGCTACGAACGCCACGCAAAAGTTCCTACGCTAATTAAAGACATATTTTATTTCTGCATTTTGGTTGTTTACAACACTTATAAAAGTCAAAACCCTGTTCTAGATTATGCCGGCTTTTCTTAGCTAAATGACTTCTTGGGAAGAAAGGCCGAAACAAATTCAGAGTCATTGCTTTTTTTGTCACTACAATTTTTTGTAAAGTATAGGTATAATATTTATATAATATTGACTATTTAACACTAGAGCTAATATATAGATTTGTTGCTCTTATAAACATCAACATAATCCAACTGCAATGGAGCAACATAGCTTGCCACTGCAAGCTACTTTAAGGCAGCGATAGCTTCGAGATATGCCTATACCTAACCTTCCTCGATAAATGGGCTATCTAACACTGAAATATTTTTTGAAATCGGTGCAGTAGTTCCTGAGATTAGCGCGTTCAACCAAACAAACAAACAAACAAACTCTTCTGCTTTATATATTATCTAGTCATCGTCATCATCGCCCTAGCGTTGTCTCGGTTGCATCCAAGACGTACACGTCTTAGAGCCCGAGGTCCGCTTACTGGTCTAACCAGATATGACAGAAATCAACTTTTCCACAGAGCGACTGCCGTCTGACCTCCGTAACCCAAAGGGATAGCGATATTCTATGGTTTAGAATAGTATCAGTTTATATGAGGGTACTGACTCCCCGTAACGATTGTCAAAGATCTTTATGACAGCCGGGACCGACGGTTTAACGTGCTCTCCGAGGCACGAGGCAAGCGATGATTAACAATTCAATACTTACGCACATAACTCCGAAAAGTCATTGGTGCGCACCGTGGATTCGAACCCAATACCCTCTGCATGGCAGTCCGTTGGTATCTCCACTAGGCTATCGCTGCCTATATTATTATACTATCAGCTTTATATAGATATTAGTATAAGATAATAATTGCAACTATATTTTATGACACAAATGCGAGCCACCACTGCATTTCAACACTAGCGATGCTCTATGTAATTATGTAAAAACACCTGTTTGTTATGTCTTTTTTCGTAATCGATAAACTGTACCGAAACGAATGCGCTGATTTTAATATTCGTTCACAATATAAATAAAAATAGTTTCATAAACAAAAAGTTTAAAAACTATAATCCGACTAGGTACGTAAAGAAGGGGACTAAAAAGGAAGAAACAAGAAAATAGCTTAATATAAGTACAGAAATGCTCAAACTAGAGCCGTGGTCGCAACTGTATACTAGTGTATATAATGTAGTAAACTGTAATGTTTGTTTGATGCAGGTGAGTGTTGCTGGCACCCACATTAGGCATACAATAGTAGCGACCACGGCTCTAGTTTGAGTATTCTGCCTGAAATATCGTATTGAAGCGTACATAAAGAGCCAGTGTATACCTACTGTAAATGTTAGAACTATTGGAAAATAAAATGAGTCACATAGATCATACATCATCATCCTCTTAGCGTTATCCCAGTCTCGACCTGGGGTCCGCTTTCTAGTCTAACCGGATTTGGCGGAATATTAGCTTTTCCACGGAGCGACTGCCTGTCTGACCTCCACAATCCGAAGGGATAGCGATATTCCATGGTTTAGACTAAGTAGTGTCAGTTTATTTTAGAGGTACTGACACCCTGTAACGACTGACAAAGATCTTAATAACAGCCGGGACCGACGACTTAACGTGCTCTCCGAGGCACGAGACAAGCGATAATTAACAATTCAATACGCAAATAACTCCGAAAAGTCATTGGTGCGCGCCGTGGATTCGAAACCCGATACCCTCTGCACGGCAGTCCGCAGTCCGTTGGTATCTCCACCAGGCTATCGCTGCCTATACAGACATCTTTAAAAATTACTAACGTGTTCTAAAATATTACTCAGTGTCTGTCAAACTACAGTAATAACTATAAAGACATAAAGACATATTTATTTCTGCATTTTGGTTGTTTACAACACCTATACATGTCAAAACCCTATTCTAGATGAAGCCGGCTTTTCCTAGCTAAATGACTTCTTGAGAAGAAAGGCCGAAACAAACTCAGAGTCATTGTTTTTTTTGTCACTTCAATTTCTTTAGTCTTTTCTTCATCTTTTAAGAGCGGTTTCAGATTAGCGTTTTATACGCGCGTATAAGCTCGTTTTTGGAAGCGCATGTAGGCGCGTACAGGCGCGCCTTTTGGCACACGC
The DNA here is from genome assembly GCA_944739405.2 of Euclidia mi. Lineage (NCBI taxonomy): Eukaryota > Metazoa > Arthropoda > Insecta > Lepidoptera > Erebidae > Euclidia > Euclidia mi. The sequence continues at coordinate 30,615,751 of OX123201.2, read as the reverse complement.
GCAACTCGTACGAGCGTTGACGCGCTTCTAAGCTCGTATATGCACGAGCCGTCAGAATCCATGTTGACACTGACAAGATGTCACTACAGTTTCGGGCGAACACGCCGAAATATGCCCGTTCGGTTTTTTGAAGCTCGTAATATAGCGCGCGTGTAAGCGCGTATGCTGAAACGACCGTATACGCGCAGAAAAATACGCTAATCTGAAACCGCCCTAAAGTCCAGACAAAAAAGGGTTTAGTATGCAAGTACAATGCAGGAAATTATCTGACGCTTTTGACTGACTCGGCCCACTGATGGCCCGCATTCAACAGCAATCGTACGGCTCAACCTTAATTGAGGGAGCCAGCACGATCTGTATCACTATGCCTCCACGCCATCAGAAGGTGTATGCATAAGCATGTCAGCCTAAGCCATCAGACAGGTTGCCACAACTATTTGTTTATATGTTTAATAATGCCCACATCGTACTCACAACTTTACATGCTAATACACAGTAAAATACATGTTGCAAACAATAAGTAAAAATAATAAAAATTTAAACAATAAAATGTCATATATTTAAAATATCAGAAAATATTATTAAATAACATAACTATCAAGATAATATAACTATCAAGTAACTAGCTACCTATTCACAAAAGTGATTTAAACAAATGCTATAATTATTATAATGATAACTCGCAATCGCGCCGTATTTGTATCAAACAACATAAAGACAGAACGATATTAAAATCGATGTATTTTTATGCGATTATAATGCTACGATAATAAAGAGAAACGGTGATTAATATTAGGGAACAATAATGTTCAAGGATACCCGTCACGCAACTCTATGGCACAGGAAAACAACTACATGAAATTATGATACCCAGCCTGTAGTCTATGTGAAAAAAGCACCTAACAAAGAACATTAATTAGTAAGATACAAAGCACAAGGTCTTTAAAGCCAGCTGTAAATTTTCGATTATCTTTTTTCAGTGGAAAAGTTACCACAAAAGCCACAACAAATTGAAGTTAAAAGTTATTATCGAGTCAAATTAAAGGATTAAAAAAATTACTAAAGGTTTTAAAATATAACTGAAGTTTTAAATTTACTTACGGTTTAATTTCGCTACAGTATTTGGAGTGCGATGCCGTAGGCGCCGTAGCCGGCCCGGGGTCGGGCGGGTAACGTGCAAGCTCTACGAGATACGTCACACTACTACGAAAGGTTTATTTGTAGCGCGTAGCGGGCTTACCCCCGCGTCAATCACATTTCAATGAAATGAAAACCGTTTTAGCTAATTTGCGTTTCTATTTATTTCCGTTTTGACTTCTTTTTTTAAGTTTTATTTATCTTCGATTGTGTTTATTATTATGATTTTAATAAGACTGTATATTTTAATAAGTCTGTATAGTATTAAAAGGTATTTAATGTACGGCAAAGATTGTTGTAAAGTTATGAAATCGAAAGAATTTATTACAATAAAGCTACAGTAGAACCGAGTAATCTTAAATATCAGGGTACATTCGGCTCGGGTTTACATTACTCACGTATTACTTACTTAAGTATGTACTGTACATTACTAGCACTTCAGTCGATACATTATGTCACTTTATTTTCGGATAGTACCTATACATGAATTACACGTACACTTAATTTACCTTTAGAGACTGAAACTTTGTCTATTCTACAGGTTGGTTGGTGCTTGGCGGTATCAGGGATCACTACCATAGATAAAAATAAGGTCTTCGTTCGGTATGAAAATACCGCCAAGTTTTTATTTTTCCATTTAACGGTGCTCTACAAGTACTTTGTTTTTAATATAAATCCAATCAATAATATCTTATCAAAGGCTTAGCCGGTCTGCTGATAGCCCAGCCACTCAACCTTGAATATAATATAAAGGATTATGGGAATTCACTATCAGGCAAATACGTTAGGCTCTGACTACGCCAGAATCTAAATTCAAACCTAATTTTTCACGTAGGCAGGAGCAGATCCGAAGTGGAAGGCAGAGCATTTAACGGGATGAGAAACAAGGGCACAAAAATGCGCAACTAAATTCAAATGCTAGTAGGAGTAAAATTAGAGTCATGAGATTGGGATGGGAACTAAGGAACCGCACTTGAGTCGATACATCATCGATAGGATTTCTCATACATTTTCTAAGTCACGGTCCCTGTGCAGCAGCAGTAATTTGTAACTACTTGTTTAGTTTCGTGTGGTCTATATTGTTTGTATGTATATGTTAACACTGTCACTTGAATATGAGACAATGGTATCGTACTGCTGACCGCCAAGGGGGTTTTGAGGAAATCGCTACATCTTGTACTAAGCCCGTAGAATGGTGTACAAGTTACCGTATAATTACAACACCTAAGACTGGAGGGAGTAGGCGCTTTTCCATCAGATAGCTATGCTACGTTGCTATGGAGGACTTTTATATTCATCATCATCATCAGCCTAACATAGTACACTGCTGGATATAGGTCTCTCCAATGGCACGCCTCTTGAATTTTAATTAACCATTTTAATTAACCAATCATATTCTTTGATCTGTATAGTTCAGCCTTGACGAACTGAACGGGTTCTACTAAGCTGGGTATTTTCTATATGGCTGAAGATGTGCACTCCATGCGTGCTCTAGATGCGTATGGGCCTTACATACTATGTATCATCATTTTGGATTTTGAATTTTTAATGAAGGTTTTTTCAACAGTTTAAAACACCTTTATTAAAAATTCGACATTTTCTGGAATCTAGTTGCGGAAACACATTAAAAAAAATTGGCATATCCATACTTTTGACAATGTTAGCTCCCTGATTCCGATCTTTGATCATCACATTGCTTGGGTTGCGCATCTTTATAGCTCATCTGATTCGCTAGGTCACTACATAGCATTAGTGGAAACGAGCACATCGTTTTGAAGCTTTCACATTGACTTGTCTGGTAGAAAAACACACTAATGCAGACCCGCGCGCTCACGCACATACAGGAGAAACTACTTGCTGACCGAACTCAAATTGCGACATTTTGTCTTAGGTGGACGAACTGATATAAGTTTTTTTTTGTTATAAAGCTACTAAGTACTACCGCAATAGGAATAAAACCTGTGACTCAGGGGACTTTACAACATGTATCTAACGGAAGCAACCAGCACTCTGACTTGAAACAATTTATGGATCACACAAATTGTTATCCCATATGGGAGTGAACCCACAACACTCTGCGCAGTATTAAGCGATGAGGCGACCGCTTAAACCGCTATGTTAACCGTGCAGTCAAAAGCAATAGATGATTTTACAACAGAGTTGAAATAAGGGAGCCCAACCATATTCGTTTCGTAAGTTCTTATGCATATTTTATTTTTGCTACTCCAGACAAAGGGTGCGGATTGAACGTGGTATATCATTTTAGTGTAAAATAAATAAATCGGATAATAATATTTCCACGGAGACGGAAAGAGGTTGAAGTAAGTCAGGTAGATTATATTTTTACCGTGGGTTTTGATACATGATATATTAATATACCTAAAATACAACAGAATAACACATTAGTTAAGTACTTCTTATGTGTTACACACCATGCGGACGAAGTCATTCATTCATTGACTAAACGAGAAATCACGAATACCTATTATTAAAGCATGCCATAGGCCACTTTTAGGCAGGAAGTTTATAGGGATCTCTACCAAGAACGAATCTTGCCATAGAGCTGAATAGGACTAAGTGGCTAGGTGGCGCTGTTGTCTGCGAGTTAACAGTTAAGGCTGCTACACACAGTCCCGGCGGCACAGGCCGCCGGCTTTAGTCGCGCGGCCCGTGCTGCCGCGCGCCGCCTTTTGGCGGGCGTCGGTACCGCCAGCATCTGCCGCAGAAAGCCGCCGGGCATCATTCCAGTTGTATAGAACGACCACATGCAAGTACCAAGTTGCAACCCGCGCGCCCCGCCGCCATCCCCGGGTGGCCATGCCGGCGCACTGTGTTTCGTCTAGAACATGCTAGCTGGACAAAAGTCATTGTCTAATTACCTGAAATTTATTACCTGAGCCTTTTACCAGATACCCAGGTGCCCCAATTCTGAGAATTGTTTTGGACACGTGTCAACTACTGATAAGGTAATGAGGTTAGTATATAAGGAAAGGGTAAGAAAACCACTTATTAATTGCATTTTTGCGTGTACGGAAGTAACATCCTATGTCAGTGAGTTTAAGTTTTTTCAAAAGTGTTAGTGATGGATCTTCAAGTTAAAGGTATGTTCTTTTTATTTCTAATAAGAAAATAGGTTTACATTTCCCCATTTTTTTTAAATAGCTCGAGTTTAAAGAAGTTTGTCAAATTTTTATGATTTTCTGAATTCATTGGACTAGAAACTACTTGTACCCTCTTGTACCCCGGCTAGATTTTATACATAGCATAGCCATATCTGTTAGCTTTTAAATTTTAGTCATCTTAGCCTGCACACTTGAGTACAACTTTGTCATTTTGTCTGTTTTCTAGCATACGAATTCTCAGTCTCGAAAATGGAGTTTTTTGATGAATGGCAGAAACATGCTAAAGAGAACCGCAACAGTAGACTGTATGAGTTTATAGTGATGAAACATGATCTTGTTAATATCACGGAAGCATCTGAGCGGGAAATTAAAATGACAATTGGAAGATTGTCATCCAAATACACATAAAAATGGGAAAAATGTGGGAAATGCCGTAATCGCTTCCTGACTAAGAATTCTGAGTGGTTGTCTGGGGATTTTACATTCAAAGCATCTGTCCACCTCTCAACACCATCATCATCAAGTAACAGTTCGATTCGTGGACGTCCATCAATAGATTTTCCTGAAGCAAGTGAAAAAACGAAAAGGAGACGCGTGGAGGACCTACTACACACGCGAGATGTAAACCAAAGCCGCTGCTGAAATATCGGCACGATTATCCGGACATCGGAATTTGGCTACTGTGATTAAAGAAGCAAGCCATAGTCCGGAAAAGTGCCAAGAAATGAAAAGATATGTGGGTGAAAAGGTACGCAAACAACCAAGATGTTTGTCCGAAGAGGAGGCTTTGGCATATTATGTGGATGCCAAATCCACGAGCCACTCTTATAAACAAACGAGGAAATGGAGCATCAAGGCAGGACACCAGGTATTCCCATCATTTTATAGTGTTAGGCAGGCAAAAATTGAATGCTACCCTCCCGAGGAACAGATTTTTATAAGCGAAACGCGTGCAGAAATTAAACTTCAGGCGGTTTTAAATAAAACAGCTGAACGTCTAATTTGTGCACAGCGTGAAGTTTTAAAATCTGTAGATTCTGGCTCATCACTCTCCCTTGTTAGCAAGTGGGGGTGTGATGGAAGTTCCGGTCATAGCACTTACAAACAAAAATTCTCAAACAGTGAAGACACAGATGAGTTTTTGTTTATGTTCTCATTCGTGCCACTTCAGTTACGTGACAATAGTGGTAGAGTTGCTTGGCAGAATCCTCGACCATCTTCTACCATGTATTGTCGACCGATTAAGTTTATTTTCTCCAAAGAAACAACAGATTTTACTGTAATAGAAACCAATAAGATTTTGGAGGAAATAAACCAATTGGTGCCAACAATAGGTAATATAGATGGTAAAGAGATATCGGTCAAACACGAATTACTGTTCACGATGATTGATGGTAAAGTGTGCAACGCTATGACTGAAACTTCGTCAGCACTTAAATGTTACATTTGTGGAGCTACTCCTAAATGTATGAATGATGAGTCTAGGGAATTTGTTGTAAATAAGGAAACTCTTGGTTTTGGTATATCTCCCCTTCACGCTTGGATCCGGTCTTTTGAATGTTTGCTTCACATAAGCTATCGTCTTGAAGTTAAGAAATGGCAACTTCGAGGTCAAAGTGACAAAGAAAATGTGAAGCAACGTTCGGCTCGTATCCAAGAAAGGTTTAAGGTTGAAATGGGTTTAATTGTAGATAAACCAAAACCAGGATTTGGTAATACGAATGATGGGAATACTGCTCGTCGGTTTTTTTGAGAATCCTGAACAGGCTTCAGATATTACAGGTGTAGATGTGACACTAATTAAGAACGTTGGCACTATCCTTAGAACTTTAGCTTCGGGTTACGATATTGATGTTGTTAAATTTAATTCTTTTACACAGGACACAAAAAAATTGTATCTTAGTCTCTATTCGTGGTATAAAATGCCTGTTACTGTGCACAAAATTCTTGTGCACAGTGTAGAAATTGTGAGATCGGCTCTTTTACCTATTGGGCAGCTTTCTGAAGAAGCTCAGGAAGCGCGTAATAAGGATTATAGGAGGTTCCGGGAGCACAATACTCGAAAATATTCACGTATTGCCACGAATAGGGATTTACTTAATATGTTGCTAATTACATCTGATCCTGTAATAAATTGCCTTAGGGAAGTGCCGAAAAAACCGACGAGTAAACTTCCTTCCGAGGTTTTAGAATTAATTATACCCCCTCCTGTAAATGTAAGGTCTAGTGTAAGTCATTGTAGTTCTCATCAAAATATGTCAGATTATATGGTAGATGATCCTTCAGAAGAAGAATTTAGTGATGCAGAATAAATAGAAGTTGTAAATAATACTTTACTAATGTTTTTTTAAGCTGTGTACCTTATCTAACTTTATTATTAGTTGTCAACATATTGTTTTTTAACTGCCTATTTTTTAAGTAAAAAGTATTGTTATTGAGTAGGTAGTAATAATGCCCTATTATGTAATTAGAAGCCAAGTCCTTAGTAGCACAATATTTTATGACTATTGTTATTTTTTTCATTGTTATTTTTTACCTGTCTGACAATAAAAGATTAATCGCTATTATATTTTTTTTTGTTGGCACACGTGACCCTACCTCCTGTTTTTTGGTGTTATATGCGCTAATACCCCATTAGAATATCATAATAAAGCCGTACGAACTAAAAAACCTCAATAAATAATTTTGTCCAGCTAGCATGTTCTAGACGAACCACAGTGCGGCGGCTCCTAGCCGCACAAAGCCGGCGGCTTAGTATGCCGCCGGGTTCACGCGGCTTGGCCTACGGCAGAGCCGGCGGCACTGTGTGCCTTTAGATAGGTACTACTAAATATATGTAAATAGTTATATAAGTTTTCTCTCAAAAAATATTTTAAGCAGGTAGGTACCTATACTATCTGAAAATTACATCGTAGGTAGGTACTTCATCTAGCTATACATACATATAGGTAAATAAAACTGGAGTGTCTGTTTGTAATATTAAAATAACCGCTTTTAACTAAATGCATATGGATGTAGGTTTACACGGTAAATATATTATAACAAAGTGATTTTTTAAACTTTTGTCTGTCTGTTTGTTTTCACTAATCTCTGGAACGGCTGGACCGATTTTGACGGGACGTTCACCGGCGGATAGCTGACGTACCAAGGAGTAACTTAGGCTATAAATTAACCGGGTACGCGAAGAAGTTCCCTTAGGACGCGGGTGAAACCGTGGGAAACAGCTAGTAGAATATATTGTTCTTGACAGCAACTTTCTCAATCTGCTGGGAACAGATATTTCAAATCGTTGATGTGCTTCCAAAAACGTTTTAAATCAATCTGACAATGCACGCGCAATACTAGGTTTGAAAGTTACTATGTCGGGAAGAGTGAGCTCACTATTCCCAACGATGACACGATTTGGTGTGCCATAGAGCACGTCTGACGATTTAAATCTCTGGCTGATGTAACAACAAATTAGACAAAATATTATAAGTAGGTAAGTAGGTACCAACCTATTCAATTATTGCAACAGTTTCCACTTGTAAAGTTACACTTACCTTGAGTCATGTTTCCAATAGCGTTTCCGTTAAGAAAATTATTGTAGGTATGTACACTACTATTAGCAAATCCGAAAACTATGAAAAGAAATACATTACAATGTTCTTGAAAATACCTATTGTTTTCCTTTTCAATCAACTTGGGAACACGTAGCAGCCTCGTTAGTTACCAAGGATACTAGTTATCAAAACATTTATCTATGCCTACCTATGAGGCGCGAACCGCGCGAAGGATACGGCCCACGGGGCTTGTTTGGACAATCGTAAGTTTTAATTTAACTGGTATCTGGCAATGCTTTATTTTGGTACTGGGTTTTTAAATGTATGTCGTCGATTGCATGAATATAAAAGTTAAGTACCTACTTGTATATTTTACCTACTTTATAAAAAGTAGGTAGGTAATAATGATTTGTTCCTAAATAAGATATTCCACATTGTATGAACAATGTGTAATATCTTATCTACGAAAAAAAACTCATTGTAAACGTAGGGATTATAATCGTCCTACATATAATATTTACTGTATAAAATATGTTCCATGCTTACCTATGGTCAATAGGTCACCGAATTATCATAATTTATGGAAACGTATGAGAAATTCACAAAAATAAATTTAAAAATAAAAGCCACTTCTATAATACTGACGCACAAAATGCAATGTTATGTTGATTAAAATAAATGTTCCTTCGCACCAGTACAACGACGATATTATCAATCAATTTCAAAGAGTACATTCATTAGAATCTTAGATTAGAATATTTTAAATTCACCGCCATTTTGACATCTGAATGTACCCATAGAGTACCAAACCCACAGACGTTTATAGAAAAGTAAACCCAACAATCTAGTTTTTACTAATTAATGTTATTTGCATAAATATGAATCTGGTGGCGTGCGAAGTATCAGAATAATATTTTGATTAAACAGCATTGTTCTTGACCTTTTCATAATAATATTAATCAAATTATCTTTTAATTTTCTTACTAATTATTATAGTATCAAGTATGTATAGTATCTTTATTCGCATCACTTTCTCGTGTTCCAGGTTAAGTTTCGCTTACTTAGCTTACTTTTGTAGCATTTTATGTGACATAACTGACATTGACATTATTGACACCTGTCAGCATGTGCCAACTGCCAATCCCACCATGTACAAAAATTTAAAAATAAATAATATTGCGTTTATTTATTTTCGAAAACTGATTGCTAAAATCGTACCTGATCAGTATAAACATTAGAAATGGATACTGAGTACTCAATATTACATTCCGAATTATGTAGGCTATGCCTTGAAAAGCCGGGAGTGAATGATTTATTTTTACAAATAAATTTAGTTCAAGATATTTATTTGTGCACTGGAGTTAAAGTATGTTTTTACCATTATACGTAACAACAAGGTGGATTTTTAATCGTGAGATTAGAGTGCAATATAAATTTTCTTAATACAGTAGCCCAAGCAAAAATCTAATGATTAAAAATCATACTTTAGTGAATTGTGTTGCAAGTGGGGACCATAGGTAAATAAAATGCAATCAATTTCAAATTCTAGGTAATGTTATCAAATAATAACTGGCCCAGGAAGATATGCACTGAATGCTTAGAAATTGTGACAAAGGCAAAGAAGTTAAGATTATTGGCTACTGCTAATGAATCACGGTTAAAAGAGTTTTATGAAAGTGATGATGACACCCTACAAATTGATGAGGTATGTACCTTAATACCTGCCATGCAAACGAAATTTCGGACAATCTGACTGCTACTCTACTTGTTGTATTCTCAAACTATCGAAGCATGAGACACACATTGAAATAAGAAAAACAGATAACTGGATCCAAGATAATCCAACTGTTTAGGATAAGTTAAGCACCAAGACACATAAATATGGTACTACTTAACCCATTCCCAACAATAAAATTGTCCTTTCGGTTTCCAATGTCAAAATAGTTTTAAAAATTTCAGAAATATTTTATCAGGCTGACAGCTCAAACTGTTGAGATACTTTAATCTACATACACTAGTGGAATGATGTCTATGTACTTATAAATTAATTAAACTTATTTTCTTATATTTGCAGTCAAGAATATGTGACAATGCAGAATACAACAACAATACTGATGAGGAAGATGATAACAAAAACACAAATAATAAAAGAGGAAGATCAAGTTCTGAAAGTGTATGTATACTCATATTTCGTAAGAATCCTATCAAGTTCTTTTTGGGTTTGACTTCAACCCATTGAGATAACTGATTAAGCTCTCAAGCAACAAAGTTACCATGTAGGTACCAGGATTTAGCAACTATAATAACAATTTATAATTGAAATAAAAATAACTTAAGCAACAGTAACTTTTTACTACTTGCTATAAAGAGTCTGATGCTGACACATGCCTTATTTTGTTATGTAAATGGTTTATCATCGACAATCTGTCTTACCTAATAATTGTAACACTGTCTCATGTGTCGTGGTTTTGATTACCACATGAAAACAACACTTTGCATGATCTACAAATTGCTGTTGCAAATCAGTGTTATTACTGTCTGTTTATTGAATGTTTATAAAATCCTCCTCAAGACAGGATTTGTTTATATTTTGTATGTAGTTATTTAAAATAGTTTAAAGGTGGTTGAATGATACCTTAGTTTATAATTAGCAAATTTCATACTATAGCAAGCTCTGTTCTTTTCTTAAAGTAATGTAAGGTTAATGCTTAAATTAATTATTACTTGTTTTACTAGGCGGCACCAGCAAAGAAAATTGCCGTTAGAAAAGATTTATTTATGTCAAAAAATCCGAATGGCCTTAACAAAACAGTAAGTAATAGTGGTTTATTTCATACCCATATAATAAGGTAGGTAATTGGCTAAACGGCATCATTCGTTTTAAGATAAGCCAGTTGGCCGAGACATATAGAGTTAATACACTATGGTTCACTACACTATAAAAATTATGTTTTAGTGTGTGACATTCTAGTGACCAAAAAATATTTTTGATCTTTGACAATGGGGTAACGCAATGCGCCCTTTATTGTTACCTTTTTCTTTTACAGCCTCCAGAAAAGGGATACACATATATAGAAGGAACTAAGTATGGAATATCAAAACGATACACTGTTAATGGTGAAAATGACGTTGATATTACTTTTACCTGTTCAGTAAGTATAAATCAATAATGTTACAAGTCACATAAATATGATTTAATGAGATACAACACATACCTTGTTAAAATATCAGATCACATCAGCCTGTTTCATAAAATATGTTGTATAAAAATTAAGAAGATTGTGTCACAGCAGATTTTCTCTTGTCATTTGAATTTATGAGGCAGATAGGCTAGAGAGTTGACGATTATTAGGAACATCTATGGACCCAAGAGACATCCTTGAGTGAACTCCTATTATCAGTGGGTTCAAACATAAAACATGGCTTTTTGTATTGTATTCGCTTATTTTATTATCTAAAACAAGCATGTTGACTATTTATCAAATACAAACTTTATATTTTATGTCTTAATGCAATTTATTCCAATAAAATTGATTACTTTAACGAATCAAACGCTCTTATAAGGTCGATGTGTATGACTCGTCGATATCACCCATCATTATCTAAATTGGTAGTGGCCATCATAAACACTGTATTAACATGTATTAAAAGTCAGTTTGAAACATTGGCAGTCAACAAGTTTGTTTTGTTTTATTTTATGTTATAAACAAAACAAAACAAAATTCAACAAGTACTTAACTACATTTATTATACAATGGAATTTATTTACATACAATATATAAAATAAATATGTACAAAAAATGGGAGGGTAAAATACAAAGTACATATTTACAAGACAGGTTTAGGTGTCGTAGAATTCCTCCGCATCGCTGTCTATTGGTAACGTACCCAGAAGGCCGGCAGCATTGCCACGCTGGATGGCAATGCTGATACGCTGGCCGAAATACCGCCCAGCCTTCTGGTCACATGAAGCGTCGATTAGTCGTTTGGCGATTTCTCTGTACAACGTACGAGCGCTCGGACCCCATGGACCAAGCGTCTCCACCCCAAACGGCTCAAATACGTAATTACCTATTAAATTACCGTATTTTCGCCGCTTGAGGGATTCTGCGCTTGCAGCAGCAGCGCCGGCACAGCTGGCTGTACTTGGAAGATGGGATGGCGCTAGGGTATCTACGCACGTTGCGTCCCATACCAAAGGCCTACCCAACTTCCAAGGCAACAATGACATACCGTCGGGCCTCTTCCCATCGTCGCGTACCAAACCATTGGGTTCAAGTACGGCTGGTACTCCGGCGGTGACAAGAGTGCGACGGATGATGTCATTAAGATAGGCGTGACGAGGCACACGGCCCGCGCTTCTGCCGCAAGATAGTCCGTGGTGTCCGAGGCTATCTACGGCTTCTCCACAATGACAACGAAAATTTAAGTATCTATAGATTCATTATGATTTTAAGATGTCTTAACTACAAACAATCATGAAACAAAATATTTAATATAAATTATGAACATATATGCCGACAGAGGGAGCATATTATGCAGAAAACAGCACTGTAAGAGAAGGAAAACTTGATACAAACCCTATACCAGCCCGTTTGGCCAGCGTGGTATAGTAGGCCAATTCCTCCTTTCAAAGGAGAGGCCTAGTCCAGCAGTGGACTGATAAAGGCTGATGATGATGATGAACATATAAGATAAAATTGATAATCTATTTTCAGATGTGTCCAAAGACATTTCCATCATGGAAGAAAGTATACTGCCATCAGCGTTTACATAATAAGAACATTCCCTGTCCGATAGACGGCTGCGAAAAGAAATTCTCGACTAAGGGTGACTTGGAGAAACACGTTAGGACGCATACGGGTGAACGGCCCTATGCTTGCGATGTCTGCGACAAAAGCTTCTCCCAGCGAAGCACGCTACGGGTACACAAGGATACAGTCCACCAGAAGAAAAGCAGGCGGCGCGAAAAAGCTGAGAAACAAGAATTAATTAAAGAATTGAAAGAAATTCAAGGAGACCAGGAGGAAATACAGGAAAATGGCAATAAAGAACGACAGGATGATACTGAAGAACAACAGGCAGAAACCGAAGAACAGCAGATAAAAATCGAAGAACAGCAAGTCGAATCTGAAGAACAAGAAGAAATAGATTCGAAAGAAACTTTGTTCGTTTATTGAAAAACAAGTTTCTTAATGAATGTGAAGGGCCGTATTGAATTCTCTATTTCATGTCAATTTGTCAAACCGATCGGCGGTTTCGTATTTTTAGCGTGTCTGAGAAATTTTCTATTCAATCCAAATATCTTGGAAACAAAAATACTCGTATTTATTATTACTTGCTATAAAGAAACAGTTTTAAGAGTGGTAGCCCACGCATCTAATATTTATACGGGTAAAGCGGTAAGCACTTAGCAGTTAGAAACATTTTGCATATTTCTTGTAATTAAGTATCAAGCAAGTCAAACTACTACAGTAAGGTACCTATTAAGAATATCGTACTACAAGTACTAAGTCATGACAATTGTGAAAAAATAGACTAGAAAAGCTGGACCATGGAAGTATTTGACTAAAATAAGGCTAATATAAATGGGATAGGAACAGCGGTGATGTACTGAAACGAAAATGTTTTAATTAATTAAACTAGTAGGGGGTTTGTTCTGAAGATGGCATGAACCTGTGAAGTAAGAAAGAAAATGGTTTTGTGAAGTATGAAGAAAGATTTTATGAAAAGAAAAAAGTTAAAAACTATTGGGAGGAAAGGCTATGTCCCTTAGCCTTTTCCACCCTGGACTAAGACTTAACTGGTGGGTACATGGGAAATGTGATGTGATGACTGACACTAAAGAGATCTTATCAAGTAGAAACCAATATATTATGTATATAAGGTGTAATCTTTATTAAATTATTGCCACAGGAAGGCGATGGTGACATGAATTGTTACAAAATTGCTTACAATTTAATTTATTTTAGGAGGCAACTGTTATCGCGCTTTTTTTACTCATTAAGGTTATTTAAGTATTGCACTACTATATGTAAATAATAAAAAGTTTAATACCAAATTTTAGTCAATTGTTTTACATTTATTGTAATATTTGTATATAAAGAAAATTTCTTTCACTTAGTGTATTTTAAAATCAGTGTAGGTGTTATTTTTCTCAAAGGCTTTATACTGCCTTCCAATGTTTATGCCAATATTTAAGCATAGTATATATACGAAATGCGATTAAATTATCTTTAACCATTGAGAAACCTTGAAAATTAGTCTCGAGCATATTTTAAATGTAAACCAAAACCTCTATGATTTGTTTTAACTTTGCTGGCAAAAGCCGCATATAGGTAGGTACTTAGTTATACCGAATATTAGTAGTAACCGAGAATTAGTATCATCACTTATCTGTTTAGATATGGAAATAAGTAACATCAAATCAAGCGTATGAAGTGTTAACTTAATTTTACAATATACTTATTTTAAACAGTTGTGTACCAGAATAACATTTTAAACAGTTGAATACCATAATAAGATTATGGCCTGAAAGATTTTTAATCAAGTTATATTCGACGGATCTCGGGTTAGGTAACTAATTTTAGATATTAATCTTTGTTATTTCGACCGGCTAACAATAGTCATAGTCGCGTCTTTGCATGTATTTCGAATTTTAAGTCACAAATAACATTATCTTTTGGGATAAATATAAATTACCTTAATCACCGCAAAACAACGTCCTGCATCTAATTGAATCATGGGGCTTATTCAATGAGAAAATTTGATACAGTAAACAACACTTTCTGGAGAGGCTAGTAAGCGGCGCGGCTCGCTGTCTGTGCCAAATTGTAAATAACTTGTTCTAGTGATATGAAATTTGAGATGGAAAGAAGAAAATGTCAAGATACAATTGTATCAATTGCATTCATTGTTATTTTCTAGTCTTTAATTCAAAGTGTACCATAACTTAAGACGCTGACAACAGCCAAATAGGCTTGTCTCAAACATTTTTTTTGCTAAATCTATAATGTTTGTGACGGCGGAAAAAATATATGTTAATCTTGAACATATTTCTGAGAATCCTGTTTTATTCAAAACACGTTTTTGAAAAGTTTTCTCGATACAAAAAAAAATAGTAAACTAACCTCTTAAAATAATCTTCCAACAAAAATATCTGTATTACTTATCAGTTATCAACTTATCAACGTACGTTGGTAAAATTTATAACAATAACGTATCATATTTAAATACAGAACTTGGTTGTTTTTTATTTTTCACTACTAAACTTTTAAGTAATTTATTTATTTTATCGTTTGTAAAAAGTTCTGAACCTGTGCTCGTCGCGCTTCTCTTTCTTATGTATACAATCCGACAGCGACAGCAGCAGCTCAACTCAATAGCGGTTGACAACGCCTTAAATAGATTTCTTAAATGTACTGTGGTTCATCAATAAAAACAAAGTTTCAAAATAATTTTGTTTTATTTCGATACAATAGTTACATGTAGGATAAGTATTTACATATAATATCTATATTACATAATTTATGTTAGGCCTATGATAATAGACGTATCCATCACTATACATATTAAATATGCAATTAGTATTTTGGTGCTAGAGGGTAAAGGAGCGATATCTTCACATCCAGGGGCGGATCCGAGAGGGAAGTAGAAAGAAGGTCAGGTCCTCAGATTTCCTCTTCTTCCCCTTTCTAAAGCATCTAAGTGCTCCCATGATATTAGTGTTTCGCTAAGGACCTCCCTTCCCCTCTCTCTAAGCCCTTTTCATACCATCATCCTAGATCCGCCCCTGTTCACATTTACATCATATCTAAAAGTCACGTTATTATAAAATCTAACAAACCATTCCGCACCTGACAATGTTTATCAAATCTTGAAAATAACTTAGTACTTATAACTAAACAAGGAATTTCAAAATGTTTTGACATGACCGAAATTAATCCAGCAAGAATCTATAATACAAATCAACAAGCTTTAAATAGAAATTAAAGCGAGTATGAGTAAAAGTTTCAAATGCATTAGATTGATATTCGGCGGTTTGCAAAATTGTGGTAATATACAGGCGTACAGTAAAAACATCAATTTGGTCGAATATACATACATACATAGACACACGCCTGTTTCCGGAGGGGTAGGCAGAGACTACGGAACGCCATTTGCAACGATCCTGACATACCTCTCTTGCTTCATTCACTTCCATCAAGTTTCTTGGTAGAATATAGCAGTTGATATTGGATTGAGTGGATGAGAAATGTTACGACGCCGACTGCACGCAAAACTTTACCATGAGTTCTCCCTCAGATGTAATTTTGATCAGTTGATATAAATGAAATACATTTTTATAATGTTAAACAAATAACAACAGGTGTTTATGTTTTATACTAAGCAACGTATTCTTATGGTTTAAATTTATCTTCTTTGAATAATCACTTCATCTGATATGCTGCTTAGGTTATTTCTATAAAATTTATCACCAGTCAGTAGTAGAGTCCCAAATATGACCATCAAACGACCTCAATGACTTTTTCTCACAACTGTCCATCTGACTATCTGTGATATATAGAAACGTTTAGTAAAAACCGGGAGCATGCAACACATAAAACCTGTAATTTAAATCGTTAGACATGCCCTGCATGATCCAAACTGTCCAAGTTTAAGTAAATCTGACAATAGACGCGCAAAACTCGGTACGTAAGTTAAAACGACGGAGAGAGTGGGCTCCCTCTTCTCAACGATGACACGTTTTCGTACGCCATATGCACGGTATGAGCACAACTAAAGATTTAAACCTCTGCATTAAATGTTTGATAAGTCATATGAACTCAATGTTAATATAATGCACATATCATTTTGCCATACATTCTTCACATAGTTCATTAACCCAATCCATACAAGATTGCTTCGTGGCTCGTTCTTTTCACGTGTGCAAAATTAAAAAGTAATCAATAAAGTAGAAAAATCACTGACAATAGACAATACTGATAGATATTGATTATTCAAAGATCCCTTTCGTACTGGAAAAAATATCGATCACTCACTGAACACGCACGTATAACACTGGTGCGTGCACGTATACGCACTGGTGCGTGCACGTATAAGCACTAGTGCGTACACGTATATGCACTGATGCGTGCACGAATAAGCACTGATGCTTACACGTATACACACTTATGCGTGCACCTATACGCACTGTTACGTGCACGTATACGCCCTAATGCGAGCACGTATACACACTGATGCGTGCACGTATACGCGCCGTTGCGTGCACTTATAAAAGTCTGTTAGTGGAACGCGTAGAGTAGTAGTAGGAATGTGCAGACGGCGACCACTAAGCCGACGATAAGCGAGTCGCGACGCTTGCGGGCGTTGATCCGGTAGATCAGACTGTTCAGCATAGGGAATCTGAAAGGTAAAGTTTAAGCCTTTGTTAGTATATTCGAATAGGGTTTTCAATAATGTCTACTGATAAATAATTATAACGGAATATGCAGGGCCGCACCGACCCAGTCCAGCGCCTGTGTGCGAGATCTATGAAGCGCCTATGTGCAAAATCTATGAAGCGTCTTTTTGTCGTCCTTTTTAGAAAATAATTTTAATAATTAACGTATAATTATCCCGGCGCGCGGCGCCCCTATCACCCTGGGGCCTGTGAGCGTCGCGCACATTGCTCATAGGGACGGCTCGGCCCTGGGCATATGGTCATGATCATCGTCCTAGCATTATCCTGGTTGCATCCAAGCCTGACAGAATATCAGCTTGTCCTCAGATCATCTGCCGCCTGACCTCCGTAACCCAAAGCGATAGCGATACTTTAATCTGAATGGTCGCTTGATGGAATCTCACTAGGCTATAGCTGCCTCAGTGACGACTAGTAAGCATGTATTGCTAAAGTAATACGTATTTACCTATTAGTGATGTTATTGAAGGTGGTCTGCATTCGCTTGAAGGTCTGTCGCTGCGACGCGAGGTGGTCACGCGCTTCCATAGCTATGTTTATCTGCTCGTCCACCAAGATGTGCGAACTGAAATATTAAAAAAATATCATAAAAATTGGTCTGCCCAGAACACAAAACCTCAAACGCTAGCTGAAATAGAGCACGCTGGTAGTCAGCTAAGAACAAAGTTTGCTTTAAAGCTGAATTTGGCATAGGCTGCACTGATGTCAACAAAATCTAATAGTGTAGATCTCACTAATCTTAAAGGCTTCGTACTGTCAAACAGAAACACCAACATTGCGTACTGCTAGCGCTGGAGCTCTGTTTTACAGGATAGTACCGTCATAGTACAATACAATTCAGCGCTATAGCGCGGCGTCAGTTCGACGAAGCCTTAAACCGAGATAATTTAGGGCGCCACACTTGTATACTGTGAATACGTCTATTGTTTAGATCAGCATTTCCCAAACTAAGGGTACCGATCCACTGGTTAAGAGCTAATATTGAGTGGGTCCTCTGTACGGCGATGCAGATTCTACTTAATTTGGATATATTTATATATAACACAGGGTTAAGGGGTGTGCTACTTGCCAAACGAGAATCTGAGCATTAAAACAAAATTTAAGATCCCCCCTTTTTTTCTAAGACAGCTAAGATGTGGGTCACAATATCGGAATATTTGTTTGGTGGGTCGCAGCACTCGCAGCTCATACAACTTTGGGAACCAATGGTTTAGATTGACGTACGACTCTCACCTGTGCAAGTGATTTGCTTCCTTAGCGTACTGGTCGCGGCGGCTGAGCCCAATAGTGGCGGCGGGCGGAGGACTGCCACCGCGGAGTAACTCCTCGCGTTCGCGCCGCGCACTCACACGCGCTGATGTCTTTGAAAACTCTTGTTGGTAGTCCTGAACACGACATATATGTAGGTACTGTTAGTTCTTGCTTCTACAGCACTTACAAGCTATAACAGCCCGGCCACAGCCTACAGCGGCGGCTGCAGCGGCAAGCGTTTTCGTTGTACAATCAAACTAATCGGCGGTGGACCAGTTTGAAAAAAAAAACCCTTGGCTCGCTCATAGAGTCGAGGCACACTAGAAACTAGTTTTGTATAAGAGTGTCAATGTGCGTGTAAAGGTCACTGGAAGCGACGATGTTTTGCTGAGCAATTCTCGCGCTTATGGTGGTCTAGGGGGAAGTTGTTCGACTGTACATGGCGCGCTTTGATACACCGCGGCGGCCGATGTCGCCTCAGAGTAAACGCGCCATGTACATCGAAATCGCTCGCCGCTGCCGCCGCCGCTGTAGGATGTGGCCGAGCGGTAATTGCTACATGTTCTATTGTCATAGAGTTGATAAAAACTCGTAGTTATGAGCAAGTGCCGTCACATGTCAACACAAGCATAATGTGTAGGTCTAAGCTTTTACCATTAAAATATGTCTAAGTATGTCATGTCACATGATAAATTTCGTAATGTTAATAAGAATAAGGGCAACAACGGGCTATCAGCGCACCTACAGCTACTACAACTTAGGAAACGGCATCAAGCTGCAATTGCACCGTGATTGCGCCGTCGCCGCGCCGTTACAGTTACATATCCCATTTCTTCTTCTTTCTAGAGCTGTCAGAGATATGCAAATTAATTACCCAGTTTCTACAAGAGTAATTTTATTGGAAATGTATTAAGAGTACTCACCATGAGTATTTCTCTGTGCCTCTTAATAGTATGCATTGTGGCTGTACCGCTTGGTGCCAAGTCCGCCATTTTGTCATTTATTGATGACAGCTGAAATATTAATAATAAAATAAGTAGCATTAATAATTCAATATGTACTTAACAAGTTAAATTCCTAATTTATTATAGGCCACCAAACAGCTAATGCATTAAAATGAGAAAGCATTACCTTATTAAGTAACTGTTGTAGTTCCATGGACATTGTGTCAAACATGTCCTCACTGTTGAGAAGTGGTACACTCTCCGAGCTCAGCCCAGACGAGGCTGAACTCACTCCCAACTTGCTGAATGCTACTAGCTTTACATCAATGTCGTTTTCTAGCAGACGTGCCTGCTTTCTTAGCTCTGAAATCATATTATGATTTTGAGAAGATCTAGTGTTAATAAAACATTAACTTTTCCAATGAGCACTTTGTCTTGCTTTACTCTCTTGTCTGTATCTATTTGTTGAATTTTGTTTCAAAAGTCCTTTAAAGCTAGTGCAGGTGCTAATTTTTTATTAGCCAACCAGTAATAGAAAGGTGATTCATGCTTAGTGTTTGTACCATTTATTACAGAAAAGCAATAGGAGGAAAAATACTTTTATCCAAACTTTATAAGTACCTAATAAATTAGATTACAATCACGCCGCAATTAAGTAGTTTTCATAGATAATATTTTACATAAATGTAAATAGATTTTATCAAATTTATGATAAACTGATACAAAGACCATTTCGATACTTATAGATGCATAAAATATGTTTAAATTTAACTAATTTACAAATTGAAGGATTTCTGAGTAAATATAATTTGTCAAGCTTCTATTTATGTGAAATTTTATAATTTCATGTTGATAAGTTGAACAGTGCAACGTCACAAATCTTGAGCAAGTGTACCGGTGCACAAAGTAACGACAATATACACACCTTCCCATGATGAGCCAGTTATTGTAGACATCATATAACTAATTAAAATATCCAAATAGTCACAGGTTTTCAATTTTCTTCTGCTTACTTGATAACATAAATATCTCAATATTTCTATTCATTCGAAACAAATTGTGATGACATTTTATCGTAACTAATTGACACTTGACAGGTGTATTTCTTGTTTTGGTGATCCCGTCATGACAGGTGAAATGGAAGATCCATAGCTTTGTAGGTGCGAGTAGCCGAGTATAGCAGCAGAATAGTCATGCTAAGTTTATCGAAATCTCGAAGGTCGACAAATGGACCATGTCGATTAGGTTTTTTTTGACTTGCCATATGCCAAAAATAAATTATGTACACATTTTTGGATAAAGTAGTCGATTACAGATTTCT
Source organism: Euclidia mi (assembly GCA_944739405.2). Classification (NCBI taxonomy): domain Eukaryota; kingdom Metazoa; phylum Arthropoda; class Insecta; order Lepidoptera; family Erebidae; genus Euclidia; species Euclidia mi. Next base: position 30,594,974 of record OX123201.2, on the reverse strand, counting down.
GTTTACTGGAAAAAGCACATTCCTTGAAATGGATCTCTCATTGTCAATATGAATTCATAATCCAAAATTTGTGAGCGTTTTACTCACGTAAAGTAAAAGCCTTTCTATAAAAGTTAACACAATTGTCCCTTTCTTTCTTAAAGCCAGTTTGTTATGTAAGACAGAGACAGATGGCTATCAGCGCACACATATATATTTTGGTTGTTAATTGTCATTCTTTTAAGCGTTTTATTTTGTTTATTTTCTGGAATGAGACGGGAAAGACTTTTAAAATAGCCTTAAATATTATAGATAACTGAATTAGTAAGCATTGCAGTAACATTATTATGAAGATTAGAGTGGCCTTATCTCCCTCCATGCTCCTTTCTACTTTGTTGATTTTAACAACTTGAATAATATATTATTAGATTCAAAATAAACCTTATTTAGCTAGCAATAAAGACTATGTTGGATGCAGCAAGACATGGTACAGTATATCGAACATAATCAACCATTATCTATCTCTTTCGCACTTGTAACTTTGAGGTTTATTGAGCCAGTTGACTCGCTCGCTCTAATTTCGTCACCCCACCCATCGTTGTCGTCTTTCTTTCTTATTTGGTTTTGTAAGCGACTACTGGTGTATTTTATTGTTATCGATAATATAACGAGGATATTATTGCTCTTTATTTGTTTAAACTTTGTTCTCAAAATGGTGTTTATTTGTTAAAGTGCTGGCAATCGCAAAGTGAGAATTTGTGTAGTGAAAATTCCCATCGTACAACAAGGACGAAAACATCTTCGTAGTACAGCCCAACATGGCTGCTGCTACTACTATTGCCAATAAACTTCAAACTTTGAAATTCGATAAAATATGTAGAGCATGTTTGGAGATTAAAAAAGACATGAGACCTCTGTTTGAGCAGCTGACTGCGACAATGTTGATGGGTATATCAAAAGTGCAGGTGAGATGACAAATTGTGATATTTTGGGAATATATTTTTGTCTCTTTCACACTTAGGGTAAACCCAATAAGCACGTATAGAGATAGCTAACGTCCTTTACATCGCGTCATCTTTGTTTAGAAGTCATCAGATACGAACGTTCTGAATTCCTGAGGTGCTGCGTGAATTCTCGAAATTTTGTTGAGAAATGTCATTCGTTCTCTCTCTAACATACGCGTCGTTACGCATGATGATTGAAACGCCAGGGCTTCACGCCAGCATTTCAATGTATCTGATAGACTGAGATAGGTATGGAATCAGTTCCAATGTTTTGATGTTGTCCTGTATCAATTATCTTTTTCCATTAAATTAAAGCCGAACTTTAAATTCGCGGGAATCGGTAAAATTTAAATTTCGCCATAGTTTTAGCGAAAGCTTTTTTATTTTTATTTATAATAGAGATGATAGAGAGTTACAATATTTATCGAAAGCATTTATTTAAAGGTACTAATATTTTTGTCATGTGTATTTTTCGTCAATTTAATTAGGTAGGTTAGGTATTTCCGTATTTCTTTCTCGTGTGACTCGTGTGACTTGACATGGGACCATAGACGATTCTTATCCTGAAGCAAGAACCGGGACCGACAGCTTTACGTGCCTTCCGAAGCACGGTAGCGCTCTGATGTAAATGCTGCACGCGGTCACCCATCTAAGTGGCGACCTGTTACTTAACTTTGTCGACCTATTACGATTGGCAATTCATGTCTGGCGTAGGTAAGGTTAGGCTGGGTTAAGCACAGTTACCAAAAAAATCTATGAAATTATCTTTGATTGAAAACCATTTATGTTAATAGGAAATTATACATTTGCGTGTCGTGGGATTAGGGTTGCCAGATCCAGATATATCAATTCCGAGACATTTCGAAGGGGCGCGGGAGTGCATTGGCTTAGTAAGTAAATAAAAATGCAACTTAGGTACTTCAACAAAGTTAAGTATTCTCTAGAGTACTCTAGACGAAGATAACATTCGACAAGCTGAGTGACGGCCGTGTGAGCCGTGTCAGTTGGTTGCTAATGTATGTAGATACCGGTCTAGTAGATCTAGGTCATCTGGGTGTTCGGGATCCGGGACAGTAAGGTCCAATTAGGTACCTACTGGACATGGGACAAGACGCAAAATGCCATGCCGGAACAGTCCCGGATTCCGGCCAACTGGCAACACTATGTGGGAGAGCTGTGGGGTAAGCTGACTTACTTTTACTTTTACAATTAGGTTCATAATATTCGAATTAGGCAGGTACACACACCTAGGTGTAGTAGTGGTAGGTAGTACCTACACGTACACCCCAAAAAGCAGCGAATAAGAATTTGTAAGTCCTAAGCTAGACATTACATAGGTTCCTACTACCTTTTGTTATTGTACCTACCTACCTATTAAGGGGATTGAGTACCTACCTACCTATGATAAAGCTTCGCAACATAGGCGTTAAAGGGGGTCGGGTAGACCATGCGTCCATGCCGAGTGTGGTGGCCCAACCCAGAATTTAGGCTACAGTTTCGAAATTCTAGGCAGGACACCTGACAAACTTCACACTTTTAAGGACCTAGAAAACAATCCTAGATACGCCAATGCTTGGCAATGCGATATAGTTCTGCACCGAAAGACAATATTTTGTCATAACCAGAGTAGGTACCTACGTATGTTAACACTTACGTTTCGTTTACGATAGCCTAGTTGACAGACTAACAGTTTTCTCGGAAGTGTCTTAGGTTCAAATCCACGGCGGGCACCAATAACTTTTCAAAGTTATCTAGATATATAATATCTACGCATATAATGCGGTTGAGTTGTTCATTTTCGCTTGCCAAATGGTAAAGGAAAGCATCATGATGAAACCTGCCAAGCGCGCAGCACGAAATTCTTCATTCATTGCGATTTTTAAAATTCGTAATAAAATCGCAAACGACAATATTGTCTAAGTACAGTACGATTTCTAGGTAATCGCTTGCGAAATAATCGTTATTTCGACTTACCTAAGTCCGTTAAAAATAGGGTCATTTCGCCTGTTCGCGTCCGTCCCCCTATTCGCGTTCATTTTGCGGACCTCCCTTTAAAAATGCTCGGTAATAAGTATACAAACACACTAATAAAATGAAAAGTCAGTATCGCCAATACCTCGACGTATAAGAGACACGCACAAATAGACAAAAAATTTGTTAATCTCGGTTGTTCTACAAAAGAGAGCAGATGCGCGGGATATAAATAAAAAAATAGTGTGCAGCGGCGTGTTTGACGGTAAGTATTTTATTGTTTTATGTGAATTTTAGGATACATAACTGTGTCTAGACATTAATAATGAAAAGACGAATAGTATGAATTATGAATTAGCTTGTTTTTTTTATAGTTAACAATTAAAATAAGGTGGACGCGAATTAGAACACCGAATTTATAAAACTTCCACTTTGCGTCCACAATGGACGCGAACTCGTCTATTTATGATTTCTTTAGTTGTTTATTTTTATGTGATTTAAATATGAGAGAGAAATTGGGATTTTGTTTATTTTAACATTAATAGTATGCAATTGTAATGAACAATTTGCGTCCACATTATTATGATTGTAATAAAAGATACAATCGATATAATAATCGATCACAAGTGGACGCAAACTATACCTGCAAGGGATAATATTATAGCAAATTGCGTCCATATTTTCATGAAATAGAAATGATCGCATAAATACATTCTATATTATATATATTTTTTTATAATTTAAAATGCTAAGACTGAGTTTTTATTAAGATTCAATTATTACATTTAATTTCTTTTATTCCATATTTTTTCTATTCAAGATGAGTTCTTAGGAGACAAGAAAGAAGAAGGAAAAAGAATACAAAAGATGATTAAATAAAGAAAGCGTTTTGTGATATTCGTGAGAAGAAGAAAAATCGATAAGACAAATGTGTACATAATTATGTAAAAATTATGCTATTACGAAGACCACAATATTGGACAACATGTATCGTTATTTTTTTATCTTTGATTTTAAGTTCCATCGATGTTGAGAACAATAAATAGTTATTTATAGTTTCTATAAAGTGATTTAATAATGATAATAATGTAGATTTTTTATAACTTTAATCTTAAATGTAGAAATTGTTAAAAGCCAATCTTTCTTTAGATTGTCTTAACAATATCACCCTTATATGAAGTATTATAAGGCTGATACTGTTAAGACTAAGCTGGTGGACGCGAACTGGTCCACAGGTGGACGCAATTTGGATTTTTTGGACGCAAACTAGGTAAAATGCCATATTTTGAAGTTTGTCTATTTAAAAAAAAACACATCAAGTTTCAAACAAAACTGAAAGTTATTATTAAAATAGACTATATAATGAACACATTACATAAACTTTTCATTGAATAAATTTGCTGGAACATTTTTATTTTCTCCTTCAAACTTGCCAACTGCACTAAATGGACGCGAACAGGCGAAATGATCCTACGTGCCGAGTAGGTAAATCGCCTGAACGTTGCGCATGCGCATGCGAGTTTTCCCGTAGCTAATTCTTTTATCGCAACGACGTTTTTATAGTACTTAATACAAAACAATGTTCTGGAAAGAAATGTGAAGTCTCCCAACTCGCAGTTGGCCTGCGTGTTGGACTTCGTCCTTACCCTTCTCATAATATGAAGAGGCCCTTGCCTAACAATAGGGCAGATTATAAACATGTTACGAGGTGAAGACAAAATCTAAAAAAGAAATTAAAAGCGCCAACATGTTTAGACTGTCACATCCATTGCGATAGGTGGTTCTAGACTAATGCAGTTTACAAACACGTTCAATATGTACGTAACGCTAAATTATGTTGCAATAAAATCTATGACTGAAAACATTTCTTAACGCTCTCTATCACGAAAAGGGTTGAGCCTAAGACTATAGAATAAAAGGGTTGAGCGTACAGAAAAAGAGTTGAGACAAAAGTTGTGGCAATTTTTTTATCTTCAATTTTTATAATAGGTGTTGAAGTGATTGGAACCATAGAAACGGAGATAATTGCAAAAGAACGATTTTCGTGACCTTTGACCTCGAATAACTTACGAAGCAGACATGAGATAATATGTGACTTTTGAGACAACTTTAAGAAGGCCTAAATGAAGCTGTATACAAGTTTCCAGCTTATTATCTCAAATTCCGAGATTGACCCCGTTTTTTGCCTAAAGTGACTGGACTATAATATTTTCTCATATCTGGGGACACGGGAGTGCCCCCACCAAGTCGAGCAAAAAAGCGGCACGGCCGTACCATCCTTTTCTCGAAGCAATTCAGGCCATTTTCGACCCCCTATAACTTCGTTGTGGATAAAACTAAAAGCCTGATTTTTTTAACCACGCAGATATAGTATAAATATGGAGTATTTTAAATTTCATTAAATTTGAACCAGTAAGTAGTTTAAGAATTATAACGAGTCGAAATTCTTAATTTTGTCACTCATTGACCGATCATCAAAAGTCTAAGGCACTTCTAGCAGACATAAAAGCTTCAAATTAAGAATGCAATTAGTGTTTGGTATATGAACTAAGGAAAAATTAAAATATTAATAACTTTGTAATCCCACATAAATATATAGTATTACAAAATTGTATTTGCAGTTAGAGCTTTAGTTAAGAAAATTCGTTGTTTGTGTACAAGAAGTACAAGGTACCGGAAAGGACAAAAGTAAGACTATCTACAAAAAGAAATGAGATCCCATAAAAACAATACTTGTAAAAAATACCAAGTCTCGCGACCGTAAAAAGTTGTGAGATCCATGTAATACCAAGTCGGTTAATTTAAAATCTTGAATGTTTTAAATAAATATATTGACTTGGCAATCGCATAAAACACTCTAATTTATATAATATATGTATTACTTATGACATAATTGTGTTTTCATGCGATGGCCGAGTCAATCTATTTATTTAAAACATTCAAGATTTTTAATTAACCGATTTGGTATTACATGGATCTCACAACTTTTTACGGTCGCGATACTTGGTATTTTTGACAAGTATTGTTTTTATGGGATCTGTCTGTCTTGGATGCAACCGGATAGCGTAATTCTTAATCCGCTCCAACTAAGTTAGAAACGAGGAATCATTTCATAGCGAGAACTTTTTACAAACATGACGTTTCAAACGTTGAGTACCTAGGTTAATTAAACGTTGCGTAGGGAACTATTGTCAATAGATATGGATCAGATCAGAGCTTGTCGGGAGAGCGGTGAATGCTTGATCGAACCCGCACTCTTGGCCATAGGCAATGGACGGCCCATAGATCACTATGTGCCGTCCATTTCCTGTGGCCAAGAGTCCATCAGGTTTAACCGGTAGAAGCCCGGCACATCCCTGCCGATCCCCGTAGAGGAAGTCCAGGAGGATTACTCCAGCTTAAAAAAAATAGGTTATCTAAATGTAAGTTGGAAAATAATGTTAAAGGCTCATTCGCTGCGAGAACGTCGTCGTTAGAATACCTACCTATTGTAAGACACGTCAAATGCAGCTTCCAGCATTCATACACCTAAACGTGGAAATAGGTACATGAAAATACTAAGTAGGCATCTACGTGGTACCTAATGCTCCTGTCTAAACACACTACCACTCCACTATATACAAATCTATCCTTTTATACTTTACCTGGTTGTACGTCGTAGGTGGAAGTCGGCGATGGGTTGCCAGCCCAGCTGTGTCTGCAGTGCGTGCACCAGATATCTCGGTGCCACGCCTTCAAAGAGATGGCTGAGAGGAACGACCTCGCTCTCCGGGAACACGCCAAGTTTCTCGCCGAGCAGGCCTACAAGAGGGAGAGGGAAGAGGTAAGATTACGATGTTTAAACGTGGAACCTACGGTAGCATATTTAGGATTTTCTCTTAAGGATGTGGTGCTTCTACTATAGGAAAACCTAAAAAGTAATATGTCAGTGGGTATCAGATGCTTCTTTCATAAGAAAATTAGCCCATCTGGATTCGTCCCTGCGGCGTAGGTACCTACACATATTCATACCCCAACAATATTTATAAGCGCTAACTTTAGTTGGCGATTCTTCGGTAGATACTATATTGATATGCAACAAACTACAATCGACGTCATCTGGCGACGTCGTTTGTAGTTCGATGCAATAGTCTCCATAAAGCTGTAATGGTGGGCTACCACTGTGCCCTCTCATGAAGAAATTGTAACAATTAAAGATAGGTTTCCTCATAATCTATGTTTTACCTTTTGGTTTTACCGGACTCTGAGAGTAACTAAATATTATAGATCACAGTACTTACGTCTTGCAGAACTATCTCTTCTCAGCTGAGACTCTGAGACTGAGAAATACCGTGAGTGTGTAGTTTTAAAGCCGGGTCTCCACTAGGCAACATTTGGCGCGCGACACGTGACGCTCAACATGTACGGTAACGCTGCACAACAGCGCGCGACGTTGCCCGCTGGCGCGCAACATGACGCGCGGCTTGTTGTTTGTTAAAGAGCATCGTTAGTTGAGCATCAATTGTTGTTGATTGTGATTGTTATTTTGTGGGTATTTTCTACCCCACCAACGTTTTTTTTTCTTTTTGTTGCATTTTTCGATAATATTATAACCACTGCCGCTGAAATCAACACAAGTTCCTCTGGCGCCATGTTCTCGACAACTGACGTAAAGTAGTAGATGTGTAGACAGACAACGTTGTTCAACAAAAGTTCCGCGCTGACTTTCAACATGTTTTGCAGCATGTTGGGCAACTTGCTGTGCAACATTTTGCGCGTCAATTGTTGCCTAGCGGAGACCCGGCTTTAGATTTGGTAGTTAGTTGAAAAGTAACAAACACATTCGCATATTTTTATTAATTTTATTCTTTTATTGATAACAGAAGGAGAAGCTGCTAAACATGAACTGCACGGAGCCATTCATGCAATACATGGAGGTTCCCCTGACCAACCCGGGTCAGATCCTGGACGGGTTCTTCAACGCCACGCCTGAACAGACTACCTCCTCTGTGGCCGAGCAGGAGATCAAAGAAGACTTTGATTCTGTCAAGGTAAGAGCCGGATATTATAGGGTGGACGGTACTGGAAAATGTTAATTAATTTCAAGCTTGCCCTGTGCCTCGAAGAACTCGTTAGGTACGTTATCGGTCCCGGCTGTCGTAAGTAATTAAGTGAGGTCCCCTAAATACCTATACTGGCACTGGTCTTAACTATGGACCGTTGTGTATGTGTGTAGTGGTCACCTTATATAGGTAAGTAACTAAACTAAGTTCCGCCCGCGAATCTACCCGCATGCGTGTCGGCTGTACCAACAAGAGACCTATGTGATAATTATGCCGAAGTATAACTTATATTACTGTACAATTCATCAAAAGACGTTCAGTAGTTCTTATGTGAAAGAGAGCATATAACAGTTGTAGTATTGTCCATATCAACGTAAATGTAATGGATTGATAGAAAATACGCGACATTTGACGCATTATTTATTCTAGCACGAAAATGCAGTGACGCCACCGAAAGACAAAGACGGCTTGAACTCAGACGAGGAGAACTACCTGCAGCTGGTGGTGTTCCAAGCGACGTCAACAGTGTCCCCTGGACGACACGTGTGCAACCTCTGCCACAAGGAGTTCAAGCACCCGCGCTGGCTCAAGCAGCACATGAGGTCCCACACTAACTGGATCAAAGCGAACTGCAAGAAGCCACCCATGTGTCCTATTTGTGAGAGGACTTTTAAGGTAAGATGTCATAGCAAGCTTAGGCTTTTCGATTTTACTTTTTACTGTCAAAATTAAAGCATGTTAACTATTACCTACTCGTGTTCTTTTATAATTTTCTTTAGAGTTTGATATCGAGTTATTCGTCTTTTCTCAAAGATTGGTTTCTGTCCCATTCAGTAGATACATACCTAATACAATGGACGGTAGGATTGAAACCTGACATAGGTGAGCTTAATGGGATTTACCTACTGTTCACTCTTTCATGTTTTATATACTTGACTGTCTTTCGGCATATCACGAATGATCGATAACGTAGTTCGCCTGTATTAGCAAATTTGAGATAAATTTAAAATTCTCAATAACGTCACTGAGTCTGCAAAATTCTTCTGTCCGAAATATATATATTTCGGAAAGGCAAACTGCTGAAATATGGCACTTGTTTCTCAAAACGGCTATCATACAAATATCAGTCCTGACGCTCGATGCAGTGGCAACACCCACTGCTGTTCACTCAGTTTATCTAACCACTAATAATAGCTTGTATCTAGGGCCCAGGCATGCTGAAGATGCATATGCGGACCCATGAACAGCGGCCTCCAAAACAGCCGACTTGCTCTGTCTGTCAACGAACGTTTCCCACCAAAACGTTGCTCTACCGCCATAGACAAACGCACTTTGAGCAGAAGACGCATCTATGCACTGTGTGCGATAAACGGTTCTACAGTGGATATGCGCTGCGGTCGCATATGGCGAGGCATCGCGGGGAGAGGCCCTACGTATGCTCTACATGCGGGAAAAGCTTCTACAATCCTACGGATTTGAAGGTAAGCAACAATAATATATTTTCATCATTTTGATAAAGATCAGTTTCTTTTTCAACCGCAGTTGTAAATGTTGTGTCGCAGGGGACTTGCCAAATACACCCAGATATACCAGAAAGTGTTCTCTCGTGTGGTCAGCGACAATTGTGAGCTTTAGATCGTTGGTCTCGCGGCATAAATGTGCGCGTGGGATCGGGAGGTCCCGGGTTCGATTCCTGGGTCGGGCAAAGTGTTATTGGGTTTTTCCGCTAGGAAATTCTCAGTAGCAGCACGGAGTCTGGTAATGTGCCCGGTACGGCAATAGGCTCGCCCCCTATTACGTGGGACTAAAACAAATCTGGCGAAATGTGGGTGTAATATTTACACCTCTGCCTACCCCTTCGGGGATACAGGCGTGAGACTATAAATAAATAAAATAGAAGGTCATAAATGCAGTCAATTCACTTACTTTTCAAAGTAATGTAGTAGTAGTTTTTTATATCTCTTTTACAGACTTTCGCAGTTCTTTGCTGGGTTTAAAAAGGTTGCACGAAATAAAAATAAATATCATTTCAACTTTTTATTATAAACCGATGTCAAAGAGATGGTGCCACATTCCAATTTGGTAAACTTTTCGTCCTCCTCATCTTTCACTTTGAACGCGTCTTCAAACGCTTTCTTGGTCTTCTTACTCAAGTATTCCGGAAACTCTACCTGAAACCTTAAGATCAGATTGCCCTTCGCTTTCTTTGGACAAGCAGGTAGTGGCAGTCCCTCATCTTCTATTATCTTTTCGTAAGTTGGCGTGATGACGTCTGTCATTTTAATCCTCAGCACTCTGTCGTCCAAAGTTTTAAGCTTCACCATGAACCCACACAACGCTTCTTTGAGCGTTATCTTTTGAACGTACAGCAAGTCACTGAGACCCGATCTGACGAACACTTCATGAGGACGGTCTTCAGTAATGAATATGACGTCAGCAGGAATCCTGGTGGGACCTTGGTCTCCCTCTTCTTTGAATATCACCTCTGTGTTTGGATAAATCCCCGCTTTGATCGGTATAGACAATACTTTCTCTCGCAGTTTTAATTCTGAACATGTTTCGTCTGTGAACACCAGTCTCTGGATTTTCATTTTCTTCAGCCCGCCGCTGTATACCTCTTCAAGTGATAGAGCCAGAGGACGGACAATTGTTGCGTCCTTTTCTTTATAGCCTTTTCCTAGAGGGGAGTCAAACATTGGTGGTGGGTTTTCGTAATAGTCCAGCAGATCTGCGTAAGGATTAGAAGTGCCGAAGAACTCGTGGAATGTTCTTAGGGGGTCGCCATGGTATGCGTACGGTTGTATGAATTCTGTAGGTCCCGGGATTCCTTTCTTGAGTCCTTCTTCCCCATATTGGTCGAAGACCGCTCGTCTCTTGTAGTCTACTAGAACTTCGTACGCTTCAGCTATTAGTGCGAATATTCGTTTCATGTTCTCGTCATTGCCATGTCTTTCGGGATTGTACTTGAGTGCCAGACGTCTATACGCACGTTTTATTTCTAATTGGTTGCAAGATCTCTTGACACCTAAAATTCCGTAGTAATCAAAACCCATGATTGAATAAAACTAAATAAAATAATTATCAAAGTAGTCTATCAAAGAATTCGTGTTTATTTATTGCTTTATTTGTCAATTTTGACAAGGTTGCTGTCAAAGTATCGATAGAAATAAAATACTTGTAGGTTTTATTTCTATTAATTTAAACCTTTTTGCTTTATCGATTGAATAATGAGGTATCAATATACACAGTTTTAGATATACAGAGTGATTTGTATTTCGCACGTTAATCTAGGGCTTCGTTCGAGTATTTTTATAAAGGCAATGGTAGTATCCAAACAAGTGGATAATGAAGAATGGACTTTATGAAAGATAAGCATTTCTGTCCTTCGCAACATCTCATTTTTGTCCCAGTAGCCTACGGTGACTTGAGAGATAGCATACAAAATTAACGCGTATGTCCTTCAATTTAGGTCCATTTCCGTCTGCACACTGGCGAAAAGCCACTAAAATGTTCTGAATGCAACAAGACGTTCCGCCGCCATTCTACGTTATGCCAACACATGAAGAAGCACCGCGGTATTCGCAACCACGTGTGCACAGTCTGCAACAAGGGATTCTACGAGGTGTCCAAGCTTAACGCGCATATGAGGGTGCATACTGGTAAGTAAGATATGAGGGTATTTAAAATAATAGCTGCCGTCAGTGGTGACGACTTTTAGTGCCAAATAGTTTTCAACCTTGGTGTTATTGTCTAAATACATAAAATCGCGATTTTGATGTTCATGCCGCGCTCTACCGGCCGATGTCGCTTTAAAATAGAAAGTGCGATGGACTTCGAAATCGCGCGTCTGTCGTAGCTGTTTGTGGACGGGCTTACGACTGGTGATACAATACAATGATGCATTTTATTGATTTCCCATAAATTTAAGCAGATGGTAAACATTTCTTAATGTAACGCTTATTGTGAACTGGTCGTGTGTTGTGCAGGCGAGCGTCCATACGAGTGCCAGTTCTGTTCGCGTCGGTTCGCGCAGCAGTCGGCGCTGATCTACCACCGGCGCACGCACACGGGCGAGAAGCCCTACTGCTGCAAGCTGTGCTCCGCGCGCTTCACCACCTCCTCCGCCAGGAACAACCACATGGTCACGCACACTGGCAACAAGAGGTACTTATAATTGCTGATCTAGAGTTTTTCGGAGTGGATCTGGGTCCTTTAAAACAACGCTGTGAAGCTCCTGAGGTCCTCAGCCTAGAATTTCCGAAAAGCAACCGAAATTCGAGGGTGGGCACTGGACCATACTGGGGTGGGCATTAGACTATACTGGGGTGAGCCATCCGGCCACTCCTATGGTACTTTTGTGAACCTCGGTAATTAACGTTACTTGTACATTTTTCTGCGGGATATATCCACGTACCTGTTTGTGACCAGTGCCGAAATATTGGTTCATCATATCAGCTGAAAGACGTCCACTGCCGGCACAGGCCCTCCCCCCAAAGGTCCTCCACACGGACTGATCTTGAGCCAACCGCATCCATCCGCGAAATATCAGTTACTCGAAACAAATAATAATTTATGTACTCGTACAAAGGAACAAGATGTTCACCAATGACTATGCTACCTACTATATTATTTTTAGTTAAAATTTACAGAGGTAATTTGATGAGTCCTGCTGGTGTAGACAGTGAATAGGTCGGCCTATCGGGAATAAAACGATAGACTATCGACCAGTCCTTGCTTTATAGGTTTATTTGACTTTGTTCACCCAGGTGAACAACGTGGAATAAACCGTTTAATATCGTCTTCTTTCTTCTCATTTTACTTTTTTTGTTTCCAATGATTAGTTTTACGGACTCTTAAAAGAATCGAGGTCTTTGAAACGTTAATTCTTTTGAGAGTCACTTTTAACAAAAAAAGTTTTTGTGTCAGATGATATTTTAGGGCTTAAGCCCCCTAGCCATCCCACTACTCTCGTTCTGCCCCTGGCCTCCCTAATATCCTCCCAAACCTGGCACAGTTTCTCATAGAGCTGTAATTGTGCAGGTTCGTGTGTCCCGTGTGCTTCAAGGGCTGCACGTCCCGCACGGAGCTGCGCGTGCACGCCAGCAAGCACACGGGCGACAAGCTGTTCGAGTGCGCCCAGTGCTCGCAGCGGTTCAGCTCGGCCTCGTACCTCGCCGTGCACCGCCGGTACCACTCCGGCGAGATGAAGTACCAGTGCGCCGTCTGCGGGAAAGGTACGCGAACCACTACCGCTACTTTTGTGTTCTTGTTGATTTTTTCTAATTAAATAAGTATTATATACTACCACATACACACAGCGCCATCTAGTCCAAAACTAAGCAGGGCTTGTAGTATGGGCACGCTTGGACAGTAGACCAACATACATCTATACCTATCTTTTTGTAATATCATCCATGTTATGCGCACCTAGAAAAATGAACACATTTACCTAAAGTTTAAAAATGAGTGATGTTAAAAAAATTGCCTAAGTGTATAAATATACCGACCAATGTTTCCAACCGTGGCCTATATATCATACCAATGTTCCCAGCCGTTTTAAATGCACAAAAATAAATTTTCTATTCTCCAGGCTACATAGAGTCCAGTTCATACAAGAAGCACCTAAAGACTCACGAGGTGAAGGCAGAGAGCGAGTCGTCGACGTCAGAGCAAACCGCCGACAACAACAAGGGTGATAACACCGCGAGAAACGACGCGCAGGCCACAGCGAACGATGACGGCGTGCAAGTGCAGACGCAGGGTAAATACTATTAATCTTAATACATAAAATCCTTGCGTTACTTACTGACTGACAGACATGCTACAGCCGAAACTATTGGGCGCAGGAAGCTGAAATTTCGCATGTATGTTCCTTGGGGACCGTAGGGGTGCACTAGAAGCGATTTCCCGAAATTCCCACGGGATCGGCCAAAACGGGTAAATTTAAAAAAAAGTGCAGGCGTAGCTGCTGGCGTCCTCTAGTAATATTAGAAAGGTGAAGACTATGTTTTGTCGCTCTCGAGAGAAAATAATTGTAGCTTTGTCTAGTTCTTGCAAATGAGAATAAAAAGAATCACCTTTAATTGCTTTCAGTAGGTACGCTAGATAAAGCAATATTAAAACACGTGTTTGTAAGACTGTGGTTCGTAAGACGATGTGAACGAAGTCATCAGCTTAGTGCGATGAATGCGCATAGTAAACGTTCACAACGCCTCCCTAATCTCAGGAACTACCGGTCCGATTAAATATTAAATACATATATTAAAATAACGGCGATAAATTAAAATCATGAAAGCCTCGGTGCGGAGCAATAGCCTTTAATAACAGCAGACTCAACTAATAAATTATATGTCTGATAAACTATTTCCATCCTACAGTGGTTCCAGTCCAAAGTCAAGGGCAGAATGTCGAGCAGACGCTCCAGGCTCAAGTTCAAGGAGAGGGCGGGACGCCACAGAAGAAGTACAAGTGTGGCATCTGCGTCAAAACGTACATGTACCTACACAACTTGAAGAAACATATGATGCTGCATGCACAAGTAAGTATACCCCTTTTAAAGTACCTATCTCTATTCGATAATAAATTCCTAATACATTACTATGTCCGTGTGGTTGGGTCATTATTGTCATTAAGAAGACAAAGTGTAAAGAAATGTTCACTAGGTACCCCATTTTGTTCTGCGGGTTCCATAAGAGTCTATTGAATTCGAGAAATTGAAATATAATCATTAAGAAAAATGCTCGAAGCAAATAGCATCTGGAAAACAGCACGAATAACGACATTAAAGACTGTTGGAACGCAACCAAATGACCCGGTATGTAGTTTTTGGTACCTACTCAATTACAAAAATACATAACCGAATGTTGAACTCGCCCCATAATATGACAATATTTATTATTATCCCCACAGGAGAGAGCTCGTAACTCGGAACAAATAATCTTCGTGCACCAACAGCAGCAGCAACAGCCGCAGCAACAGCAACAGACGCAGCAACAACAACAACAGCAGCAACAACAACAACAGCAGCAACAACAAGTGCAACAGCAACAACACACGCAACAGTTGCAGCAGCAACAGGTGCAAGTGCAGCAGCAACAGGTCCAGCAACAACAGCAACAGGTGATAATTACAAACATAATAATTGTGTTTATATCTACGAGTTTTAACTACCTAAAAATTCACCTAAACCTATGCCTACCCTAAAGCTCTGCCCACCTCCAAAAACTCAAAAAAGAAAACTATATATTATTTGCTGGGGAAAAGCGAATACATTGGAATACATATAGGGCTTGTAAGTATAGCGGATAATAAGACATTTATAACTTTTAAATGATTTTTTTAACTTTTTAGAAAGGTGCCAACTATTTATGACGTAAAATAATTTTGCCAAATATTGTGAGCTAAATTCATTTTGACTTTACATGACTATGGTGACATCTAAGCTATAATTAAATTATAGATAAACGTCCAGGTGCAACAGCAACAGGTGCAGCAACACCACCAGCAGCAGTTGCAGCAACAGGCCGTGTTGCAGGTGGGCAACGTGCAGCAACTCGCCGTGCCCATACACGCGCAACACGTGCAACAAGGGATCACTGTTTCTGGAGTACAGGTATGTTACACTTTTAAATCTGTATGTATAAAATTCTTGCGTTACTGACTGACTGACAGACAGGCTACAGCCAAAACTATTAGGAGCAGGAAGCTGAAATTTGGCATGTATGTGCCCAGAAGACCGTAGGGGTGCACTAAGAAGGAATTGCTTGAAGTTGCCATGTGATTGGGCAGAAACAAACAGGGCGAAAAAAGTTCTGACGTAGCTGCAGACATCCTCTAGTGTGTCATCATCAGCCCTTTACTGTCCCACTGCTGGCCACGGGCCTCGGGTAAGGCCATAGTCCACCACGCTGGCCAGGTGCGTGTTGGCAGACTTCACATGTCTTTCGAGAACATTATGGAGAACTCTCAGACATGCAGGTTTCCTCACGATGTTTTCCTTCACCGATTAGCAAGCGATAATTAACAATTTAATACGCACTTAACTACGAAAAGTCATTGGTGCGTGCCGTGGATTCGAAACCGAGAACCTCAGCGTAGCTCTAGTGTGTAATATAGTTTAATCCGTATAGGGACGGATTAGGAATACAGAATGCCACTACGCTATTTCATTCCGTAGGTGTAGAAGGAAGAAAAATACACGAAGAAAATAGTCTTTTTGGGAATAGACGAAAATTCAATATCGAACCTTATACCAACCAGTCTGGTTTAGATTAGATCCTTCTATTTACTCGCAATTCTGAAAAAAATGTCTTAAAATTTTCTGCCTATTATTTAAATAAGGGCAGGCTTCTAGGCCCGCTTGCATCGCCCTAAATTCGGCCCAGTTTGAGATTACATATCTGCTACCTGAAAACAAAAATGGGCAATACAGTTTTACCATTTTTTTTTATATAGACTCACGCTGGATCCCCGAAGGGGTAGGCAGAAGTGTATTATTACACCCACATTTCGCCATGAATTTTTAGGTCTCACGTAATAGGGGGCGAGCCTATTGCCGATACCGGGCATATCACCAGACTCCGTGCTGCTACTGAGAATTCGGAAAAACCTAGTAACACTTTTGCCCGACCCGAGAATTGAACCCGGGACCTCCAATCTGCAGTCGCATACGCTATCCACTGGACCACGGAGGCAGTCACCTAAAATACGGCTTATGATAAAGACTAACATGTTAAATAATTATGTGTTTGTGCAGGGCCAGCACCCGTACCCAGTGATATCTTCGGTGCAGTCGCTACAGCTGCAACAAACACAACAGGTTAACACGGTATACATTATTTAATACACACTTTATGTTATCATTACTCTCTTCTCTTATGTTTTTGTATATTTCGTTTAATTAAATTATTAAAATGCTTAGAAATGTTTTATAATAATAATAATAATATTCTACCACATTCACACAACACCATCTAGTCCCAAACTAAGCAGAAGCTTGTACTATGGGTACTAGACAATGGATAAACATACATTTATACTTTTTTTTTGTAAATACATACATATCATACATAGAAACACCCAGACCAAGACAAACATTCATGTCCATGCACACAAATGTTTGACTTGAGCGGGAATCGAACCCGCGACCTTCGACGTAGCAGTTGTGTAAGCAACTGCTACGCCCCGCTGCCCGCCCTGCTGCTCCCGCGGCGCCAACTGGTCGTCATAATTTGTTTAGACAGCAATTGATAAAATTCTAAAAGTCTCATTAATGTTTTGTTGTATTTTAATTCTAGTGGTATTGTTAGCTTTTTATGTTTATAAATTCGAATTATTTCCTTACCTGTTTTAATTTAATTTAATTTTGTCACATACGTCATAAACTCATAACATTTTCTAACACTATAGTGTAATATTTTTTTAATATTTTTTATAAATTAAAGATTTAAATATTGACGTGCTTGTTTTGTTTGTTACAGCAACAGCCGCAGCAACTGCAAGTGCAAACGATACAGATACACCCGCAACACCAGCCCATACAGATACATGTAAGTAACGTAGTGATCAGGGTTCAGTGTCGTGTCCTTGGAGAGGCCTATATGATGATGATGATGATGAAAGTAGTGATGAACAGTGGCGGACTCAGGTTTTTGTTTTGAGGGAGGAGGGGCCTTAGTTTTGGAATTGCTTAAACCTGCTTCTTCTTTCTTTCTTTCTCGTGTAAGTTTGTCATCTCTCAATTGTATGTCAGAGTTTTCAGACCGCCTAAAGGCCTCCGACGTCGCCTAACGATTCTTGCCCTGAGACATAAAGTTTGAAAGGGACAGACAGCTTTACGTGCCTTCCAAAGCACGGTAGCGCTCTGATGTAAATGCCACACGTGGTCACCTATCCTAATGGAGACCTGTGCAAGCGTTGCTTAACTTTACCAAACTATGACGAACGGCATGCCATGTCACGCTATGACCGCTAACTCTGACCCTATTGGGCCAGGCCTTATTAAGGAAAAACACAAAAAGTATTTTTTATGGTAGTTTTTTTTATGTAATAATAGGCGGCAAACGAGCAGACGGATCGCCTAATGGTAAGCAATTACCGCCGCCCATGGACACAAGCAACATCACAGGAGTCACAAGTGCGTTGCCGCCCCTTGGGGTTGGGAAAAGGGGATAGGATAAGGAGTGGGATGAGGGAGAAGGAATAAGGGATAGGCCCTCCGGCACTCTCACTCATCGAACGAAACGCAAGTTTAGGTACTGTTACTTTACGCCGGCTCATTCATGCTGAAATCAGCAAGGCTCTACTACCTCGAATGTATTCAATGTAGGTAGTATTCAATGCTCTTTTGGGGAGGGCTAGAGTCTCTTGCAGAGCGCCTGTATCCATAGGAGAGAGGAGAGGGCACTCACCCATTGTGATAATATTTATAGTATTTTCGCTGTATGATGATATGCATGACAGTTCATGACTGACGATTATAATGATGTAACCTAAGGAAATTTAATCGATTATTTATAAATATCTTATTACCAATTAATTCGAAAGTACATGGAATCGTAGTTACCGATTTTAAATCTTCGAAATAAATTCATATTGAAAGTGTTTTGGCAAATACACTTTCAGAAATAAAACGCAGTAGGTACATAATTTTAAAATTCTTTTTTAATTATTCCGGTAACTTTCACTCGAAATAAAGCTCATATCTGAATCGGAATCTTCTCCGACTGAGATAATTAATTGCTGATCTCGAATTCGGTCGAGGTGGACATATTTATCCCAGTCGGTAAATATTGTCGATTGTGTTTTTTCTACGACATTCCTACAATTTTCTGCGGTTACATTTTGGCCCCTGTTTGCAGGCTCTCGTTCAAAGAAGGTCCTCAAACGAAGCACTAACTCAGGGCTTTGAGAGTTTAAAACTATCTTTTTTGTTGTTTTCTGCATTGTACATACCAAATATAACACAACAAAAAAATAACACGCCAAACAGAAAGAAACATAAACCGCATACAAGGCAGATGCACTCGTACTGACGTTTTCGATCACAAGATGGCCGCTCCTATTCATCGAGTTCATGTCGATTCAATGGTGTCAATCTCTACTGACAGAGGTTCCGTTTCATGCATCTGACATTTTGAGGATTATAATTAAATAATTTATTTACAGTTAAAAATAATTATAAAAATAGAGAGAGGCATACTAATATCAATTTACTTTGTAATTTTAACAGATATTATTTTTAATAATTGTTTTTTTTTGCCAATTTATTTTCATAAGTTGAAAGTAGTATGCGTAACATGTAAAATGAGAACTGTCACGCATATCATCATACAGCGAAAATACTATAGTGGTAGTATTTATTATAAATGTATTTTATAAATACAGCCCATTCTAAGCTAGAGAGAAACGATGCGAACTTATGATATGTCACAATGAACACCCATACTCGAAACAAGTATTTATGAATCTCACAAAGTGTGAGATTCATAAATACTCGTGTGGGTATCAAACCCACAACAGTCGTCGCAGTATCAAGCGGCGAGGAGGCCGCTTAAACCACAACTTCGTCGTTGCAGTCATTATGTAAAGCGTATGTGTCTGTTTGCAGGCGGTGGGGGTGCAGCAAGTACAACAGCAGCAGTTGCACGTGGCGACCTCTACATGTCAGACCATGCTGCCCAACATACTGCAGGTATGTTTACAACTCTATATACATTTCAGTTATTGCCAACATTATCGTCCTAGAGTTATACCGGTTGCATTCGAGACTAAAGCGCTTTGAAGACCTGGGGTCTGCTTACTTGCATAACCAGCTATGACAAAATCAGATTTTTTACAAAGAGAAAAATATTATTTTTACATAACATAATGTTATGACAAAATCAGATTTTTTACAAAGAGAAAAAATAAATGAATTCACACAATATGACGTTACAACTTCTGTTCAATCTATGCTTCAATAGGCACTGACATATTTTGTAATCGTATGGCTTTAACCCGTTTGGCCAGCGTGGTATAGTAGGCCAAGTCCTCCTTTCAAGGGAGAGGACCTAGTCCAGCAGTGGACTGTTAAAGAGATGATGATGCCTTTAACACATATAATGTGACTTATTTCGTGTCTACATTCTAGCTGCAGCCAGCGACGGTGGCGGTGTCAGGTCTGAGTCAGCAGGAGCTGGGCGGCGTCACGCACCGCATCATCCTGCAGCCGCAACCCTCCGCCACGCACCCCGCCGTCTACACCATACACCACTGAACACTTAAATCACTCATATATTCTATAATGAACGTATTGGACTGGGGCAGATACAGGATGTTAATGGAGCGGGGAAAGAAAGGTCAGGAGGGGGAATCAGAATCTTTTTAGGATCCAGAATATTGATAGAGCGGGGAGACGGGAGAACTGGCTATTAAGAAAGGTTTTGTACCCCTGCATTTGCAATACTAAACAGGTCATTTGAAAACTAATTATTTTTGGGGAAGGGAAAAGTCTTAAGCCCCTAAGCCTCCTGCCTGGATCCGCCCCTGTGTTAAACTAAATTTGATTTTACGTCACTGACGTCTCGTACGTCGTCGCCCTCCAAAGTTCCCAAAACTTATATCTTCCAAGTCCTTCCACTTCTTCCTTGTATTTTTTTATGCTGGCAATTCTGGATTACTGTATATAGAGTGTCTAAGATTATGTTACAGTTTTAGATTACCTTATTATAACAGACTATATATAATTATTTAGAAATAAGTATTTGACTAAATGTAAATTACATAGGTATAGCCAATTTCTGTCTAGTTGATTTTGTTTATTTGGTATGAAAGTTTAATAATGTTGATTTTTTGTAAGCATTAATTTGGATTTACGATTTTCAAGTTCACTGCATGAAGTGAAGTGAACAAATGCTGATATTTTGTTAAAAATTCTAAAACAACATTGTCAGGTTTGTACAAGTATGTATATGTAGTTGCTAATTATGTTGAAAATAATGTTTGAAGGAATATACTCCGCGGTGGTGTTTCGGAGTATAGGTATTTTTATCTCTGTTGTGGGGGCCCCCGTCTTGTGGGGGCCCCGGGGCCATTGCCCCGCCTGCCCCCCCTTAAATCCGGCCCTGTACCTATCTGAGATCACAACGGAATCAAACACCCGAAACGGCTACATATTGTACACATTTGTACAAAATAAATATGTACAGCTCAACACAATACATTCGAAAGCTGAAAAACAAATCACTTTTCGATATAACCTAAAAATGTACGATTAGGGTGACCATGACTTATAATTACAATGGAATGGGCTACCTTTTTAGTTTTATTTCTGCTACATTATTTTGAAAAAAATATCAAGCCACGGCCTTTCCTGGACAGTCTATTAAATAAAAAGTTATTTTATGAACACCTAATATTCTCACTATCATAAATTCAGCCAAAAGATGATGTGACACAAAAAAGGTGGCAATGAATCGGTTAACAACGAGAGCAAGAGTGGCTCCTATCCACTCAGGAACAACAGGATTAGTTATATAACGAAAATGTATATATACGCCCGGCCAAAAGAATATGGTAAGGGATTGTTTAATAAAACGCGGTATCCATTTATTTCTTTATATATATAAAACTTTTGTAGTAAAGTAGGTATACTAACTTTATTGCTTGGTAGAAACTAAACATTTTAAATTAATTTACACCAAAACAAATATATTATTACTATGTAGGAATCTATATTATAAGCTAAATGTACAAATCACAAGTCTAGATATTAGTGCTAATGGCTATGACTAACTATAATGTATAGTTATTATATAATCAAACATACAAATATAAAATCGAGCATCTTAAATACGTTCAGGCACCAGTTCGGATAGACTTACATCTCTAATACCTATCTACCTACAACTGTATAAACAACTAATTTGCTACCAAAAGGCTAGTTATTTAAGAGTGCTGTACTTGATTACATTATAGAAGGAAGAAAAATTATGATATAATTATTTTAATATCTGTTTGCACTATGGCGTAGCGGTGACTGCGCTGTTTAACAATGTGTAGAGTGTTTTGGGTTTGATGTCACACGAGAAAACACAGTATGATTCTGAAATGTTCTCACTCTACACATTCGTGGTACTTCAATATTTGTAAAATGAAAGTGGGCTTTGTCCATTAAAACAGGGAAAAGTTTGTGTAGTAAGTAGCTTTTTTAAGACATCTCTTTAAATCCTACGGTATACATACCGTAGGATTTAAAGTAAATTATATAATAACTATACATTATAGTTAGTCATAGCCATTAGCACTAATATCTAGACTTGTGATTTGTACATTTAGCTTATAATATAGATTCCTACATAGTAATAATATATTTGTTTTGGTGTAAATTAATTTAAAATGTTTAGTTTCTACCAAGCAATAAAGTTAGTATACCTACTTTACTACAAAAGTTTTATATATATAAAGAAATAAATGGATACCGCGTTTTATTAAACAATCCCTTACCATATTCTTTTGGCCGGGCGTATATATACATTTTCGTTATATAACTAATCCTGTTGTTCCTGAGTGGATAGGAGCCACTCTTGCTCTCGTTGTTAACCGATTCATTGCCACCTTTTTTGTGTCACATCATCTTTTGGCTGAATTTATGATAGTGAGAATATTAGGTGTTCATAAAATAACTTTTTATTTAATAGACTGTCCAGGAAAGGCCGTGGCTTGATATTTTTTTCAAAATAATGTAGCAGAAATAAAACTAAAAAGGTAGCCCATTCCATTGTAATTATAAGTCATGGTCACCCTAATCGTACATTTTTAGGTTATATCGAAAAGTGATTTGTTTTTCAGCTTTCGAATGTATTGTGTTGAGCTGTACATATTTATTTTGTACAAATGTGTACAATATGTAGCCGTTTCGGGTGTTTGATTCCGTTGTGATCTCAGATAGGTACAGGGCCGGATTTAAGGGGGGGCAGGCGGGGCAATGGCCCCGGGGCCCCCACAAGACGGGGGCCCCCACAACAGAGATAAAAATACCTATACTCCGAAACACCACCGCGGAGTATATTCCTTCAAACATTATTTTCAACATAATTAGCAACTACATATACATACTTGTACAAACCTGACAATGTTGTTTTAGAATTTTTAACAAAATATCAGCATTTGTTCACTTCACTTCATGCAGTGAACTTGAAAATCGTAAATCCAAATTAATGCTTACAAAAAATCAACATTATTAAACTTTCATACCAAATAAACAAAATCAACTAGACAGAAATTGGCTATACCTATGTAATTTACATTTAGTCAAATACTTATTTCTAAATAATTATGACGAATCAATTTTCTGAAAACCATAATTTATTAGCGTAAGGATTAAAGTACCAAATAATCGCCGCGACGCGCGACATATAAAAAGCTAGGCGAAGAGAAAAATCGAGGTAGCTTTCCAAACGCTGCCCAACCCAACTGGATCCTGCGGTCGATTTCTTTCTCGAAGTTGTTTCTACCAAGCTGGACTACTTGCCCAACGTAAACATACTCTTGATCAACTTCAAGCATCGTTCTGTCGACATAAACCGGTCCCGGCACAATGTGCTCGTTGAACATAATCTTGGTTTTATCCAGGTTCATGCCGAGACCGACCCGTCGAGAGGCTCCATTTAGGCTGTGCACCATCTCACTCAGCTCTTCCAGGCTCTCTGCCACGATGACGATATCGTCGGCAAATCGAAAGTAGGATATGTACTCGCCATTCATGTTTATGCCCCAAAGCTTAGGGGATATAACATCCCCCTGCCTCACTCCTCGTCGCAACTCAATGGGGCTGGTTTTATGGTCCTGGAGCTGGATGGTTATAGAGGCGGTGTCATACAAACATCTCAACACCTCGATGTAGCACCAATCGATGCGACACCGCTGCAGACATCCAGAACCGCCCAGGTTTCGATGGAGTCGAAGGCTTTCTCGTAGTCCACGAAAGCCATACACAGCGGCTGATTGTACTCGTTAGTCTTTTGTATGATCTGGCGAACAGTATGGATGTGGTCTACGGTGCTATAGCCTTTTCGAAACCCGGCTTGTTCCTGTGGCTGGCAATTATTGAGTTTTCTGGCGAGGCGATTTGTTAGGACTCTCAAGAACAACTTGTAGACGTGACTCAGGTGTGAGATGGGTCTGTAGGTTTTCAGCAGGGTTTTGTCACCTTTTTTGGAAAACAGAACCACCGCACTCCCGCTCCACATCTGAGGTAATGGGCCTTGGTGAATAACGGAATTAAAGAGGCTCGCCGGCTCTTTCAGAACTGCTGTCCCGCCTGCTTTTAAGAGCTCTGAGATGATTCCGTTATCTCCTGGAGACTTGTTGTTCTTAAGCTGCTCGAGAGCCACTCTTACCTCGCCCTGGTTTAAATCAGTGATGTCCTCCGTGTAATGGTGCGTGAGTTGGGCTCTGTGGTCATCATCGCTGGGTCTCGTGGGTTTAGGCATCCGTGATGCGTACCAGTCCTTGTAGAAACTCTCAATTTCAGTGAGAATCTCGAACTTAGAGGTTACGGTTTTGCCATCCGCAGTATTGAGTTTCGACAGATGAGTTCTACCAAGCTGGCAAGCGAAGACTTTGGTTCCTCGATTCTGTTCAATCGCAGCCGTAGTGGCGCGGGTATTGAAACATCGGAAGTCACGTCGCACCAGCTTCCGAATCTTTCTGCGCATTTGACGTTCCCCTTCTTAGCCTCATAAGTTCGAGAGTCTCGAGCGGGAGTTTACTCTGCTTGTTAACGCTATTTCCGGGAAACACCCTCCAAGACACATCCTGTAGCGTTTTGACCACGGCGTCGGTTTTCTCGTCAATAGTGCCATGGGCAACTAACTATTTCATAACGACACCCAAACAAGAACTGCCACACGAGCCTGTAAAAACATCTTAAGATTTAGTACATGGAGATAGGGTCGATGGTAGTCTCGAGGTAGGCAGGGACACCCTAGCCTTTAAAAACATTCTGACTGTATGTTCTTTATCAAGAGGAAGTGGATAATGGTTTCAAAAATGTCATTGGTCTTTAACCCGACGCACGACGTCATAACTAGGGCATGAATATCGGAATATCGAATATCGAAAATATCGGAATATCGGACAAAATATTGTGCCAGAAAATATCGATATTAGATTTGTAAATACCGGGATTTACGATATTTACGACATTGCTTCAAGTAATCATTACCAATGAATTTAATTTATATTACTTTTTCAAAATCGATCACTCGAAGCGCGCTATTACCCGTGCATGTGAGTATTAAGAACAATAAATAATAATAAGTCTGCGGTATTGCGTTGAGTGCGTCTAGCGCGCCAAATATGGTAATATTGCGAGTATTCGTCGTTACCATTTTACCAGTAATTAACTACCGATATTGATCCGTATCTAGTAGTTTTTGTTATATAGTTTTATTTCATTTCATGATAGACAGGCCTTCTTGATTTACCTACCTGTTATAAAATAATTACCTAGCTGCCAAAATGTATATTTATAACTCTTTATTTATGTTCAATAAGTTTTAGTGATAATATCTCAGTCGTTTCTACAAGGCTCTGATAGCCCAGTGGCGGGACTAACAGACTGGAATTCAGAAGGTCTCGGGGTATGAATCCTTGCGATCATCAATGACTTTTCGAAATTCATTTAAAATTGTTATAGAACCTATGTGCGTAATTAATAGTTAATTATAGCTTGTCTCATACCTCGGAGAGCACGTTAAGCTATCGGTCCCAGTTGAACATTTACGTCTGTCATGAAGGAAAGTTAGTACCTTCAAGTATCCTAGCAATGGGCAAATTAATATAGTTTATTTTTCAAGTTGTTCCATTTGCACTCGAATTGCTTAATTACACCAGTTTGTAATAGGTCACTCATTTTTGTCACTAAAGCAGTGAATTAAAATTTACTTCAATCAATCAGCCTATCACTGCTGGACATAGGCCTCTCCCAACATGCGCCACAGTACACGGTCCTCAGCCTTCCGCATCCAGTCTGTCCCAGACACCTTTTTCAGGTCGCAGGCCCATCTAGCCAGGGGCCGCCCTATCCTACGCTTGCCGAGGCGTGGTCTCCACTCTAGGATTGCTCCATCGGCAATCAGTCCTTCTACAGATATGGCCAGCTCACTGCCACTTGAGCTTACTGATTCTGTGAGCTATGTCGGTAATTTTGGCTCATTGTCGGATAACTTCATTTCGGATTTTATCCTTCAAAGAGACGCCAAGCATAGCCCGTTCCATAGTTCGCTGCGTGACTTTTAGTTTGTGGACTAGTCCCACTGTGAGTGTCCACGTCTAGGCACCGTATGTACCATAACACGTAGGACGCATTGGTTGAAGACTTTGGTCTTCAGGCATTGCGGTAGGGGCGAAGAGAAAACTCGACGTAGCTTGCAAATCGCAGCCCAACCCAAATGGATCCTGCGGTCGATTTCTTTCTCGAAGTTGTTTCTACCAAGCTGGACTACTTGCCCAAGGTAGACATACTCTTGAACAACTTCGAATATCGATCCGTCGACATAAACCGGTCCCGGCACAATGTGTTCGTTGAACATAATCTTGGTTTTATCCAAGTTCATGCCGAGGCCGACCCGTCGAGAGGCTCCATTCAAGCTGTGCAGCATCTCGCTCAGCTCTTCCAGGCTCTCTGTCACGATGACGATACCGTCGGCAAACCGAAGGTGGGATATTATGTTCTCGCCATTAATGTTTATGCCCCGTCCAGTCCAGTCCAGCGTCTTAAAGACGTCTTCGAGGGCGTTGGTGAAGAGCTTAGGGGATATTACATCCTCCTGCCTCACCCCTCTTCGCAACTCGATGGGGCTGGTTTTACTCTCCTGGAGTTGGACGGTCATAGTGGCCGTGTCAAGCATCTCAACACCTCGATGTAGCGCCAATCGATACGAAACCGCCCAGGTTTCGATGGAGTCGAAGGCTTTCGTGGTTTCGTTTCGTTACGCTCGTTGGTCTTCTGTACAATCTGCCGAACAGTATAGATGTGGTCTACGATGCTGTAGCCTTTTCGAAACCCGGTTTGTTCCGGTGGCTGGAAATCGTCGAGTTTTCTGGCGAGGCGGTTTGTTAGGACTCTCGAGAACAACTTGTAGACGTGGCTCAGGAGTGGTCAGGAGGAGTAAAGTTTCAGCAAGGTTTTGTCACCTTTTTTGAAAAACAGAACCACTGCACTCTCCGTCCACGCCTGATGTGTTAGGCCTTGGTGGAAAACGGAATTAAAAAGGCTCCAGCTCTTTCAGAACTGCTGTCCCACCTGCTTTTAAGAGCTCTGTGGTGATTCCGTCATCCCCTGGAAACTTGTTCTTAAGCTGCTTGAGAGCCACTCTTACCTCACTCTGGTTGTCATCAGGGAAGTCTTTCGTGTAATGGCGCGTGAGTTGGGCTCTGTGGTCATCGCCGGGTCTCGTGGATTTAGGCATCCGTGATGCGTATAAGTCCTTGTGGAAACTCTATTTCAGCGCGAATCTCGAACTTGCAGGTTACGGTTTTCGGCCATCCGCAGTATTGAGTTTGGACAGATGAATTCTACCAAGCTGGCGAGCGGAGACTTTGGTGCCTCGATTCTGTTCAATCGCAGCCGTAATGGCGCGTATTGAAACATCGGAGGTCACGTCGCACCAGCTTCCGGATCTTCCGATTTAGGTTTCTTCCATCCGTCGAAGACGTCTACGCATAATTATAACATTCCGCTTCCTCGCCTCATAAGTTCGAGTCTTGAGCAAGAGTTTACTTAGCGTTTTATTAAAATTAAAATAATTATTAAAAATATATTAAAATTTACTTATTTCATCTCAATATTTCTTTTTAATTTAATGTTTAGACCCTATTTCCCATTTTTCATGACTTTTCATTCGTCTGATTTCTAGTATCGGAAATATCGAAAATACCGATATTGAGAAAATGGGCCGATATTGCGACCCCTAGTCATAACTGAAGGAATGAGCAAATATTGTGCGAAGAACCGTTCCACAAAACTGCAAAATTGTGATGAAGTCCAGAATTCTGTCCTCCAAGATCAAATGCGAGATTATTCAAACTTTGTTCAGCAATGTACAACGAACATGCTTATACGTCGCAATCAAAATCAAGAGACTGTCAATACATTCTGGCTTTGCTTTACACTAATGTCCAATCAAAGAACGAAGTTAAGTGGAGCTGCTGAAGAGTGGGCTTAAGTTACTATAAAAGTATGCAACAGAGCGCCTATACGAGCACGAGATATCGAAGACCCATTTAGAGTCAGTGATGAATCTAGTCCGGGTAAAAGTCACGGGATGTATCCGCCGAGAGCTAGCGACACAGGGGCACGGCAAATTGAGTACTAACGAAAAATCTGTAAAATTGTTGTCAGTACTATAAAATTCATCGCTGAACACGAATTAGCCTTCCGAGGAAACGACGAAATCATTGGATTACGTTTTACAAGTTAACAAGTTTTTACAGACCGACCAAAATTGGATCTGCTGTGCGTGCATTGGAGTCTTTAAAATCATTCGTCGAATCTAAAAGAGACAATTTTGATAAATACATATAAGCAGCGAAGCAACGTACAAAAAGGACTGTGAAGAAGACCAATTTAAGAAAGGGTTTTTCTATAGCATTTTTGAAATTATTACCGAACATAGAAATTACATTAAGAATGTATTTGGTTTTAATGGTATCCCATTGCACCGGAGAGCGCTCGTTCTCCAAAAAAGTAGGTCCTATATTATCAAGAATAGGCTCCGAACGACAATGGGATAAAACCGGCTATCGAAACTAACCCTACTTAGATTTGAAAATTATTTACTCCGCGAGCTATACTTCAGCGAAATAATCGGCGACATTTCGTACAAAAAAGTTCGCAAAGTGCCATTTCATTAACACCGTATTTAGTTTGTTTAGTTATTAATAAACTGTATTTTTATATATCTTTTTATTTAACGAAGTTTAATTTACTGACAGCGTATTTTTAAAAAGTTTAAGGAAAAATTATACGGTTAATAAATAGGGGCCCCCACAGCTACGTTGCCCCGGGGCCTCCAGACCTTTAAATCCGGCCCTGGATAGGTACAATTAATTATTTATTTGCACAGCGTCAGGATTGAGGAGCCACATACATTTGTATTTTTTTACAAATTCCCTTGATCTTACAAGTCTATAATGTTAATACAAAAATGATTACAACTACTACAAAATGACCATAAAATGAAAACATAATTCGAATGACTACTTTCACGGAATTCACACTCGCATGGCGTATGGATTGAGGAGCCACACTTAAAGTATAATATCTTCCTGAATATCAAAGATGCAATCCTCAGATTTTTTGTAGATGCTGTTCACAGTTAGTACAAAATGATACAAAATGTTCATAAATATTCATTCAATACTTTTCGAGTTCTAGGGTGGCTCCTCAGTTCAGACGTATGTACTGAGGAGCCACCTTTACATTGATATAACTTTTTAAATATTTTAGTACAAATTTCAACATTTGGCCTACAAAATTATTTCTCTTCGTACTAAATAACGGACCAAGCTTCGTTGTAAAATCTGAAGTGGCTCCTCAATCCATACGGACACCCTTTTTTCACCAACACTTAAGCTAGGCCCCATACGTTTGGTCTATGACGCGCCAGGTGCTAAATATTAAAAAAAAAAATCCTCCTAAATATTAAAAATAATGGCCAGGCGTACTAACGACTTCATTGTTCAATGTAGAATAAAATAGTAGGTACCTACGTATAGTTACGGTACGTGTAGTTTTCGTAATCTCATAATTTTTTAATTTGTTTTTAGTTCATTTTATTTTATTTTATTTTAATCTTTTCGGAAAACTTACAGCTAACAAATACATACAATTTACAATTTTATAAAGCTGAGGGCCATTTACAAGTTTTCACAAGTAAAAATTAATTTAAAAATTTAAAAGTTCATTTAAAAATGACACACCACGCGCGTCATGGGCCATGAACTGATTAAGCTACACTGGGGGAACGTCCGTCTCTCTTGCTCTTACACTGGGGGACTGGACTGGACTGCCACGCCGCCAAGCGGCAATTTGGGTCGCAGAAAGTTTATCTTCAGAGCGCCCATAGGAAATATGCTCTATTGGCGATGCTAAGTTTCTTACCAAGCGATCTTGCCGACCTTGCGGCGAAATTTAGAAGTCGTCCATTTACGACTCTTTCACATCTGTGAGAGAGTCGTGAGTACCTAGTGATCTCACTAGGCTAGGTAGGTAGGTAGGTTGACACTTTTGACAGCTATCAATACAATTGCCACCATAACCCAAAGAAATATAATGTGAACGTGGGAATTCCCATAACCTAGAAGCATAGATATAATACTTATTATATAATAATGAAACGTGGGAATTCCCATAACCTAGAAGCATAGATATTTAAAAATCTGTATTCATTGCTAGAAGCAAAGTTTTATTGTAAGCTGTCAAGTGTCGTACCTCGACAACTTGCAAATTTCGCCGCTAGAGGTGCGCGGATAATCTTTGCAGTAATCTGAATTTTTTGGCTGCGCTTCGCTATAAATGCGCCGGCTCCCAATCGATGTCAGTTGCGGTGGTTTTATTCACACACAGACAGAAGAGAGAACATAATCCCTATTTAAAATAACATAACTTTACGCCTTTTATCCCCGAAGGAGGAGGCAGAGATGTTATACACACCCACACTTCGCCTGTTATGTTTCGGTCCCAATATTATAGGGGGGGGCGGGCCTATTGCCATCTATCGGACACATTATCAAGCGAGCGATAAATAATTAACATTTTTAATTTAATACATACCACATAACTTCGAAGTCAGATGTATGCCTGGGGTACCTGGGGACCATAGTCTCGGCAGTCCGTTACGTACACCACTGGGCCGCCGCTTTATTTTATTTATCGCAGCTTTAATCCCTATTAAATTTTTCTTTATAAAACAAAGTCTGTCTTCTTGTCTGTCCCTATGTATGCTTAGATCTTAAAAACTACGCAACGGATTTTAATGCGGTTTTTTAATAGATAGAATGATTTAAGAGGAAGGTTTATATGTATAATTGACGCGGGTGAAGCTGCTGGCGACGTCTAGTATAAAATAAAATAATAAGTCTCGAGAACCTTCTCTCGCTCCTATTGCCGAGTCCATGATTTGTGCCGGCTACCCGTATAATACTTATTAATCTATGGTCCCGCGCCTATTGAGAGTGCAACAAAGCTTGGGGCACGACAACACGCTTCGTACCAAATTATCTCTTGTCACATTCCGCAGCATACTGAAGATGTTAATTAAAATCGGCATATCGACTGTTTACTGGCAATAGGTCCTATCTGATTTTTTTTTGGATTTTTGGATTATTACTGCAATCGATCCTATCTGACTCCCTTGTCCAGAGGAGATTCTAAGCGGGTATTGGTTTATTTGAAATTCACGCTAAAATCAACGCTAAACGTAACGTCCTATCAGAGCCCTTTTTGAAATAAGAAGCAACAAGTACTATCTAATATTATCTTCATGTTTTCCCTTGTTCTTCGTGCAGTCAGTGGCGTAGCGTGGGGGGGGGGGGCGGGGGGGCCATGGCCCCGGGCGGCACATTTAGGGGGGCGGCAAAAGACGCCGCGAAAATAAAACTAATTTTTTAATACTTGGCGCGCGTACTGACACGATCCTAGACCCTAGTAGGATCGTGCCTAGGGCATGGATCCCGGAATTCCGAGATTTCGTAATTCCGGAATTTCGGATGTTTTTTTCCGATATTACAATATCGGAATTGAGAGCGCAAATATCGTAATACCGGTATTCATAAATAATACAAAGTGACTTTTCAAGATAACATTTTTTTGAGAACGTGTCCAATAATACACAGTGTTAGGTCACCATTCCTTCCCCAGCGACACCGGGCTGCCCCTTGAGTGTTTCCTATATCCCCGACATTTTGCTGATTCTGTGAACGACCCGTGACCATAGTTGACAAAATGTACCTACTCATGGAAGCAGATCCAATGCTAACCACATCAGAGTTAGCTTCAGTGTTGACGATTTATGAAACAATTCTAATTCTTTTAAACTAAATTAGAAAGCAAACAATTGCAGAAATAATAAAGCAAATTACACTAACAAACACGCATTGAGTGCTATGTGAGTTTACCCAAGCGTCACAATATAGAGGGAATATTAAAACCTATCGTTTCTTGTGATGAAAAAATGGGTCCGGTCTGACAATAGGAATCGCTCATCAAAGTGCTTGAACCAAGGTGAACCGACCAACTCCTGCACTAGGAAAGTTCATTCAGAAAAAGTACTGTTTGTTGTCTGTGGAAACAGTGCTGGTATCATGCACTTCAGCTTCCCAGGATCTGGACAGCATATTACAGTAGCAAACACTGTCAACAATTGCAAACAATGATGGAAAGGTGCCTGTTAAACAACCGAAACCGGCCAATCATAATCATATCTTTATTCGTTAGAGTCTACTGCTGCTTGAGGACAACGAACACTTAGATCACATGGGTACTTCGCGAAAGACGGTCGCTAAATTAGAGAGAGCTGAGATTAAGATTCCGACACCCTCCATACTCCCTAGAGCATGTGACCTTCACAAAAATCTTTCTACATTTGCATTCCTTCACGCGTTCCACTAACTTATGTTAATAATAACGATCTGGAAAATGGAGGTAATTGGCGGTCATGGTCAGTATACCAATAGATTGTTTCTTACTGCTGGTTCGTATACCGTTGCCGTCATGCTCACTAAAATGTCATTTCTTGTGGTGGCGTCGTGTGTCGGGTCATCCCTGTCCCTCTAATATGGCGAGAGGGATGATGGCTGGCACATGCGTCATACTCGTGAACGGGTGCTACATGTGATGACTGGTCGATGACGGTCTTGCGGGCTGGTATTAGATTTTAATATTTAACTGCATCATTTCCATCATGGTTCTGATCACTTTCGCGGATTGCCTGCATTATTAGGTATATATAATGTAAGTGGATGCTCCTGTTTCACCATGTCTATTCTGAGGAGGCTAACCAAAATTATTATGCTTGAGTATTATTATGTACAGTAAATATATACAAGTGATATAGAAGATGTAACAGTTGCAGCACCTTACAAAATGTAAATTGTGTATTATGCAAAACCTGGCGATGAAAAAGAGTGACCGTGAGTTTTATTGCCCGTTGTTTCTCATGGTTCTACCTATTGCTTTGCGAACGTGGCACTAAATGTAAATGTAGAAGCATACAGTAATAATGTTTTAAATTTGAGTATAAGTAATTATTTTATAAATTTATTATTTTGACGTTCATAAGCGTCACATTGTGACCCAAATGAATAAAGGATTTTGAATTTCAATTTGAATTTGTCACTTGCTCTAATAGATTATCACTATTTTGGAAATTGAACAAGGTCATAGGAATAAAATCGATTTCAAAGATTTTATTGATTCTTGCCCCCACGATTTTTCAATAACATAAAACGAGGAACTTGCATAAACTGTCACTTTATTCCCAAATGTTATTTTAAAGTTTAGTAATATTTGTTTTTATTTTAACCGTTACTGTCCCACTGCTAAGCAAAGGTCTCCCCCACACTCTTCCTTAAATGCTGATCTTTGGCTTTATTTTGCCAGTCTGCTAGCAAAATATCAAGGTCTTACACGCTACAACTAACACGCTACTTTACTTTACGTTGGCAAACCATGAGCTAGGAATTTTGAGAATCGGTCTGGTTTTATTATTTTAATGTTACATTTTAGATTGCCTGATTTTATAACAATGTTTAATTGTACTATTATTCTTCGGAACTTTTTACTACTTAGGCTTGAATGTTCATGGCTTGCTAATTAATAAAAACTGCAAAAAATGTTGAGCTGTTCAAATTCAATGGTAAAATCTTTCTATAGACTGATGAAAGTATATAACTTGTTTAATTTTGGCATTATACACGTTATTTTATATTAGAAATTTGAATCTTTCTAGAACATGACGACTCCGGAACCAGTTCCGGAATTCCGGAATTGACACTCCAATATCGTAACTCAGTTCCGGAATTCAATATCTTCCGATATTACAAGCCCTTTCGTGCCGCGGCGCGGGCGTAGTAGAAAGAACACCAATCGAAAACAAAATCATGATCATGATGTTCATTACGTGAAAACTTGCTTGTGTCCGTTTATTAATTCTTGAATAGGTTGCAATATTACGGTGATCTGCAAGCCTGTTATTAGTAATTAATAAATCCATATATCAGGGCCGAGCCGCCCCTGTGTGCGATGTGTGCCGCCCCTATTGCCATGACGCAACTGGCGTATATAGGCGTCAGGGCAATAGGGGTGACGCGTGCCAGATAAAATAATATAACATAATCTTTATAGTTGAATAGGGAAGAAAGCAGGTACAGGACTCCTAAGACAATAGTCACACCTGCGGTTTAACTATACTCTATTTGAACTTTGACTCCAATATTTATGATATTTGCGTTAAAATCAAAGCCTATTATTTCACATAAACGCCTTCTACTAATTTTTGGACGCAACAGCCCCAATTCCCGGCAGCTTCGTTATTTACGGCCAAGAACGTGGTGGCGGGCACGGCAGGGCATGTGTTCTGTAAGACTATCGGGCTACGGCAGGCTACCAAAATCAATTATACAGTATACCTTGCGTCTTGCGTCAACGAACAAAATCTACGGTAAAAGAACACCTCGCCGAGCTCAAGGTAGAATTAAGTCACATAATGTGGCACATACTGCGGTTATCAGAAGTCCGATGACAGGGAGAGGACATGGTAACTCTAGAGTCAGGTGACTTTTGCTACCATCGAGAAGGCGACCTACTCTTGGGGTGGCGTCGGTCTCCTGGTCAGGAGGAACAGTTTGTGGAAGTCGGTAGCGTACCTCGCCGTAAACTTACTCATAGGGGCGGTCTAAAGGTGATGATTTCTAGTATATGCGCGCAACTCAACTCACCCTCACGAGATGACTGAGGCCACGTACCACGACTGTCCAGGACACTACATACATAGGTACATATATATCGTCACGCCTTTTATCCCCAAAGGGGTAGGCAGAGGTGTATTTCTACACCCACTTTTCGCCAGATATACTTTCATCATCATCAGCCTTTAACAGGCCACTGCTGGACTAGGCCTCTCCTTTGAAAGGAGGAATTGGCCTACTATGCCACGCTGGCCAAACGGGTTGGTATAGGGTTTGTATCAAGTTTTCCTTCTCTTACAGTGGTGTTCTCTGCATAATATGTTCCCTTTGTCGGCTCTTACGACACCCATGGGATGATATGGGGTGGTGACATTCCGTATTCTTAATCCGTAACCACACGGACGTATATATACTTTAGTCCCACGTAATAAGGGGCGAGCCTATTGTCGTACCGGGCACATTTCCAGACTCCGTGCTGCTACTGAGAATTTCGTGACAGAAAAACCCAATAACACTACCCGACCCAGGAATCGAACCCGGGACCTCCCGATCCCACGCGCACATTTATGCCGCGAGACCAACGAGGCAGTCGTATAGGGTTTGATGTCGAGTTTTCCGTCTCTACGCAAAGATGGTATTTGCATCGTGTTATCCCTTAGTCGCCTCTTACGACACCCACGGGAAGATAGGGGGTGCTGACACTTGTATTCTATGCCGTCAACCACACGGCTTTCAGTCCAGGACACTGTTAAGGCAATACCTAGTAAGACCAAAGCTCTGTACTTCAACGCGAAAGTGGAAGTACAAGAACGCGGCGAAATGAAAATCGGAGGCCACGGCGTGGGGCACGAGAATCATATGGCCGAATGCTAGTTAACTACCTCGTAGCCGAGGACCTTTTTCTATGAACTCCTTTTGTAAGAAGAAACCTCACAGGCAGTGGACGCCAAGACGCCAGTGGTGGCCAAATCAAGACGGACTGAAACCACATACTTAAAGACGGTGATCAATACAATAAACACCTGAAGCTATCACCGAAAAGTACGAGGCTCTCTTAATATAAACCTCAGAATTGAAAGGGCCCAGTCAATGAAGCCTTACGTTGCTCCTCAGACTTACGTTGCTCCTCCCACCGACGGCCACAGTGGTCACGGTACTAGGAGATTCATCTCGAAAGATCTGCTCCACATAGAGAAAAAACAAGTAGTCTAAACTGCCAGCCGAGACTCTCGAACCGATGAGGAAAAGACGCGAGATGCCATCCTGTCAACTGTCTTCGCCGGAAGGACAGGCCGTAAAACGACAAATACGAAATCTTACGCAATGGGACCTACGACGCATTAACACTCGAGCCATCGAGGCTGCGATCTAGAAAACCCAGGGATCATAAGTATTCGCTCTGCAGTTTAGGCGACCCAATCAAACGACAATACAATCATCCGCAGGCCGAGGCCGCATCCTGAACTCAAAGTTCGAGATTCTCGAAGACGTTGAAAGGTTTTATCGACACTTGTTTACTTCGCAGGCAGACCGACGACCACAGTGCTCTACGGACGCCCCACTACACCGAAGCCTTCCCGAATGTCGAGGTGTGGTCGGCTCTTAAAAACGACAAAGCATCTAGTGATGACGGAAATTTATCGACATTTAACTTATTAAAATCCTTTAAGCGGTCTAGGCCTAGACTAAGCTATACTTATATTGCAGCTGAGAAACAGCCGCCGCGCTGCCGTGCGCGACTCATTCTTCTTCTTCGTGTCAATGGTTTCAGCTATATGAGACCTGCATAATATTCGGCCACTTGAATTGACCTTGCCCCATGTGAATGTGGTGAGCTGGAGCAGACAATGGATCACTTGCTGATATGCCCTTCTTGCCCGAGCACCTGCACTGTGTCTGAGCTCTGGGAGGCCACTCCTAACGCGACCCATTAACACCGCTGAGAGCTGCCACATTATGTCGTAAAATTACTATATGCTCTATGATATTCGAGCAAATGAGACGAATCAAATGACAACATTTCTTTTTTTATTCTTTAAGTCGTTCAGCGTGTAAAGCCGAACTAAAGGACATACTAATAAACATACCAAAACCCGAAAAACGTTATACTTTTGCGGAAACATTGGGGTAAAAAGGGGGCGGCGAATTGCCGAACGGCCCCTGGCGGCAGAAACCCACGCTACGCCACTGCGTGCAGTGTGTGTAGTTAGTGCTCGTAAGTATTTGAAGAAAACTGAAGTTTATCTTTCGCGAAATGTGATTCTGATGAATGTCAGTGATAGATAACTGTATTTTACGTCATCGGAAACAAAACAAAGGTAAGATAACTTATGTTATAATATCAAAATCAAAGTTTAGAAAAAGTTTTGAGATAGGACTAATTGGAACATATTTTTACAGACGAAGTATTAGCCGATAGGACTAATTACATCTAGCAAATGTATGAGATTGCCTGTTTTTGACTCATGTTTGTTTTATAAATGTGTTCTACAATGCTTACATTTTGTTATTTTTTTATAGGCAGCAATGTTACGGAGTGGTCGCGGCAAGCAATTAGTTAGGTACCCTCCAATAAAGAAAAACAGCCGGATAAATATTCACCTGCCTAATCTAATATCTTCCAGCTTACTAGGTAGGTACCTACCATCTCCTGTACCAATCAAGAAATTGGTTTACCACCCCAAGGTTAAATGTCGCTTGCATTTTATAGAACAGTAAAGATAAATTTCGCTTGCACCTCGATCTGACAATGTTTGACAACCTTATGCAAATTATTAGTCACCAAGAACCTAAATCAAAATTGGTAAACACTGTCTTGGTCGACTGTGACCTACTATTATTATTCTGTACCTACCAAGCACCAACATACCTACTTACCTATCTACATCGTACGTAGCTAAGTTCGGGAGATAGGTATCTAACATCGTATTTACCTACCTTTCATTATCTATCATTGCATTGATACCTAGTTACTATTTCAATCTGTGTACCTGCCTAGACTATCGACCTCCGTGCTTGCTTATTATCTATATTCCTAGCTTATCCTTTTAGTAGGTATGTGATTTGAAATGCAGGTAAGTACTGTACAAGGTGTTATTTTCCGGGAAAGATCTACCTAGGCAGTTCCTAGTACTACTAAGGTGCCTATGTAGGTAAGTTGCTGGGGACCCTAATTCGTGTGAAAAATATCACCCAAACTACCTACCTTCACCTGTATCTACCTTTTTATATACCCTATCTGTGTACCTTACCCAGATTACCTATACCTACCTATTTACATACTGACTTAGCTTACTATCTATTTATCTTCCAATTTTATTACTTAGCAGCGGATTCTTGCTGGAGGCGAGAATCCTCGAATTAAAATACCTATAATTGATTAATGTTATAATATTTCAGGTAAAAATCATTAGCCAAATTGAAGAATGTTGTTATTAGAAGGTGACTCCCTGAAAACTCAATTTTTTTTTTGCTGAAGTGAAGATACCTGAAGACCTAAAATTAATAAGCGACATTGGTGAAAGTTTCTCATCATTGGGTTTAGAGCTAGTTCTTGACTAAGATTTTAACGCGTCCCTAAACCCGTCTCAAGATATCAGTTGATTCGGTCACTATGGCACTATGCTTGAAGACGTTTGCTGCGACGTGACTGGAGATGAAACTTTTACTTCTGTACTTGCTGGCAATGAAAGTCAGGACGCTGGAACTAGTAGTTGCGCTCCAGAAAATGTGCAATGCGAAATCCCCCAGACAAATGCACTATCGCAAGATAGTAATGATCATCCTGAATCATCAAATCCAAGTACAAGTAGCACTGTACCACTACATGTTACAGACGAAGATCCTAATAGTCATAATTATAGTTGCAAAACTTCTGAAAAATTCTGAATAATTCCGGAATACTTCTGGGAAAGTTTCTTTAAATCTGAATTATTCAAAATGGATTTAATTAAGATTTTTATGTTTTCCTTGCTGAAAAATCGTATTTTGCATCGATCGTCGATCGCCGCCGCCCCTCTGTGCGCCGGCCGGTGCCGCCGCGCTGGCGCCGCGCCGCGCACGCCCGACTGCCACGAGTCGATGGCGATGGCGGTGCGGGGTGCGGTAAGAGGGGAGATGCTCCCCGGAGAAGTTTTCCCCCCCGCGAGAAAGATTCGTACCCCGCAATCGAATGTTTCCGCCGAATATTTCGCCCGAATAATTCAATGGGAATAAACGTGTTTGTTTGTGCTGTGGTGGGTTTTTATTATAAATGGGATTGAATAAGTATATGTTGATGTTTTTATAGGTAAGTAGATATGTTAGCCTGCGATTAACAGAATTTTTATGCTTTTGTTTTTAAGTAGGTACCTACTTATTTCGAAATCGAATGCTATTTATTTTTGTAAATGTCAATTGTGGAATAAAAAACCAGGCCAAGCATATCTGATTTGTTTTTTTAAAAAGGGTTACCTACCTATGTTTTTGGTTAGTTTGTATGTAGGTCTGTACGCATCGCGAGTATTTGCGAGTCGCATAGGTAGCTAATCATTACCTACCTACTTAACGCGTATAATAGCCCAGTCAATAAAAACAAATAAAGGCAAACCTTGTAAGCAAACAAAGATAATATAATTTACAACTTCCAAGCGCGAATAGTTCGTAAGGTCGACTTTCCTGGTTATTTTTTGACAGTTGAAATATTCCCAAAGTTTCGGAATATTTCGGAATACTTCCGAAGTATTCGGCGGGAATGATTCGGAATTTTTCCCGCCAGCATCTATAGTCATAATATGGACAAAGGACGAAAAAGAAGGAGCATTGCAGAGCCAGATCAATGGAAATGCAACGTAAATAAAACCTAAGAATGGAAGGAAAACTATATTTGGGGTTCACCAGAGAATCTGACAAAGTAATTCAAAACAAACCAAAACAGGGCCGTCATATGAAATAAACATGCAAAAGTGAAGTGTGTAAAAATCGAAGTATAGACTCTGTGACAAGTTTACAGAAGAACAGAGAAAAGGAATATTTGAACATTTCTGGTATATTGATTGGAATGGATGGATGTCAAGAAGGAAATTTACAACTACAAGTGATGCTAACCACAGGACCACTACACGTGCTTCAAATATAGAAAGCATTACAAGTTTGAAACTATTCTTTCATTCACTGCCTAAAATGCCATCCCATTATGCACTCCAAAACTCTTCGAAACTTTATTTAGAACCAATGTTTTCATCAAAAAATTACGTCTGCAAGCTGTACAAAGTCTATGCTGAAGAGAAAGGGTTTGAAGTTTTCAGTTTCAAGAAGTTTTGTGAAATTGCTGTAGAAAACAGCGAAAATTTAGGTTCAATGTCCTATTGTGTGCCAAATTTTCGTGCAATAAGTCCTAAGTCGCGCCCTGACGACTGCTTTATAGATGTACTAGCTGACCCGGCAAACGTTGTTTTGCAAAATTTTTTTTTTT
Source organism: Euclidia mi (assembly GCA_944739405.2). Taxonomy (NCBI): domain Eukaryota; kingdom Metazoa; phylum Arthropoda; class Insecta; order Lepidoptera; family Erebidae; genus Euclidia; species Euclidia mi. Next base: position 30,554,574 of record OX123201.2, on the reverse strand, counting down.
TTGAAAAAATAGATGTTGGCCGATTCTCATAGATACCGGATAAGCACAAAAAAGTTCATCAAAATCGGTCAAGCCGTTTCGGAGGAGTATGGGAACGAAAACTGTGACACGATAATTTTATATATTAGATAAAAGTTAAATATTATGTTCATTAAAGAGTCTAAAATTACTAATGACGTGTTTTTTTTTGTATTGCCTACTTACCTCAGACTTATATTAAACACATTTTTGTCCGTCCTGAAAAGTTGGAAAAAATTAGTTAGGACCTTTTGCCAGTAAACAGTCGATATGTCGAAACGAAAGCCAGCCCAATCTGGGTTAGGTACATTTAAAGTTATTTTAATACATTTAGCACTTATTTTACCTAACAAAGAACGGTAAGCACCGGCGCGTTACGTAGCATTTTGTTCAAAAGTCCTGACCTCTACACTAGCTTGACAGCGGCGGATCTAAGCTTTCCTAAGCAAGAGTGCAACCAAACCAATCCCCGAACTAAATAGTGCCACTTCTAGGCCGGTACTCCGTTAAGGTAATAAAAGGGTGCAAAATAAAACAACCAGATACTAAAACTTATAATTAAAATTTAATTACTTTAAAATTAAGATAATACCTTAATCAAATTAATTCATTTATAATTATAATATCCTTGAACGAACTCACAGTGACCAGAAGTTTCGACTCACACAGAATGATTCCACATTATACAGCGGTATCATGCTACAAGTACATAAACTGACCAACTGATATTGGTTGTACTAGACTTCTCTTTTTCGATTACTAGTAAGTTTAAGAATTACTTCCTGTACTTGTAGCATAATACACATTTGGCACATAACACTGAATTATTTATATCACAAATAATATTGAACTGACCACTGTGCTCACGTATTAACTAAAACTCGCGCAAGGCTCCGCTGACATACAATATTATAAAACACAATGGAGAACTAACTTTTAAGTTATAAGACTTAAACAAACTCGATATAGAAACGTACATATATCCCTTAGGGCGAGAAGAACCGAAAATCCTAGATAACCCTTTGCCTAGCCATAACTAAATTGCAGCGATTCTAGTAAGCAAGTGATTGTGCACATACCTACATACTACATATGATGGCACTGCGCGTAGTTAGCACTAGCAGCACCATGCAGTAAGTTATATTACAATTTTAAAATATTGTAAACCGATATTGAGGCAATAAATTATTATAAATACAAAATTGTTTGAAATTAAATACACAAGAATATATTATACATTTCCATCATTTGAATTAATAAGATATGCGCCATCCACTTGCTTAATAGTATACACGCTGCTTCTCTACCATAATGAACCCATGCAGGACTCATCCATATATCCTCTCAAAGGAGCTACATTTGGAGTTCGGACCAAAACATATATACTGCTTTTAGCATGATCAGCTTGCGACAACGATTTTTTCTCTTAGACCTACCTAACAACAGAAATTCAAACGGTTGATAGGTGTGCGTTCGCGCAGCGGAATGTTGTTGAATTTAAAGATTTTAATTATGCAGATATTTAGTGTATGACGTCGTATAATTGTGTATGGTAAAAAAAAAATTGTGCACGCAGCCATTGTGGAGAAATTCACCAAAAACTGATTCCGCTGGGCGAACGTTGTCCTGGCGGAACTTTTTTTAATCCATTGACTTTAGAAGAAAAGAGATGTGTCCAAAAATTAGTGTGTATTTGTGTGTAATTGTGTATGTATGAATAAAATTGGTGCATGCATAAACTTCGGAGAAATTCAAGTTTCCGCTACGCGAACGTTTGGCCATTAGCTAGTTTTCATATAAAGCGCTTACATAGAGAGCTGTAATTTTTTACATACGTTGTTTTGAATTTGTTTATATTTGTTTAAAAAACAGATTTAGAAAAAATCGTAGGGCTTAAAAGATAAAAATATAAACGTAAAATACGCTTATTAGGTCTTAGTTCTTAAAGTATGCACTTTGGGGTCTAGATTTTCACATTTATACAAACCTTGTAAGTGTCTGCAACATGTTGCCAAGTATCAATGATGTTCCGTTGGTAATTAAAGAGTTATAGGACAATTTACCATGAATAGATCACTGTTTACAAAGCAGTCAAATATCACGACGTTCTAAAGGAATTGCATGGTAAAATGTATGCCAATAATTAGTGTATTCGTTCAACTATTCACATGCAAAATTTCATGTCATTAAATTCAGTAATTATAGAAAAACAATTGTAATACTGACGAAGCATCGAAAACCTACATAACCCGGCCAAGTTCGGATAGTTACAAAAAAGCGGCCGTGCAATATATTTAGGTAACATCCCAAAATGTACAGTATAATACCGGTATTGAATTGGTATAGGTGATAACACAATTGTTGTTTCAATATAATTTATAGGTCATTTACTTTTGTACACCTACTTTTTTAAATGTATTTGACTATGACAGAAAGTAGGTACTATTTACGTAGGTACTTTATTTAAGTACGGCTTGAGACTTGAGATATAATCTAGATATATTATTAAAATTTAAGACAAATATAATTCATACAGCTAATTTCTATTGAAGAGTTCATGGATCAGAATTCTAACTATAGACCTCTTAGGGAAATTAAATAATTACCACATGTAAATACTACTGTTTAGGTAAATATTTATCATATTGTAGTTTATTACACTAACCAATGGACTAGATATGCACGAGCGTTCCCCTTTGCAACTTTAGTGGATCAAACAATCTAATAACTTAAAAAAACTACTTCTTGAATCGATTTTTTAATTGATGTATACCGTTGTACTGGTAGTTAGTGACTTATGTATGTGAGCGTGTTCCCCCGAACCCCACCAAAATATGCAGAATTATTTTGTTCAAAGCGGTACGCTAGTTCTTTGTTTAAATAGTCTAAGTATTGTAGTTATGAATTGATCAAAAATATTCTAGTGTGAAAAAATAGACAACGCGCCGTGCGCAACGAGCGATAGGCGGCTTCCCGCTTGAAACGGTACTTCCATCCTTGAAGAAAAGAGAGGGCAATATGTTTAGTAAACCTGTTTTAGTTAAAACACATTTAAGTCCATTGCTGTCGTTGCAAGCGTTTGTTAACGTTATTATAATTACATAATTATGTAATATGTAATTTAAAATATTTTTGTACACGGATATTTAAATACTTGTTAATTGAAGATTTATTTTTATCGTAGATAGTTGCGTTATTATTTAAAAAATATTTTTCATTCAAGAAATGCAATTGTTTTATTTTTTCCTAACGCTTGTGTACGCAACTGTACCATATTAATAAATACTATATTGGAAGGTTAAGAACGTTTCTTAGATATATGGCACGGCCGCTTTTTTGTAGCCATCCGAACTTGGTCGGGTTATGTAGGTTTTCGATGCTTGGTCAGTATTATAATTGTGTTTCTTTAATTACTGAATTTAATGACATGAAATTTTGCATGTGAATAGTTGAACGAATACACTAATTATTGGCATACATTTTACCATGCAATTCCTTTAGAACGTCGTGATATTTGACTGCTTTGTAAACAGTGATCTATTCATGGTAAATTGTCCTATAACTCTTTAATTACCAACGGAACATCATTGATACTTGGCAACATGTTGCAGACACTTACAAGGTTTGTATAAATGTGAAAATCTAGACCCCAAAGTGCATACTTTAAGAACTAAGACCTAATAAGCGTATTTTACGTTTATATTTTTATCTTTTAAGCCCTACGATTTTTTCTAAATCTGTTTTTTAAACAAATATAAACAAATTCAAAACAACGTATGTAAAAAATTACAGCTCTCTATGTAAGCGCTTTATATGAAAACTAGCTAATGGCCAAACGTTCGCGTAGCGGAAACTTGAATTTCTCCGAAGTTTATGCATGCACCAATTTTATTCATACATACACAATTACACACAAATACACACTAATTTTTGGACACATCTCTTTTCTTCTAAAGTCAATGGATTAAAAAAAGTTCCGCCAGGACAACGTTCGCCCAGCGGAATCAGTTTTTGGTGAATTTCTCCACAATGGCTGCGTGCACAATTTTTTTTTTACCATACACAATTATACGACGTCATACACTAAATATCTGCATAATTAAAATCTTTAAATTCAACAACATTCCGCTGCGCGAACGCACACGTTGATAGTTTGATCAAGTTGATCGAAAAATCGCTACACTAAGGGTCTTCGCAAACGGGCCACCGACCACAGCCACTGGTGGCCAGCGACAGCCACTTAACACACTTTTTTCATATATTTTGTATAGACGCGCCGCACACGTGTGACCGGTGGCGGCCACTCGCTACAGAAGTAAAATATATGAAAAATAGTGCCACCAGTGGCTGTGGTCGGTGGCCCGTTTGCGCCGACCCTAATCTAATCCAGATTAAACTATCAGCCGGTAGAAAAAGTCTGTAGAATGACTTTTTAAAAATAGACGCAGCAGGCCTTAGCCTACGATAAAAGACGCTATTTTTACAGTCATTATCAATGATAATGAAGTGCTAAATAGCCAGATGTTGATAGGTCTAAAAGAAGTGTATCCATTCGCCCTTACACAATGACGACGATCATACTTGCTCCATATAAAAGTAACAAAATTCCACGACTGAATATACCACACGTTTTATTTACATTACGATTACAATACCTACACAATTTAAAGGCCACATGTTTCATAGTTGTTTATTTATTGAGGTATCGGGCGTTTTCACATTGATCTATAAGCTAAGCACACAATAGTTTGAACTGTTAGCCAGCAACAGTTGTTTCGCTTTATGCGTGTTTAGTCAGCAACCAGATTGCTCATGAGGCTGGATATAAACATTAAATGTTGTCAGAAAAGCAGAGAATTGTGAATATACAGTCTGAGAACAGAAGAAAATCAAGTAAACATATCTGTGAAGAAATGTGAATGCGTAATTGATATGCGAAGTATCGATAAATGTGAAAACGACTTACCTCGGTGTAATTGTATCTTGAGATAATAATGAACCCTTGCATAAACCTATATGTTTATGCTTACTATATTCTTTTGAATATATAAGAAATACATATTGACCGCGTTACAAGCCGACGGGCTTATAATACTGGCAGTGTTAGAAGTTGCCATAATTTGGCACACTAAATAGTTTGCTAGGAATCTGCTGACCATAGTTCACCAATTTATTCGAATATAAATATAATTTACAACATTTATCAGTATTGAATTCTATTGAAACAGTAAATAATTGTATGTGTAGTATAATTTACATTCTAATCACAATGCTAGCAGTTTTGTATAAAGTGCACTTATTTTATTAAGATGGTATTGCTTTACGATTTCTCCAGATTAATTAGAATAGCATGTATAGGTCACGCAATTTTAGTTGGCCGGTTTGAACTATCATTAGTAAAATGTGACAGGAAGTGCTGGGAGTACAAAATAACTAGAAGCAAAATATGGTACAGTTTGCTATGTTTTAATTATAGATTTTTCTGCGTAGCATCATGGGAGAATTTAATCTCACTTTTAAAAATCATAACATTATGTGACGATATAAACATTCAAAGTTTTGTACTCCACTATTACAATATATGCGCGATATCTTGCAATACTTAATTTCAGCCTAGCCAACTTATAGTGCGTGATCTGTAGAGCTGTTCTTATAATGCAAGAAGTGTAAGGATAGATAATTTGCTCTGAACTTGATGTTTCGCTACAAATTTCAGTATAGTTAGTGATGGTAGTCTATGACTACTCGACAACGGCCTAAAAACACAGTTCCATTTATTTGCAAAACCAGGTTTCTTGTGGAAACACTAGTAACACTACGCATTTCTTGGTAATATGCTTTTAGCTTTGGGCTTAATATATTTTTATGTAGCTGCTATGATTCTAGCGCTCATCAATATCATGGATTTGTAAAATGACAATGACACGGTTTTGTAACTAAAAGTAGCAACATTAAGCGCTTTGCGCTATGGTTGATATAGTAAACAAATTGTGTATGTATACGTCGCTACGCATACTATATCATAAGTTAAAGTACTGTAAGCCAGAACTGTCTGTTAACACTGGCATTATTATCATCCTATTATTCCCTTGAACTGTCTTACAAACCAGAAAGAATAGCTGTCATGAAAAAGATAGGATAAAATATTGAAGATTCAAATTTACAGTTGATTTAAATTGTGATTGACAGAAAGACGCAATTACGAGGAATAGTCAGTTTCTTTTAGTTTGTCGAGTATAGCACTATTACACCAGATAGGAAGGGGAGGATCCTAAGCCTATTCCTTTTCCAATATCATCTAACAAACAGCTGAACAAAAGACAATTCTATCAGATCGATCGTATGTAACAGACAGTTGAGACATAAAGAGGAATAGGTATGTAAGTCTACGGGCTGCAGTCACTGTCGGGCTCGTGTTGCGGCTCGTATGTGTCTAAACACACTATGTCGAAGATACGCGACCGAGGTTCCGCGGCTGATTTTACGTTGCGATGTATTTGGCTGATATGACACACCATAAGTGCAGAACTTACCTTCGTGCTACGAACTACGCTTATGCTCTACTACTAGAAAAGTTGCCGCTGAATTTACGCCCGATCGAAATAAGCTGTAAACTATAACGCAACGTAATTTCGGTATAATGTGTCAGTAATTCAAATATCATTGCAGGCGTAATTATGTCGAACTTCGGTCGCGTACCTTCGGCATAGTGTGTTTAGACAGTAACAGACAGTTCAGACGTATAGAGTAATAGGTATGGGTATAAGTCTAGGGGCTGCAGTCACTGTCAGGTTCTTGATGAGGCTCATAGCGGATGAAGTATGTAACAGACAATTCAGACCTCTAGAGAAATAGGTACTGATATAAGTCTACGGGCTGCAGTCACTGTCAGGCTCTTCGTGGGACTCGTATGTAACAGACAGTTCAGACGTATAGAGGAATAGGTATACAAGTCTAGGGGCTGCAGTCACTGTCGGGTTGTTGGGGCTCGTAGCGTATGTAGGCGGAGTGCACGCCGAGGTTGGGCGGCAGCTTGACGTCGCGGAAGTAGCGGTGGCGCCGTGCGTCCTTCGCCGAGATGCGCTTGACCGGGTCGTACACTAACATCTTCTGTAGCAGGTCCATGCCCACCTCGTCTAGGTTTTGTACCTGCCAACACAATATATTTATTAAAATACAAAAAGACCCGAAGCTACGCCCGCACCTTATTATTAAATACATTATTTTTAACCTTATCTTCCCGATTCCGTCGGAATTTTGGGAAATCCCTTCTTAGTGCACCCCTACAATCCCCAAGGAACATAAATGTCAAAAATCTGCTTTCTGCGTACAATAATTTTGGCTTTAGTTCGTTTGTCAGTCAGTCAGTCAAGCAATGCAAGAATTTTATATATACAGATTAGAATAAGATTAATGCTTCTTTTTACGATCAGCCACATTCCGTCATACAACCAAGAGGTTTCTCATTGATCTTATCACACTCAACAGAATGTGATCTGTATTACATAATTATGTAGCCCTGAGGTATGGAACTATCCCATATCCAGTGATATTTGAAAACTTACATGATTGTGTAAATTAAAAGTGGTCCAATTAGGGAATGTAGGTTTGTAGTCTGGCAGTGACGACACCCCGGGCCAAATCTCCTCAGTAGGCGTGCGTAACATTCTGAAATAACAAACAATATATAATTAAGTCACCTCCCCTTCCATCTTGGAACAAGACAAGTGGAAGACGGAAGGGGAGGCCTTTGCCCAGCATTGGGACATTTAGGTTTCTAATCTTATACTAATATATAAAGCTGAAAAGTTTGTTTGTTTGAACGCGCTAATCTCAGAAACTACTGGTCCGATTTGAAAAAATATTTCAGTGTTAGATAGCCCATTTGCTGAGGAAGGCTATAGGCTATATAAGATCACGCTATGAGCCACGGGAGCGTAGCAGTAGCCTTAAATAACGCGGGTGTAACCGCAGGCTCACATAGTAATACATATATGTTACCACACAGATAGTACAAATTCCTATACTAGGTTTCAATACAACCCAAACTTTAGGGTTATGTATAAAGCACAAAGATTCCGCAAAATGGCCTTAATTGCATATTCAAACATTTTTATTGACATGAACATTTGGTAAATGTTAATTAGATTTTTTTAATCGATTTTAAACTTTCGCGATTTGTATTGTATACATCATACAAAATAATTTAGCGGGTCTTAATCACATGAGTAGATAAATGGAACAGAGACAACGCTTCATACAACAGCGCGAATCGGTTGCACTACTACAAGCACGCGGCGCATGTGTGCGTGACCACTGGACGTTTGTCGTGTACGCGGCGAGACTGGAAAATACCGGTTTACGTAGGCACAGGCAGTTGACAATCTCAGGGTTATTACAACGCACGTTGTTTGTTTTGTATGTTGCAAGTTTTAATATTTTAATGTAAAAACTTGGTATTTTATTATTAATAATGGTGGTCTATTGTACTGTGTGTATGAATAATACTAAAGGCGAAAGATTTATGCGTTATGAAGGGAAACCAAAGTTGGCTCGAGAGGGTGGCTCGAATGACGACACCATTCCCACCCGCACGCAAAATACACGCCAAGACGTGGAGTTGCGGAAACAGCCCGTGCCATCAATGCCAAGTATGAATAATACTAGATGAAATAATTCAGTCATTATAAAGATTTTAACGATGGTAACGTACAATTGGGTTTTTTATACCTCCTGATAATTTTATCGCATTTGTTGAATTGCTCGAGCAAAAGTTTCGCGATTATTTCGATCTTGAAATAAATATTGTCAATGTTGGCAACGAAATACTTAACATGTTTGCATGTTGTCCACCAGGATCTTCTAGCCCGATCCCCTAGGGGATCCTCATGAACTCATTAGTTGTGAAATTGTGTAAAAGCAATTAACGTTTACAAAACCAATGACTATCAGAAAGTGATCAGCCATCAATAGGGCTTTTTTTTTTTTTTTATCTTTATTTACTAAATGTCAGGGGCTTGATCACTCAGTGATCATGTCGCCCCCATAGGAGAATACAATAACATAAAAGGCACAAAATTACAATAACACAAACAGAAAAGAACAACAACATTATTGTTAGATTATGATCTAGCTTTTAGTGCACTGCTTACAATAAAATAGATAGATTTAGCCTGATCCGACAAAGGATCAGACAAAATACTGTTACAGACCCCGATAGACCTTAGACAACAAGCCCTGTCTGACTCGAATTTTCGTCTTTCAACCTCATTTCGCACACATTCCACCAAAATGTGGTAGACATCTTCCCTCACATTGCAACTGGAACAATTGGGTGTAGATTTCTTTCTCATCATGAACATGAAGCTGTTTAGTGGCATGTGTCCGGAACGAACTCTCAAGGCAGTTACAATACTTTGTCTAGATAAATTGGAACTCGCAAACCAAATTGAACGACAAGGACCTGGCTGTAAAGTTTTGTACCATATACCGGCAGTCCGAGACCTCTCATCAAAGTATTCTTGCCAAATTTTAAAACTGTTCTCTCTAACAGCAGGTAGAAGATCTTTGTAATAAGGTAAACGAGTCACTGGGATCCCCAACACCAGTGCTTCTTTGGCTAAATGATCGACCGTTGTATTCCCCTGCAAGCCAATGTGTGAAGGTATCCATTGTAAAACTATGTTTTTGTCGCTTCTTTGCAACTCTAAAATGGAGTCCAAGATACTATAGGCTATCGGCATACATCGAACAGTCGAAGTACACCGGGCCAAGTGTTGAAGTGCACTCTTGGAATCGGTAAGGATGACATAGTTTCTTGCATGAGTTGACTTGATGTATGACACAGCTTCTGCTATAGCTATCAGTTCTACAGCCATAATGCAGATATGTTGTGTTTTTATTTGAAGTCTAATGAAGCTGTTTTCCTGAGGGTCAAAGAATGCAGCACCAGCAACTTGTTTATCCTTCGAGCCATCCGTATAAATGCTATAAAAACCTGAATAGTTCTTATTGAGAAATTCCAAGCATATATTATAAAGGTCTACTGTACCGTATTGATGTTTAGACTTGTCTACTACTTCGATGAAAGGTCTTACCACCTTAGCCAAATTCACATTGCTCACCCACGTATCAAAACCAAAAAATTCCAAGTCTTTACTGGAACGCAACGGGATTTCTTTAAAGTGTTCACATGACTTGAGAATAATAGGAGCATTTCTACGCCGCGAATTAGAAATAGGCATTAGATTGTATAATTGCATAATTAAATCCGCAATCTCACTGCCTTCGAAGGATTGTAATTTGAGCCAATACTTTGTAGCCAAAAAGTACCTACGCACATACAGTGGTGGGACATATAACTCACTTTCCATAGCGTGCACCGGAGTACTTCTAACAAATCCGCCCACTATTCTCAAAAACTGGTTCTGTACTATTTGTAGTTTATTTAAGTGAGTATTACAGCTAGAACTATATAGATGGCTTGCGTAATCCAATCTACTCCTAACTAGACTAATGTATAAGCGTCTCAAATGTATGGGATGTATGCCCCAATCACTACCTGATAGCACTTTAAATATATTTATATAGGATGATACTTTCTGCTTAATCTCATTAATGTGTTTACTCCATCTAAGTCCGCGGTCAAACCACAGTCACTTATACACAGATACTTAACACAATCTACTACGTTTAATTCGATATTATTTATTTTTAGTTTAGGTGATTCTCGAATAAAACTAGTTTGAAAAACGCATACTTTACTTTTAGGAGCAGAAACATCTAACCCAATATCGCTAAGTGAATCGAATATTTTGTCTAGAGCCAACTGTAGATTAGATGATATGTCTTCTATGTCACGCCCAACAGAGTAGACAACAAAATCATCGGCATATTGGGAAATAAATATATTGTTCGAACTAACCGATTTACAAATGTTCATAGTGGCAATATTAAATAAAAGTGGAGATAACGGATCTCCCTGAGGTAATCCACGCCCAGTCGAACGACACATGACCGAGTTGTCCACAAAAATTTTTAAAGTTCTCTCTTTTAGAAAATTCCACAAATAACTACATAATTTTGACCCAACGCCAATATTATCCATAATTTGAATTAAACTTTTAACATCAAGGTTATTGTATGCACTATCTATATCCAGAAAGCACCCTACAGTAGTTAATTTACTTAAAAATCCTATTTGAATCCTAGTCACTAAGCCTGTAAGATTATCCAGTGTTGAACGACATTTCCTAAACCCTGTCGTATGATGTGATAAGATGTGGTTCTTTTCTACGTACCATTCTAGTCTTTTGAGTAAAATGCCGTGAAATACCTTACATAGACATGACATCATAGATATAGGTCGCAAGGATGATGGACTACGTGAATCTCTTCCAGGCTTAGGTATCGGGATTACAGTTATATATCGCCACTGCCTAGGAACAAAGCCATTAGAATAGAATCTATTGTATAAATTAGTTAATGTTATCTTGCCAATATGGGGTAAATTTTTTAACATAGAGTAAGAGATATGGTCGTCACCGGGACATGTGTCTTTCAAGCGAATACATTTTTCTAGTTCCTGTAATTCTATTGGAATTTCTAATTTGTAATTACACGAAACAAGCTGCAATTTGCAAGGGGAAACAAAATCCGGAGCCAGAGTTTGTAATAACTCTGTCGCTCTTGTTTTATCAACATGTTGTCTATTAGAGCCGTATCCCTTGAACCATTTCATTTTGTACCACACTTCTTTAGCAGAACAAGTTTGGTCAATGGAGGAACAAAATTGTTGCCAGCTTTTTAGTTTGGCATTGCGAATTAAGTTCTGTGCAACGCGAATTTTATTCCGTAAAGTATGTAGGTTTACTGGAATAGGATTATGTCTAAATCTTTTTAAAGCCAATCTACGTTCCGCGACCGCTTTTGAAATTTCAGGTGACCAATAAGGCTTAGGTGAAAATTTGGTACTAGGGTTAGGATTAATTTTAATATTTGGTATGTGTAGGTCTGCTGCTAAGTACATGAAGTCCACAAACGTGTCATATGCCTTTTGTAAATCGTCAGACAGTTCCACACCCGAAAAAAGTTCTGTAAGTAAAGTAGTGTAAGAGCTCCAGTTGGCATTTTTATAATTTCTTTTTATAACTGTTTGATTTCGTTGTTCAACACTGGATGTAATTTTTATAATCAGATGGTCACTACCTAAAGACTCCCTAAGAACCGACCAACACAGTCGTAGACCTATGTCTGTAGAAGCTAATGATATATCGGGCGAAGATTGTTGTAGTATCCCGTTAACTAATTTGATTCGGGTACTCTGTTGATCATTTAGCGTAGTAAGAGAATTATCTAATAAAGCATCATAAATTTGTGTACCTCTTTGATCCGTCTTTGTCGACCAGTTCGAATGATGGCCGTTGAAGTCGCCAAGCAGTAAAGTTCTTCGCTTTAAGCTGGAAAAAAAGCTGTCCCAGTCATCAACTGATGTACTTACCGATGGCGCGCAGTACAAGGCAAAGATGTACTCAATGTAGTCGCAGTTATACAATCTAACGCCTATCACTTCGATACCCGTGTTACTAACTACTATCGGTATTTCGTGAGCTTTGATTGATTTGTGGATTAAGATACCAACACCGCCATAGCCGTCGCTTCGGTCTTTTCTAAAAAAATTATACCCGCTTATTCTCAGGTTTTCGGCAGGCAGAAGCCATGTTTCACTTAGAGCAGCAATATGGATTTTCTCCTGTGTTAACAAGTTCTCAAGAGAAATCAATTTGGGTTTGACACTTTGCGAATTCCAATGTATTATATTAAGCTGAATCGAGGTTTTATCCATTTAAATAGTCTAGAAACATTTTCAAAACTGGCCAATCTGATATGTTTTCAACCGCTACTAATATTAACCACTCTAAACAGTGTCTGATAATATATTTGACTTTATCAAAAAAGGTACCACTCCTAAAGAAAATTGCATTGGCTAATTTCGAAAGCAGTTCCTCAAATTTAACCTCCTTTTCAGTCTTCTCTTCTTTTCTGGATGACGAATGCTGTTCCACCGGTTCCGGGCTACTGCTATATATGTCCACTTCCGGTACGAATGGGGTAGGACAGCGAGGGATATTCCTTTTCACTTCAGGTTTCTTAATACATGGTTTAGGTCTAGCTACTGCTGCATAGGTCAACTTCTCTTGGGTGGGATCTCCAACTTCTTCAACGGTAGAATAATACGGGCCCGGCTCTATAATGTCTTGCGTAAATAATACTGGTTCCTGAGTAGGTGTAGGCGATTTTGGAGGTACGTAAACCATGAGGGCTTTTTTATACGTACAATTGAATTGGGCCATCAAATCCCTTATTTTCTTCTCTTTTAAAAACAAAGGACATGATCGATCTAAGGCCATATGGGCACCCGAACAATTCACGCACTTAAATGAGCGCGTTTCGCAATTTTGATGTTTGTCTCCACATTTCGGGCACACTAATTTAGGTGAGGGGCAGAACTTAACAGTATGCCCAAACTTCCAGCATTTGGAGCACTGTGACACAGGGAACACATAGGGCTCAACCTTAATGCGTAGACTATCGACAAATATGTAGGCCGGTAAAAACGAGCCCGCAAAACATAGACGGACTGATTCGCAGTCGCTCCATCCTTCTTTGTCAATATTACGACTCATCAGACGTTTAGCTGATATTAGTTTGGCTGGGCTTGGACATGTTATATTTTTTATTATGTCCTCGTCAGATACTTCCAAATCAATATTTCTTATAACACCATACGACAAACTTTTCTCCATAGCCTTTTGTATCCTCCAACCCTTTTTACTCAAACACTCATCCGACAATAATTTTGCAGCGCTAGATTCATCCGTCATGTCTAATCTGATTTTATATGGGCTGATGTATTTGACTCTTATTATGTTATTAACCTTAATTTCATCAAAAAGCTTCGCCAACGTGAATTGCTTAGGCAATTTATCGTTGCTTGATATATATATTTGTATGATATCCTCTTTCAATTTCTTTTCTCTCCCTCCAACAACAGTCCATTCTTCCTCATCTCGTGTCCTCTTCATCTTTTCGTTATTTTTTTCTGTTTGTGTGAATTCAACTAATCTGCTTTCTTCTAATTCAACCATTTCTGTTTCATTCATAAATTCATTCCGATCCGAGATATCATCGTCTACATTATGTTCTAATAGTTGGTTATCCATTAGCAGGTAAAAAAAGGTCCATTGTACCGTTATTTCTCAGGTAGCGGCCGGCCGACCTTCTCGGAATTGCGCCGCGATAACAAAAGAATACAGTAAACAACTTATTTAAATAATAGAAACGCGTATAACACAGCTGACCCGTGCGGTTGCCGCATAAACACTGAGCAATAGGGCTTACAAAAAACAGGTGCATGCGATTTTCGAGCTTATTGACAATTCATGACAGACATTTTTTTTTGGTATTTTCTATTTAGATACGGCTTACAAAAAACATATGTAAGCCGTATCGATGGTTGATCACTTAATAATTATTTGTTTTGTAGACGTTCATTTGTTTTACACAATTTCTTTTTAAACTTATTTTAGGTACCTATCCCCGTGGTAAAACTAGTGGCACATAATAGCTAAAGGAGATTCCTATGTTTATTAGCAAAATAGATCATATTACCAGGAAGATATTCAACACTATTAGTGGTATCGTTGGGAATGTCAAATAAATCACGTCGTCACGTCGTGTCGTTGGTAACAAATGTATATTTTTATTCCGTGCTTTTAAAAGTTTCAGGAGCATGCCTTTTTTGGTTCCACTCGCTATTTCATTTACAACTGTACTTCTGCCGTATAGCGAATCCGTCGAGTCCAAGAATCTGACCAATCAATCCACGAATCTGTCGAGTTGGGAATCTGCCGAATCACGAATCTGTCCAATCCAGAATCTGTCGTATACCGAACAAGCGATTTGTCTTAACCCATTGTGACAACCCTACCAAAATAGGTAACAAATTTACATGCTCTTAAGAAGCTGTCTCTCTGTTCGGTTTATTTACTAATGTGTCTTAACCCATTCACTGCCTACCTGAAAATTAACGTCATTACCCAGGTGCCGCCATAGTATGATATACAGCCCGCCCATCGGCGGGTCCGGCATCTCGATTAAGTATCCTTGCCCGCCCATCGGCGTTTTCGGCATGAAGCTCTAGATTTCGACATGAACCGTTTGATATGTTCAGTTTACATGTACTGTATCGTGTTTAAAGCGTGTATGTGAAGTTTCCTGCGATATTTGTGGTAAAATTGTGAGTTTTATTGGTTTTTAGCTGAAATAGTAATGGAGCATGAAGGTAAGGCAGAACTGTCACTTAATTAATCTAAGATGAATCAAAATCATACAAAACCGTCTTTCTGATAAAATTAAGCTAATACATATGTAAAGAAATCAAAAATGTCTTTAAAAAACCCACATCTATCTGAATTTTTCAATAGTCAGGTGTCGTCAACCCCTACACTCAATTAGTAAAAAACATTCATAATGTAAATTTGCTTACAATTTAATTTTCATCTTTCCACTTTACTATAGGTAATAATGTAATATTTTCTTTCTTTTGTTCAGGCAATAAAACTGAATTTGGTAAAGACGACAATATGGAAGAAATCAAACGACTTTTTCAAAGAATCACGTAAAGAACGAGATGCACCGGCGCGTAGTTTTGTTATGTTTTAGCTAGCCACAAAGATGTCTACAAAGTACAAGATGTCCTTGTATATACGGTTCATTTGGCTTAGGATAACATGGACGCATAAAAAATAGTTTACTACTGTTTACCTATTGTCTACTGACCGGCCGGCCAGCTCCTTTTGCATATTATTATACTTTTTGCAATAATATACTCTATGTCCGAGGCATACGGTTGACTAGATGACGCCCGCGGTTACACCCGCGTTATTGTAGGCTACTGCTCCGCTCCCGTGGCTCATAGCGTGATGTTATATAGCTTATAGCCTTGCTCAATAAATAACCTATCTAACACTGAAAAAATTTTCAAATCGGGCTGGTAGTTCCTGAGATTAGCGCGTTCAACCAAACAAACAAACAAACTCTTCAGCTTTATATATTAGTATAGATGATGCCCGCGGTTACATCCGCGTTATTTAAGGCTTCTGCTCCGCTGCCGTCGCTCATAGCGTGATGTTATATAGCCTATAGCCTTCCTCGATAAATGGGTTATCTAACAGTGAAAGAATTTTTCAAATCGGACCGGTAGTTCCTGAGATTAGCGCGTTCAACCAAACAAACAAACAAACTCTTCAGCTTTATATATTAGTATCAGATACTACAATCGAGAAAGTATATAATATTTTCCTGAAGCCTATTATTAATAGTATTAAAACATTATAATTTTAACTAAAATTATCATGTTTCACAAAAGGTTGGTAAAGCCTGAATAATTGTTATGCCCGCCCATGGGCGGGTTCGGCATGAAAGGTCGGAATCGTCATTTTTACAAACCTGAGATATCTGCAGGCCGTTTTGGTAACGAATAAATTTTAGTAAAACGAATCATTTCACAAAATCTTCCTTTTTTCTAATTGTTATTGGCTTAGATATCGGAGGTTGAAATCCAACCGCCCATGGGCGGGCTTGGCGTGTCAGTTAAGACGTTTCGCCCGCCGATGGGCGGGCACGGCACTGAATGGGTTAATCGCGTAAACCGCCGAAACCCGCACTTCTACAAGACGGCGCTGAGCTCTCACCAGTTTCTCCGTGACCACGATCGGTGCAAGGCGATCGAAACGTCGGAAACAAATAGATATTTTTGCCTTAAGGACGCGTTTACGCTTGTATCAAAAAACCACATATTTCCGGTACATTTTACGACAATTTTAGATAATAACTAATAAAACTAATGATTACGATAAATTGATTCCTTTTTTATCTATAAATCAATTTGAAAATAAATAAAAAATATTTAATTAATATTAATGTAAAATCGATTCGAAACGGCCTTTTAAATCAAAAATAGGCATATACTGCTATTTTTGGGTACAATTTTCTCTCTATTTTAACATTTATTTAGATTTTCAAAGATAGAATAGGGTAGTAAATATAGTCAACTCAAAAACAATTAGATTATTTTTTTTCAAAATATTGTAAATTGACTCAAAAAAAGCAAAAAATCATCTTAAATTTTTCTTCTATTTTGCTCGCATACGTGTGTCTTAATATGTGGCAATAAGGTTCGTTTTATTTAGCCACTTTCTTGATTTATATATCCAAATTCTGCAATGAGATCTCAGTCTGCGCTTGAGCGCCGTCGGGAGTGGACTCTATGTCGCTTGTCACTGCAGCCCGAAGACGAAAAAAGCAATATACGAATACAAAATATTCGCTAAAATCAATTTGATACTTCTCGTATTCTGTGCGAATTACGTACAAGTAAATTTCTTTTGTATAAATGGACATTATTACTTTATTTTCTCCGTTATGTTGAATCAGGATATATTTCGGTATTTAGATATTATTTTGTTTCTTGCGTTGAAATCTGGTAAGATTATCTGGACTGATGGTATACCATCCCGTTCAAGTGTTGCGACTGGAACTCATAAAAGAGTAGACCTAGTTATGCCAGGTTGGGGCTCATTTTATTTGTTTTGGTGAGACCCTACCACTGGTACTAGTAAAGTAACCTTCCAAGGTTATTCGATGAGTCTTGCTGGTACTCATATGTGAGTAAAGCTACGCATGCCGAGTTTGGGCTCATTTTGTTTGTACATAAGAGAACCTACCACTGGAACTTATGAAGTAACCTTCCAGGGTTATTCAATGACTCTTGCTGGTACTCATGTGTGAGTAGAGCTAGGCATGCCGAGTTTGGGCTCATTTTGTTTGTACATAAGAGACCCTACCACTGGAACTTATGAAGTAACCTTCCAGGGTTATTCAATGACTCTTGCTAGTACTCATGTGTGAGTAGAGCTAGGCATGCCGAGTTTGGGCTCATTTTGTTTGTACATAAGAGACCCTACCACTGGAACTTATGAAGTAACCTTCTAGGGTTATTCAATGACTCTTGCTGGTACTCATATGTGAGTAGAGCTAGGCATGCCGAGTTTGGGCTCATTTTGTTTGTACATAAGAGACCCTACCACTGGAACTTATGAAGTAACCTTCCAGGGTTATTCAATGACTCTTACTGGTACTCATATGTCAGTACAGCTAGGCATGCCGAGTTTGGGTTCATTTTGTTTGTACATAAGTGACCCTACCACTGGAACTTATAAAGTAACCTTCCAGGGTTATTCGATGACTCTTGCTGGTACTCATATGTGAGTAGAGCTAGGCATGCCGAGTTTGGGCTCATTTTGTTTGAACATAAGAGACCCTACCACTGGAACTTATGAAGTAACCTTCCAGGGTTATTCGATGACTCTTACTGGTACTCATATGTGAGTAGAGCTAGGCATGCCGAGTTTGGGCTCATTTTGTTTGTACATAAGAGACCCTACCCCATGAGTCCAAACTCGGTATGCCTAGCTCTACTCACGTATGAGTACCAGCAAGAGTCAGCGAATAACCCTGGAAGGTTACTTCATAAAATGCAGTGGTAGGGTCTCTTATGTACAAACAAAATGAGCCCAAACTCTGCATGCCTAGCTCTTCTCACACATGAGTACCAGCAAGAGTCATTGAATAACCCTGGAAGGTTACTTCATAAGTTCCAGTGGGAGGGTCTCTTATGTACAAACAAAATGAGCCCAAACTCGGCATGCCTAGCTCTACTCACACATGAGTACCAGCAAGAGTCATTGAATAACCCTGGAATGTTCATTCATAACTTCCAGTGGTAGGGTCTCTTATGTACAAACAAAATGAGCCCAAACTCTGCATGCCTAGCTCTTCTCACACATGAGTACCAGCAAGAGTCATTGAATAACCCTGGAAGGTTACTTCATAAGTTCCAGTGGGAGGGTCTCTTATGTACAAACAAAATGAGCCCAAACTCGGCATGCGTAGCTCTACTCACATATGAGTACCAGTAAGAGTCATTGAATAACCCTGGAAGGTTACTTCATAAGTTCCAATGGTAGGGTCTTTTATGTACAATCAAAATGAGCCCAAACTCGGCATGCCTTGCTTTACGCACATATGAGTACCAGCAAGAGTCATCGAATAACCCTGGAAGGTTACTTCATAAGTTCCTGTGGTAGGGTCTCTTATGTACAAACAAAATGAGCCCAAACTCGGCATGCCTAGCTCTACTCACGCATGAGTACCAGCAAGAGTCATTGAATAACCCTGGAAGGTTACTTCATAAGTTCCAGTGGTAGGGTCTCTTATGTACAAACAAAATGAGCCCAAACTCGGCATGCCTAGCTCTACTCACATATGAGTACCAGCAAGAGTCATCTAATAACCCTGGAAGGTTACTTCATAAGTTCCAGTGGTAGGGTCTCTTATGTACAAACAAAATGAGGACAAACTCGGCATGCCTAGCTCTACTCACATAAGAGTACCAGTAAGACTCATCGAATAACCTTGGAAGGTTACTTCACTAGTACCAGTGGTAAGGTCTCACTAAAACAAATAAAGTGAGCCCCAACCTGGCATAACTAGGTCTACTCTTTTATGAGTTCCAGTCGCAACACTTGAATGGGATGGTATACCATCAGTCCACATAATCTTACCAGATTTCAACGCAAGAAACAAAATAATATCTAAATACTGAAATATATCCTGAATCAACATAATGGAAAAAATAAAGTAATAATGTCCATTTAGGTATATAAAAATAAGAAACTTATTTGTACGTAATTCGCACAGCCAGGCCTATAACACATAGATACATATCACAAAAAATTCTAAGTCTCAAAGTTATTTAGGTGAACTACATTTCCGCAAGTTACCGTACGTAGTACGTACTGTTGCCGCCGTGTCGCTGTAGTGACGCGATTTTGTACCTACTAATTTTGTAAACGCGTCCTTAAATAAGTCAATTTTACGCGATTAAGACTCCCTAAATTATTTTGTTAGATTATTTTGTTATTTTTTTTTAAGTAAGCATGCAAAATTTTATGTTCACTGCACCAATGGAGATTAAAGCATAACAAAGACTTCACAGAGAATTCACAGTTGTCTTGACAATATTGGTTAGCATAAAACTTACCTGAATATGCGGAACAGCTGGTCAATTTCTGAGTCACCTTGGAACAGAGGTTTCTTTGATGACATCTCTGAGAAAATGCAGCCCACTGACCACATGTCTATGGGGCAAGAATACCTGGAAATTTGAGTATAAGAATTGAATTTTGAAGCATATGTTGTAGAATGTAGAACACACCAATTGTATGAAAAAAAAAATTGCAAAATTATTATTTCTTAGGACTTTTTTGTGTAAATCGCCATAAAATTTAAAGTTCTTTATAACCTTTTATCAGAGACGAGTAAGAATATAGACTGCCAAAGTCGAACAAAAAAATGTGCCTCGGAAAAAGCTCAAATCGCGAGCTATATCCAGAGGGCGCTGATCAAATAGCACGCGACGTTAATTACAGCCAGACAAGTCATAAAAATATCATTATTTTTTCATTAACGGCCATTGAAATTGTTTAAGTATTTTTTAGAATTGGTAATATTGCTCATAATAAGCTAATTTATCTATTTCATTTTACGTGCATATTTTATCACTTTTGAACGTGTACTAATAGATGGCGTAGTAAAAACACGAAAGGTAATGTACAACGGTTTACATTGAATTTTCACTAGATGACGCTTAAACCAAAATAAAATTACCTATTTAGATGGGATGGGTACGTTACGGGTTTTATAGGTAGATACACTTATTTAGTAACAATTCGTAAACAACCATCTACGAACTAGTTCTATGTATGCCTCAAGGACGCACGCACGAACTCATACCATGAGTGAGACCATATTATTTATTAACTAGGTACCTAGGTACTTTGTATGAGAAAATGCAAAAAGCAACTATACCTAGAATCGAACCCGGTACCGCTATAGGTAGTATCGTAGTATCATAATTATTATCACCTAGGTGTAAAGTGTTCCTCAAGAAAATTCAATCGAGCCCAAACTATAATTATATAATATAATATTCTACCACATTCACACAACACCATCTAGTCTTAAATTAATTAATTTATTTATTAGCACAACCACATCATATATATTTATACAGTTAAGGTAAACACTTAAAAGGCATTGTATCTGATATAATATGACAATTACGGTATGCATAGCACTGACAATAATAATGTATGTAGTAAAACTATTTTAAATGTACCTAGTTATTTTACAGTTAACAAAATAGCAGAAAACAAAAAAATAAAACAATTCAATAAAAGTAGGTATGCTTAATAGTCTTTGAGTAACTAAGCAGAGCTTTGAGCTTGTAGGGTCATTTCGCCTGTTCGCGTCCATCGCCCAATTTGCGTCCATTTACGGACCTCCCTTTAAAAATGCTCGAAAATAAGTAACACACTAATAAAATGAAAAGTCAGTACCGCCAATACCTCAACGTATAAGAGCATAGAGATATTAAGAATAGAGTGGCAGAGTGGGGCCTATTCGTGTCCGCCGGTGGGAGAGAGAACGTAACATTAAAGGCCACCTGCATCTCTCTCTAACAATACATGCACAACATCAATATAACGCAGTGGCGTGCTACCTGTAACTTTTATTTAAATCAGTTTATTAGTAATCAATAGTTTAAAAGTTGTTTTTATTGATACACGAAGATAGTTTGAAGTGACAAAAATGTTTATATATTGTTACGAGCTGGGGTTCGTGATAAATTATATACACTATGCCACTTAAACTGAACTTTATTCACTAACACAAACACTAAGTATAACACTAGATACACACACTTAATTTTCACTTCACTAGTAAAACACACTATTCACACCACTAGAACAACACTAATAAAACACCACTAAACACTTCCGAATTACTTCCTTCGCTCTCGTGTTGATCGCTTTCCGTATTCAATTGTTACTGTCCTGTCTCGCGCGCTCTCGCTCTATTTATACTGGCCGGATAACATCACTAGGCTTTTCGAGACGACTCACGATATTTCTGGAAACGTGTAAGGTGTTTCTAGAATTGCGTAAATGTTCTATTTACACCTACGCCATCTATTAGAGGATAGATGAAACAGCCTAAAACAACCGATGCATCTAATCTCATGTAGTTCTCCCATTCACTGATAGATGGCGTTATTTTCAATTCGTAACACGGCCTCCCTCTTAAACGTGTTCGTCTCGAACATCGTTAGACCCATAGTAACGAGCCAACCGGTCCACATGAACTATCTTCGGTGCACCTCGCGACCCCTTCTGGATTCGATAGGTGACGTCGTTCATCCTGGTAATTATGCGATATGGCCCGTCCCATCTGGCTTGTAACTTAGGCGATTTTCCTTTGCTTCGTACTGGGTTATGAAGCCACACCAATGATCCCTCATCGAAGTCTTTGTTGTTTGCCTTCCGGTCGTAGCGAGTCTTCATCTTCTCAGACATCTGTTGTCCAGATTCCCTGATGTGCTCGTATACGTCGTTCATCCTGTTGCGTAGCTCGGTTGCGTAATCCGTTATATTGCGTGGAGATTCTGGTGGAATACCGGTGATAAGGTCTGCAGGTAAACGGAGCTCTCTACCGAAATTGGCAAAAGCTGGTGTTACTCCTGTAGTTTCGTGGACCGCACTGCGATATGACAGGAGAAATGGTTGGATGTGCTTGTCCCAATCTCTTTGTTTGCTCTCCACGACCTTCGCCAGGTACCTTTCCAGTGATTGGTTAAACCGTTCAACCATGCCATCTGATTGCGGATGATAAGCCGTGGTCCTGGTTTTATGTGCACCCATTACGCGACAAGTCTCCTTGAATACCTCAGATTCGAAGTTCCGGCCTTGATCGCTGTGGATTTCCAAGGGCACCCCGAACCGACAAAAGACTTCATGCACCAGCTTATCGGCCACTGTGGTAGCTTCTTGATTTGGGATTGCAAACACTTCAGGCCACTTCGTGAAGTAATCCATCACAACCAAGAAGTATTTGTTTCCGTCCTGGCTCTCAGGAAACGGCCCAGCGACATCCAACGCTATGCGCTCCCATGGAGCTCCCACATTGTACACCTTTAATGCACCTCTGCTTCGAGTATGTGGCCCCTTGACAGCCGCACAACTTGTGCATTTGCGGCACCAATCCTCGACGTCATCTCGACAGTGGAGCCAATAAAACCGCTCCCGGATCTTAGTAAGGGTCTTCTTAACTCCCATGTGACCTCCCGAAGCACCATTGTGATAGAGCTGCAAGACTTCCGGCACCTTAGTTTTGGGCACTACCATTTGCAAATGGCACTGGTTACCGCGAGCGTTTTCCCATTTGCGGCACAGAACTCCATCCTGGACGACCAAGCTTTCCCACTGTGCCCAATAACTCTTGGTGATGGGGCTCATTGCTGCGATATCACTCCATTTGGGCCTAGGCGCATCTGATTTCTTCCATTCAAGAATCGGCTGTACATCCTTGTCATCTTGCTGAGCACTCTGCAAAGCTTCTCTCCATTCGTCGCTTAGATCCGTCTTTAACATCCTCACTAGCGCTGCCTGCTTTGCTTCCTGTCGGCTACAGTGCTTGCACTGGTCGGGACACGGCCTACGCGATAGGGCATCTGCGTTACCATGGGACTTGCCGCTGCGATGTTGTATTGCAAAATCAAACTCTTGCAGTAGTTCAATCCATCTAGCTACTTGTCCTTCTGGGTCCTTAAATTGAAGTAGCCATTTCAGCGCTGCATGGTCGGTTCGCAGGTGGAATTTACGGCCCAACAAGTATTTGTTGAAATGCTGCAACGTCTTTACTACAGCCAAGAGTTCCCGCCTGGTGACGCAGTAGTTTCTTTCGGGTTTGGATAAGGTCTTGCTGAAGTATGCTATAACAACTTCTTGATCACCCTTCTTCTGTGACAGCACGCCGCCAATTCCGGTGTTACTGGCATCTGTGTCAACTATGAATTCATGCTCATTGTCAGGGTAGCCTAGAATAGGTGCAGTACACAGATGTTCCTTAAGCTTCTGGAATGCAACGTCACAGCTCTCATTCCAACAGAACTGCACTCTGTCTTCGGTGAGCTTATGAAGAGGTCGAGCAATGTCAGCAAAGTTCTTCACAAACCGTCGATAGTAGGAGCATAATCCGAGGAATGCTCTGACCTGCTTTTTGTTCTCTGGAACTGGCCATTCCTTCACGGCAATGATCTTATCCGGGTCAGTTTGAATACCGTTCTCCGAGACCACATGTCCTAGAAAGTTCACTTGCCGTCTGAATAACGCGCATTTCTTCGGACTCAGCTTCAAATTAGCTCCTCGTATCTTTGACAGCACTTGCTCCAAGTTTCGAAGGTGATCCTGGAAGGTGCGCCCCACGATGATGATGTCATCCAAGTAGACCAGGCAGGCGTCTCCAATCAGTCCCATAAGCACTCGCTCCATCAGTCTCTCAAAAGTAGCCGGAGCGTTGCACAATCCAAAGGGCATGACGTTAAATTGCCATAATCCTTTCCCTGTGGAGAATGCCGTCTTCTCCTTGTCTCGAGGATCTATTTCCACCTGCCAGTAGCCACTTTTTAGGTCTAAGGTAGAAAACCACTTCATCCCCGTCAGCGTATCCAGTGTGTCATCGATCCTTGGCAGCGGGTAGCTGTCCTTCTTCGTGATGTCATTCAATCGGCGGTAGTCTACACAGAAGCGCATGCTGCCATCCCACTTCTGACACCAATTTGTTACGAGCTGGGGTTCGTGATAAATTATATACACTATGCCACTTAAACTGAACTTTATTCACTAACACAAACACTAAGTATAACACTAGATACACACACTTAATTTTCACTTCACTAGTAAAACACACTATTCACACCACTAGAACAACACTAATAAAACACCACTAAACACTTCCGAATTACTTCCTTCGCTCTCGTGTTGATCGCTTTCCGTATTCAATTGTTACTGTCCTGTCTCGCGCGCTCTCGCTCTATTTATACTGGCCGGATAACATCACTAGGCTTTTCGAGACGACTCACGATATTTCTGGAAACGTGTAAGGTGTTTCTAGAATTGCGTAAATGTTCTATTTACACCTACGCCATCTATTAGAGGATAGATGAAACAGCCTAAAACAACCGATGCATCTAATCTCATGTAGTTCTCCCATTCACTGATAGATGGCGTTATTTTCAATTCGTAACAATATTTTTAAACTATTTCAAACTTTAATCGTTTTACTTACTACTCTGGCTAACGAAAGTGTTAAAGAAAGTGAAACAACTTATTTAGATTGTCATTTTATAATATATCACATATTATTGTATCAAATTGTATGGTAACTGTGCTTACTAATGTAAGCACAGTTTATTTATTTATTTTATTTAATCATTTATGCACAAACATAGTGTACATCGGTGGACATAATGCCATATGGCATTCTCTACCTGTCAACCTTAAAGTGGTGCAGAGATGAAAGTGGTAGGTGCATTTTACTATTTAGATGTAACTAATGTTAAATAATATACCTACATATATAATACAGTTACCATACAATTTGTTATAAACATAAAATCTTTATTTGGTTATAAGGGTACAGAGTGTCACAAGACCCATCACCAAGTCGAAGTTTACTCGTTGTGGACATCATGCCAAGTTATACTAACCAAAAATAATAGCTGGGAAACGATTGTTTTTTTGAGTTTTCACATTTTTTTTAACTGCAATTAAAAGCGTGCGCGTGCAATTCTCGAAATACCAACATATTCATGGGGTTATAGGGCATCTAAAGAAAATATGAGGGTGTTAATGCATCGATTTTGTACCTAACTAGAAAAAATCCATATTAACTTTGAGCCTCAATATCTCCTGAACCAGTAATTTCCCAGGTATAGTGCCCAAGCAAAAAATGTTCGTACTGATTGGTACAACATAGGATTTCAGTTTTCGTTAAGGGTCTTGTTACACCCTGTATATAACTAACATAATATCATCAATAAATAATAAGCTATTATAATGCATAATTAATTATTGTATGTAGAGGAAGTTATGAAAGAACATAATGGTTTAAAAAAAGAATTAAGTATGATTTTAAGCCTTGTGTAGCCTAGTACCTCTCATTCATCCTCTATAATCCCAGTTAATTCTCCTGCTGCTAATCGCAACTCTTCGGGTTGATTTCTTACCCAGCCATATAAGTATATAATATACCATACTACGCACATAATAATTATGTGCGCAGCATTTGACCGTGCGCCTATAATTCGGAATAATCTATGAATAATAAGTCCCAGATCTTACTTACGTATTAAATAGTTAATTATCGCTTGCCCCATGCCTCGGAGAGCAGAATATACCGTCGGTCTTGGCTTTAATGAAGATCTTTGAAAGTCAATACGGTTGCCTCAAACAAACTGATACTGGTCTAAGCTATGGAAATATCGCTATACCTTTGGATTACGGAGGTCAGACGGCAGTGATCCTTCTGTGGAAAAGCCGATATTCTGTCATGTCTGTTTGGACTAGTAAGCGGACGTCGAGCTTCAAGGCGTAAGTCTCGGATGCAACCGGGATAACGCTAGGACGATGATAAATAAGTCCTAGGTCTTACGTGCCTTGACTGTATTCGAACGCGTAACAACCAAACTTCTTCCTCTTCAATATATTCGCTAAGACGTCTTATTTGTTGCTCTCGGTATACTTCAATATTTTACACGCCCTGTACTAGGTGCTCAGCCTTATAACGCCGAGCTATCTTCACACGAAAGATCACGTGAGATACTTTATTATATAATTAGGTATATTGATGATGTGTTACCGTGTCACAAAACTTTTATCTATACAATTAGGTTATATTGACATTCAAATATTTCTTTTCCTAAATGGAATACAGCGTAACGCCCATAGTAAAATATGTTCCTAATTATTAGTACTTTCATTTGATATTAAATTCATTGATGGCCGCCGACTGCCCAAAACCGCCCATTGTCCTTTGTCAACTGCACTAAATGGATGCCAACCACAGACATAGATCTACATAGATAACGCAAATGCATGCACTTCGCGTGTCTGAACTCCGACCAAGCGTCGAGCTTGGTCGCCACTAACTCCAGTCCCCGCGCGTCCGTTTTACTGTTAAGTAAACTTTATTCACATTACGTTGCCGCGTTTGCTTCGGACGTTTGATCTGACGTTGTGTATTAGGAGACGATGAATATCGCACAAGCGATACTGTCGCGCATCGCTTCGACTTCGTGATACAGGCAACGTCACAGTAGGTATTAAAAAGTCGGCACACTTGGTTTCAATACAAATCGTGATAGTTGCGTTATCTATGTAGATCTATATCTGTGATGCGAACAGGCGAAATGACCCTACTATGGGTACTAGATAATGGATAAACATACATATCTATAGTTATACTTTTTTTTGTAAATACATACTTATATGTTATACATAGAAACACCCAGATCAAGACAAATATCCATATTCATGCACACAAATGTTTGACTTGAGCGGGAATCGAACCCGCGACCTTTGACGTAGCCGTGCGTCGCTTACACTCCCGCTACGCCAACCGGCCGTCTAGGGTAAACTCGGTAGGGTTACATCGTTTTATTACAAAGATGCCGTAGCCACCTCCAGCTTCATCATCAGACCCCGAATATCATCTAGGTGTACCTAAAGAGCTCCCCAAGACAAATTAATCTACCCCAAACTTGGTGGGCTTAAGTATGTCGTTTTATAACAGAGATGCTGTGGCCACCTCCAGCTTCATCATCAGACCCTGGATATCATCTAGGTGTAAAGTGCTCCTCAAGACAAATCAATCAAGCCCAAACTCGGTCGGGTTATGTCGTTTTATTACAGAGATGCCGTGGCCACCTCCCAGCTTCATCATCAGACCTTGGATATCATCTAGGTGTAAAGTGCTCCTCAAGACAAATCAATCAAGCCCAAACACGGTCGGGTTATGTCGTTTTATTACAGAGATGCCGTGGCCACCTCCCAGCTTCATCATCAGACCCTGGATATCATCTAGGTGTAAAGTGCTCCTCAAGACAAATTAATCGAGGCCAAATTCGGTCGGTTTATGTCGTTTTATCACAGAGATACCGTGGCCACCTTCCAGCTTCATCATCAGACCCTGGATATCATCTAAGTGTGAAGTGCTCCTCAAAACAAATCAATCGACCCCAAGCTCGGTGGGCTTACGAGGCCATCTGCCAGCTTTGTAATCAGACCAGCAAAATATAGTGCAACATTTCATTGCAAATTTAGACCTTAAAGTACTTAAACCACGCACATAATTCGAAAATTAAAATTGATTAAAGAGTTGAACGGTAGCATTATTGATAGTACCGTAGTAGGTAGGTTGAGCACCCTTGAGGCCCTCAACTCTCGAATGACCTTGCGCATTGCACAAGGGCTACCTACGTTGTCGTTTTTCGTCCACGTTAATAAATTTAAGACAAGTAAATTGAATATAACGCCATCTAGTGATGTTATGTACCATTAAGCGGGGGTACAAGTGACGTCACGCGTCATCTGGCCCTAATTATTTTTCGATTCGATACGCGTAGCGACATCTTTCGTCATTTATGTTAACGAATTATCGAGTCACATTTTTTTGTTCGACTTTGGCAGTCTATATTCTTACTCGTCTCTGCTTTTATACACATTAACCTTAAAAAATAAAATACTAACTAGAATAGTGTTTTGAAAACTGTGTTCTGCAGCACACCGGTGTACCATGGGGTACAAATTATGAGGTGGATGGAAAAGTATTCTTTAAAACTTGGCCCTACTGAAACTTACATCTATAATCTAATTGTAAAGTTAATTATAAAATTAAATTGAATATTCATTTATTTTATCTTGTAGGTGTATCTTGACCACAAAAAAATTCTAAAACACTAAACTAAAGCACAAACTAAGGCTCACCTTTGACTACCCAGTAAGACCTCTGGAGCCCTGTACCATAGAGTCACCACCTCATGTGTGTATACTCGCACCGGCACTCCGAAAGCACGGCCTAGACCAAAGTCAGCTACCTGAAAACAGATTTTATCAATATTGAATAGTGTGTCATCACAGTTATGACACACCACAACAGCACCACTGTATACTAAATAATAATTTCTAGAAAATTACAACACTAATTTGATAGTGAATCTATGCCACTGCTACAGCTTAGCTAAGCAGATCTGAATACCAGATTCACTTATCCTTATGGTATCTGTCAGTGCAGTCCTCATATACTTATTATTAAGGACATATATTATTACATTGGCAGCATAGGTAGCACCAGTGGCAGATCCAGACCTTCCTGGATTTTTGAGGGTTCTTGAGCTCTCTAGCCTTGAGCACCCCCAAAAAAAATGTTCTTTTTTCAAAATGAAAATCAGCTCTCCCGAAACAAAATCCTGGATCCTCCACTGGATAGCACAGTAGATTAAGTAGTCTTCTTTCTTTTTTATTTTATTTTTTATAGACTCACGCCTGTATCCCCGAAGAGGTAGGCAGAGGTGTAATATTACACCCACATTTCACCAGGAATTTTTAGGTCCCACGTAATAGGGGGCGAGCCTATTGCCGTACCGGGCACATTACCAGACTCCGTGCTGCTACTGAGAATTTCCTAACAGAAAAACCCAATAACACTTTGCCCGACCCGGGAATCGAACCCGAGACCTCCCAATCCCACGCGCACATTTATGCCGCGAGACCAACGTCCAGTCTTCTTTGCCACATGAAAACACACTTCTTGTTGGAGCTGCATTCACTTTGCGCCTCATTCGGGAAAACAATTTCTTGGACACTCCATAATGGGTTGCATAAGTATTTTGTTTCAATGTTTATTCAAACTAGAACAGGGACAAAAAAAGAGAAGAGCATGTCATGATGGTTGTGTGGAGTGACAAAAGAATATGAAGGTAGAGGGATGGAAAGGAGGGAGGAAGGCCAAGGAAAAGATGGATGGACTGTTTGAGGAGGAATATGAAAGAGAAAGGGGTAAATAATCAGATGACAGTCGACAGAGAAGTATGGAAGTGATGTACTGCGCCAACCCCAAAAAAATTAGGCCTGGGGCAAGAAGATGATGTTCAATTAAACTTTATAGCATAAAATATAGACCTAGAGCGAGTCTCTTAGCATCTTATTGTTTAAAAGAAAATCTGCAACAACTTACTTTGATGATTCCAGTCTTATCTATGAGCAAATTCTGTGGCTTGAGATCCCTGTGTAAGATCCGCCGCTGGTGGCAGTATAGGATAGCGTTGTTGATTTGGTACAAGTAACTTTTAACCACTGATGGATCCATAAACTGTAAGGCACAAGATTTAAACAAGTAAATAATTACCCAAAACAAGGAAATTACACTACCTGCAGACAGTTTGGAAGCACCCGTAAATTTTGCTAAATAAAATAACAACCAATTTTATCTATTTATTTATAGACTCACGCCTGTGGCGTAATAGGTATTACACCCACATTTCGCTATGAATTTATAGGTCCCACATAATAGGGCGCGAGCCTATTGCCATTACCGGGCACATCACCAGACTCCGTGCTGCTACTGAGAATTTGGAAAAACACAGTAACAATTTTGCCCAACCCGGGAATCGAACCCGGGACCTCCAATCAGCAGTCACATATGCTATCCACTGGACCACAGGGGCAGTCAATTTTATCTATGTTGTACTTTAATTAACAATTTTGTTTATCATATTTTTACAATAATATTTGATTATGATTAAACTGTTGAAAAAACCTTAATTAAAAATCCAAAATTTTCTGGAATTTAGTTCCGGAAACACATTTAAAAATTAGGCATATCCATACTTTTGACAATGTTAGCTCCCTGATTCCGATCCTTGGTAATAATAAATAATTTGATTTGAAGTTATAGCTTGGTTGTTGTTTTAATCAAATACCTGAGTATGATTGATAAAAATATTCAATTTATTATTATTATTGGTAAAATAATCAGGAGTATTAGAACTACTTCCAAACTGTTTTTGGCTCAGGTCAAAATATTATTCTTTCACATCTAGTTAGACCAATAAGCAGAATCTGGACCCCAAGACGAAAAGTCCTGGATGTAACCATAATGAAACTGGGAGGATAATGATGATTCTGCCAGCACAAACATTTTCAGGGACCATCTAATGTTTAAATATTCAAATATTTATATAATCTCTATTAGCCAAATCCATGAATAGATTGAATAAAGAATACAGCCGTTAGGCTGTGAAGGTTTATGTTATGTCTTTACTTCAGATTTTCCAAGCTAAACCAAAATATATATAGTAAAAGCAATCCCACCTTGCCAGATCCAAGTGAGTCCATGTATTTCTTCAAGTCCATGGAAAGGAACTCAAATATAAGGTACAGGCGACTTTCCTCCATGAGTACATCTTCCAGTTTTACAATATTTGGATGATTTAGCTCCTTTAGTAGAGAAATTTCTCTGTTGATACAAGGGGTAAGAATAGGTTATGTTATGAAATGTCGAGGAAATTTGAAATGTATCATCTATATTACGTGTTGACGATTTTCTTTGATTAATTGCCAGTCTTTGATTAATTGCCATTATAACTAATATACCTGATTGCCGTAGATGGGATGCCTTCATCTTCGGACTCCAAACGAATTTTTTTCATAGCCACAAACTGCCCAGTAATTTTGTTTTTTCCTTTGTACACTACACCATAAGTACCTTCACCGATCTTTTCGATTTTTAGAAAATCATCCATCTTGGAACACGGAATTTTGCTAAATTTCACTAAGCTAGACTGCGAAAACAATTTCTTCACAATGCAACCAAAGTTTTTGCGGGTTACATACAAAACACTGTCAAAGCCATTTACAATTCGTTGTTATTAGCATACTTCTTACAGTTTACCTGAATATTGATATTCATACATGCAAAGAAATCCGAAATAATAATCAATTTTATCAGATTATTGCTGAAATAGAAATAATATCGTTAACGTATCACAACGGCTTTCAAAAGTACTTTTTAAATTATTTGAATTGTTTATTCCTGTAGACGTTTTCTACTTGTCTATGGCGCAGACTCGCAGAGCGTTCCTAAAACCGGTAAATAACTTTGAACCAGTGACAATACTAATAATATAGACTTGGCATACCTACAAAAAAAACGTGTATACCTACACATTATTGAGAGGAAAAAATGGCGGCCAATAGAGCTGCCCATATCGATATTTGTCTACAATAACATCGATAAAAGATTACAGGAATGTTTTCATATAGTCACCACGGTACTATGCGTTTTGACTAAGAATAGGATCGACTTGGCGCCATATTGGATACGAATTATGACTTTAATCAAATATTAATATTATTTAATAAACTAATACTTATTTAACGTTTTTATTTAAATTTGATGTAAAACTTATTGATTTGCAAATAAGCTTCTTTGCAAATCGTACTTTTCAAGTGAAATTTAACAGATACGAGGGTCAAACTGAAAGTTCTTAGAAAATCAAAAACTGATTACATTAGCCAGTTATTAGTTTTATTATATCTTTTCAAAATATTGTCCATTGACGTCAATACACCGCTGCATGCGATGGAACCACTGGGAAAAGCACTTTGCCCACTCGTCCTTAGGGGTCTCTTCAATGGCATCGCGATACGCAGCCACCGCTTCTTCAGCATTCATAAACCGCTTTCCTTTAAGTTTTTCTTTAATTTTTGGAAATAAATAAAAATCACAAGGCGCGAGGTCGGGGCTATACGGCGGGTGACCCAGTAATTCAACGTTTGATGTCGCCAAATAGTCGATCGTTCGCTTGGCGGTGTGCGACGAGGCGTTGTCGTGGTGAAGGAGGATCCTACTGCGAGGTCGTTTCTCTCGAACTTTTTCCAAGAAAAGTGGCAAACAATTGGTAGTGTACCATTCTGCAGAAACTGTTTTTTGATCCTCTAACACAATTGTTGCGAAATGACCTATCCTTCCAAAGAACGAGGCCACCATTTTTTTTCCCGCACTTCGATCTCTCTTCACTTTAGTTGGCAACTCCTCGAAAGGAAACACCCACTGAACAGATTGTCTTTTGGTTTCAGGATCATAACAGTAAATCCAGCTTTCGTCACCTGTTAGTATGTCGAACACAGCATTTGAGTCACCTCCGTTAAATCTTTCAATCATTTTACGGCACCAATCCACACGATGGAGTTTTTGAGCCTTAGTCAAATTATGAGGTATCCACCGGGCGCAAAGCTTCCTGACCGCTAAATGTTCGTGGAGGATTTTGTGCACTTGACTCATACCGATGCCTAAGCTTGTCCGAATCTGCTGATAGGTCACTCTTTTGTCAGTCTCTATCATACGCCGCACAACACAGATGTTATTTTCAGTCGTCGCCGTAGAAGGCCGTCCCTCACGTACTGATGTACGTCAGATTAGTGCGACCACGTTTAAACTCATTAAACCAGTTGTAAACAGTCGCACGAGATGGGGCTTCATTGTGAAAGGCCAATCGTAGTCTATCATAACTTTCTTGTTGACTTAAATGACATCGAAAGTCATAAAAAATCATTGCACGAAAATTTTCTCGTGTTATATTCATGTTGACGTGACACAGACAGTTTTCAATTTGCCGCCAAATCGTAAAACAAATGACAAATGAATGAAATACATACTCAGTAATATTGGCAAAGAGTTCTATTTTCAAATTTTAGAATATTTTTTTTATTATATTGTTTATAAGTGGCCAGTTCTAAGAACTTTCAGTTTGACCCTCGTAGCGGTCATTGACATTCCTATTCTTATTTGAAACGCATAGTACCTACAATATCAATGGGTAGGTATTTTAAACATAGGTACATTTCTTAGCTTCACTTATAGGTATATACTGTAAAAGTCCGAACTGCGGTCAATCTAAGAATTTACCGGTAAATCCTAATGGGAGAAAAGAATGGACATAATTTATTTTTAAATAAAATGTGTTTTTTTACGTCATAGTCATTTATTTCATTTCATCATCATCATTATCACCATCAGTCAGCCAATTGCCCTCCACTGCTGAACGTAGGCCTCCCACAAAGAGCGTTAAACATCCCGGTCTTGAGCAGCCCGCATCCATCCGCTGCCAACCGCCCTCTTCAAATCGTCGGTCCATCGTGCCGCACCGTTTGCCCATACACAGTCTCCACTCCAACACATGTCTGGCTCTATCGACCGACTATTTGTCTACAGACATGGCCGGCCCCGGGCCCACTACCATTTCAGCATGCTGATTCTACGTGCAGTGTCAGTGATTTATTTTATTTATTTATGATCGGGTCTAAAATTCAGATTTGTTAATACCTAATCAAATAGTTTTGAGTACTTAATAAGTATGTGGTGTTGATACACTGAATAAAGTGTTTATACTCACATCAGCTGTGGCCACAAAAGTTGAATTAAATAATGTACCTTGATACGATACATCATTTAATTCAACTTAAATATGATTAAAACCAAAGAAGTTGCCAAATATCTTTTATATTTTTATTTGGCTAGTAACTACTGGAGCTCTCAAAAGCCAGGGAAGGATATGTTCTCCCCAATAAAAACTTTCCTGCTTTTTTACCTGCCTGCCAAGGAAAGGTTATGTTTTGCGCGCTTTTCCTGTATGTATGTAATATTCTTTACATCCTCATATCTTCCAGATTCGCTGAACGGATTTACGTTCAGCGAATCTGGGAGTTCTTAGATAGGCGACGTTAAAAAATCAAACATGGTGGCTGTGCGATGCGAAGCCATTGTAGTTAAAGAAACAATTTTTATTGTTTTTGAATACTTACTTTATTATGGGCATAAAATTAAAGGGTACAAAAGTTAAAAAAAAATTACGTAATAACAATAAAAAAATACAACGAGAAAGTTTCTTAACCGCCTCCTAGGCGACGATCAATTTCAGG
Organism: Euclidia mi; assembly: GCA_944739405.2. Lineage (NCBI taxonomy): Eukaryota > Metazoa > Arthropoda > Insecta > Lepidoptera > Erebidae > Euclidia > Euclidia mi. The sequence continues at coordinate 30,519,556 of OX123201.2, read as the reverse complement.
GTGTAGCCATTCCAATAAAAAGAGAATAATCAAATTTGGACTACTATATAAAAAGTTATACATGGTCAAACAAAGAAAAAACATTGGTAATCAACTAAAAGTATAAAATAAAGAATATTCAATAAATAAAGACATTTGTTCACATTTGTCCTTTAATTTTGTAATCATTTTAATTGCGTGTACCTGAAATCAAATGAAATAAAAGTAAGTTTTAATAGATCCATCTTACAACCCAAATAATGTGTCCTTTATCTATTATGTGAATAACCTTTGTTGAGGATTCAAAATAAACAGATATTAAAAACTAGCGAGAGATATCTCCCACCCAATCTCAATTCAGTTGATGGGTTGTTATCATGGAGATCAAATGTGCAAACAATGATGACAGGAAAAACAGAAGGTAGTCATACCGATAAATGTGGCGCAGCGGAGGTGATAGCGGTCAAATCTGGCGCAGCGGATGTGCTAGCGGCCAAATCGGGCGCAGCGGATGTGCTAGCGGCCAAATCGGGCGCAGCGTAGGTGCTAGCGACTAATCCTGGTGCAGCGTAGGTGATAGCGGCCAAATCGGGCGCAGTAGATGTGCTGGCGGCCAAATCGGGCGCATCGTAGGTGCTAGCTTCTAATCCTGGTGCATCGTAGGTTGTAGCGACTAAATCGGGCGCAGTGGAGGGGCTGGTGACTAAATACGAGGCTTGAACTATGCCACTCCTCTTTAAAATCTCTCCAGGTTGATACTGAATGGTAAAAAACAGAAAAGTAAATACTCAAATATTTTACAAAACTTAGAAAAAAGATGGTGATCCTACAGCATAAAAAGTAACACACACTGAAGTGCGTTACGCAAAATACTTTATTCGTTCACAACTCAGCTTATTAAAGTATTTGGTTGTTGAGTAATACTAAAATATGAATTGCTTCTTATTCATTGAAAGGATTACTTTTATAATTACAGATTTTCAACGGTCAATAAACAGGTGTTCTTTATGAAATATTTTAGTGAGTATATTTTGGTGTGCAATTAGTATTTTTGGTGAAATAAAGGAATATTGTTTGGCAGACATCAGAGATATATTCAGGAAGAGTTAAATACTACCCAAAAAAATTACCTTATTATGAGCACTACATCCAGATATTGATTGTGAGCTTGTCTGATTTTGGTCATTTTCCATTAAAATGCCAGGCACATTTAATGGAGTCACGGGCTGTAAACAAGCAATAAAATTGTTAACGTTTTTTATATTTCTTGATTTTATTAATAGGTTTATAGGTCATTTGCAATTGGTGGGTTGAGAAGAATCTACCAACTGTAACCTACTGTATTAATACTTTTTCAAAGTAAACTGTAAAGTACTATTCAAAAACAAGAGTATGGGTGACATTATTTTGTTTTCAAAACATAAGTTCCTTATAAAAGGAATATCATAAATGTACTATCATAAACATTTATTTTTTGTAACTAATTAGTGTGTTCCTCTGTGGCCGGACCACAGTTTAGTACTCAGACTCTATAGTTTGAAATAATACCTACCTAAAGTCTACTTTCATCGCAATATATGTATATATTTTGAGTACCTCAAGAGGTATCTTTCAAATCAACTACTTATGTGGTCCGGCCGCCAAGCAGTGCTCTCTGGCCGAGCCACCTCAAATTAAATAGAGTATAATGAAATATTAATAAATCTATACCCCGAAAAAACTACTTAAAGAGTACCTTGCATACGACAAATATGGTCCAATAAACCCCTTTAGTTAAGGAGTTATTGGTTGTAGGTTGTGGTCTGCTGGAAGGTATACTCAGCAGCAAGTCAATTTTGCAATATTTAAAATTAACTATCCATAAATCAATTTCTATAATAGTACCTTTTCTCTACTCTTTGTTGATACTTTTCTCTCAAGAAACTATTCATTTTGATTAATTCATCTTAAAAGTACGTGTGTATTGCTAGGGAGGATTACTTTCAGCAAATATAACGAAATATTCTTTATTTCTTTATGCCAAGAAAAACTGCATTATAAGTACTTTATAAAATGACCTGGACTTTATCTATAAACTTTTATTTATACAGCCAACAATGATTTTGAAAAAAAAGCACTTTTTAGGTTTTGTTTACCTATCTACCTAAGAATAGGTAGTTAATTTGACGAAGTAAGTGATCACGAGTTATCTTCATCTTACAGTACAGTAAATTTTAATAAAATTAGTGAAACAACAATGCAAATGTAAATGTAGTAAGTGGAATGACCTAATTATAATAAACGAATAATAATTTAAAAGAACTAGAAATGTTATGTTATACATATAATAATAAACTGAAAAATGCTAAGTATATCTATATAAATTCTAAATAAGTAGTAGATCATGAGTTGTCTAGTGTAAGTGACCATCTATCCTGAAATCTTATCACTGAAATAATCATTAACAGTATAATAACCTTTCCTAGTAAGGCAGTCTTTTATCTTACTTTTAAACATATTAAATGGTAATTCTAAAAGACTAATTGGTATTTTATTGTAAATACGAATACCTAGCCCTACAAAAGAATTGTTAACTTTATGTAAACAATGATAAGGAGCATATAACTTATGTATGTTCCAAGTATTTATATTATGTATGTCACTTTTTGTAGTAAATAAACCTATGTTTTGCCTAATATACATTATATTAGCAAATAAGAACTGCGAGGCTACTGTTAGAATTTCTATAGACTTAAAGCGTTCCCTAAGAGTATCTTTTGCACCTACCTAACATGTATATTGCTTGTACCGCTTGTTTCTGTAGAACAAAGATATTCTGGATATCCGCAGCGTTGCCCCATAACAAGTTGCCGTAGAACATGACACTATGAAAATAGCTAAAATAAACTAGACAACCCATGTCGACATCAGCAAGTTGTCTAATTTTTCTGGCAGCATACGCTGCAGAGCCGAGCTTACCTGCAAGACATGCTATATGTGCACCCCATTGTAACTTATTATCTAATATAATGCCTAGAAACACTGTGGAGTCAACAGTCTATATATATTATTTATGAACATATATATTATATATGAATATATATATTATATATGAATATATATATTATATATGAATATATATATATATATTCCGATGAAAGAAGTCTTTAGGTAGGTATTATTTCAAACTTTAGCATCTGAGTACTAAACTGTGGTCCGGCCACGGAGCAACACACATCCAATTAAGCACATGTTCAGTTTTATTTTGGCAATTAATCTAACCACTTTAGCCCCAGCGGCTCAAATTTGAGCCAGACACTATAACAATAAAATTCTGTTGTGTCTGCTAATTAGGTTCTCGAGTAGCTACGGACCACACTCAAACACATTCTTTTTTACATCACTATTTGTGCCCATTAGACAAAAGTTGCAATGAGGATATCACCATCATAGCAGCCAATACTCTATCATGTTGAACAAATTTATAATAAGTAATGTTACTTACCAATAAGGTCCGTGATGGTATACGCAATGTTACTTTTAGAGTCCGGTTGAAACAAGATTCTTCAAAGTGAAGAGAACAAATATGAATTGTTTTTGTTGACATCCTTAAATTTTCAACACCGATTGTTTCCAGACAAATTTTCTTTTTTCCTTTGTTGGCAGGCAGCCTTGAAAGTAAAAAAATCAATAAGTAACCATAATACAGTATTATCGATAAATATAAAATATCATACATGCAGTACTCTATTCCTACAATAACAACAAAATAATTTCATAAAGTTTATCGTGGATAATAAAGGCAAAAAGGGAAAATATGAATGCGTAACTGTTGATACTCTTAAAAAAATGCAGTATCTTTTATTCATTATCTAAATCCAAAGATATTTCAGCTGAAATTAAGTACTTACTGGTGCAAGGTTATATTCGGGTGATTTCTGCTTCTTTTCATGCCATAACCGATTATATTGCAAATTGGGCATCTTCCAATTGAAGGTTTACCACTACCACTGTACCACTATCGCGTTAAAACCCAATAACACAGCAAAATTACTCCAAAATTCACAAAATATATGAATAGCTCAAGAGCATTTGACAGTCGACGTACCCCAACTTGTTGACAAACAGCAAGCGGATAAAATGGCGACCCGGCCGCATCTAGGTATTTCAAAGACGCTAGGAATGAAGGGTTGCCATTATAGTAACTGTCAAAAAGCATGTTATCTCTTTTCACTTATGCAACATTATGTAAGTTAAACAGAGATGACAGTATTTTTATGACTTTGGTGTCGATATGCCTCATATTTCTATAAGTGTATTTTCTATAGTCAAACATTTCAGGTCTATATTATTAGTATTGTCACTGCTTTGAACAGGTAAAGATACAATAACTGGAAAGTAATTTAATGTTTTAAATTAAAATAAGCATAATGATATACAAGAATCTAAAATTAAAATTAAATTTAAAATTAATTTTAACTTTGAATATAATATAACTAAAGTACCTACGATTAATGTTAATGGCTCGTTTATGTCTTCCTTTTTCAGAAAATGTACAATAAAGTGTAGAATAAAGAATTATCTAATCTAATCTAAAATATAATTATAGGTTGTTTTCTTAGCAGATTTTACTATGCGATTTTACTTTAGTTAATGCACATGTAAGTGTGCTAATAATCTTCGAAAAAGGTCGACAAAAAGGTAGATTTCGCACACAGGCGCTTCATCGATTTCGCACACAGGCGCTGGATTGGGTCGGCGCGGCCCTGCTGTTAAAAAAGGACTCATCCGTCTGTAACGTTACTCGTAAGGTGTAATTTAAACATTAAAGTGACTTGCTTGCATTGCAAGTGAGTAGACGATTGGCAAAAACTTTTAAATTTTCAGTTATATTCACATCGTGGGGCTCCCAAAGTTGTCAGAGCTGTGGCCCGTGAAACAAAAATTTCAATCTTGAGACTTTTTAGCTGTTTTTTTTTTGACAAAATGGGAAGATTTTTTGATAAATGGGAGGATAACGCATAAAGGAGAGGAGAACTTTGCTCAGTCGTTGTGCTTTCAGGACCCACTCAATATTCGTTCGTGTGACCCACCAGTGGGTCGCGAGACGCGACACATAGGTTGGGAAATGCTGGTCTAAGCAATCCACCGATCTGGGAATAACATGGATTGGACATACCTACAAAATTAGCATGCATACCTTCGAAACGTTGGGCGCATAAAATGGCTGCCGTTTGGGTTGTATGTACTCCAGAATTTAATCGATATCACCATTGAACCGTTTAGAGGTAAACAATACATTATTGAAGATTTAGAAAAAATATGTAAATTTATTTATTTGTAGTAAGTTACTTCGGTTAGTTTAAATCTATTACCAGATTAGTATATTCCATAATGCAAATGCGGGTGCACATGGTGATGCGAAAAACGTCCCTTGTACCTATCAAACATGTAACAAAATATTCTCGGGTAGCCAATATCGATACTGTGTCGCTGAGAAAGTACCGGACATGAATGGCGCCATACATACCGTCATGAAACCCACAGCCACGCTGAAATATCATGAGAGGATAAAAATCAAAATTGATTGATAAATTTTATTTATTTGACGACCGGTTGGTGCAGCGGGAGTGTAAGCGACTGCTACGCCGAAGGTCGCGGGTTCGATTCCCGCTCAAGCCAAACATTTGTGTGCATGACTGAAAATGTTTGTCTTGGTCTGGGTGTTTCTATGTATAATATGTATGTATTTACAAAAAAAAAGTATATATGTATGTTTATCCATTATCTAGTACCCATAGTACAAGCTTCTGCTTAGTTTGGGACTAGATGGTGTTGTGTGAATGTGGTAGAATATTATTATTATATTATTATTATTTCTTTTTATTTACAAATAAAATTAATTTCTTCAACGTTTTATTGCTAGGAACACAGTTGCTGTTCATGTTATCTGTTGGCAAAAAGTATAATATAATATAAATATTTTAACTGCCCCATTTTACACTACATAGGGCAGGATAGATAGATAGATAGATAATTGCTTTATTGTGCAAATGTTTGTACAAATTTGGTGTAAATAACTTAAATGTAGATACATATCAAATGCACAAGGGCGGCCTTATCGCTGAGTGCGATCTCTTACAGGCAACCTTAGGATGGACAGACTGAAAATGACAAAAAGCTTTGATGTGTAGCGACCAAAAGTATCTGCTTACTAGAAATTGTTTTTATTATATACATACATAATATATATACATACATAAGCAGGCATACATACAATAGATATGATAGGTGCTAAACATATAAATAAATACATAATATACATAAATAATACATAATATACATTTATATATATATAGGTACAATTTACATGTAATACATATAATAATATAAACACAATATACAGTGATACAATTTGTTTACAATGACAGATAGTGCTTCTTTAGTGCATTTTTAAATATTTTCAATGATTTAGCTTGCCTAATTTCAACCGGCAGCGCATTCCACAGACGCACAGCCTGAACAGCAAAGGATTTATCGTAGTAGTTTGTGGTATGTGCTGGCATCTGCAGTCTCAGATCCACCGACGACCTCAAGGTCTTTAAATGTGTGTCATGAAGGAACTTAAAACGTTCTTTGAGATACGTGGGGGTATTAGGATTGAACAACACATTGTACAGTAACATAAGGATATGAGTATTCCGGCGAAGTCGAATCGGGAGCCACTTGAGCCTGGATCGAAATTCAGATATATGATCATATTTGCGTAAGCCAAAAATGAATCTAATACAGAAGTTTTGGAGACGCTCAAGTTTATCAAGTTGGTCCTCATTAAGATCAAGATAGCTGACATCGGCATAATCGAGTATTGGGAGAAGCAAGGATTGTGCAAGCGCAATCTTGGTGGTGGTGGGAAGAAAGTTCCGCAGCCTACGTAACGATCCAGCTGAAGCAAACAGTTTACGGCTGGTCTCCTGTATTTGACTTCCCCATGAAAAAGTTTTATCCAGATAAATGCCAAGGTTTTTGACGTTATCTAAGATCGGTAAAATGTTACCGTCGAACTGAATCTGAGGCAGTTGTGACCCATTGATCTTGGATATCATCCTGGAACTGCCAATTAGAATGACCTGTGTTTTTGACGGATTTACCTTCAGACCATAATTTTTGCTCCACGTACAGATATGCGCCAAATCTGTGTTAATATTAGAAAACGCCATTGAAATTGACTCTACTGGTGCCTGTGAATATATCTGCAAATCATCTGCATAAAGGTGGTAGGACGAAAGTAACTGTTTGGAGATAGAATTAATAAAAATTGCGAAAAGTAACGGAGATAGCACGCCACCCTGCGGTACCCCGACAGTTGTATTACACCACGAAGAGTACGACTCATCAACACGTATACGCTGTCGGCGTCCAAACAGGTAACTATGAAACCAGTCAATTACCGTTGGAGATATGTTAATAGAGCGGAGTATGGCAAGTAGGATGTGAAAATCCACGGTATTAAATGCGTTGCTAAAATCAAGCAAGGACAACAGCGTGAGCTTTCCACCATCCATGCCCAGCCTTATCTCATCAGTGATATGAACCAATGCTGTGGTAGTACTATGACCAGGACGAAAACCGGATTGGAAAGGATTCAGGAGAGCATTCTTGGAAAGGAAAGTACAGAGTTGTGTATGCATAAGACGCTCAAGGACTTTGGAAAGGAATGGAAGTATAGATATAGGACGGAAGTCAGTAAGGGAACAGGGTTTGGATTTTTTAGGTATTGGAACTATTTGTGCATCTTTCCACGCTGATGGAAAGACGCCGCTGGTAACTGAGTAATTTAGGATATGACAAAGGACAGGGAGGATTTCATCTAGGATGGGTAGGATCATGTTTCGACTGATGCAATCATTACCAACAGCATTGGATGAGATTGAAGTGATGCTCTTTTTAACATCACAACTGGCAAATTGCTCGAAAACAAAAGGTGAATATTTGGGAGTTGGGATACGTGAAAGATCTTGTAACGTGTTTGATTTTGTTGTTCCATCAAAGTTGGGTGAAGCAGTGAAATGTGCGTTAAGCGAATCTATATTTATATCATTGGAGATTGTGTCATTGCGAGACTTACCAACTCCCAGTGTTCTTAGAAATTTCCAGATTTTAACTGGGTCTCCGTTTTCAACAGAGCTGTGAATATGTTGGCGTTGTGCTTTCCTACACGCCTTATTGCAGAGATTTCTAGTACTTGTGTATTTTTCCAAATTCGCAGGGGTTGGACGACATTTATACTTTGCCTTGGCAGCCGCTTTCTTTGATATAAGAAATTTAATTTCGTCAGTCAGCCAAGGTGCAGGTAAATGCTTTAATTTAATGGCACGGATTGGTGCATGCTCGTCGTACAGGTGAGTTAACTTATCAGTGAAAATTTGGACTTTGTTATCTACACAGTCTGATGAGTACAAAGGAGACCAATCAATATTACGGGCATCTTCGCAGAGCTTCAAACGATCCATCCCACCGAAATTGCGTTGCATAATAATTTTAGGTTTTACCTTTGGTGGGCGTATTGTGTATGAAAGATAGATTAGATCATGGTAAGAGAAAGAATCTGCAGAGCACTGACCATGTTTGGATACAAAAGTAGGGGAAGAAACGAAAATTAGGTCAAGGAGAGAAGGTACAGAGTTTGGAAAATGGTGTGTAGCATTGAGAGGAAGAATAGATAGATTGCTCGAATGTACAATACGCTCGAGGGTTGTGGCACGATTATCCTGTTTTATTATGCAGGTGTTAAAATCACCCATTACAATTGCGTGACTGTAAGAAGGTACTAAAGTTTCTAGGAGTTGTTCGAAAGAAGGGAAAAAATTTATACGTAACGAAGGAGAGTAATAGACACCTAGAAGAACTTTAGAATGATTCAGTTCCACTTCTAAGAAGAGATGCTCGCCGGCATTCGCGGGTGGTGGTTGCGATGAGGTGCTTACTATACGGAAGGGAATTTGAGCACGTAGGTATATAGCAACACCGCCACCAGCACCAACCGCGCGATCATTTCTAATTAGGTGGAACCCCGGAAGAGAATATGAAGTTGATGGCAGACATGGTTTGAGCCATGACTCTGAAACGAGAATAGCATGGATGTTCTTACAGTCAAAGGTTGTCAGCATATCAGGGAAATGGGCTGGAATACTTTGGGCATTTATATGGACTACATTAAAGTTCCCCGCGACGTCAGAGAACTGAGACTGAAGAATCTCTGCAAGTGAGGGCAAACTAGTGAAACTGTCATTGAGACTACTACTAGCAGTTAAGAAGCTGTCATCGTCATTACTTGTATCTAGCATAATATGTCTTATATAAAAATATATATAAGTGTATAAATAAAATAAAAATATTTATATAATATACTAATAATATGTTATATAATAGTTATACTTAAATAAAGATATATATTAAAGCTATGTAAAAGCAAAATGTCCACCCGCCAGTTGCGTGTTACAAAAACTACTACTATTGTAAAATAACACCACATAGCCTTACATAAACGAAAACGAGAAATATTATTATATGATTTAGACCAGGTGATTTCTTATAAATATTTGACATAGGCTGAAAGATAAAAAACCTGTGATTCAGATAGGGAGTTGAAACAGTAAGACAAGAGAAGTACTAGTGACAGTGACATTACTGACATAAGATATGCCAAGTGAAAAATATGTGCAGGTTAATAAAAAAAAGTATAAGAAATAATAGATTAGAAGAAGGTAGAAACTGTGAAATGTAAATGCACCCGGTCATGTAAACAAAAACAAGATAAAACCTATTTTTTGGATGCTGCAGTCCGCTTGGTCTTCGCAGCAGTAACTTTCACTGCTTTCGCAGAGAATTTGGGTTTTATGTGATCAGGGCTAAGTAAAGTAAGTTAGTCAAATATGACTTAATTCCATAACTAGGTACAGACAAAATTGGTAGCATGTTTCATTTATTGCTGTTTACAGACATGAGATATTTTTTTACAAATTATAGTTTGTTTGTGTAATTATTATGGATATGACGATGACTCATATCGACATTAGCAGTAATATCACTACTAAGTACTAACCTCTAATACGTAACACATACATACACACAACAACATTTCCAAACTACGAAAATGACAACATTTAGGCCACAACGAAGCTAAAAATTAACTATAAAAAGAACCTCTAGTAACAATATTTTGTACAAATACTAATACAATTTAATAGTATAAGTCAAAACTTGTTACTTACTTGTGAAGAGTACATTTGTGTTGATTATAGCTTTATCTTGAACTGCACAGTTTAATTCAACACTGGGGCATGATTTTATGATCCCTAGCAAAGCGTGAAGCACTGATCCATCTGGTTTTTAAGCCGCGTTCACATTTATCTGACGTGACCTGTCGTGACGCGACAGAGAGCAATCGATTTCATACATTTTATATGAGAGTGCGCACATTTATCTGATGCAATCTGTCGTAACGGCGTTTGTCGTGTCACGACAGACGATATCCCGGTCTGCGACACGACACGTCGGACAAATGTCGTAAAGCGTCAAACGCGCGTCTGCAATAGGCTAGTTGACGAAAAATTTTTATAAGTCCGTCCTTTAGATTATTCAAAAATAAGCGATACGTATTTTTTTATTTGTAAATTAAACCAAATATGACCAAGATATAGCTCATTAAAGTTACGTATAACGTCACAACGTGCTGCATTTTTTCGCACTAGATGACGTCACACGTAACTTTAATGGGCTATATCTTTGTTATTTTTTATTTAATCGAAAAAAGAAAAATACGTGTCCAATATTTTTTTATAATCTAAAATACGGACTCAATAAAATGTAATTATTTTGACCCTGGAAACTACCCTATTGTGCGCTATGTATGACGAATTAATTGACTTCCTCTTTATAATATTATTCTTATACGGTATAGGCGAGCTAATCGAATACGAAATAATATAATCCTATGTAAATAATTTATGGATATAATTCCATATCTTCCTAATCTGAATCGGATAAATCATCAAAAACATTGCGAATGTGTGAACTCTCCGAGAGCCAAGCCAAGACAGCACTGTTGATTCAAAATTGCCTCAGATCGCGACAGACGGCGACTGACAAATGTGAACGGTATAGTCCGTTCACAGTTATTTTACCTCTAGCTGTTAGATTGGCCAACCTGGGCGTTGTGTTGCTGTATTTGGTATATAATACTCCCATTTTAAATATACAGTATTGCTAAAAATGTACTTATTTTTTTATTGCCTACACGATAGTATTAAATATTTGGAAGTAATGTTTGCAACAAAACCTCTTGATGTCGGCATGGCTATATGCATGTACATTTATTTTCTTACGAAATCACTAATTTTCTTTAATTTTTTTTTCACGAAGCTTGTCTTCAATGTGGCGCACATGTTTGCATTGTTTTTGCCAGTCTTCTGCAGTGATAGATTGAAAAGCTTCTTCAGCTAAATTCACAATGTTAGTTGCCTCTTGTCCTACATTTTTGCTTGTGACTCGTCTTTTAATGAGACTCCACACAAATTCAATTGCGTTTAGCTCGCAGTGGTATGGCGGTAATCTAACCACTTTGTGGCCCTGAGCTTCAAGCATTTGATCAGTTTCATATATTGGAGCTTCTTTATGGTCTTTTATAATTTCATACAGTTGAGCTTTCACCATGGTAGGCAGATAAGATAACCCCTTATTTGTCATCCAATTTTGCATTTCAGCTTTAGTAGAACTTAATGTTGGTACCTTGTTTAACTTGACTGTGTGATAAGGGGCATTATCCATAACAACTACAATATTAGGCGGCAAATGAGGAATTAGTCTTTCCTGAAGCCATTTCATGAAATTTGTTTTGTTCATGTTTTTATGGTAGTCACCCGATTTCGACTGGGATTTAAATATTAATAAAGCGTTTGTTATAAACCCTATTTCACCACCCGTATGAACATATAACAGATAAGCATGCAACAAAAAAATTGTCTTAAGAGAGAACCAACATTGCAAAGAGATAGAAAACTTGAAACTCCTTTACCAACCCGTCTGGCCAGCGTGATTTAATAGGCCAATACCTCTTTTTTGGAGAGGCCTAGCAGTGAACTGCAAGAGGCTGTTATGATATGATATGACTGATTCAAATTAGAATCACACCAGGAGGCTAACAATAATTAGCAATAACGATTAAATAATGCATATACAACACAATAGTAGTTTCCTACATATAAGTAGTGTCCCAAAAATACAAGCAGTTTAACGTGACTTGTTGCCAGCAAATTAAAGTAGACGTGACAGAAATGAGATAACACACTCATGGTGGTTACAGTTAAAAACATTCTAGTTTCCACTAATATTGGGTAAAATATTATGCATGGGTAACCCTATTTTACATACCTGTCATCACAGAGTACAATTCCAACATAAAGAAAACAAACACCGACATTTGTCAGAGGTAAAATAACTGTGAACGCACTGTAAGTAATTACGACAGAGAGCGTCACGACACGACACGTCAGATAAATGTGAACGCGGCTTTAGACATATTTATGCACAAAAACGAAATTAATATGTTCGACACACAACGATTTGACAGCTGATGAACCTGAAAACTTGGCGAAAAATATAGCGACACCGGCACGGTTGACATTTCTAATAAAATATCGCCATGATGAATGTATTTATATTTGCCCTCTCCATGTAGTATCTTAACTCGTTGAAGCCAAAGAAATATAACCTTAAGTCATAGAAGTAACACTAAATAACAACAGCAGTTGCTATGTTTGATATCTTCTTTCTAATGGCACATGCAGTATGATAGAAAGAGCTGTCGATAGGTTCAGCAGCACGCTCTTATGGCTCCAGTACACAATCGCCCATGATGGGCCACTGCAGGCCATCGCCGTTGTATACACACGCCTACACACCAAACTATGCTAAACCAGTATAAAATGATCGTTTAATGTGCGGAAAGATCACACAAAGCGAGACCATGATAAACTGGTTTTGTTTAACTTGATGTGTAGCCGTGTGTACACGGGGTACGGCGATGGCCTGCAGTGGCCCATCATGGACCATTGTGTACACGGGGTGATGGAATACAGTGGCGGGCAATTGTCAATCGTGGCGCGCAATCGGGATGTTGTCGGTTTTTTGGGCACACTTCAAAGGAATCGTGGCGTAGCGTGGCCTGTGGTGTTCACACAATGGCCCATTGTTTAGTTCTAGTTCGTCACCGACCGCAGACCGGGATAGTGCACTTTTTGTTTTATGTGTATAGAAGGCAGTAAAAGAAACTGTATATTGAATATTTTTACAAAATAATTATACAGTTATGCTATGAATCAGTAATGGAGCAAAAATAAAAATAAAAAAAATCTGTCGGTTTGTCTGTTTGTACACGCTAATCTCGGAAGTTACTGGGCGGATTTGAATGAAACTTTTTTTTATTATATTGCTATTAGGTCAGGCGACATATAGGCTAAAATTGATTTTGGAAAGTGGAACATCTGATGCAGAACCACAACAGCCCAGCGTAACCGTTTAGTTCCGGAGGCCCTATCCCCTATTCCTTCTCCCTCATCCCACTCCTCATCCTATCCCTTTTCCCATCCCCAAGGGGCGGCAACGCACTTGTGACTCTTGTGGTGTTGCTTGTGTCCATGGGCGGCGGTAATTGCTTACCATCAGGCAATCCGTCTGCTCGTTTGCCGCCTATTACTATAAAAAAAAAAACTATAAGACATAAAAATTGCGGTGTGGCCAAAAACATTTCACATGATGAGCATTTTTTGATAAGCGATTAAAATTTGAAGATCTCGAACATCTGATGTGGAACTTAAAGAGCCCAGCTACACTATAACATACAGGCTTGCCTTTTTAGCGAAACTTGTTCAGTCTGATGAGCATTATTTGTTGACTTACCGAAGATCTGAAACATCTGATGATGAACTATATAAATCCATCTGCACTATTCCATACAGACTTGACGGCTTAGCAGTAGTTGTCCAGTATGACAAGGATTTTCTGTTGAAAGATCAATATTTATAACTAATTATTTGATCAATCAAAGACCCGAGGAAGGACACAGGATAGTTTTTATCGCGATAACATCCACGCGGGCGGAGCCACGGGCGACAGCTAATATATATATATATATATATATATATATATATATATATATATATATATATATATATATATATATATATATTTATTGTCTTACGCCTGTATCCCCGAAGGGGTAGGCAGAGGTGTAAATATTACACCCACATTTCGCCATGAATTTTTAGGTCCTACGTAATAGAGGGCGAGCGTATTGCCGTTACCGGGCACATCACCAGACTCCGGGCTGCTACTGAGTATTCGGAAAAACACAGTAATGCTTTTGCCCCATCCAGGAATTGAACCCGGGACCTCCAATCAGTAGTCACATACGCTATGCACTGGATCACGGAGGCAGTATATAATATGTATAAATATACTAGATGAGCCCGCGGTTACACCCGCGTTATTTAAGTCTTTGTCCGCTCTCGTGGCTCATAGCGTGATGTTATATAGTCTATTAGATAGCCTCCCTCGATAAATGGGCTATCTAATAGAGAAAGATTTTTTTGAGATTAATCGCAAGATTAGATAGCCGTGGCCGCAATTACGTCCACGTCCATCGCAAGTGATTCGCCAGGCAGCAATGAGCCATGCGCCGTTGTGTGAACACCAAGTGATCGTGGCGGTCATCGCCACTGCGTACGGTGCGTACGGTAATGGCGATGCGGGTCATTCTTCGAGACACGATTTTAAGCGGCATCACCTTAAAAAAATAGAAATCGAAAAGTTAGCAAGCCACTTTTTTTTCGGGCAAACCTTTAATCCTCTCTTATTTGGGTTATTGATTATTATTCAATTATCTATATATTTAATATCATAAAAAAAATAAAACACCCCTATTCTTTGATTTTCGTGGAGTGTCCCAAACCCCGATCTAGTCACTTAGTAAATTATATATTTTAAACTAACCGGTACATGCTTACCAAAAAAAAAAAAACTTTAAGTCCTAAGAAGTTGACAATGCTATGAAAAATTAGATCATAGTTCTAAATTAATTACATTATCTAAAAAAAATAAAAATGTAACTGTCCCGGGGTAGTTACTGATTTGCATGGATCATTGTAAATTCACTTGCACATCCCTAACTTCGCGGCCCAATTTTGTGTCATCCTAATTCACGTTACAACTAGTCGCACTCCGACAGCTGGGTAGAGTGCTTGTGTGACGACGCGGCAGGTTTCCGAAAAATTAAGGTAAGAACTTCGTTGCGTGGGTATTGTTTCTCAAAACTTTGATTTGCATGGTTCAATTTTCTCCGGTGTCTGTGAATTTGTTTATTGAATAAAATATTGTAGCGGACAAATATAAGGTAACGCAACTCTATATTCAAAACACAGTATATTTGCTTAAAGGGTTTTTATATATTTTTCTTCTCTGTCGTTTCGCTCTTGGCAGAGCGGTCGTGGTCACGTTGAGCCGTCCACATTGGTGATAGAGGCAGACACAGCTTTTTTCACGATCTCCCGCCATCTCTCTCGGTTAGCAGACTGTCTGGCGCAGTTTGACACGCAGTCACCCACTGCGGATTTCACCTGATCAGTCCAGCGCATAGGTGATCGTCCGCGCGATCTAGTTCCCTCTACTTTACCTTGTACGTATATATTTTTAGAATAAAGGATTTATTTTGATTTACGTGGTCGTGATTTGCATGGTTTACGTGGTAGTTTTGACCCACGCAAATCAATGATTGGCCATGCAAATGAAATACCTTTGAGTTTTGTAATAGTATTGTATGATAATATTTTTAATTACTTTCG
Organism: Euclidia mi; assembly: GCA_944739405.2. Lineage (NCBI taxonomy): Eukaryota > Metazoa > Arthropoda > Insecta > Lepidoptera > Erebidae > Euclidia > Euclidia mi. Next base: position 30,503,699 of record OX123201.2, on the reverse strand, counting down.
TTAAATGTAAATTCGTTTAAATCAAACTTAAAATGATTTTATAAGTACCTAATAATAATAAAAATTGTTTCGGATTAGCTAAAATTGTAATGAATTATTTTTTAGACCAAAATGCCATTAAGAAGAGAGGAAAAATTAGAAAGAAAGAAGTTATCTGAAAGAAGAAGAAGAGAGAGGCTTAAAAATCATAAAGAGTTCAAGGCCAAAAACCATGCAAGATATTATAAAAGAAAAGCTGAAGGAAAAATACTTAGTATTCATGACTTAAACCACCGCGAACAAAAACCTAGACGAGAGAAAAGTCGAATAAGTTCCCAGAAATATAACTTGAAGAAAAAAAACAAGCTAAACTTTGCCTTCATGAAAAACTTATACAAGTTCCGAAAATTCAAAATAAATAATGTTGACTGATTCTACTATAAATACAATACATACATAGACTCACGCCTGTTTCCCGGAGTGGTAGGCAAAGACTACGGAACGCCATTTGCAACGATTCTGACATATGTGCCTTTCTTGCTTTATTCACTCCCATCAAGTTCTTCATTCTTACCATCTCTTGTAAGCAACGTACCTACCTAAATATCCAAACTCATTCACTTGCTCCATTCGTTGTTCATCGATCAAAACATTACAAGCGGTAACGCATTCCTCCTTTTAAAATACCATAGCTTTCGTTTTACTTACATTCACTTTCATTCCTTTCCTCTCTAACGCACCATGCATGATTGTTACCATCTCCTGCAACTCCTCCGCTGAAGACGCAAGTGTTACCTGATCATCAGCATAAAGGAGGCATTTGACAAGTAACCCAATCATCCTTAATCCGCAGTCACTATGTTTTAGATCCTGCAAACAACTGTCCATGAAGAGGTTTAACAGCTATGGCGACGCTACACATCCCTGTCTAAAACCTGTTTCGATGGTAAACCAGTTAGTGTATGTCCCGTTTATCCTCACACAAGCTCTAGCATCCTCATAAAGGGATTTCAGAGCTTGAATGAGGCTGCTTTCCACTTCCTTCATTGACAGCACCGACCACATTTCATTCCTCACCACTTTACCGTAAGCCTTTTCCAAATCCACGAATGCGCAATAGACCTTTTGACCTTTGGCCAAAAACTTTTTGGATTTGCTTCGCAAGGAAAAAAACCTGATCTGAACATCCCATACCCTTTCGGAACCCCGCTTGTACATCCCATATTTTCTTGTCGGCTACTTTCATAACTCTTTCAATCAGTACCTTTGCATACAATTTGCCAACAATGCTGAGAAGGCTAATGCCTCTATAGCTTTTGGAGTCTTGTTGTGAGCCTTTTCCTCTTTATAAATAAAAGCTTTTAAGAAACTACTTCTGTGTTAGTTACTTAATTATTCTTTTACCTGATAACTTAATAAGTTATTTGGGAAAGTTAAATTTTAAACGACTGCCTCGTTGGTCTCGCGGCATAAATGTGCGCGTGGCATTGGAAGGTCTCGCGTTCGATTCCCGGGTCGGGCAAAGTGTTATTGGGTTTTTCCGTTAGGAAATTCTCAGTAGCAGCACGGAGTCTGGTAATGTGCCCGGTAAGGCAATAGGCTCGCTCCCTATTACGTGGGACCTAAAAATTCAAGGCGAAATGTGGGTGTTATATTACACCTCTGCCTACCCCTTCGGGGATACAGGCGTGAGTCTATAAAAAAAAATTTAAAGAAAAATCATTTTCGTGGGGTGTTTTGTGATTTGCGTGGCCTCCAAGTTTTTTACCTCGATTATCTCTGTAAGTATATAGCTCTCTGAGGTGCCTCTTCTATAAAAAATATTACTTTTGCGTATATTTTAAGAAACACCTGTCGATTTAAAAAATATATTAGATTTAAAAATTGCCACGCAAATCACCAAATAATGCCTTGCTCGAAGAATCACCCGCTTGTTCACACAATGGCGGGCGATGGCCTGCAGTGGCCCATCATGGACCATTGTGTACTGGGCCCTTTATAGCAGCGTCGTGGTAGCCAAACAGTTGACAAAACATAGAGTTAGGAAACCGAGTGTTGTTCGTAACAGTGATGATTTATCGATAAATATTTTTGGTCAAATGTCTTTAGTATGTGTCGATATATTTAAGCCGTAGAAGTAAAGAACTAAAATATTGAAATTGTAGTTTTTGCTGTCGACGCCGGACAGTGCTTTGCAAAGACTTGCCAGACAGACAGTACTAAAAAATTTCACGTGTTTAATTGTTCGTTTTAGCCATAAAATCTATTGACAAAAAGTATTCATAAACTAATGAGCGATGCGTTGCGATGAGATGCTGAGAAACTGTCACTAAGATTATGTATTGTACGAATTATACCAGATTGGCTAATGCGGCAGGCTTTGGCAATTTGTGTGCGTCGCATCATATCACGTTGCTTGCTATCGCTTACGTTGGACACTGCTCGATTTTTTTAGAGTTGTAGGTAATCCGATTTGGGATCCGCCAGCACAAATGATTCGCCTTTATGTAAATATTAGTACAGCAGTGAACTACTTTGACAACCCAGTTGGCGTGAGTGCAACCGACTGCCACGCCGAAGCTTGCGGGTACGATTCAGTTTTACATTCATGTCCGATAGTTTAAAAAAACATCGATATCCCCTTTCACTGTCAAATCCCATCACTCCTTAGTCCTTAATGATGAGATTTACAGCACGGCTATTTAGAGAATGCAGTCAAAGATATGAGTCTGTAAGAAGTCTATGCCTCTTTAAATGAGACGCATAATTTGACGTTATGATTAACCAACTAAGACCAACTGATGAACTGACATTACGTGTTGCACGTTCTTATAAGGAAATATGGCGAGCATGTTCTCTACTTCTCTCTAGTCTAAACGTCCAACCTCTCTGGTTGAAGCAATCATACACGTCAAATAAACTCCGATACCTAGCTCCGATAGGTACCTACCTATCGGCACCTGGGCTTATAAGATCTTTGATTGCTCCACATGCATCGATATAATTACAAAGTAGTATTATATATCGATGTCCACAGGGCATAGATTGCTTTGCTGAGCCGAATCGGTGTGGCCAACTCATAAAATATTCCCCACAAACGAGTAAAAGTTTTAAGAGCATGTTGGGTGTAGGTAAAATTGTGACAGTTCTGATACAAAAAAGTGAATATAGAAGGTGTCACAAGACCCATAACCAAGCCGAAGTCTACTCGTTTTGGACATCATGCCAAGACATACTAAGCAAAAATAAAACCTGGAAAACGATATTTTTTTAAACGAAACGTTTTTAATCCGCAATTGTTAAAAGGTCTTTTAGAATCAAACAGGTAACTTGTTATAACTGTGTATATTTAACAAGGTAAAGAAGCACTAGCACAATCGCACGTTGATTTAGTTACACTTAGCCGTTGATTTAACACAATATATAGATTTAGATGTCACTTTTACAATGTTAAGAGCGACCTACCAGCGACAAGGTTCAGGGTGCACGATTCGACATGTCTTCACTTTTAGAGGACTGCCAAAGTACTTACCCTCTCGGAATAAGATAAGACTAAAAGGCTGAGAAGATGTTAAACCGGTTCGCCGATATTTTCTCGACCAGTGATGCCGACATAGGGAAGACAGCACTAGTCCAGCACAAAATAAACACGGGAAGTGAAGCACCGATTCGCCAGAGGCCAAGACGTGTACCAGTGGCACGAGAACGAGGAGTGGAAGCTATGATCGACGGTATGGTGAAGGAAGGTGTAATCGAGCCTTCGTCTAGCCCGTGGTGCTCTCCGGTTGTGCTAGTTAAGAAGAAAGATGGCAGCATGCGCTTCTGTGTAGACTACCACCGATTAAATGACATCACGAAGAAGGGCAGCTACCCACTGCCAAGGATCGATGACACACTTGATACGCTGACGGGGATGAAGTGGTTTTCTACCTTAGATCTAAAAAGTGGCTACTGGCAGGTGGAAATAGATCCTCGAGACAAGGAGAAGACGGCATTCTCCACAGGCAAAGGGTTATGGCAATTTTACGTGATGCCCTTTGGATTATGCAACGCTCCGGCTACTTTTGAGAGACTGATGGAGCGAGTGCTTATGGGATTGATTGGAGACGCCTGCCTGGTCTACTTGGATGACATCATCATCGTGGGGTGCACCTTCCAGGATCACCTTCGAAACTTGGAGCAAGTGCTGTCAAAGATACGAAGAGCTAATTTAAAGCTGAGTCCGAAGAAATGCGCGTTATTCAGACGGCAAGTGAACTTTATAGGACATGTGGTCTCGGAGAAAGGTATCCAAACCGACTCGGATAAGATCATTGCCGTGAAGGAATGGCCAGTCCCAGCTTACGAGCTGGGGTTCTGTTCTCTGGAACTGGTAAGCTGGGGTTCTGTTCTCTAGAACTGGACATTCTAGATAAAATGCCACAAATACCAGTCAGGTGCTCATCGACGCCGGTTATTTCAAAAGCCACTAAAGAAACTGCAAGCAGCTAGAGTGTGAGCTCGCTGATGCTATAAAGTCACTTTCTCTGCAATGGAATACCAAAATGGATATCCTTCGAAGTGATCTTGACTGTACGATGTCAAGGCTGTCTAAAATATCTCTACAGTGACTCAAATGGCATCAAAATACTACTTCTCTTATCTGTGGCATCAAACATCAAAATTGAATTAAAAAAAGAAAAGTAAGTTGGTAAATTAGGTATTAAGGACGCGTTTACAAAATTAGTAGGTACAAAATCGCGTCACTACAGCGACACGGCGGCAACAGTACGTACTACGTACGGTAACTTGCGGAAATGTAGTTCAACTAAATAACTTTGAGACTTAGAATTTTTTGTGATATGTATCTATGTGTTATAGGCTTATAGGCCTGGCTGTGCGAATTACGTACAAATAAGTTTCTTATTTTTATATATCTAAATGGACATTATTACTTTATTTTTTCCATTATGTTGATTCAGGATATATTTCGGGATTTAGATATTATTTTGTTTCTTGCGTTGAAATCTGGTACCTAAGATTATGTGGACTGATGGTATACCATCCCATTCAAGTGTTGCGACTGGAACTCATAAAAGAGTAGACCTAGTTATACCAGGTTAGGGCTCATTTTATTTGTTTTAGTGAGACCCTACCACTGGTACTAGTGAAGTAACCTTCCAAGGTTATTCGATGAGTCTTACTGGTACTCTTATGTGAGTAGAGCTAGGCATGCCGAGTTTGTGCTCATTTTGTTTGTACATAAGGGACCCTACCACTGGAACTTATGAAGTAACCTTTCAGGGTTATTAGATGACTCTTGCTGGTACTCATATGTGAGTAGAGCTAGGCATGCCGAGTTTGGGCTCATTTTGTTTGTACATAAGAGACCCTACCACTGGAACTTATGAAGTAACCTTCCAGGGTTATTCAATGACTCTTGCTGGTACTCATGTGTGAGTAGAGCTAGGCATGCCGAGTTTGGGCTCATTTTGTTTGTTCATAAGAGACCCTACCACTGGAACTTATGAAGTAACCTTCCAGGGTTATTCGATGACTCTTGCTGGTACTCATATGTGAGTAAAGCAAGGCATGCCGAGTTTGGGCTCATTTTGATTGTACATAAAAGACCCTACCACTGGAACTTATGAAGTAACCTTCCAGGGTTATTCGATGACTCTTGCTGGTTCTTATATGTGAGTAGAGCTAGGCATGCCGAGTTTGGGCTCATTTTGTTTGTACATAAGAGACCCAACGACTGCAACTTATGAAGTAACCTTCCAGGGTTATTCAATGACTCTTGCTGGTTCTCATATGTGAGTAGAGCTAGGCATGCCGAGTTTGGGCTCATTTTGTTTGTACATAAGAGACCCTAGCACTGGAACTTATGAAGTAACCTTCCAGGGTTATTCGATGACACTTGCTGGAACTCATATGTGAGTAGAGCTAGGCATGCCGAGTTTGGGCTCATTTTGTTTTGTCAACAAGTTTTGTCAGAAGATATATCTACTCTGCAGAAACCTGTTCAATATGCGTTGGATGCCCAAGATGTCCTTCAACAGCAGCTGTAATCGATCGGCTCAGAAAACATTAACACTGAAGTCAGCGATTTAGTGAAAAGCTTTGCTTTGCTTTGACAAAGATCGATTCCCTCGAACAACAAGCTCGGGAATGTAATAATATAGAATTAAAGCAATGTAGGTACCCGAGAAGCGGAATGAAAGCCTGTTTACTACGAGTAGGTATATTGGACAATATAAGTTATATTGGGTGGTTATATTATATAACCAACAAAATAAAGTTTACACTGAAAAAAGAGACTTTGTGGCAATATATACCTAGAATGCTAAATACGCACAAGGAAAATAAATAAGCCAAAAAATAATATTAGGTAGGTATAGGTATCACCAAATTTCTAGTTCCCTCTGAAGTTGCTGCGTATAGCTGCGCAGTAATCGAAAATTAGGTGTCAGCGGGACGGGGGCGGGTAGCGGGAGGGGACTTCACGATTCGTAGCGTGACGCATTCGGCTATTATTGAATGCATTCGGATAATATGTTCTATTGCATTTGAAATTTGAATTTGTGTTCGAATCTTCCGTAAAGTACAGTCACTAAGATAAGAAACGCGCCACGCAACTTTAAATTTTATTATCAATTTGATATAATTATTTTGTATTTTTATTGGCTTGTTATTTTAGTTATATTTGTTGTTTTTTATTTTATACTTACCTATATACTCTTATACGTCTGTGATATTCACTTACTATTTTGTTTAATTGTTTGTCATCCAACGACAATATTCCTCACCTCTACCACAGAATAGATAGTACTAACGTACAGAAGGATCACTTCGCAATCCAATTAATAGAAATGGCGACTCTTGCTACTAAGCAACAAAGTGCAATTCAGCTCGCATAAGCACTCAGTGCCTAACACGATATTCACCTAACTGTTCCCGCTCTTTTCTAACACATAACGCTGTCGCTGTCTGGCGCGGAGTGGCGCGCTGGCTGTCTCACTAGGGTTGTCGACTTGACGCTGCTGAAATTATTATCATGACACACTTTTATCTCCCTTTTTCGACACCATCCGATAAATGAGCAATACTTTGCACCAGACTTGTGATGAGACATTTTTGTTGTTCACTATTAAAATTGACGTTATTAGCAAGCTCTGCGCGCGAGCGGTAACAACCGACTAACGGCGCGTAGGTACGGCCGAGTGAAGGAGCCTTTATTATTATTATTACTTTCCTTATCGATTCACGGTAGAGGCGGCCTGCCTCTGCGCGGAGTGGCGCGCTGGCTGTCTCACTAGGGTTGTCGACTTGACGCTGCTGAAATTATTATCATGACACACTTTTATCTCCCTTTTTCGACACCATCCGATAAATGAGCAATACTTTGCACCAGACTTGTGATGAGACATTTTTGTTGTTCACTATTAAAATTGACGTTATTAGCAAGCTCTGCGCGCGAGCGGTAACAACCGACTAACGGCGCGTAGGTACGGCCGAGTGAAGGAGCCTTTATTATTATTATTACTTTCCTTATCGATTCACGGTAGAGGCGGCCTGCCTCTACCGTGAATCGATAAGGAAAGTGGGGATTAATGTAGGTACGTAGATAATATATGTTTACAGTTTTCAAATTCTTATTGCCTAAACATTAGACCTTGGTTCATTACTTTATTGTCACAATAAACTAAAAGTTAATTTGTTTATCATGGTTACAAAAATATGTACCTACGTTGAAATATATTTTTTTGTAAAGATTTTCTATTTGACTGTACCTGCGCAAACACCTGCATGGTTCAACTTCAGAGAGCACTAGAAGTTTGGTGAAAACTATACCTGTATATATTCTTTTCAGACTTCTATTTTCTTACCGTGACCTTTACCTAAAGGTCAGCAAATAAAATTGCTAAGTATCTAGGTACTAATTTTTATTCAGAACTAAAACTGAAACTAAGTCAAAGTATATGACTATTGTTATCTACCTAGGTAGGGTCAGGCGGGGTAATAATAAGACACTCGAAATTTCGGATAAAAATAAGACATGACAATAATTCCGTTAAAAAACGACCTAAAAAGAACCTTATTTTAATAAAAAATATGCTTTATGTGTACTCTGCTAAGACACATTTTTTTAAACTTGTGTCTCATTAGGTTGAACACTTTATAAGACATTTTGTTTTGTCAAGTACAAAAAAAATGGCGCGAAATCTTTACATCAGGCATTACGAACTTTCCGTTTGCATCCTCTCATTCAAGCGCGTGCAGCGCCCACCCCCGCCCCCAGGATCCCGTACGAACCGTGCTTGCGTGGGAGGGCTGCAGTTTTAGCATAGTAAAAACAGAATAGTAAGCTAGCTAAGGCCGCTTGGCGAGTTAATTGCCTACTCTTGCGATGACGCACGGGTTGTCACGTGTTAACACCGCGGCGCCGCCGGCTTTGTCGGCGCGCGCTATTTCGCCGTTTTTTAAGTGATTGCGCTGAATACTACAGAATTTAAACTTGCATATATTTTTTTTCAAATACCTGCTGACTAGCTAAGCGTTATATAACTATCTAAATGCCCTTTATAGCGAGAAAAATGTAACAAGTTTAATTTACTGTCGTTTAACACATTGTTTCATATTAATAACGTTTATTACAAAACTGAATGTACATAAACAATGGTCGCGGGCGAGCAGTGTAGTACCTACATGCATGCGCGCGATCAGACGCGCGGCGCATCCCGTACTGAATCCGCGCCGAGCGTTCCGCGCTCGTGAGATTGTGTGCGTGAAAAGTGCGTGCGTACACGCCGCCCCGGCGACTCACGCATACATTCACACCAGCGCGGCGGCGGCGGCCGATTTGTATGAAGCTATCCTACTATTCTGTTTGTACTATGGTTTTAGCATACGTGAAGGCGTTTAGCAGGGAACTCGTGTTGTTTGTAGGGTAAAAAATGAGACGCGTATTTGGGAAAATATAAGACAGTGTGTGGTAAAATATTAAGACAGTTGATATTAATTCCGCACCAAGATTCCTCGGAAGTAGGTGCCAAAACACAAAAGTTATAGCGACTCAATGCAATGTTGCAAGAAGCGATAGATAGAGTAAGAAAGGATGATTTATCATACGGAGAAGCTGAAACGAGTTTATTTAAAAAGATCAAAGAAACTTTTCTTTGTTTATCCGGACGTTCACATAAGTTACTCTATTTAGACGGAAGAAGTCGTAATGAAATTGCCATCTCCAAGTGAAAATCGTAGGGGTGGCTTATTCTTCGACATTGACTTCGAAAAATATCATATTGACTACTAAATCTAGTCGAGGCTATGGGTACATTATATGAATAAATGTCTCAAATTTTCACGTAATCAGTTGCTACTTAAGTTAAAAAAATAATGCATACTTCTGTATCAGCTTTTGTATTTTTTTGTCTTATGAACTGTCACACGTAGGCAGATAAGTTTAATTGTAGCATTAAATTGACGATTCTCTTGTGATTACCAAGCAATTTAAACCAAAAAAAATAAAAAATATGTAAGCTGAGTAAAGTACCTATGTTGATTTTTTTAAAAGATTAAAATGTTCTAAATCTTTTTTGTTAAATTTAATAAAAGTTTTCGTATTATACTTAACCCAGATTTCTTCTTATTGCCCCTGTATTTGAAAAACACGAAAGGTATAGAAGTTTAAAGCTGTTTTATTTTTTGACTTCTGTGTCTTATGTACCCCATTATTGAGGAAAAAATGAAACGCATAATTTGTACACAAAACTATATATCTAGGCCAATTATCTTCAATTTAATGTTATCATGTGAAAAATACCAATAGATAGTATATTATAATCTGTTCTAAGACTCGCTAAATAATCTTTGACAGCTCAAAAATTAAAAGATTTGTTTTTCGTCTCATATTTACTCCACCTGACCCTACCTACAGTACTCGCCAATCTTTTTGGCCGCTCTGAATGTAGCCATCGGTACGAACTTGCGCATGGTACAGTCGGGTGGACATGTCATAACCAAGAAAATATATTTGTAATTATTGAAAATTATAATCTTCAGTTACGTTGTTAGATTAGCTATATTATATTGTTTAATTACATATTCAATCAAATTCGAGTTATGTAAATTCAGTTAGGTGAAGGGACTTTTAAGCCTTGACTTCTTTCCTTCGTCATAAACGTTACTACGTCATACACTATTTTTCGTGTTTGGCGACGTAAAACATTAAAACGACCGCAAGGCATGATCAATGACAATGGTAACTATATCAGTACAAATAACAACAAGAAACAACGATAGTAACAGTAAGAAGAACGAAGTAACACTATGAGCTCAGCGATTATGTGAGTCGTGTACGAACGTAGCACTCACACTAACGCGCGGGAGGCGAGGACGCTAGCGGGTGGAGGACAGCGCGCGCGGGCGTGCCCTGCCTCCACGCCCCGCGTACGTCCCGCTGATACCTGATTTTGTGTTCTGCGCAGCGTAATGTGGCTACGTTCGGAGCGGCCATAAAGTTTGGCGAGTACTATACATGACTACTAGAGGCTTGAATAAATAAAGGTCGAAAGAAAACGCAAACTTAGAGAACCTTTAGTTAATTCTATAAAATGTATTAATTTGATTCAATGGTGTATTTCATTTTGTGTAAGGCAGCTCGATGGTGGTGACTGATCTTGGTACCATCTCTACCACAGCTTTCTTGTCACCCAACTTTATGTTGATCGTGTTGCTGCCGCCACTGAAAATATATATTAACGTAGGTAAGTAGGTATAAAATCGAATCAACTTTAACTTGTGCTCGTAATAACATCTAGTGCCAGACCTGCTAACGTGCTGTCAAATGACTGAGATTTTGCGATACCTACCGTAAGCAAACTGCCGTTCTGTAGAGAGAGACAAAACTAAGAATTGGACATGATAGGTAGTCTCTTTTCTTAACAGAATGTTGGAAAGAGCATAACAATGAGTAAATCATTTCCACTGGTTGACTTTGACTTTGGATAGCTCTCAAGGGAATTCTCTCTTTTCTCTGCTCAGTCCATATCGCTATGTTTAAGATATGTAGGTACTTAGTTAAGTGGTCGCTGTTGCTTATTATAAACTTTGGTTTTAGGTACTATGCTAAAATTTAGAAACTTATTTCATCGCATCAAGTGGTTGTCGAAAACATAGCCAGCTGGAAAGAATGAAGCTTGTCTCAGAAGGACTGCGATTCTCAGTGCCCTGACTAGCCTTGCTCGCGTGCTTCAATAACTGCCTTGCACGTTTTAATTGTGATAACTGGGCCACTTTTTCTGTTCAGTGTTAATGCGCTGTACCTGGACAAAGCTAGCACAGTCCTTTCTTTTTTTTCCTCATGTACCCATGTGTCGGAGGGTAGGGTTTCACCGAAGTATTCCTCGCTACCCCCCGACGGGAATTGGCCCGCCAGATGGTTAGGCGGGCCTCGACCGAAACTCCCTTAGCGGCGGATGAAGGTGTTGGGCTCCGCCGCCAAAACACCCAGCGGCCGCAGAGGATAGGGAGGACGGAAACGCAACATCGCATCTCCTCTTCCTCTCCGGCCCCACCGCGACGCAACGAAGCTGCGCCCCCATTTGGTCGCGGGAGATAGGGCGCGCGGAAACGCAACACCGACACGCCTCTCCTCCCAAGACCGCACCCGACTGCGAGGGACAGACAGAACTGTCCCCCGCACCCGCACTTTGGACGCGTCCTACGCAGGCCTCAACCAAGCCCACGTGGAGCGTCCCCTCCGGGGATCCCACTTAGCTTCACCGTGGGTGTACCTCAAACCCACGGTTACTGAGCCCCCCACGACAAGGTGGAGATCCCACGGGGGTGAAAGCTAGCACAGCCCTAGTCACGACACTGGCGAAACTCAAATATGAAGATTAACGAAATCAGACATCTCGCTTTGTCATTTGCGACTAGAAATATGAACAAACAATTTTTTTGTCCAATAGCTTACGAAACTGGAAACTTACTTATTATACAGCACAACAACCACTGTGTTTTTAGGTGTAATAAAGGCTACATTTGATATGTCTCCCCAGCTACATAAGCCTGTGGTTTTGATTCTCCTTGATCCTCGCGGAACAAATTTGGAGAAGTGTCCCATGGCGTAAAACATCGGCTGTTTGACGAATAGCCCGTTCTTAGGGAACACTATGATGGGAGAATCGACGTAGTTTCTGGCCCAGGTGGGGCCGCCGTGCACGTTCAGGCAGATGTTCCAATCTATCCAGCCAACCACGCCGTGATTGAGGTCCTGGAAACAGAACAATAACATTTTCATTAATATACAAACATACCCATAAAATGGAGCTCAGTGGCGTGCCATTGGAGATGCCTTTATCCAACAGTGGACTATGACAGGCTGATGATGATGATAGATAATCAAAACGCCAATAAAAATATAAGTTGTTAAATGTTTATGGGATCTATGCATGGTTATCAAATAAATGTAGAATCTCGGCTAGATGGCACTCTAGCCGAGATTCTACATAGAATAGCAAAGAGAGCTTGCTCACAATGACTAGTTAATGCTAAAAATAACGTTGCAATACAAAGCCCTAGAGTGTCATGTGCCTACGCGAATTGAACTTCAGCGCTCATACCTATTTTGTGCTGCGAGCTTTAACAGGAATCAATATAAGAAATGAAACAATGATAAAATACTGTGAAACTTACAGTAATGATGTCTAACACGTAGCCCTTCGCTCTTTGCCATGAGCCAATGTCCACGTGACGTGTTGTGAGGGAGCCTGGAAATAATAGCAAGGTGTTCCATCACTCTTGTACAATCACATGACAAGATAAGCCTCCGAAGAGCTGTATCACTGTGGCCTTTTGTACTAAGGTATGTAGGTACCGTGTTGCACTACAAACATTGTTTACAATATTTTGTACAATATTACGTGCTAGTTCAGTCTGCCAAAAGGTGGTACACACACCGAAGCTTTCTAAATCATTAAACAAAAATGTTGATTCTCTTTGAAATGATATGGAAATTATTTTTTTTTTCTGACAGTTCCTTAATCAACCTTACTGTTAATTTGATTGCACTGAAAGTTATGTTAAAACTGACCACATTCTTAGCAGACTAAATCCTCATCTGCACATATTGGTATCTACTATCAGATATGTAGAAGCTACCCAGGCACGCCCTATCTAAGGTGATCGTATTCTATCAGAAATCTTCTTATAATCCAATTTACTGCTTACACTAGTATATTTACACACATAAATATTTCCTACTAGCATCAAAGTTTTTCAGTGCAGACGTGCTTTACCTATATTCTGGTAGCTATGTGGAGACAGTGGCAGCAATGGTCTAACGATCACATGTAAATAGTAAGTATTCATCATCAGCCTTTAACAGTCCACTGCTGGACTAGGCCTCTCCTTTGAAAGGAGGAATTGGCCTACTATACCACGCTGGCCAAACGCGTCGGTATAGGGTTTGTATCACATTTTCCTTCTCTTATAGTGCTGTTTTCTGCATAATATGCTCCCTCTGTCGGCTCTTACGACACCCATGGGATGATTTGGGGTGGTGACATTCCGTTCTTAACCCGTCACCACAAGGAATAAGTAGGTACACATATAGTAAGTATATGAGTAATAATAAGATATGTAAAGCAATTAGAAACTTTATTATGTTGGTGTACCTTGGCAGCCTTCAGTGGACATGATAAACTTGTTTGGGTAGAACTTTTCCACCTCAGTAAGGAGAGCGGCTGGCGCGATGAAGTCAGTGTAGTAGTGCACGGCTATGCCATCTATATAGTTCAATACCCTGGGGTGCTCTATCACCATCTGTGAAGTAACACTATCACTTCAGTGCCGGATCCAAGGAGAGGGAGGAAATAAGGGGTTTAAGCTCCCCGCAAAAAAGTTTTCATATGAAGACAAATGACTTTTTTGTTTCCATTTATTAATTTATAATTTATAAATTAATAATTGCCATCGCCCGTTGTAATTCAAAATTGCGCAAACTCACAATCACCTACCCGTCACTATTCATTATCAGTAACAGCTGATCAAAATATGTGCAATAAAATTAATACGGACGAGCAGAAAACATGCGAAACCGGTTTGAAAACATCTGTGCAGGCCGAGAACAACATTGAGCCCGAAGCATCTATACATTTATTAGATAACACAAACGGTGTAGGTACGCGACACACGGACCTTAAGATTGTCATGCAAAATAGACGACAAAAATCCTAAGCTGAAATTGTAAAAGATGGTGAATGGAAAGTCGTCCAGAAGAAGTTGAAAAATCGTTTCGTGGGTAATATAAGCCATGGTTCCGTTGATCCTCAAGGGAAATTTAAGGCAGTAGATGAAAAAGCGATAGTATATATTTATAACGTTGACAAGCAGGTGAAGCAGAACGATATACAGGAGTATATCGAAGGAAGAGCAAAGATGTCTGTGAATATTGAAAAAATGGTAATGAAAGTCCTGAAAAACTATGACGCATACAAGATCTTTGTGCCGAAACATAAATTGGCAATATTCATGAGTGAAGATTTTTGGCCGGGTGGTATATCCTACCGTAAATTTATAGACTTCTCTAAGAAGAACAGAGGCAGAGAAAACACTCTGAATACTGGAAGTGTCACAAAAAACAAATAATGGATAACATCATCAAATTAACAAGTTTTAATTGCAAGTGCATAAAAAGATCTGTTGACTGTGTGAGGCGACTGTGTGTAACGGCCGATATTGTAGCATTACAAGAAACCTGGCTGTTCCCTCACGACGTTGGTTTCCTTGGACAGATTGATAACGACTTTGCTTTCACGGGGAAGTCGGCGATCGACACATCAGCCGGTATACTTCGTGGGCGGCCCTATGGAGGAGTGGCTTTGCTGTGGAGAAAGAGTATATTTCCTTCAGTGACGGTTATAAAGTGTAGTAGTGCGCGTATCGCAGCTATAAAGATCGTGTCGCAGGATCGTTCGCTTATTGTATTCTCAGTGTATATGCCCACGGACTCTAGTGATAACTTGGGTGAGTTTACGGACTGTCTCGGTGAAATGAGTGCAATAATAGAAAGTCATAATGTGCAATGTGCGATAATGTTAGGAGATTACAACTCGCAGCCGGGTGAGTTGTTTGGTATAGAATTACTTAATTTCTGTGCGGAGCAGTGTTGGTCTTGTGTGGACATGGACCTGTTACCGCAAGGTACGTACACATATATAAGCGATGCACACGGCTGCCAGCGCTGGCTGGATCACTGCGTAGTGACTGAAGCCGCGAGGCGTATGATAGTTAGTGCCAGTGTATTATATGATACGTATTGGTCTGATCACATGCCAATTCAACTGGAATGTAATTTTAATATGTGTAGACCTTCTATTGTTATAAATAAACATTTTTCTAATAGTGTGAGTTGGGGTCAACGAACCCCTAGTGATATCGATAAATACAGGGAGCTATGTCATTCTAAGCTGAGAGATATTGATTTTCCTTTAGAATTTAGCAATTGTACCGATAGGCTGTGCAATGATTGTGGACACAGGGCAATATTAGATAAAATGTACAACAAAATCGTTTGTATACTCTCTGAGGCTGCTCAATGTACTAAGCAGATAAAAAGGGTTAGAAAAACCAAATGTATGGCGGGGTGGAATAGGCATGTTAAAGAAGCACATGAAAAGGCAAGGCTTGCCTACCAGTGCTGGGTTATATCTGGAAAACCCAAATCAGGACTTGTATATAATAACATGTATGAGACTAGAAAAGTGTTTAAGTCTAAATTAAAATGGTGTCAGTCTAATCAAGAACAAATAAAAATGGACATTATAGCTGAGCACCATAGAGCTAAGGACTTTTCTAGTTTCTGGAAAAACACAAATAGAATGCAGCACGGGTCCTGTGTACCCGTGAGTGTAGCCGGGTATACTGAACCTACTGATATTGCCAACTTGTTTGTGAAACAATTTAAAGTAAAATCTCCTCGAGGTCCTGTGTCGCGGGTGGTCGACTCTGAGATGTTTGAGGAGTTGAATGTAAAATTCACTGCCAAAGACGTTGCTAATATAATAAACAATATGTCTAGAGGGAAATCCCCGGGCCACGATCATCTTAGCATCGAGCACCTGAGGCACGCGGGCGTACACCTACCCAGAGTACTAGCAATGTTATACACACTGTGTTTGAGTCACTCCTACCTGCCGAAAAATTTGATGAAAACCCATGTAATCCCTATAATTAAAGACAAGACGGGTGACACATCTGATCCCGCAAATTACAGGCCAATATCACTTGCAACTGTAATGGCTAAGGTACTGGACGGTCTGATAGATAGACACATGGCAACCCGGATCAATTTGAATGATGCACAATTTGGTTTCAGGCCGGGATTATCCACGGAGACTGCAGTGCTGTCTCTTAAGCACACCGTCCAGTACTACACGTCACGGAAAACGCCTGTTAATGCGTGTTTCCTAGACCTTTCCAAGGCCTTTGATTTGGTCCAATATGATTTGCTTTGGGATAAGTTGAACAAAGAAACCACGGTAGACAGGGCTATTGTTTCAATAATGAGATATTGGTATTACAATCAGATAAATAGTGTAAGATGGGCACGAGCTTTATCCGATGCTTACGGGCTGGAATGCGGGGTGAGACAGGGTGGCCTAACATCCCCCAGGCTTTTCAGTCTGTACATTAATCAGCTGATTGTTGAGCTTAGCAATACCTATATAGGATGTCACGTAGACGGCATTTGCTTGAATAATATCAGTTATTGTGATGATATGGTGTTGCTGTGCCCATCAATAAGCGCTATGATGAGACTGCTTGGTCTGTGTGAGAGGTATGCAGAGGCCCATGGACTCAGATACAATATTGTAAAAAGTGAACTTCTTGTGTTTAAAGCTGGAACAAAATTTTACTCAGACTTACCGGAAGTAAAACTTTATGGAAGTTCACTAAAAAGGGTAACGAGATTTAAGTATCTGGGTCACTGGGTCTCTGAAGACCTTAAAGATGACTCAGATATTGAGCGTGAGCGTAGGGCGCTGGCTGTCCGATGCAATATGTTGGCCCGTAGATTTGCAAGATGCACGAAACAAGTGAAGGCAACGCTCTTTAAAGCATACTGCCAGTCCTTCTACACTTGCAGTCTATGGGTTAACTACACGCAGAGGTCATACAGCGCCCTACGCGTACAGTACAATAACGCGTTTAGGATGCTGATGGGTCTGCCGCGTTACTGTAGTGCATCTGGCATGTTTGTCGAGGCGGCAGTAGATAACTTCCATGCAATCTTAAGAAAAAGATGCGCCTCGATCATGCACAGGTTACGCGGTAGCACCAACAGCATCCTCAACACGATATCAGACCGGTGGGACAGTCCGATACTAGGACATTGGCTACGGCTACACAAGCCCGTGGCACAAATGTTAGATTAGGAAATATATAGATAACTGTTACTACTAACATTAGCTTGTAAGAATAATGTAATACTAACACAATGGGCTTTAGTCTGAAAATAAATAATTTATTATTATTATTATTAAACGATTGTTATAGGCTCATGCCTATATCTCCGAAGGGCAGAGGTGTAATATTGCACCAAGTGTATTATTTCACCTTAGTTGCGGACATGCCAGTTTTATTTTTTCCCCGTATAGATTAAACCATTCTAAAGCATTCAAAAAAATACCCGTTTTGATATTTCACTTCACTTAGGAGTTATAAATATTTTAGAGAAAGGTCACTGACCTTTCTGAAAAAGTTTTTTGTCTGTATTTCTTGAATAAAGCGAATGTCCGTCTCTAGTAAAATACATATTAATTGTTGGTTTGAAATATATACAATGTAAAATTTTCAAGTTTCTAACATCACAGTAACAATTTTAAATAATTATTTTGTTAATAAACGAAAATAAATTATAATAAATTAGCTATTTGCGGGTCGTATTTTTTTTGTTTACATCATATACATCGGTGTAGTACCTACAACTTGAGAAAATTCTAGATATGTATCTGGCGAGATCTCGGAGATATTGCGTTTCTAAGTTTTCTTTTAATTTCTATGGAAATAGGGTTGTCCCAAAGTAGTTTATATTTAAGTTGATTAGTTCAATCGGTTATTCAATTATGCTCGCTAATGCGATTGAATTGACCAGCCGGTTGCATAGCGGGAGTGTAACCGACTACCACGCCGAAGGTTGTGGGTTCGATGCCCGTTCAAGTCAAACATTTGTGTGCGTGAATATGGATGTTGGTCTTTGGTTTAGGTGTTTCTTTGTATTATATTATGTGTGTATTTACAAAAGAAGATGTATAATATGTCATTGTATGTTCATCCATGGTCTAGTTCACCCATAAAACAAGCTCTGCTTAGTTTGGGACTAGATGGTGTTGCGTGTCTTCATCATCATTATCTTCCGAGCGTTTTTCCCGGTTGCATTCAACACTTACGTCTTCCAAGACGTAAGTTTTGGATGCAACCAGCTCCAGCTCGGGGTCCGCTTTCTAGTCCAACGAGATTTGACAGAATATTAACTTTTCCACAGAGTGACTGCAGTCTGACCTCCGCAACCCGAAGGGATAGCCATATGCTATGGCTTAAACCAGAGTCATTATGTTGGCGCGTACTGATTCCCCGTAACGACTGTCAAAGATATTTTTGATGACAGCCGGGACCGACGTCATAACGTGCCCTCCGACGCACGGGGCAAACGACAATTAAGAGTTTAATACGCACATAACTTCGAAAAGTCATTGGTGCGCGCCGTTGATTCGAACCCGAGACTTGGTCTCTTCAAGGCTATCGCTGCCTCATGGTGATGGATAGATGGTGTTGCGTGTATGTGGTAGAATGTTATATTATTATTACCTTTATCTTATTAGTACCTTTATCTTAATATTATTATTACCCAATTCCACATAATATCCTTCATCGAAGATAGATCACAAAACAAAAGTAATCGAATTCCACCGCAAATATTTTTTTATATTGACTCTAACTTTCTGCACTATTTTCTATATAAACTTAAACTAAGTAAACTATACACATCACTATTTAAACCCGCAATTGCTAAACCTAAGTCAAAAATAATGAATCATAATGAGTAATGTTTGCATGAAGTAAGTATTGTATGTTGCTCACAGTTTTGATTGACAACCCTAGCCCACACTTTTAAAATTCAATATTTCCGTAATCCTGGGTTTGTCGGGTTTGATTTTTTTTGTGGCGATAGTTATTATAGTGATCAACATTTAGGCATTTAAAAAAACGCGACCATGAAGAGAATCGCCAGAAAAAAATTATTTACAAAATCATAGAAAAAAATATATTCTCGCCTGTGTGAGCAAGATTTGTAAAGTTTACAAGAAAAAAATGGTTCCTATAGTGAATACCTATCACACCTTAAAACATTTCGTGTAAAATTCAAATCCAAAAACGAGATATTGTGTTTCTATGGTTTTTAAGGATTTTTCTCGATTTATTTAATTTCTCTTAAACTATACAATTTGGAGCCGGCGGTGTTTTAATAGGGTCTTAGTTTGATTGTTAGCTTTGCAAAAAACACATAAAACGAACATGTCCGCAACTAAGGCAAAATAATACACTGTGAACGTCGCCATCTAATGAATTTGTAGGAACCGCGAAATAGGGTCGAGGCTATTGCTGTTACCAGACAATTTGCCAGACTCCGTGGTGCTACTGCGAATTCGGAAAACTCAGGAACACTTTAGCGTGGCCCGGGAAGCGAACCCGGGACCCTCCGATTAGCAGATGCATACGCTATTCACTGGGCTACTGAGGCAGTTCTTCCTTAAATAAGTTCAAGAAAAAACAAAATAAATTAATTCGGTGGGATCATTTAGAGCAAGTTGGTCCTGCAGGTCCAAAAAATATCCACATCTTACCAGATTCAGCCAGTAAGGTATCGTCAGTCTCTGGTCGTCTCCTGCAAGTATTTTAACATCCCTGTATATAGAAGTACGAATAGTTGGTCCCAAATTATTTATGATCCACCTGCCCTGAAATTAAAAAAAATATATAAACAAAAGTAAAAAATTGTTGGCGTTCTGATGTGATTATCATTTGCTATATTTGACAAAACATTTATTTAATTTTGGTAAGACGATGAAAAACAATTTTAATAACTACAGAACAATTTTTAAGTCTTGTAACACAGCTCTGCTGTCTCTCTAAGGCATCAGTGCTATTAGATATTTCAAATGCATTTTACCATATCTTTCGCCGTCCATCCTAGGCAGTTGATACCGAAACACAAGCCAAGCAGTCCGTTAGTTGGCTCATTGGTTGTGGTGATAGCCCAGATTGGAATTCCTTCCGCCTTATACTTTTCTATGAACCTTAAAAAGATTTAATGGAAAAATAAACATATAATCATTATTATTTAAAATTACTAGAAATATATAACAGCGTAGAGAATGCGTGGATCTACGACGGCACCTTTTTTTTTTAATTGACCGTATCTGCAAATGTCGATATCTGGCTCCGTGTGGTGACGGATTAAGTATACGGAAAGTCACCACCCCATATCATCCCATGGGTGTCGTAAGAGCCGACAGAGGGAGCATATATGCAGAGAACACCACTGTAAGAGAAGGAAAACTTATACAAACCCTATACCAACCCGTTTGGCCAGCGAGGTATAGTAGGCCAATTATTCCTTTCAAAGGAGAGGCCTTGTCCAGCAGTGGATTGTTAAAGGCTGATGATGATGATGATGACCGTATCTGCCTGATCCCGTGGGAATTCCGGGAAATCCCTTCTTAGTGCACCCTCTACGGTCCCCAAGGAACATACATCCCAAATTTCAGCTTCTTGCGCCCAATAGTTTTGGTTGCTTTGTCTGTTTGTCAGTCAGTCAGGAACGGATGTATTTGTCTGTTAATACAAAGTACTAAACAAAATCACTCCCTTTATCTGCCTAGGTCTCCGTTTGCCTACAGGAATGCTAAGGGGAAACTACGTAACGGAATTTGATAAAGTTTTCACATGACATGCATGTCATGCACTTGTATGAATAAAACCGTTGGTCAAAATTGTTCTTACTTTAGATGATAATTGGCGTATGTCTGGAAGTACTCTGGCTTTAGGCGAGAGTATCCCGTGTACACATTGTTAGTCTTCATCCATGGAGGTGGAGACCACGTAGACGCCACCATGTGGATTGGTGTGCTGGACGCGGTCATAGCCGCCTTGATCATTGGAATCTGTTGGGAATATGAACATTGAATATGCTTTTATGGGGAACTATTACGCAGTTTATGCTTACGGCTGATCTTTTGGCATATTGCAGACAAATTTTGAAGGGAATACTGATAAACACATACACCCTTTAATTTAATTAATTATCCCATTCATTAATCGACATTTGCTCTGTAGCTAATTAATAACATAAATTACTATCACTGCAACAAGGTGATTAATCTGTTTTCAGCTTGATGAGATGATATGTTAGCAAAATGATCTTTAGTGCGAAGAGTCGGTCGTGATTTACAGAAAAGAAATGATAATTGCAAATTACCTTGTAATGATAATCCTCGAACGCAAGAGTGAAGTTGGTGAGCTTAGTATCATTCAGCGGGTAGTCATTGTACGCGTACGGGTGTGTGGAGAAGTCTGTGCCGCCGATCGGCACCCGTATCGTGTTGTATTGCAAGCCTTCATCGCTGAAATATGAACTGAAAAGAAAATCGTTTTAAGTGTTTACTCTACACTGAAGTTTATTTTCTAATTTTAGTAGACATATCACCTGATGGAAAGCGATTACTGCTACCCATTGACACAAAAATGCAAGCGGAATAACAAGTGCGTTGCCGCCCATTAGAATGTGAAATGAAAAAGGGGATGGGGCTCACTCACCGAACAGAACGGAACAGTATAGATACTGTTAATTTACATCTCTTTTTTTGTGAGAGTCCAGCTCGACTGGAGAAGACTACTACTCCGGTCGAGCCAGCCCTTTCTGAAATAAGCTAGAAAGAAAGAAAAGAAAGAAAAACTGTTTATTTCTCACAGATACACACACAACAAAAAGCAGGGTAAAAATGTTTAACATATAATAAAAAAATAAAAAATAAACGTGCAATCTGTGGAGAATTTGGTACGCACTCAGCATAATGCTCCACTGTGGTCCACAGGGCCCACAAAAGAGCGCTGTTTTTCAGTGCGACCATTTGGTGTCGCACGGACGTAAGAATCAGCCAGAATTAAATTGCTACAGCAACGGAAACAAATAACAAAAAAGTTATGGTCTGGTTGAGCGCATCAGCAGAAATGGTTCAAAATATGCAGGTTTGCAAACAAACACGATGCATGTAGGTACGCGCTATGTGTGCATACAACTTAAATTAACTAATGACTCAGTGTGGCCGGCGCGCGCGGCGCATACGACGTACGCGCTGCGTCTCGCAATGTACTCAGTTACGTAAATAATTTGTTTACATAAAATAATAACATAGATAATATAACATTGTAACATCTAGCAAACAGAAAGCATATTTTATATATAAATAACTAACAGAAAACAATGTTATAAGAAACATGATAGGTATGCGGTCTCAAAATTTCATACAAGATCAAGGAAAGTGTGACAATAATAAAACATAGTGGATACAAAAAATACAAACAGTGAATGCCGCCTCGACTCGCCCGGAAGTCGATATACCCACCTCGCCCGTAGATCACAAACATTACGTAAGTAATACTACGTACTGCTTTTATATTGTAATTATATAATTGTGTAATTGTGCTTGCTTTTGTTTTAGTAATAGATATCTTTTGACATGTGACTTAAAACATCCTTTTGTTTTAAGGGATCTAAATGGTGGTGGCAGATCATTCCAACATCGAGTCGAGACAAAACGGAA
The DNA here is from genome assembly GCA_944739405.2 of Euclidia mi. Classification (NCBI taxonomy): domain Eukaryota; kingdom Metazoa; phylum Arthropoda; class Insecta; order Lepidoptera; family Erebidae; genus Euclidia; species Euclidia mi. The sequence continues at coordinate 30,480,849 of OX123201.2, read as the reverse complement.
GCAGCCACGGAATCCTGTTGTCTTAAATTTTGGTATTGTGAGCGGGTTGGAAGTGGAGCGGGTGGAATAAGAATAATGGTCCTGTCTCCAGCACAGCTTATCATATAGATACAACGGTTTGTGTGAGTTAACAATTCCAAATAATAACGTAGCTAAATGAAGCTGCCGTCTCGCTTCCATTTTTAAAATATTAGCTTCGTTTATGTACGGTGTGACATGGCTACGACGTGGGATATCGAAGCAGAACCTGGCACAGGCATTCTGAACCCGTTGTATCAGTCGGGAGGTTCTCGACAGTAAACATGGGCCATATACAACGTCCATATAATTGAATTTAGCCAGTACGAGGCTGTCTACCAACCTTTTTCGTAATACTACACTGATATAATTTCTGAACCTATAAAGTAGTTTTAATCGATAAAAACAGTTCTTTACAATATTATTAATGTATTTTTCGAAGTGAAGCTCCGGGTCAATTACCAAGCCTAGGTTACACGCCGACTCCACTCTAGCTATTTCTACCTCCTTGACTTTTATTACTGGCTTAGCAAAAGCAATGTCTTTTATTTGTTTTTTACTACCCAGTATGATATAGTTGGACTTTGTCGGATTTAAAACAAGGCAATTTTCTTCAGACCATGTGACTACCCTATTAAGTACTTCATTGATTTTCTGGGCCGCTGCTGCTGTATCTTCCGCTTTAAATGATGAATATATTTGTATGTCATCCGCGTACATGTGGTATTGGCATTTTGTCAAACATTCTGTTATGTCAGCAGTGTAAATTATAAACAATAATGGTCCGAGGATGGATCCCTGAGGAATTCCGCGGGACACCGGCAGGGGAGGGGATGACACTGAACTACCATTTTCTTTCTGTATCTCGACATACTGCGATCTGTTTGTTAAATAGCTATTGAACCATTTAACTGCGCTTTCATCAAAACCATAATATTTTAATTTAGAGAGCAATAGCGGGACACTGATGGCATCAAAAGCTCGGGAATAATCCAGTAATGCCAGAATACTACCCTCCCCCCTGTCTCGCGCCTCAATAATGTTACCTATCACATCCGCTAGAGCCGTAGCCGTACCGCGTCCCTGCCTAAATCCTGATTGTAACTCAGGAAGAATCTTGTTAGCTTCGAGATACTCCGTCATTTGCAAGTACACTACCCGCTCCAGAACCTTGGACAAACAAGGCAATATGCTTATGGGACGTAGGTCTTTGTAAGTCTCAGGGGCATTATTTTTGGGTAATGGCAGGACCTTTGCACAGCGCCAAAGATCAGGAAATGTATGCGTGCTGATGGAAGCATTTATAATATCTGTTATAGCAGAAAGACTTTGAGGTAGTGTTAGCTTTAACATCTCAATGGAAATACCATCTACTCCCTGGGCATTTGTAGTGATACTTCTGATTATTTTCAGAATTACCTCTTGATCTACAGTGTGAAGTGAGAAAGTTGATTTTCCGAAGCTATGAAATTCAAAAAATGTTAATTGAGATATGGATACATGTGGATTGCCGGGAACGTCCAGGAAAGCGGTATTTATTGCGTGCGGATCGTGTAAATGACATGGCAGACTAGTGCTTTGATCTACCTGATATACATGTGTTTTTAAATTATTCCACAAGGTCTTGGGATCGTCTAATTTTTCATTGATATTCTTATTAAAGTAGGCTCTTTTTTCAGAATGTAGGGCTTCCTTAACTTGGCGTTTAAGTTGAAGGTAATACTGTTTATGGCTGTCTATTTTAGTACTGCGGTGTCGATTACGCGCGTCATTACGCAGACGAAACATCAATTTAATGGTATCTGTTATCCAAGGGGTTGCAGGGCCACGAAATACCTTCGTTTTCAGCGGAGCATGTGCGTCAAATAATTGTAGAATGTAGTCAGTAAACACAGATACCATAGTATCAACATCCCCCGCCCCAACTATGCAATCCCAGGGAATCGAATCCAGGTCACTAGTAAAATTTTCAAAGACTATATTTTTAAGTGGACGATACTTAACTGTTTTTTTCTGTGGTTTATCTTTTTCAATAACCAGTTCACACGACACAAAAGAGTGATGGCCCAGCTCATCAATATGGTCCACACACACTTTTCTATAGCGAGCATCCGTACAAATTATGTCAATAAGTGAGCTGCTTTCCTGGGTGAAGTGTGTCGGCGTAGTCACTATCTGTTTTAATCCACAATAATTTAAGAACTCTAACAGTCGCCTGTATTTAGAAGTATCCCTATCCAGCCAATTGACATTACAATCAGCAAGTAGTATGATATTATCGTATGGGGCTAAGGCGTTAATGCTCGCTGTTATGGAGTCAATAAAACTAGTCAGATCCAGCCATGGCGGCCGGTACGCAGTGCCAATAAGAAGTTTTTTTTTGTTCAAACTTACGCTTAACCATAGCTGTTCGACCTGAGCATCCTCCGGATGAGCCAGGACTCGTGCACGTATGCCACATTTAATATAGAAGGCTACTCCCCCACCGCGGCCCCCACGCACACTCAACGGACGAGGTACATGTTTAAGACGGTAGCCCTGTATAGATGGAGCTCTAGCTTCCTCTCCCACTCGTAGCCATGTCTCATTTATTGCCATTATATCAACCGAGTGTTTATGCATAGCCAAGATAAATTCATCTTGTCCAGTAGCAAGAGAACCAGCATTAAAAAGACCTAACTTAAGAAATTTATTTTTCGACATTGATGCAATACGAATGTAAACAAAACACATACAACGCATTTGCAAACAAAACAAATACAGAGACGAATGTAGGTGCACAGTGAACACACATACGCACAGCCACAAAAGGCGCCCATCCACATACAATGTGATGATATAGGTAAAATAAGCCCGGATAATCGTATCATTTGTACTCTAAAGTTAACGAATAATTCGTTCTTGGCATATAGCTTAGCGTAAGTAATGCGTACAACTAAAAAAATCCCAATATGTGTGCTGTATATATAAAAAAGAACCTGTAAATAAAAACGATTACGATGACATGAGTGTTTTACTTTGCTCTCCAGCTGCAGCACCAAACGTGCGCGCGATGTCAGCTTCGCTGCGTATGTGGCAGGCATCATCGCCCGGCGCATTTCGAGCAAAAATTCGTCCTCTGCTGGTCCAGACGAACTTCCATCCACATCGTTGCCCGGCCTCCCTTGCTTGCCGAAATAAAATCCTGTTTCGTTTGGTAAGCCGCTCGTTAATATAAAACCTCTTTGGCTGCCCGGGGTGGTTTAGGCCTGATGTGTCAGCACCACGACGTACTCGAGCAGCTCTCAGTATGTTGTTACGTAAATCATTTCTTACGAAACGGACAACGACGGGACGGCAGCGGGTTTCGGTAGGTCCCGACGAGTCAGTAGCATTCAGGTGTCGCCCTCCAGCTCGGTGTACACTCACCAGGTCACGGTCGATGTCAATAGATACACCAATTTTGGTGGCTATGAGACCCAAGGTGTGAATGAGCTCCTACCTTTACGGCAGCTTTAAAGTATATGAGTAGAGGTAGCGTGTAGCGTCAATTCCATACTCAATCTGAAGTAGAAGAGTAACTTTTTACGCATGTATGGACAGTACGGATGGAACATAAAGTCTGATTTTACTATTGTATTTGTTGTCTGTATAATTGTTTTAAGAATATGTACCTACTTCTAGCAATAGGCATTTCCGAAGTGGCATACCAGTTGATAGGCGCGGTTATAGGCGACCAGGCATCGTCATCAGACTTAAAATGTGTATTAAAGTTTGTAGTCATGTATTATGCAACTAATATTGTAGTTTTATATGATAAAAAAATGCGTAAACTCATATATAATACTAGGTGAACCCCTTCGTAGTTTCTATGGTATTCCAGAGAAGCTAACAGCCGATTTATGAGAGGTCTCTCATCTAATTGACATATTCATGAGTCTAATCTTAATATATAAAATCCTTGCGTTACTGACTGACTGACAGACACGCTACAGCCGAAACTATTGGGCGCCGGAAGCTGAAATTTGGCATGTATGTTCCTTGGGGACCGTAGGGCTGCACTAAGAAGGGATTTCCCGAAATTCCCACGGGATTGGCCAAAACGGGTAAATTTAAAAAAAATGCAGGCGTAGCTGCTGGCGTCCTCTAGTCTTTAATAAGTTATAACGATTTAAAAGACGAATCCACGCAGGATATCATCAACTTATTAAACTTTACTGCAAACTTGGATGCTTTATATCTAATAAAATAGTTAAGTGTGATGCAGAAAAAAAAGGTTTTATGCACATAAACTTATAATTATGTATATTACCATGAAACATTGACAATGAGTAACAAGATCTGCTTCACTAACAATATTTTGAATAAAGAACTTATAAGTTCCTATTTGATCCTTAGAAGCCAATCATTTAATATTATATTAACCAAGTAGGAATCGACGTACCCACGTTCTGAATCAGGGGAGTGGGGGGAGGGGTCGCACCCAGGTTCTGAGTCAGTCAGGGGCGGCAAAACGGAGTTTTCAGGCTCGATTAACGCGCTTCCCTGTTCGTCCCTGTTCTTTGCAAGACATGCCTTCTTGTAGCCATTGATAAACGTTATAACGTTTATTAGGTATATTTTTAGCAAAATATAATAAACGTTAAAGTTTATTATATTTTTGGCAAAATAAGAACTATTTGTCGACAACATTACGGTAGACAGCAGGTAGGTTATCCAAAGTCCATTTGGGCAGCTGCCCTCCCCTGCCCCCCTCCCCCCTGGGTACGCCCATGTAAGTAGGTATGTGTTTAAAAAGAAAGTTATTACTCGATAAGTTTCTGCTGGACTGGTTCGGAGAGATTCTTCCAGTTGATCGCAGCAGAGTCAGTGACGGCACCTCCGAAGCCTGCTATCGTCTGGTACGTGGTATCGGGGTCAAGGACCAAAGTTGCCGCTTTGCATTTACTTTCTGAAACTTATAAATATTTGCTTATTTAGTGTGTGTTATTATACATGTTATTCATACATCGCTTAATTATGTGCCCGGTAGATGTCAATAGGCTCGCTCCCTATTACATTGGGACTACGAGTATATGGGACCGAAACATAACTGGCGAAATGTGGGTGTGTAAATACTACACACCTCTGCCTACCCCTTCGCGGATGAAGGCGTGAGGTTATGTATATTTACACCGTGATATTGATTCTGATAATGAACGCCGGGTGGTTATAAAGATTATGTTGAGTTCGCAGTTTTATTGATAGCTGGCGTGTCTTTTAATTTACATAAGTATAAGAGTTTATTATCGATATTAAACAAACATCTCACCTGAATTTTGTAAATTCCTAACGGATTTGTTAAACCGCAATCCACTCTGTGAACAAAGCAATATCATCAAAATTTATAATATCAAAAGGAACTACTGTAATTGACTGAAGGTAAGAACTGTGTAGTAAGTAGTAGGTATATAAGTGAAGATAAATCAAACATATTTTAAAAGAGCTGATTAGAAAATGTCTTAACAACCAAGTAGAGAAACTATCGTTGAGAAACATTTTGCGTTTGATGTCATTAGGTATACCCGTGTTGGCACATATCTATCAAAATATTCCTTACCTCAGAGCTGATATAGACAACGTATGTGTCAGGTGTTGGCGGCACCCTGGTGATAGTGTCACAGTACGTGGCGTTACACGAACATATCACCGACTTGCCGCGAACCGGTACTGCCGCACATGGCTTATCTGCGGAAAGAAAATATAGATTTATAGGTAATATCACAGGAAAAAGCAGTGTACTTTATTCTAAACAACTAGCAAAATAAACATGTTTTTTATTATTTCAACATTTACGATTATAATATTACAGGAACAGGAATACTAAGTATGTAGTAAGTAGTTGTAAGACTATTTCAGAATAGCGGTCAAAATATTAAACCTTGTGAAACGCCAGCATTAAAGGCTGAAGCGCTGTCGGCGCACAAGCTTCTGGCGACACGGCATTGGTTTTCCTGTATATTTATTGATATGATATGGTAAATGCAGTTCAAGTGCCTACTAAACCCTGTTAAATAAATCATAAAAATATCGGAGGTAAGCTGGTCCTTCTTATATCGGGAAGGGGGATGATGACTACCTGATGATAAGGCAATTGTGTGTGGGCAAGTCGGAGCGGCAGACCTCGTCGGACATTCCTCGATCAAATTGGGGACGTCCTAAAAAACGGCAACGTCCGAAGTACCCGAAACCGGCGAGCATGTATGAAAAGTGTAGAGGAAGCGCGTGAGGTTTGTAAGGATAGAAGCAAGTGGCGTTCTGTTGTCTCTGCCTACCCCGACGGGAAAAAGGCGTGAGCAGGCTATGTTTGTATGTATGCATTTTTCTATCCTTTTATAAATTTGAATGGAACGTCAAAAATGTCGTAAGTTGTAAATCATATTACCGCTACCTATAGGTAACTAGGAGCGGTCTTCTGTTTAGTCATATTTCGCGGAACTACTCGTATCGTTAAGATTAGGGGGAATGTTGATACTGACACATATGTTGATATTACACAGACGTTGTTTAATAATGACGAAATGACGCAAAATATGTATGTATTTAGTTACCTATTAATAGGTATATACCTAAGTAATCAACGGAATGAAAATGGAGGCTGGGCATCGGTCTTGTGGGAAGAAGACCATGTTCTGATGTGACTGCAAAAGGCCGATTGCAAGGCCGAATTAGAATAAATAACAAACTAGATTACATTTTTTCTATATACGGATAATATTGCAAATAAATTCAAAACTATTAGCCAATTAATTTAATCGGAACTTATAGGATAGTGGTGAAGCTAGCCTTAAACCCATTGATATAGCTTCCTTCCTTTACTTGACTCGAAATAAGGTTGAATATGTTAACCAGTTATGTATATAATATTTTAGTGTTATCTTACCGGCATCCGTTCCCACGACGTAACATAACGACGCAAGTAACACAAAAAGTAGTTTCCTCACTTGCATGTTGAATACAGCTTGATCAAACTGTGTTAACACACATAAGTCTCAAGTGTTCATATCAAAATTAATATCGATGTAAGCAGTAAACATACAGTTGATATACAAGACCAACGACCGAGCCCGGCAAGTAACTGATTAATGTGTATTACTCGGGTTACGGGGGTCAGACGAGCTTAATCTACTTAAAGATACCCATTCACGGTCCAACATGCTTATCAGGCACCGATTTGCGGCTACCACAGGACCAATAAAATAGAGAAATTACCTAAATAAGAACACACCTATTTAATAACCCTTCAGTAATTATTTTTTAATTACTTATACTAAGAATACACCTAATGTACGATAATTAGGTGTATTCTTCTATTTCTCCATATAATGGCACAATAAACACATAATTGTAATATGTCTCATACTACTTCGATTTCTTATTTGAGCCCTTATTTCCATTAGCAGAAAAAGGCTCCAGGAGATAATAAGCTGCGTTGCTTTGTACCCAATGGGGCAGATCCAAAGGCAATCTGCTGAAATGGGGATTTATCAATCCAAATAAAAATGAATGTTATTATGGCGCGTCCTCGCAGAAAATGCAGCAGTTTCTGCATCTGGCATCTGCTAATTTTCCCCGCCACGGTGCTAGTCCAGAGTCGTGCACGCATAGGGCCGAATGCCGTCTAGCCAGGCGCTGGGCCAAAATTGTTTAAAGTGTTGCCATCGATACGATGATAAGAAGACTCAGTTAAGCGATTTGTGGTCACGAATGCAACAATGCTTGTCTTTATTTCTCATTAATTATTATCAATTGCAACGTACAAGTTTGCCAACATATTTGGCTGTGAATGGATTGCAACAATGCTCATATTTCACTCGAAGATATATGACCATGTAGGTACATATTTTGGAACTTGAAAACAATAATATCTGCTTTTAAAAACTTTGTTGTTATTGTACTCAGTCGTTTAAGACGCTATCAGACAATTCGTCAAACCGATAAGGAAGTTTGTAGAGCTTGAAGACCTATGACATTACATCACTTTGTTGTTGTACCTATGTACGCTTAAAAGTTTTGTCGTTTGATAAAAAAAACACAACTAGAAAATTATAGTACTTTTTATTGTTTTTCAAAGTATTCACCACGTAGCTTAACTTAATACACCAGTTATGATAACATTTAGGATTTTAACCTATTCCACCCTAAAGTCAGCCATTTTGAATACCCCGTACACAGGGCTGGCCTTAGCCACCCAGGCGCCCCGGGCGGGACACTCATATGGCGCCCCTTGCCCAGTTTAACACACCCCTCCCCCTAAATCCACTAAGTTTTGAAATAAGATTTGCGACAAGATATATGCTGAAGATCATAATGAAACCTTTAAACGACCTTTAAGTGATAATGGTATTATTTGGTTTGATTTGATGACAGTTCAAAACCTTAACCAAGGTTTTGAACTGTTATCGTTCCCATGTGGTAGCGACCTCTCAACACCTCCACATCCACTTGGTAGCGCGGCAGAGACTCAAGAACGGCCCAGGTTTCATGGGATCAAAGGCAAATAAAGGCGAATATTCTACATAGGCCAGACAAGACGCTACTCCTTCTTCCCGGGGAGCCTTTACTAACCTACCTGAGAGGTGGGAGAGACTGATTTCGTCGCCATCTACTTTCGGAAAATCTTATGATAATAGGCGAGGAAGCGGGCTCTAGTGTCTGTCTGGTGCAGGCGTCGTTGCATGTGAGGCATAGGTACACGTATTCGCAGAAGTTTTAATTTTCAGCAAGTGTCTCTGTGATTGCTGTTATTGTATCGCTGTTCGAGGTAGTCTGGTGGGTTTGTCAGGAGACTCTTTCCCAGTAATTTCGCAAAGACCTGAGTCCAGATTTTGCTCAATCGCCTCCTATATGAGACGAGTGGTCCAGCTTCGTCCATCTCCAGAATTTTCTACGGAGTGCTTGAGGTGAGGTTTCATACGGGCTACCTCTGGCGTCGAAGTCGTGTCGGTTCCAGAGTGTTATTTGAAAGTTTAGATATCCTAACATTTGACGTACAGCACCGACTATGTCAAGTCCAGATTTTATTTGCCGGGATTTCTAGTGCAGCGAATCTATTTTCCGATTCCAGTCCGAGGCAACATATCCCGCTACGGGCATAGTAGGATGAAGAGCAGACCGCATAATATGGCTCCACTCGAGCTCCATCTCTATTCAGGGCGCCTCGTACCAGTCAGAGATTACCTACTTTCGGTATTCTACGGTCCTATACGGACTTTATCTTCATCTGTGCTACCCTACTTTGGTATATATACCTGCACAGCCAGCCTTAGAATATATATCTCGATTGATTTTAGTTTAAGGTACGCTACCCGGGTCCAGAAGCTGGAGTGACAACGTGACTGAGATAGTCACGTTGTCACAGAGGGCTTAATTGACGAGAAAGCCTACGTCACCCTGAGAAAGTTGGCTTCCTTGCCTGAAGTAGAATAGGTAGCCTGATGCAATGGTTATGGTGTCCTCTTCCTCTTTAAAACTCCTTCTTTCTTCTATCCAGAACACGTAACCATATCATCCCCAACTATAATACCTAGATTTGGAGGTTGCAGTTTAGCCGATAACTGCGTTTATTGTACGTAGTCAAATGATGTCGACAGCTATCCATAGCCCGAGGATTCTTAGCACTTCCTTCACTATCGTGACAATCATGACCAAGGCCTCTGCCGCGAGATGAAATAATAGGGCGGCTGTGGACTAGTGACCACATTCTCTGGCCAATTTACATGTTGTTGCCTTTATTCATCACGCTGGATATTCGGGTGGCAACCGCAGCATGGTGATCAGTACCTGCATAAAGGAACGTCGCTTCAAATCCACAGCTGAAACTCCTGAAAGTCGGCTTATACGTTCACCCACGGGATGAAATAGGGTGATGCTTTTCTAAGCCTTACCAACTATTGGAATAATAAATTTAGTTAAAACATTATATCTATTATCAAAAAATGTCTGTTACTTTTAATTTATTTCAAAATATACCTGTTTATCAAGGAGATCTTTTTTTTATATATAGTCTCACGACTGTTACCCCGAAGGGTCAGACTTTATGATTACACCCACATTTCGCCAAGACTTTTTATGACCCACGTAATAGGGGCGAGCCTATTGCCGTTATCGGGCACATCAACCAGACTCCGTGCTGCTACTGAGAATTCTGAAAAACTGTTGGACGATCCGGGAATCGAACCAGGACCTCCGATAAGCAGTCGCATACACTATCCACTGGACCACGGAGGAGATCAATTATTTAATTTTATTATTTTATGATCCATGATCAACCTCGCCTGTTGTGATTTTTTTAAAGAAACGTAGTGTGTGGTCAATTTCAAGTAATGCCCCACGACTCGTATCTCTATCGACTAATCATAGCATTTGGCTATATTATATTCCAGGGATCGTTACAATTTTAATGAACTGATTGTTTTTAATATAATACGCTGTTAAAACAGATATTACTAGAGACCGTATTATATGCAACATAAAAAGCTTGAAATATGCATGCAAATATGCATGAAAAATGCTTGAAATATGCACGAAAACTGACAGAATATGCAACATTAAATGATTTTTTTTTGTTTTGTAAATATTATTCCTTTAGTTTTAAGTTAATTGTTAGTAAATACTTGTTTTAAGTTTTACTTTATTAAGTATGTATCTTTATAATTTATTGTGTTTTATTAAAATAAAAATGTTTTAGATTTTTTATTACAAAATCAGCATACATTTAGTAAACTATCCATTGATAGACGATAATCGATACAGTAAAATGTTACATTATTTAATATTTTTGTAAACATTAACAATCAAGTATTGTTCTAAATGTTCAGTGGTAAGATTATGTCTTCGATCATTCAAAATATTTTTATACGTCGAAAATGATCGCTGCACATCTACTGAGGTAACTGGGCAGAATTTGAACTTGGGTGCTATGTTAGCGCTTATATTTTCTGGCCAAACTGCCGCCGTCCCATTAATAAAGCTACAAAATACTGTAAATTATAGCAATAATATGCATCATCACTAGATCTTAGGAAAAATATGCTATTAGCGCTGAAAATGCATATTTGCATATTTGCATATGCAAATATGCATTTTCAGAAGACAACCATTCGGAAGATCTTGCATGAAGCGCTTTGTGTGAGAAAGCTAGTTTGCCGTTGGATACCGTATCTGCTTTCCGACGATCACTTAAGGCGGCCCGCGTCAGATGGTGTAAGAAAACTCTGCAAAGGCTCAACCGAGGAGAGTCAAATCACGTATACGACATCATCAGTGGTGACGAATCTTGGATCTATGCCTACTCCTGATTTCAAACAACAATCTACAATCTGGGTCTTTGAAGACGAGCCAAAGCCGACTAAAGTTGTGCGTTCTCGAAGCACTTCAAAGAAGATGGTGGCCACGTCCATTGGAAAAACTGGCCATGTTGCGACTATTGCACTTAAAGATCGTAGAACGGTTAACGCAGAGTAGTATACCACAGCCGAACTTCGAAAATCTAACTCAAAGCGACGCATCATCCTGCACCACGACAACGCAAGCTCACACAGCGCTCGTCAAACGATTGAATATTTGAAGCAGGAAAAAGTAGAAATTCTTGACCTTCCTCCAAAAAGTCCTGAACCCTAACAATTTATTTATATTTCCTAAAATTAAGAAAAGTCTTCGTGGTCAAATATTCCAGTCCAGTCCTGAGATGCCTAATAGAACCTCTATCTCTCGATACGTCACATGACGATCTTCGAGAATTTGTCTCACAGCAATGATTTTATCTTCAGTGAAGGCAGGTTTTGGGCGTCCTTCGCGAGATTTGTCACTAACACTAGTATGTCCACGCTGGAATTCTAAATACCAGCGTTCGACAGTCCGCAGACATGGGGCTTCATCACTGAACACAGATGTTAGCTATTCAAAACACTGAAGCCGTGTCAGACCTCTTCTAAAATTGTAGAAAATTATTGCACGAACATTTTCCTTATGCTCCTGCTACACCTGCGTCTTAACGCGTCAATTAGCGTGTTAATTTAGGCGCTACGTAGATGTGGCCAACGTTTTAACGCGTTAAAATATGTAACGTAAAATGACCTTTCTGGTGTCCACTGTTACGTTATCCCTACTAGGGTGTGTTTAAATGAGAAACGTGGTTAAATGTTACAATAAAATTTGATTTAATTCGCAATTAATTTTAGACATCATTTAGCAAGCGAAAAAATTAGGAATTAATAAAAATTTACACAGGGTCGCGTGATTCGGCGATGGGAGAGATTGATGTTGAGAATCCCGCTGCCGGTTCGTCCAGGAGAGGTCACTTAACTCGTCTCGCCGCCAGATGAAAAGGGGCGAACGCAGCCAGCGCTTCAATATTTATAGTCCGTTGCAGGGCGCGGGCGGCGGGGTCGACCGGGCCGAGTGATGCGTCAAGGATTGACGTCACACACTCCCCCCATTAGGCCAGAATTTTCCCAGAGGGAAAATTCTGTGGCTGGTAGGCGGCCACTGCACTCCGGGACCCTGAAACAGATGAGTGGTAGTGGTGTCAGTAGGTTAAATACAAGGCAACTATTAACCCTGAAAGAGAAAAAAAAACAAGTATAACCCTCGGCCATTCATACGTCACCAAGCATTGAACGTTCCTATAACCTGACATTCATCACATTCAAAAAGGCCTACACACAATCATACGCATGAACAAGCCAACATTCATTCACGATGCGAGTCGCATTCATTATAATACACGACGCGCGAAGAGGTATTATACGTGAGTTTTATAGCAAATAGTCACCCAGTCTATGTTGGTAGGCACCACCTGACCATCCATATTCGATAAGTGAAATTAATTGAAAGAGAAGTCGTAAACCAATATTACGATCTTACTGTATTACAATACTACCAATCATACGATTAGTTGGCAGTATCACAAACAAATTGCTCATTAACGCGCTCGATGCGAATTGTAAAAGCATAAAAAAGTGTTCATTATAATTAAGTATAAAGTATAATACAATGTTTTGAGCCGAGTGATCGGCTGACGTAAACAAGTGAGTCATCACTGCGCGCTTGGCGCCGGCCGCATTCCATTGTCGCGGACAATTAACTGGTTTCTGATTATGATACAAAATCAACAACGGCAAATACACAATTCGGAATAGGTTGCAATGTATAGTACATCACCGCAGGAGACAATCGATGACATGATGGCAGTATACACAACCATAGTTAAAAACGCAAAAAAAACACAATCGAGAATCGAACCACAGACCGATCCGACAACAACCTTTCAGCCACTGAGCCACAAGGGAATTTTTTTTTTATTATATTACGATCAGTCATTACCAAAGCTATATGTAACAAGATATATGGGTACATGATTTAGCTGTAATTAGGAGTTAAAGGTTTTTATATTATTTGTAACGAAGTGTTAAGTTATTTTAGTGATTAATTCATTAGTGATGAGCATTAATCATTACATTCTTAAACTTTGCAGTGAGTTAATTTAAGATCTTTTATATGGCAATCACCAAGCGAAACATATCTGATATTTATATAGTTAGATAGTTATCTGATGTTTCGATATTTAGTTAGATAAATAACAGATTGTGCAAAAATATTAAATTTGGAAAACCTCTTCGACAATTTATAACAGTAATATTTATTCATGTTTTATGTTAGCATGTTTATATAAATCGTTAACACAACAATGCGTTATCTTGTAACTTGTGAGCTCCAACTCGAAAACAATAGCACTATTGTTGGCCTTAACAAATAATTATGTAGGTAATTATAACTTCGCATACATATGCGTCTTACATTGTTGTTAATGACACTGTACCCAATCGTTTATAAACACATTTATGCTATAATAGAATAAGATTTAATTATTTTATTCAGCTTTTAGGTTTAAAATAGTTGATTGTAAAATACGAAAGGGTATTCTTAAACTTGTACATCAATTAATTCGCTTTAGTTATTAAAGTATATAAATTATTGATTTATGTATAAGTACCCACATTCGTTATTTAAGTATTGAAATTATTTATTAATTTGTGTGTAAACAGCCACTTTAGTTATTTAATGAGGTATAAATATTATTATTTGATTCATATGTAAATAGCCACTTAGTTATTCAAGAATAGAAGTTATTGATTCATTTTATGTGCAAATACTCACTTTAGTTAAAGTTAGTTTCAATTCAATTAAGTTTGATAAATTCAGTTAGATATAATAATATTTGCGTTAACACAAGAACACAATATAACCACTACTTAAACTGGTCTAGTAAAACCAGATGCATAGCATTTAGTAAAAAGGAAACAAGTTACATATTGACAATTAAGTAGTTTTCCGGCCGTCAGCGGCTTAATTTTACCATTTATTTATCATTATATGTTTTATATATTTCAATAGAAACCAGACATTGAAAGAACAATCCTAGCGACACAAAACATTACAAAAAGAACATAATTCAATAATTGCGACGCAGGAATTTTATGTTTGAGTTCACAATGAACAGTAAATGCATAAATAGATGCATTTGCAAATGACATACCGATAGGCAGTAACAAGGAGATAAAATCGAAGACCAAAAACAACGATTGTAGCATAATAAACATTTGACAAAGCGAACAACTAATAATTCTACGATGATATTCGTATTTCTATACCAAATAGACAATAATTACATTCGTTCATTATTGTTAGTGAGCAACCTGCATGTGACACGTGTACATTTTATTAATAAATGAACGCGGAATTCTAGCTAAATACCTAGTATATAATACGATAGCATCTTTAGGTACGTTCATTCTCAGCCAGTCCAACTATAATAAGTAAACGTGGCATAACAAAGATGCAACTTTCTTAGTAAGAAAAATAGTTAATTTAAAAGATAATCGCCGTAGTAGGCGGTAAAAGTATTAAATAATACCGACTATATAGAAATATATCGCCGTACAAAATCACTAGCAGAAGGTTATAGTAGAAAATAGAAAGAAATGAAAAAGAGAAGGGTGTGAATTCGTTCCATAAGTCAGCCAAAGCAGATTATTAGCAATAATTACCAGTAGCACTTAATTACCTTAGTGGCATTTAAAAAAGCTAATCGCGAAGCATACGATCAACGAAGGTGACCTTAGCACGTCGTTAGTGGACGTGAGGTCATAAATCGCAATACAAAGAATGCAATCAAGGAATGTGACCACAGCGCGTCATTTAGTTGACACGTGGTCGCAAGCAAAACGATTATAACTTGTTACTTATGCGGTTGATACAAAATTAATTATCACACGCGGCAACAGAAATGGTTATAATATAAAATGCTTACCATGCGTAGTAAGACAAAATTTGTCTGTTGTGACCGGCTCAACACAAAACCGACCTTCCGAGCACAACAGAACAAAAAGAGAAAGTGTCTATTGTGGCCGGCATAACACCACCGACTTTCCGTCCACAATAAAACAAGCAAAAAGAAACAATAAATGCCACTAAAAATAATTACACACTGCTTTGGAACGATTTCACACATACACAAAAAATAAAAAAGGACTCACCGGCAGCGGATTCTCAACAAAACCCTACCTATAATATTCCCGTGGGCGCCACTGTAACGTAACCTTTGGGGTGTCCACTGTTACGTTATCCCTACTAGGGTGTGTTTAAATGAGAAACGTGGTTAAATGTTACAATAAAAATTGATTTAATTCTCAATTAATTTTAGACATCATTTAGCAAGCGAAAAAATTAGGAATTAATAAAAATTTACACAGGGTCGCGTGATTCGGCGATGGGAGAGATTGATGTTGAGAATCCCGCTGCCGGTTCGTCCAGGAGAGGTCACTTAACTCGTCTCGCCGCCAGATGAAAAGGGGTGAACGCAGCCAGCGCTTCAATATTTATAGTCCGTTGCAGGGCGCGGGCGGCGGGGTCGACCGGGCCGAGTGATGCGTCAAGGATTGACGTCACAAATACTAATTTCCAATGCGAATTTTTTAACGCGTTAACGTTAACGCTAACGCAGGTGTAGCAGTAACATTAGAAAGATTCATTTTCGTACGTGACCTGACAGATTCTAATCGACGCTGTGACTAAACAATAGCATTAATCCTAATAGGTACTTTCAACTGTTTTGAGATTCAAAATTTCAAACACATTCGAATATAGAACAGTTCCAAATTCAAAATGGCATGTATTTAATGCGGCGACTAAGTAAAGCGAATACAAGTTTCAAAAATAATTAGAGTGGGTACCATATAATAATGGGTTGGCAGCTAATAAGGAGTATCGTAATAAGTAAAATGTAGCATATTAATATGTCAGTAATACCTAAGCTTCGTTTTAATTTAAACTAGCAGCATTTTATTTTTTTGGGAACTGAATTAGTACCTATCTAAGCGGAAACTTGATGATGAATAAAAAATAGAAAATGGAAATTCATAAATAATACAAATTTCAATATTTGACAAATGAATTTGTCTTAAATGAAGTGTTTCGTATAAGTAAATAAGACGCTTCAGCCTTTCAAGCCAAGTTGCCGGAGCCCTGCTTCGCAGGGCTCCTATTTTTGGTACAGGGTCACAAGAAAACCTAACATAACCTACCTACTAACATTGTTAGTCGCCAAGTCATTATTTATAGCTCCTCGGCTATTATTTCAATTTACTTGTATAGTTTATTTGCTACCTAAACGCAGCTGCTAGTTTTAAGTTTTTATAACACCCTTAGTTTTGAATCTTATTTAATATAATAGTCGCGAAAATATTTAATCGCTAGCAACTTATTTTATTAGTTGCAAACATCTAGTCATCTTTTAAGTTATTAGTCACTCGGAAAATAATAAGCTATTCAAATTTGCCGGGCAATATGGAAACGACAGAACTGCCTAGTATCACTCAATATGGCTAAGTAAGATAAAGTCACTATTATTCGGGTTGTTTTTAAGAGCGTTAACGCCGATTTTGGCTTCTTGACACAAAATATGTACTTTTCAAAGCTTGCCATCTCAGTGAGAATATATCTTACGAATCTGTAAATTACATATTATTATAGGAAATATCTTCTTCTATAGGTTTGAGATAGGATTTTTTATATTATGAAAGTATTTGTGACATACGGCCATATAAACAAAGAGAGTTTTCGATTTTTCCCTGACGGAGCTAATTTTAAAGCTTTATATATTCGAAATCCCTTGTAAATTTCAGACACAAACTCGTTTATATGATTGTACATATCCTCAACAAAAAAAGCTAGTGAGGATTTATTTTTTATTTAGACCCAAACGTAAATAATCATACTATAATCAAAGTGAAATTTACGACAAAAAGCTACTGCTAAAATCGTTATTTTTACGATAATTCGTGCTTGTTTTTTTCAAAATAAAGAATTTATATATAGAAGAATATATTCTTTAACGAAAATCTTCAAAAAAAAATTTTTATTTGGTTAAATTTTATTCAAGACATGCATTTTAAAATTACTCTAAAACTACTATTAAACTGCGCGCGTAAAACGTTGCAAATCAGTACGCCGCGAGGCCCTCCAAGGTGTGGACGTATCGCTCGGAGCTCCGCAATGACCTCTATTGAACTCAAGCGTTGGGTGCAGTTATAGTGCGACCGTGACATCTTGGTGTGATTTTGGCAAGTAAAATATATTATGTTATATTTTTTATCATATTATTAATGATAATAATTTTCGAAAGAACATTTCTTTTTTTTCAGATTCTGTTGCAATTTGATTCAGAACAGATTTCGTTTTCCTAGGGCCCTCACCCGACAGCGTGTTTGAGGGAGGTATTATTGAAATCAAGTGTCCAATTACAGCAGATGGTATAGACTAGGGCTTTCATCCCGGGAATCTCGGTCTCGAGAATCTCGATGATTTTGTTTTGCATCCCAGCTATCGAGACTTTTGAGACTTGGGTTAAATAATAACCATTATTCAATTTTTTTTGTTAAACTACTGTTTACAGATTTTATCGCAATAAATAGTTTGATTGAGAGTACATTTAAACCTAATGACCTAGAAACTACATTATTTATTACTATCCGACGTTTCGATGTCTTTACAAAAGTTTTAGTCACGGAAGACTGAGGTGATATTTCCTGTATTAAATTTATAAGTTATTTCAAAGAACCTGAACATTGTTCAACTTTTGGTGTTACTATTTACGCAGAATGAAATCACTTATGGTGTCTTTAACCTTCTTGGGTTTCATTAGCCTCACACACAGCAGACTTAGTCGAGAGTCTACTCCGTGTGAACATATACAACAAGATGTTGATCTGTGAGGCTATTGAAATTTAATAAGTCAAGTGCGAGTCGGACTCGTCCTTGAAGGGTTCCGTAATAGAGGTATCCACTTAACATACCCATCATCTTCACCTAATCTAATATCACTATAATTTTTTCGCCACCAAACATAACTTTGTTTTCTATAGTGTTTGTATAAACGACAAAGTTATATATGCGGTTTTTGAATATGTGTTATATCTCAAAAGCTGACTCCATCTCATTCAAAAGAATTTTTGTTGGAAGCTTTTATTACAACGTATATATCTTTTTCAGGTTCGTCTTTCTCTTACTCTAAAAGTTAGAGGGAGGGAGACACTCGTTATCACTTTGGAGCCGTTTATCTTTTAAAAGTTTGACTTTGAGAAACAATGGTATTAGAAACCTCAAATTATTTTTTAAACATGTATCTAAAGATACGCTGCATGTACATGAAAGACGAAACAAATATAGTGAAACTTTTTTCGAAAGAGTCTCGAACGTCTCATTCTTCCCGGAAATTTCGAGACCGGGCTGTCTCGACATTTTTGTCCCGGGATTCGAAAATGTATCGAGATTAGGGCTTTCGGCCCTAGTATAGATGCCGCTAACGATATAAAATACGTATTGGAATTTTGATGGTTGGTACCATCGGCCGAAAACACAACTGGTTTTATCAGTTACCAGTTCAACTACACATTGCATACAATCATCTGTGTCCATTGGCGGTCTGGACAGGAAAATAATTGCCATGAAAGTTGCAAAAGTTACTCGAGACGATTAATATTGTGCCAACAGTTCAACCTACTATTTTATTACCATAAGTGCCTTTTACCTGAAATAGTTGACCCACGTTAAGTGTAGGTCGATGCCACTTAGAAGCACTACCTTCTAAGCTAACCCTTTTTGTACCTTACAATGTGAAATTTAATAAAAAATATATAATTTATATGTTTTATTTTCTTAACGTACTAGAGTTACAGAATAGATACTACTTACGTACAAGCATCTCTTCTCAAACCAATTTATTGAAATTGCGACTCTTGCTACTAAGCAACAAAGTGCAATTCAGCTCGCATAAACACTCAGTGCCTAACGCGATATTCACCTAACCGTTCCCCCTCTTTTCTAACATATAACGCTGTCGCTGTCTGGCGTGGAGTGACGCGCTAGCTGTCGCGCTAGGATTGTCGACTTGCCACTGCTACTATAATATTTATTCATCGTCTTTCTACCTACTTGACCACGTACCTAATAATAAATAATTATCCTATAAGTATCATATCCCACTATTTGAGCTCGTAGAACTAAAACCACAAAAATTCTGGTCGTTTACATTTTCACTATACTAATTCTTAGTTATTTCCTAAACGCGTAAACTGATTTACATGATTTGGACGCGGGCTTGGAAGCCGCGCGAAAGTGTAGGCACTTATTGCTGTAGGTACGGTCGAGTGAAGGAGGCCTGCTAGAGTAACGATGAAAAGCTGGTTCTATTTTTACTAGCGCAAAATTTTGTTTTATTATTGTCTGTTCTGATATTAACTTGATAAGCACGCACAAAATTGATTACCTATAACTGCACATTGGTAAGGAAAGCTCCTAAAAACGAATGTGATACAGGTAAAAATACTTTTCGTTAATAATAGTTTTCGGCGGTGCCCATGCAAATAATATTGATGTAAAAATATATAATAATAATTTAATTTGATTAAATAAATCCAACAGATGCCTACCCTACCTAACGTCGCGTCGCTTATGAGTTGAACGGATCAAAATGATTTAGCTTGACTATACTGCCAAGCAACACGCTGACTCTACGCACACAGCTGCGCGTGCGTCAGTGTTAGTGAGAAAGCGCTGCATTTACCTAAACTTGGCGCCGCGGATTTGACGTTAACGCTCTTAAGGATAACTAGTCAGACAATTAGGATTTTTAGGTTGCGCTTAATGGAAAAACGTTCCGTTTTCTGAGGCACTAAAACCTACATATATTTTATTTTAAGTTTAATTATAAATATTTGGGTTGGGTGCAATAGCTATAATATGTATCTACCTATATATATATTTCGAAAATTACTTGATTCTATATTAAAACTAATTACGAATTTAATTAAACCTATGAGGTAAAATTTAATAACTGCTATATTTTTGCGTATGGTAAACAGGTACATAGGGTAAACAGTATAATGATTGGCACTCTAAGCAAATTTCTGTGAATTACTGGAGAATTCTCGTAAATTACAAAGTTGATAGTGTTATTATTTGCTTTTTTGGATAAAAGGTTTCAAGACTCAAAGAAAATACTACTTTAATTTAAATAATAAACATTTATTTAATTTCTGTATTGAATTCATTTTCAATTAACTTTTTAGACCTATGTATCCTGCTTATGTTTATGAAGTTTCACTAAAATCGGTTCATTCATTTCGAAAAATAAAGACTTAAAAGTTTGTATGAACAGCCGTAAGGCGTAAACGCTCTTCTCTCTTTTGTGAGCACGCAGGTTAAAGGTACGATTTGGAAGCCAGCCGCAAACGGCAACTGCAACGCGACCGCGACACTACTGTTTTCTATATATTTTTATGAAATACCTTCCGTTCGGGCGACACGTCGCTTTGCAGTTGCCGTCTGCGGCTGGCTTCCAACTTGAACCTTTATGCTCCATGGTAAGCTTTAGTAAAATACAAAGGTCGAGCAACCAGGCTTTCTATTCAGCAGTAATAATAATTTTGAAAGCAGAGTTCAATTTTGCATATGCGTATTGAATGTTCATTATCGCTGCCCCGTAGCTCGGAGAGCACACGTTAAACCGTCGGTTCCGGCTGCATGTAAATCTTTAACAGTCATTAGTCAGAACCCTTGAATAAACTGACGCTAGTCTAAGCCATGGAATATCGCTATGTTTTTGGGTTTTAAAGGTCAGACCACAGTCACTTGGTGGAAAAGCTAATATTCTGTCAAATCCGCCTAGACCGGTTAGCGAATCCCGCGCTACAAAGCGACAGTCTTTGAGGCAATCGGGTATTTGCTAGGTTGACAATGAATCATTAGCAGGCAAGGTATAGTTATTGACACTACCCATAGGATATGTTATTGGCAGTGCCAGGAATTGGTTTTAGATCAAAGCTGGCAAGTATAATCATTGGCATAATATGCCAATGATTATAACATCAAACAAAATAAATTGGAGCTCTGCACGCCTTTATGAACGGTCAGACTGTGCCGAAGGAGGCGCGACTGGCGGTTCATAATGGTGTACTTGTGCCGACGCTGATGTATGGTAGTGAGTGCTGGGTATGGCAGAAAAAACATGAAAGCAGAATTAACGCAGTTGAAATGCGATCACTGCGTAGTATGTGTGGGGTGAGACTGATTGATAGAATTCCGAATGCAGTAATACGAGAGCGATGTGGCCTGAAAGAAGATGTTGTGACAAGAATTGAGAAAGGAATGCTGAGATGGTTTGGACACGTGGAACGAATGAGTGAAGAAAGAATGACGAACCAAATATATGAGGCAAACGTGTATGGGCAAGCCGGTCGCGGCCGACCTCGTAGGACATTCGTCGACCAAATTGGTGACGTTCTGAAAAACGGCAAGATCCGAAGCACCCGCAACCGGCGAGCATGTATGAAAAGAGTAATGAATGTAGAGGAAGCGCGTGAGGTTTGTCATAATAGAAACAAGTGGCGTTCCGTCTCTGCCTACCCCGACGGGAAAAAGGCGTGAGTATATGTATGTATGTATGTACAGAATAAATTATAGTTATTGGCATCGCCGAAAAATTGGTTATATTTTGTTTACAATGCTAAAATAATGCTAAATGTGCTTAAATTAAATAACTCGATAGAAATATACAAAAAAAAAAATATAAAAATTACCCCTCAATCACTTTTTTGATCGTAAATTCTGCTACCGACTCTAAACCTTTTGTTAACATTTTATAGATTTGTTCACACGCAAATTTATAAGTAACAGCTTTTACTGTAAGATTATTTGGCTTTGGACACTTAAAATAGGTGTTAGAAGTAAAAAAAAACATTGTAGTATAGTATTTTCCTTATGATTGTATAACTCTATCACACGAAAAAGAAAA
Source organism: Euclidia mi (assembly GCA_944739405.2). Taxonomy (NCBI): domain Eukaryota; kingdom Metazoa; phylum Arthropoda; class Insecta; order Lepidoptera; family Erebidae; genus Euclidia; species Euclidia mi. Next base: position 30,458,459 of record OX123201.2, on the reverse strand, counting down.
TATCCTAATAACCAGAAAAAGGCTGTGGAGTGCCAATCATTGAGGGAGTGCCAACAACAGTATGGTTTACCCTACGTAGCTACATATTTAAATGAAATGCTGTTATTTTATTATAAGGCGTTAATACATTTTTATTGTGAAAACTTCAATTTGTTGTGGGATCTAGACAAAGTGACAGGACACAGAGACTACTTTCTGATTTTGATGTAATGGCCTCCTAATTTAAATCTTTTACTATCTAATGATTTATTGTCTAAGTCATAAAGTATTGGGTTGGTTCTCTATATTATTATATTTTGGAGAACTTTGGAGAATGAAGGTATGGTATGTAGAAATGATATTCTTGACTCCAGGATTCAGAATAATTTATTTGTAATTTAGTGCTGTTTATATACAAAATGTACAACTAGGCTGAGCCAATCCAAATGCAGATAAATAGAAATGTAAAATGACCAAAACAATCAACCAATTAATTTAAAGTACAATCGGCCAATAATATTTGAGTTGAGTTTACGTAAGTAATCCGCCAGGTGGTTCATGCGTCGCGCGAGCGTTTTCCCGCGCAAACGGGAACATACTTATACTGGTGGCATAAGCGCGGCGGCTCCATTTGCCGGTCACTCGTCGAGCGAAGACGTCGTGCGTTCGCGCGTCTGCGGGCACGGCGCGCGTCGACGCAATAATATTTGCAGAGCGAAGATTTCTTGAAATCGTCAGCGTGTGCATCTTTGAGTTCGCAAGAGAACTCTTCTTGTTTCTATTTAACGTTGCAAAAGTCTATAAAACTGTTCTTTTCAGAACAACAACAAAAGTCCTTGAACAGTCCTTGTCAGGACTATTATCACTGTTTCTATTTAAGCACTTAAGTCCTTTTCAGGGCTGTGTGTATCCATGTTTCTATTTACACATCACAAAAGTCACTGTAGGGACTGCTAGGTATAGGATAGCTACAGTACTCCCCTTCAAGCGAAGCGTACCGGCAGCTTGATGGTGCGACCGGAACGTGTTGTTTTGATGTCCGTTTGCGGCGGCGGCGTCGGCGTCGTAGAGTTCGCCGGCGCAGGTACTTGTTGTTTGGTAAGGTTATAATGCGGTAAGGTAACTTCGGTATCCTTGGTAACGGTAAGGTTATTGGTTTTCTGGGTAATGGTAATGTTGCTTGAAGGTAATATGTTGTTATGCTTTGCTGGTATATTATCACTATCTTCTAATACGACGTAAGCAGGTTTCAGTCGATCGATTGAAACGTTTGCTTGTCGGTCCGGTAATTGTACACAATACACTTTGTCTGTTCGGCTTATAACCTTGTAGGGTCCTTCGTAGGGTGTCTGTAGTGGCTTACGAACTGAATCTACTCGAACGAACACGTGACTGCAATTGAGTAGGTCTTTATGCACGAAAATATTTCTATTATTATTATGATGATTGGTGAATGCTTGAGGTTTGTTGGTATGAATGATTTCACGTAGCTTCTCGACGTAGGTATAATCCATAGCTGTAGGTGTGTATGCGCTTGATGTGAAAAAATCTCCTGGTAGGCGTAAAATGCATCCGTAGGTTAATTCAGCGGGACTCACGCCGGTGTCAGTGCGCAGAGCGGCGCGTAATCCCAATAATATTGTAGGTATTTCGTCGATCCACGAGCGCGTGTCGGTGAGCTTTGCGCGTAATGCATTTTTGAGTGAGCGATGCCAACGTTCGATGATTCCATTGCTTTGCGGGTGGTAAGGAGTAGTTCGATTTTTCTTGATACCCATTAGTTTCATGAGGTTTTGAAATAGTTGGCTCTCGAACTGTCGACCTTGATCTGATGTTAGTGTAGCCGGGCATCCGAAGCGAGTTATCCAATGTTGATAGACGATGTTCGCTATTCGATCAGCTGTTATTTCCTCTGTAGGTACGGCCTCAGGCCATCTCGTAAAACGGTCAATCGTTATCGTTAATAGTTACGAGATATCGATGACCTTGAACAGTTGTAGGTAGCGGTCCAACGATGTCTATGTGTACGTGTTGAAAACGATCGGTTGGCGGGAAAGATGCGATGCTTGAATGGGTGTGACGATGTATCTTGCCTTTCTGACATTGAATACAGGTTCGCGTCCAGCGGCTGATATCTGCATTCATTGAAGGCCAGAAGTATTTCTGTGTTGTGAGCTTGCGAGTTGTACGGGTACCAGGATGACTTATGTTGTGAACATTGTTGAAAACTTCTTTTCTGTATGGCTCGGGGATGTATGGGCGAATATGTGACGTAGATGTTTCACAATATAGTTCGATGTCAGTATTAGGTATTGTTATTTTCTTGAGCGCGAGGTGATCGTCGCGTAGTAATTGTTGTATAGTGCTGTCTCTTTCTTGCGCTGTTGCTATGTCGTTGTAGTTGATAGCGGACGGGCAAGTTATGGTTGCTATGCGACTAAGGGCGTCTGCGACGATATTTTGTTTACCGCTTACGTGCCTTATATCGGTGGAGAAAGCGGAAATGAATAATAATTGTCTCGTTCGCTTCGGTGTCTCGGTGGTGGAGTTGATCTTGCTCATTGCGAATGTTAGCGGCTTGTGATCGGTGAATATAATGAGATGACGTCCTTCGAAAATTTTTCGGAAATGTTTGACGGCCATGTAAATAGCTAGTAATTCTCGATCATAGGTAGAATACTTCAGTTGCGCGTCGTTGAATTTCTTAGAGAAGTATCCGAGCGGCTGCCATGTTTCGTTTAAGTATTGTTGAATTACGGCACCGGCTGATGTGTCCGATGCGTCACAGAATAAAGCGAGTGTTGCGTGGTGAGATGGATGAGCAAGTAAAGCTGCGGTGATGATGCTTGCTTTACATTGTTCAAAGGCTTGTGTTGCTTCGTCGGACAATGTGATTGCAGTTTTATCTCGTTTCTTCACGTTGTGTAGGTATGAATTCAATGGTGCTTGTAGTGAGGCGGCGTTGGGAATGTGATCGCGGTAGAAATTTAACATTCCTAGGAATCTCCGTAGTTCTTCTATTGTCTTGGGTTTGGGGTAATCAGTGATAGCTTTGATCTTTTGTTCGGGAGGCTTGATACCATCTTTTGATACATGATAACCGAGGAACTGAACTTCGGACTTGCCTAGGTTGCATTTAGCGGGGTTGATGGTGATACCATGTTCTTCTAATCTCTTTAGGACGGTGTGGAGGTGTTCTCGATGCTGGGTCTCGTGTTCCGAAGCGATTAGTATATCATCTATGAATGGATATACGAAATCTAGTCCTCGCAGTACTTCGTGAATGTAACGTTGAAACGTTTGTCCTGCGTTCTTCAAACCGGGACACATTCGCGGGAATTCAAATAAACCCATTGGTGTGATAATAGCGGTTTTCTCGATGTCCTCTTCTCTTATGCTCAGTTGTTGGTAGGCTCGGTTGAGGTCTATTGTTGAGAAGATAGTCTTGCCTGAGAGATGATGTGTGAAATCTTTGACGCGTGGAACGGGATAGCGATCGGGTTTTGTGATAGCGTTGAGTCGCCGATAGTCTCCGCAGACTCGAATGTCACCATTCTTCTTCGGGACGATGTGAAGCGGTGATGACCATGGACTCTTGCTTGGCCTGCATAACCCTTGTTCAATCATATTTTCAAACTCTTTCTTCACGATTTCATATCGGTGCGGTGGTATGGGGCGAGCGCGGCTATGTATTGGTGGGCCTTCTGTTTCAATGTAGTGTTGCACGTTGATAGAAGAGCTTAACTGCATTGAAGTGAGACGTGTGATGCCGGGATATTGCGCTAAAATGTCGTGATACGACTGTGACTTGTCGATGGTGTACAATGTAGGCATGTTTGAAATGCGAACTGGGGCGTTGACCTTGAGATTCGTGACGCCGTCGATCAATCTCTTGTTTTTCAAATCGACGATAAGTTGGTGATGTTTGAGAAAGTCAGCGCCGAGTATAGGTCTTGAAACGTCGGCGACAATGAACTTCCATTTGTATGGGCGTCGTAGGTTGAAGTCGAGCGTTAATGTTTTCTCACCGTACGTAGCTATAGTTGTGTTGTTAGCCGCATATAGTTGGAACGATAGTGGCGTTGCGACTTGTCCTTTCTTTCTAGGTAGTACGGATATGTTCGCACCCGTGTCGACCAGGAAAGATATGTTGGAGATACGATCTGTTATGTATAGGCGGTGTGAGTTTTCGTGAACGCCAGAGTCCGCCTCCGCTAACGTTCGGCCTAGTTTTCCGACTTCTTATTGAATGTGCAAGGTGACGTGCAGCGTCGAGCTTGTTCTTTGAAACGTCGATGATAATAGCAGAAAGGTGATGGTGATGAGTCTCGACTGCGTTGTTGCGATGGACTTCGGTTGTAAGACGGGTAGCGGTTGCGGCGGTAACCGTTGTATTGGCTGTGCGGTGGTCTTGATTTCAATTCGGCTATTTCTAATGATAACTTGCGTAGTTCGGTGACCAAGAATTGTAGGTCGGCTGATTGAGTTGGTGATGATGTTGATGAGGTTGTCGTTTGGACGGCTGAGATGTGAGGTGCAGCTGGTGGCGTCTGTTCCATCATTTTGTCGGCGAGTAACGCTAACTCTTTTAACGACGACTTAGTTGCGAAGGTCTCGCTGACGGCAAGCACTGAACGTATGTGTGGTGGAAGGTGGTTGGTCCACATGAGTCGCAGCGTACTGTCTGGAACTTTGTCTGTAGCGAGGTTTCTCATACGCCGGAGTAGTTGGGTCGGCTTCTGATCGCCGAGTTCCATCTCTGACAGCAGTTTTTGGAACTGGCGGCTGTCGGACTCCTCATAGGCAGATATGAGACGCTCTTTTATCGCCTTGTACTGGTCTTGCTCTGGTGGGTTGTATAGAAGGTCGGTGATCTGCTCGATGTCTTGGCGTTCCAGCTGTGCGATTACCATCTGAGCGAGCTGGGCTTGGCTTTTCTTCAGGTCGTTGGTGGCGGCTTCGAAACTGATAAACCACAGACGTGGTCGATCACGCCAGAATGGTGGGATACGCATGGTTAGCGATATGCCACCAATTTCAGCTTAAGTGACGGTGTTGATTGATGTAGAGTTGAATGAGCTGGCCGGGATAGAATTTTCTTGCTGTTGTGACATGTTGAGAGTTGTGGAGCAGGGATTTATCGACTATGTTGGTACTATGTTGAATGTAGGATGTTGCGGTTTTTCGGTGGCTTGATGGGCAGAGCTTTTCCGTTCTTGATTTGTACTTCTTGTGTTCCGGAGAGGGTCACCACTTTGGAGAACTTTGGAGAATGAAGGTATGGTATGTAGAAATGATATTCTTGACTCCAGGATTCAGAATAATTTATTTGTAATTTAGTGCTGTTTATATACAAAATGTACAACTAGGCTGAGCCAATCCAAATGCAGATAAATAGAAATGTAAAATGACCAAAACAATCAACCAATTAATTTAAAGTACAATCGGCCAATAATATTTGAGTTGAGTTTACGTAAGTAATCCGCCAGGTGGTTCATGCGTCGCGCGAGCGTTTTCCCGCGCAAACGGGAACATACTTATACTGGTGGCATAAGCGCGGCGGCTCCATTTGCCGGTCACTCGTCGAGCGAAGACGTCGTGCGTTCGCGCGTCTGCGGGCACGGCGCGCGTCGACGCAATAATATTTGCAGAGCGAAGATTTCTTGAAATCGTCAGCGTGTGCATCTTTGAGTTCGCAAGAGAACTCTTCTTGTTTCTATTTAACGTTGCAAAAGTCTATAAAACTGTTCTTTTCAGAACAACAACAAAAGTCCTTGAACAGTCCTTGTCAGGACTATTATCACTGTTTCTATTTAAGCACTTAAGTCCTTTTCAGGGCTGTGTGTATCCATGTTTCTATTTACACATCACAAAAGTCACTGTAGGGACTGCTAGGTATAGGATAGCTACAATATTATCACAAGTACGCCAGAAGAAATTACGTAGGTACATATTGACGAAACCTTAATGAGGTCTGGACATGGTGTAATTTGGACTCCGGTGTTCCTTCTGGTGGAATTGCATCTCCTTTCTTGTTTTCATTAGTTTTTAATCTAGGCACTACCACATAAACTGCGTTATGTTACACAACTTGTGTAAATACTAATATGTAAGGCGAAGATCATTCTACAAACAATGTTTTTTCTTCAGTGTAAGATGCAAATGGTTGAGATCTTTATGTTATTAAATATTAGTCGATTCGATTTAGACCGGAAGGGCAGTGATAGCCTGCTGGAGAGAACGACAGACTGCTTGCACCAGTGACTTTTCGAAGTTACGTGCGTATTAAATTGTTCATTATCGCTTGCTAAACGGTGCGGTGAAGGAAAACATCGTGAGGAAACGTTTCTTTTGTTTTACAAGGTGGAAAATCCCTTAGGATCTCCGACTCTTGGGGAAATGAGAGCTGGAGTATGTGGTGTTACCACTAAAAACCACCTCGACTTTCTCATACACCCGTGTGTCGGAGGATCGGACATCGCCGAAGCACTCGTCGCAACCCCTCGACGGGTATTGGCCCGCCAGATGGTCAGGCGGGCCCCGAACAAAACCCCCTTGGCGGCGGATGAAGGTGTTGGGCTCCGCCGCCAAAACACCCAGCGGCCGCAGAGGATAGGGAGGACGGCAACGCAACACCGCATCTCCTCTTCCTCTGCGGCTCCACCACGACGCAACAATGGTGCGTTCCCATTTGGTCGCGGGAGATAGGGCGCGCGGCAACGCAACAACGACACGCCTCTTCTCCCGCGACCGCACCCGACTGCGAGGGACAGACAGAACTGTCCCCCGCACCCGCACCTCGGACGCATCCTACGCAGGCCTCACCCAAGCCAACGTGGAGCGTCCCCTCCCGGGATCCCGCTTAGCTTCACCGTGCGTGTACCTGAAACCCACGGTTATTGAGCCACGACAAGGTGGAGATCCCACGGGGGAGATCGTGAGCAAACCTGCGTTTCTGCGAGTTTTTCTTAATATTCTGGGCAGATAATATGTAAAGTCAATCCGCACTTGGCCAGCGTAGTGGACTATGGCATTACCCTTCTCATAGTGTGAAGAGGCCCGTGTCCAGCATTGGTACAGTATACACCATGTATTTTAAGTCAGTGTTTTCCCGAAAAGTATGTACACAGCCCATGATATAGAAGCTAGCATAATATTTATTTTACAAAATATACGAAAGAAAGATTCTTTCTATAAAATCAACATTTCATAGGACTAAAATGTGTCGTGAACGAAAGGTAAGCTACTTTGTAGGTTATAAATAAAGTGCATTGTACCTACCTACTTACGCATCGACCGCCACGTTGTTATGCTATGAAAAAATAATTTTGGCGAAAAAGAACGGTGTTTTTATTTTAAGTACATTTTTTAAAAATAAATTTTATAGGTAGGTAACTTTAGTTATAATATAACCGACATGATACACGATATATTTTACTTTAAATACTCCTACATATTTTTTTCTTCTTTGATAGCAAAATTCGGTGCAAGAACACAATATTGGCTCATAATGCTTTTACACGCCTGTAGCAGCATTTTCTGACAGTACCTACCGGACCACAGAATCGGACAATCAGAGGATGAAACTGAAACTCCTACGAAATTTCATGTCAGAATTCTCAAAAGCTGATGATAACAATAGTTATTTGTGCAACAAGAGAGCAAAGTTGTTTTTTGTTTCGAGTGCTGATTTTGGGTCCCGAGCAAGCGAAGGATTCTATGATTGATTCACGAGCGTAGCGAGTGAATCAAAGTTAGAATCCTGAGCGTGGTGAGGGACTCAACAGCACGAGATACAAAAAACTTTGCTCTCGTGTAGCACACATAACTTTTCACCTCAGCAGTGAGAACACATATTACATAGGAGGCATAGAAATGAACAGGAATAGATTGAATTCTGCATAATCACTTGTTGATTTTACTCTTCTGGTGTTAAAGTACAGTCATCACCGCTAGTTTCACTCATCTTTTTAGATTATTTTATATATTAATATAATTTAACACGTTACGCTATACCTACTGTATCAGCATCAGCGAAATTTTTATTCCCGCTACTTTTTTAAATCGCGTTTTAATACCGCGTCCCTGACGTTTATTTTTCAAATGTATCATTGTTGTAATTCTAAATAAAAATGTATTGGTTAAATACAAGTTTTATACCATTAATTAGACTTATTTTTATTAAAATCCAATAATAAATTAAACATGTAAACAATAACATATAAAAAAAGTAATTTCTTTATTACAAATATCTTTTTTTTGCGTTGCCGTAGGTGTTTTCTTTGAGGTCGAATTCCAAAATCGAATTTCGAATTGGAACGGGTTTGTTTTTTCACTCACTTTTTATATGCATGTGAAAGAGACAGAGCACAGTAAAATTCGAATGTTTCAAATTTTGTGGCTGAACAATGTCAATTCGTGGCACTGAAGATTGAAAAATTAAAAAGCTACTTTGCGTCACGGTCGAATCAAAATCGCGTTTTGTTCACTGTTGTCTCGCAGCAAAAGCGGCATGTTTGAGCTGCTGTGGTGAAAAGTAAATTTAGGCACTGCGACAGGTATTAGAAGATACTCAAGGCGAAATCAACAATCGTTTTCAGCCTGAGATATGCTTGCTAGACGTTTAGTATATCTAGGTCAATGTTAATAGACATGTGGTAGATATACAAAAATATAATGACTAATGCTTTTTAATGAAAACAAACAAACCTACTATGTGTTTAGATTTATGAAAGTAACAATTCGCAACATATTCCTCACAAAATTTCGACAATTTAGCAAGCTCAGTTGAATCTGAGATTCTTCATGGTTGGCTCTATATTCAATATTTAGCTCCACTATCTCCACTATGTTCTATAAGATATCGTTCTATCTATAATTATAGGTATTGTAACGAGGCAAGCATATTTCATTTTTTGTAATAACTGAGAGTGAAACTGCTTGACTAGTGAGTACTATCTTAATCTTAATATATAAAATCCTTGCGTTACTGACTGACTGACAGACACGCTACAGCCGAAAATATTGGGAGCAGAAAAGTGAAATTTGGCATGTATGTTCCTTGGCGACCGTAGGGGTGCACTAAGAAGGGATTTCCCGAAATTCCCACGGGATCGGCCAAAACGGGTAAATTTAAAAAAATGCAGGCGTAGCTGCTGGCGTCCTCTAGTCTAGACTATTTTTTTGTCGCTCATAGCAATGAATACAGATTTAGGAAACTACTCTAATAGATAAAGAAGGTCCTATAATTACTATTAAATAAGGTATGCATTATGTTAGCATGTTATAAAATAAACCTATTGCTCTACATACGTTTACTCATGTTATGTACCTACTTACACCACAGTTTATTTCAACAAAAAGGTAAGTAAACTAATTCGCCACAAGCAAAACCACGAGCTCAGCTAGCTACTTTTAAACATACATATAAATCAAATAGATCACATTTCGATACAGTTGTTCCATAAAACTAGATAATATATCGTTAGTGAGAACGCTGAGCTCAGCGCTTCTGTCACGTCTGAGTGTCGCTGATAGTAAGCGCGTGCCTGCGCCCACAATTTTTATCTGTCAATCGAAGATAATCTTTACATTGCGTACAATATTAGGCTTCAGTATGAAGGGCTGCAGTCATTTGCAAGACTCATGTGGCTCCGAAGATGTGGCGGTGGACAGTATTGGTGTGTGTGATACTTATTCAGAAACATGTAAGTTACCTTTTATTTGTTAAATTAGTTTAGTGCGCGTGTGTTTGTGTTAATTATTTTAAAATAATTCTAAATTAAGCAAGGCAGCGTTAGCTGAGTGGAGAGACCGACAGACTGCTACGCAGAGAGTCTCGGGTTCGAATCCACGGCACGCACCAATGACTTTTCGGAGTTATCGCTTGCCACGGTACGACTGCCTCGTTGGTCTCGCGGCATAAATGTGCGCGTGGGATCGGGAGGTCTGGGGTTCGATTCCCGGGTCGAGCAAAGTGTTATTGGGTTTTTCCGTTAGGAAATTCTCAGTAGCAGCACGGAGTCTGGTAATGTGCCCGGTACGGCAATAGGCTCGCCCCCTATTGCGTGGGACCTAAAAATTCGTGGTGAAATGTGGGTGTAATATTACACCTCTGCCTACCCCTTCGGGGATACAGGCGTGAGTCCATAAATAAAATAAATAAATTATCGCTTGCTAAACGGTGAAGGAAAACATCGTGAGGAAACCTGCATGTCTGTGAATTCTCCATAATGTTCTCGAAAGACATGTGAAGTCTGCCAACCCGCACTGGCCCAGCGTTGTGGACTATGGCCTTACCCTACTCATAGTGAGAAGAGGCCCGTGCCTAGCAGTGGGACAGTATAAAGGGCTGATGATGATGACTAACTTAAGCCTAGTTACATTCGCATTAGGATGCTGATACATTTGAGAATTCACCTGTAATGAGCATTCTGGGGAATGTTACCAAATATACAAACAAACGAGTGTGTTTTAGCGAGCATTCTTGCGAACGTTCTGGCGAGCAATCGGCGAATTGACTGCTTTGAAATTTTTGCTAAATAGACTGTTCGCTGATAAAATCGTGAAAATGTTCGGATCTATTCGTTGTTCAGTTTGACAATACAAAAACGGCGAATGCTCGCTGTTCTGTTACAAGTAAATGCCCTGATGTATCAGCACCATTAGGATCACACAAAGTAAAGTAAAAAGTAACTGAGCTTACTTTAATTTTTTTATGCCAGTCATATTAGTATCGTTTTTGCTATTTACTTCGTTGATACTATTGCCGCGGTTTTAACTCCCTTTATTATGATATACTACATTCGATGCCTAGATTCAGCACCGAGCCGAAATATTGTAGTACTGTGTCTGGTAATGTCTGCCGGGCCTGGTACATTTTAGCCTCAAATCTTTTCTTTTTTTGTAAAAGCATTGTCTGTGGTAAAAGACAACTCCCGCATTAGGACCCTGTGTCGCGGGGCACTTTACAAGTAATTACATACAACTAACGGACACAATGCACACCCAGACTCGAAACAACAATTTGTGAATCAAAGTGTCTCGTGTGGGGATCGAACCCACAACACTCGGCGTAGTGTCAAACGGCGAGGCGACCGCTTAAACCACTACGCCAACCGTGCAGTCAATCAACAGTAAATCTATAAATACTGTCGACGATATAAATATGTGTAATATATAATTTTAGAGACATATGTATATTTGTACGTAACACATTTTTAATACTAGTAGGAACTTAATTGCATAGATTTAAATGCTCGCCTCGCCGTTTCAGTACCGCGCAGTGATCCATAATTTGTTCATCATCGCCCTAGCGTTATCCCAGTTGCATCCAAGACTTACAGCCTTGGAGCCCGAGGTCCGCTTACTGGTCTAACCAGATATGACAGAATATCAATTTTTGTGCAGAGCGACTGCCGTCTGACCTCCGTAACCCAAAGGGATAGCGATATTCTATGGTTTAGACCAGTATCAGTTTATTTGTGGGTACTGACTCCCCGTCACGACTGTCAAAGATGTTCATGACAGCCGGAACCGACGGTTTAACGTGCTCTCCGAGGCACGGGGCAAGCGATAATTAACAATTTAATACGCACTTAACTTCGAAAAGTCATCGGTGCGCGCCGTGGATTCGAACCCGATATCCTATGCATTGCAGTCCGTTGGTATCTCCACTAGGCTATCGCTGCCTCGACCATAATTTCGAGTTAGGTTTTACATGTATCCATCCATCCAAGATCGGAGCAAAGTCAGTTCTTTTTTTTTAAAGACAACTCCCGCATTTGTCCCTGTGGTGACGGATTAAGAATACGGAATGTCACCACCCCATATCATCCCATGGGTGACGTAAGAGCCGACAGAGGGAGCAGCATTAGCATTATGCAGAGAACAACACTGTAAGGGAAGGAAAACTTGATACAAACCCTATTCCAACCCGTTTGGCCAGCGTGGTATAGTAGGCCAATTCCTCCTTTCAAAGGAGAGGCCTAGTCCAGCAGTGGACTGCTAAAGGCTGATGATGATGAACTCCCGCATTAGGACTAAATCTTGTGTCGCGGGGGAATTTACAAATATACAACTAACGGACACAATAGTCAGTAGAGTGATAGAAGGTCATTATCCAGATCTTGTCCGATCTAACGAAATAATTTTCGTAATTTGGACACGAGGGCAATACGGCTAATCTGACGAGGCAGTAAAAGTTACTGGCTATCATTTTTGAATCGCCTGGATTCCATCCCCTAATATAAGTAGAACTGTATTTTTTTATACAGGCTCACGTCTGTATCCCCGAAGGGGTAGGCAGAGGTGTAATATTATTCTCAGTAGCAGCACATAGTCTGGTGATGTGCCCGGTAACGGCAATAGGCTCGCCCCCTATTACGTAGAACCTAAAAATTCATGGCGAAACGTGGGTGTAATATTACACCTCTGCCTACTCTGCGTAATATTTCTTACCTAAAGATTTTAATCACTAAGTTCAGCAAACTTCATGCAAACAGTTGGTAATAAATTTGGGCAAGTGCGAATCGGACTCGCGCACGAAGGGTTCCGTAGGTACCATCATCTATAAAAGAAAATTACGTTCGTTGTATGTACTTATACTTAAATACTTTTTAAGTTTCTACCTGTTTATTAAGATCGAGTAAAAAATTGCTTAAAAATTACGTTTGTTGTATGGGAGCCTCCCTTTATTATTTACTTTTTTAAATTTAATTTATTTTGAAAGGTAATATACCACTACATATTTTATGAAAATTACAGCGTCTACCTGTTACAGTTAGTAATTTTGAGCAAAAAATACGAAAAAAAACACGTTTTTTGTATGGGACCCCCCTTAATATTTTTATTTTTAGTATTTGTTGTTATAGCGGCAACCGAAATACATAATTTGTGAAAATTTCAGCTTTCTAGCTATCACGGTTTATGAGATACAGCCTGGTGACAGACAGACAGACGGACAGACAGACAGAGAAGGCTTAGTAATAGGGTCCCGTTTTTTACCTTTTAGCCCTACAATTGAACCCTAAAAATTACACTTATATGGGACAATATACCTCGAGATTACCCACGGCGTCAACTTGTAGGTATCTACTATTTAAATTCATGACTGTCCTAGCGTTATCCCAGTTGTAAAGAAAGCTTTCGCCTCGGAGAGGTCCGCTTGTTAGATGCTTAATCAGTCACCTAACTAGTATGCCGCTAAGTCTAAGTGATGGATTAAGAATACTGAGATAATAGAAATATCAGTACTCCACTTTATTGCGTGGTTTCTTCAGAGACGAGTGGAAAATACTGCAGCAATTAGAATCTTTGGGGAGGGGCGGAAACCTCGACATCATACCCTAAGTATAACAACCCTACACAGTAGGTAGGTTGGTAGGACAAAGAATATTCTCGTATTGACTCTTTATTTTATTTTTTTAAATAACCATATTAATTAATAGGGTGCATAGGGTTCCCGCCAAGAACTAAGGGTCCCAAGCCAACCTCACCTGCAAGTGGTGCACCTGCCGATCAACGGACGAGGCTCTGGCAAACAAAATATCCCGATAAGCGGCAATAGGCTCGCCACCTATTACGAGGGATCAAAACACTGCCGAAAAGTGGGCGTTTAATATGCCTCTGCCTACCCCTTCGGGGAAACAGGCGTGAGTCTATGTATGTATGTATGCATATTAATTAACGACTACATTATGGACAATCCAGCTCATATATGAAAAATGCAATGTAGTTAGGTACTTAGTTATTTAATTGTATATAAAACTGGACGATGAAAAGAGTCGCCCTGAGTTTCTTGCCTGATTCTTCTCAGAGGCTCTACTTTCTGAACAGGCATTTTTTTCAATTCTCAATTATGTAAATATGCATTTATACTTACTTTTTTTCTTATATTATTATCTATGACTTTCTGACGTGTCCACAAACATTTTGATATTTTTATGGAAATAAACATATTTGAATCTGGTTGTTCTACATATAACTAGGTACTGTTTTGCTCGTGATCTACGCTCCCAGGCTCAGTCTTCAATGGTTAGTTCTTGGAATGATCTATGGCAGACTTCCAAACTGGTTAAAGGTAAATTTTATGGTTCCATTCAACCTACCATTCCTCCCAAATCCTGGTTTTGCAAATATAAATTTGTGAACAAACCTGCAACGTCTGTGATTATCCGGTTACGCTTAGGATTTGTGTGCTCCCCAGTATTCTTAGCTAAAATTCGTGTACGAGATCATTCTATTTGTGAGTGCGGCCTCGGCGCGGGTACTTTGGAACACATTTTTTTCTATTGCCCAAAGTTGGTTACTCCTCTCATCTCTTTTTCCACTTTGACATTGGCATAATCATCGATCCCACCGATGGAGCCACACAAAAAAAAAACATATTTGAGTTTGAGTTTGACTCGTAATGCTATTATGTCAGCAGTGGCCTGCGAAAGGCTTTATGATAATTATGACGTTAGCTAAAGATCTGGTCTAACATAAAAGCTAAAATAAGTTTGTAATTCATTTCAGACTTCATCACAACCAATAACAGACGACAGCACAAATGACCGAATAACCCGTCAGCTGGACTTCGAGGAGTGTTGTCCTTGTTTTGACCGGAGCAGCGACCGTGATGCTGGTCCCGACGAGCCTGTGGCGGCCGCTTCTGAGGGCGTGTTCCCTCGTCCAAGAGACGTGGACGACTGTCCGTGCAGGAATAGCCCGGCTGACTCCCAGGGAGCTTCTTCAGTCTTCTTTCCAACAGCAATGCGTGCTGCTGGGTCTTTCTTGAGGTATGTTGTCCTCTTGTGCTATTATACACACATTAAAAAGTCTAAGCAACACATACAAATTTCAATTTTACAATGTGTTTTCGCATTAAATCCTTAGTATTTTCTTATTTATATTATTTTTAATGCTTTTATGATATTAAACAACAATTAGTTTTTTAATAATTATACTTATACTTAATTAACCATAATTACGAGTAGGAACTGTATGTAAGTAGTACAAAGTAAGGTGCCTAATCAACTAAACTTAAACTAAAATTAAATGGTTGTACAAAAATTGCATAATTTAATACAAAGTGTGGCCTCCTCTGTTATTGAGAACTTGCTGGCACCGATTATTCATAGAATCGATGAGATTGTTAATGTTATCCTACGGCAATCGCTCCCAATGAAATTTTATTAAGTCCATCAGTTGTTGGGTAGTTGTCACTCCATCCAAGTCCTTTAAAGCACGTCTCTGGAGCATGTCCCATGCAAGCTCGATGATTGATTGAGGTCTGGCGATTGTGCAGGCCAAGGCATTACCAGGATGTTTTCCCTTGCCAAGTACTCCCGTGTGTGCAAAGCTGTATGCGTACGCGCATTGTCATGCATCAACATGAAATCGGAGCCAAGCGTTTGTGCGAATGGACGGACATAAGGCCTTAGAACATCCTCAACGTAATTTACAGCGTTCATGTTACCATTTACAAAAACGAGCTCAGTTCGTCTGTTCTTCATAATATTTGCCCGTACCATAACTGTTGAGCCGTTGTATAGATGCACTTCCTGAACACACCTCAGTCTTTCAGTATTTCCAGGAGGACGGTACACTCTTACCCTTCTAGTATCAGGTTTGAACCCAAATCGAGACTCATCGCAAAATAAAATTTTATCCCATTGTTCCCGGGTCCATGTAATGTGTTCCCTACACAATTCATTTCGACGAACGCGATTCCCGTGACGTATCGGTGGGCACCTAATTGGCCGTCGCGCTCGTAGGCCATACTCATGCAGTCGATTTCGCACAGTTTGGCAGCTAACAACAACACCACTTGAATTATTAAACCTATCTCTCGGGCGGTTAACATCGGCTGGCGTCTTGCAGTCAGTTGTATGTATCGATCTTGCCGTGTGGTTGTACACATATCTTGACCTGGGTGCTGCTCAGCAGGATCTCCCGTGTTAGTGTAACGCTGACGAAGACGGCAAATAACGCTTCTGTAGATACCAAAATACCGAGATACCTGAGATTGACTTCTTCCCGCTTGCAACATCCCTACAGCTCTTTGCATTTCATCTGCGTTCAAATGACGTCGCTCCATGACGTAAAAATGTCTTAAAATCCAAATTTGTTCAAAACTTTTTCAAATTATTGTTTGAATCATAAAATTGATACAGAATACTAAATTTTAATAAGCAAAAAAAACGCCACAGAGTACCTTTGTATATAGGGAAAACGCTATAAAATTCGAACAAATGCATTCGCTTTTGAATTTGTGAAAAAAAACTACTATGATACTCGATTTTTTTTTACAACCAGTCAGTATGTCCTCTAGATCAAAAAACTTTACATAGGTATTACCTACTTGGTATGAAATGATATAATAATTTGAAATAGTATGTGTTGCTTAGACTTTTTTGATGTGTGTAGAATGTTGTTGTAGGTTTATAAGTGTGTGGCATAACGGCACGAGTTGTGATTTGATACTTTCCTATGCTCTAAACAACGGGAGTACTTTAATTATGTTCACTGGCCACCATTGGCGGCTTAACCCCGAAGAATGAGTAACAAATGCTACGGGCTCGGGGTCAGACCAAGCCTTACATGACAAATAGGTACTGCTCAAAATCGTTAGAGATCATAAGTCAGCACACTAGCTGTTGTGGCCCAGCCCATAATCGGCTGGTAAAGACAAGGCCATGCACTATACACGAAACCAGTGCCGCAGTGCGATAATCGAAAATCACTTATTAATTACGAGTACGTGTATTTATTAAACCAACAAATAGAGTGGATTAGGTGTAACAGTGTGGAATATAATAGGAATAGTAGTGGTCCTAAACTACTAACTCCTTTGAGTTTCTCTCTATTTTCCCCTATTGCTTATGTTTATAAGATTGGATACATTATAATGAACTGGTGTTTGGCATCATACGTTTTGTATTAATGCCGTATGTTATTTTAGTTGCTTGCTTTTTCGTTTGTATACAGGTTGTTTGGTAATTCGACTTAATCCTTGAAGGAAGTTATATTTGAGGTCATTTGCAAAAAAATTACCCCAACTCAACTAGGGGTCCAAAATTAACGGTTTCTGAGATATCGAGATTTGAAAAATTTTTAATATTCCACCTTGGAATAAAAATAATCAAAGTTAAAAAAAACTATTCACTTTTTGTGCCTCTAAATTGTTACTTTTTGGATTACGACGGAGCTGCTAAAGGCAGGTGGAAAACCTACGCTGGTGCAGCTCCAACGCATATTTAATTCTCTCCTGTTCTCGGGGAGAACTCCAAGGGCGTGGAGCAAGAGCATAGTAATCGATTTTAAACTTTCGCGATTTGTATACATCATACAATTTAATGAAACGGGTCTTATTCGCGATATTTATTTAATTTAGGGTATAAATACCTATGTTTTACCGACGTTTCGGCCGTATTACAACAGCCGTGGTCGCGGCAGGACTGATGTCATCTCAGCGTCGTCCTTGTGAAGCGCGGGTTTCGGCAGCTACCCTCACTTGTTTTTTATTTTTATTTTTATCTGAAACATAGGTATTTATACCCTAAATTAATTAAATATCGCGAAGAAGACCCGTTTAATTAAATTGTATGAAGAGCATAGTAGTTTAGTTCTTCAAAAAAGGAGACAAAACTCTTTTGAAGAACTATCGACCGATCTCGCTCTTGAGCCACGTCTATAAGCTGTTTTCCAGGGTCATCACGAACCGTCTCGCGCGTAGACTCGACGAGTTTCAGCCGCCCGAACAGGCCGGTTTTCGAGGAGGGTATGGCACCATAGACCACATCCACACAGTGCGCCAGATCATACAGAAGACAGAGGAGTATAATTAGCCCCTGTGCTTAGCGTTTGTGGACTTTGAGAAGGCCTTTGACTCCATCGAAACCTGGTCTGTTCTGGAGTCTTTGCAACGGTGCCAAATCGATTGGCGGTACGTCCAAGTGTTGAGAGGTCTGTATGACGCCGCGACTATAACCGTCCAAGTACAAAACCAGCAGTCTGAACTTATCCACCTGCATCGAGGTGTGAGACAAGGGGATGTTATCTCCCCCAAATTATTCACAAATGCAATGGAGGATATGTGTAAGACCCTGCACTGGAAAGGACGCGGTATTAACATAAACGGCGAGTACCTCTCACACTTAAGATTTGCAGACGGTATCGTTATCGTGGCTGAAACCGTGCAAGACTTGCAGTATATGCTGCGCAGTCTAGCTGATTCTTCTGCTCGCATCGGTCTCCGGATGAACTTGGATAAAACCAAGATAATGTTCAATGAACATGTCTCTCCGGAACCGATTATCCTAAACGGGGTCCCTCTCGAAGTTGTTCAGGAGTACATCTACCTTGGGCAAACCTTGCAGTTCGGTAGAAACAACTTCGAGAGGGAGGCTTGCAGAAGTCTTTTCGTCATCTCTACCGCAAAGTCTTAAGACAAAAGTCTTCAACGAGTGCGTCCTACCCGTTATGACTTACGGTGCCGAGACATGGACACTGACGGTGCGACTAGTCCACCAATTTAAGGTCGCTCAGCGAGCTATGGAGAGGGCTATGTTCGGAGTTTCTCTGAAGGATCGAATTCGTAATGAAGTGATCCGACAGAGAACCAAGGTAATCGACATAGCTCAGAGAATTAGCACGTTGAAGTGGCAGTGGGTTGGTCACATCTGTCGCAGAACCGATAACCGATGGAGTAGCCGTGTTCTAGAGTGGAGACCGCGCCTTGGCAAACGTAGTGTAGGACGCCCTCCGGCTAGCTGGAGTGACGATATACGCAAAGTGGCTGGCAGCGGCTGGACACGAAGAGCGGAAAATCGGGCTCAGTGGCGTGCCATTGGAGAGGCCTATATCCAGCAGTGGACTACGGCAGGCTGATGATGATGATGATGGAACCATTTCTATTGAGATATTTTGATGACAAGGTAGAATTTTTTTAAGAAATCTTTGAGCGAGCCTTAAACATTTCTTAAAAAAATTCTACCTTTTTTTTAATACATTCGTTTTGATATCTCAGAAACCGTTAATTTTGGATCCCTAGTTGGCGGGGGTAAATTTGTTGCGAATGACCTGAATATAACCTCCTTAAAGGAACAGGTCAAATTACTAAACATCCTGTAGATTATTTTTGTAATGCCGATTACAAATAATCAAAATTTCTTTTTTTTTTTAAACTACTCCATCATTAGGACTTAATCCTGTGTCGCGGAGGACTTTACAAACATACAACTAACGGACACAATGAACCCAGACTCGAAACAACAATTTATGGATTACACAAAGTGTTGTCTCGTGTGGGAATCGAACCCACAACACTCGGCGCAGTGTCAAGCGGCGAGGCGGCCGCTTGACACTGCTCCGCACCGCTTGTTTAATAATAATAATATTCTACCACATTCACACAACACCATCTATTCCTAAACTAAGCTGAGCTTGTACTATGGGTACTAGATAATGGATAAACAAATACTTTTTTTTTTGTAAATATAATAATATTCTACCACATTCACACTACATCATCTAGTCCCAAACTAAGCAGAGCTTGTACTATGGGTACTAGATAATGGATAAACATACATATATACTTTTTTTTGTAAATACATACATAAACATAGATACACCCAGAACAAGACAAACAACCATGTTTATGCACACAAATGTTTGAATTGAGCGGCAATCGAACCAGCAACCTTCGACATAGCAGTCGCTTGCTTACACTTCCGCTGCGCCAACCGGCAAATTCAATGTTTGAATGCAAATTAAAAATATTTATGACATTTTCTATATTTTTATGTGTACTTTGTACTGTTCCTACGGGATATATACCACGTACCTTTGTTTTGAGTAACCGATATTTCGGCACTGTTGCAAGCGCCATGTTCACGGATGTACTGAAGTATTGCGGGCGGATGAAAGTTATAAACAAGTGAACCGGTCTACCCGCTTCCTTACTCGTTTATTGCGCGAACAACCACTATCACCGTTTTCACTCTCGCACTGTACTCGATCGCGACACACTGTACTCACTACGTCAGCTCGTGATTTAAGTTTTTCCGGTTTATGGGTTTTGCATAGACGTACCACTGGATGCCAGGTATTCGACAGTTGAAACCCATCTTCTCTATTGAAGGTTTTATACTTTTTAATTTCAATAGCTTCTTTAACAAGAACGCCTAAGGACAGTTTCCCCTTGGAAAAGCCGGGTGTATACAAAATTGACTGCAGCTGTGGGAGTTCTTATATAGAACAAACGAAACGCACCATTTCCTGCCGCATCAAGGAACACATCAGGGCAGTCAAAAACAATGAACCACAAAAGTCGGCAATAGCTCAACATCTCCTAGACTCGGGTACGAACCATTGGATTGAGTTACATAACCCTCAGGTGCTTTCGACAGAACGCCACTATATACCTAGAATGGTTAAAGAAGCTATTGAAATTAAAAAGAATAAAACCTTCAATAGAGAAGATGGGTTTCAACTGTCGAATACCTGGCATCCAGTGGTACGTCTAAGCAAAACCCATAAACCGGAAAAACTTAAATCACGAGCTGACGTAGTGAGTACAGTGTGTCGCGATCGAGTACAGTGCAAGAGTGAAAACGGTGAGTGGTTGTTCGCGCAATAAACGAGTAAGGAAGCGGGTAGACCGGTTCACTTGTTTATAACTTTCATCCACCCGCAATACTTCAGTACATCCGTGAACATGGCGCTTGCAACAGTGCCGAAATATCGGTTACTCAAAACAAAGGTACGTGGTATATATCCTGCAGGAACAGTACAAAGTAATTATAGTGACCACGAAAGTTTAAATTCCTATATTTTTATGTGTATTCTATATCTTTGATTTTTCGACGTTTTTATGTCCGTATCAGGGTAGGTTAGTCAGCAAAGGTTGAATTACAAAAGTAGGGCGGTGATTCACTTCTAGTACCTATATTTTGCTTTTAAATAGTGGACTGTCGTGAGACAACTTGATCTATAATATTATTAATTTAATGTTATTAAATTTCAGGCCCAGTGAAAAGAAAGAGGATCTGAAGCCCCTTTTTAACCCAGAAGTGGATCTTGCTTCTTCGGTTCTGCAAACACTACGGGAAGTGACGGACGAGGAGTATCAAGATGCTCTCGCGAGAGATGCTGCAAGGAGTACAGCGAAAGCAGTAGAAGATCTGTTTATCGGAGACGCAACCCCTCAGGAAAGTGCTAACATAGTTACTATAGTAGTAAATCCAGGGCTAACAGACGACGATGACGCCGTACCCGAAGCGTCTCATACTCAACAATCACGTTGCATTCATCCACTTCAAAGTCCTCTTGGGAAGTTGAGAAAGTCATATAAACCAAATTTGTTCGAGTACAAACCAAGGTTAGCTAAACCAAGGTCTGGCGTTTTGCATAATGTATTTGATAGCGGTATGGGTGCTAGTAATGTACATGAGCAAATAGTTCTTCCTAATGAAGATTCCAAAAGACTCAGCTCTGATTTTTCACCGCTGAGAATACTTAACAATATAAATGACGAAAATGCTTTATCAAATGACGATACAAATACCAGCTTTAACATAAAAGTGCCCGAAGTCAAATCAATCACTGAAAAGAAAAACATATTTGACGTAAATAGATCCTCACTTTTGGATAGCATTCGGAATAAAATCGACAATGCTTTGTCGCGTACTCCGAAAAGACTACGAGATTTATTACCCGACAGAACAAGAAACTTCGGTAGTGATCTCAATCCAGCGATGTCTGCTATTAATGAACAAGCGGCTAAAAGACATTCATATTTTAAAACTAATCCGGCACTCGACAGTTTTAAGCAGAACCATGGACCACTTAGTATATCGAATGTGTTAAATTTGAAAGACGTAGAGATTATACCAGTAGAAGATTTGGTTAAAAAAGCAGATGCCATTGAAATGAGTCAACGAAATCAAATGCCACAGTTTATTATGGATCATGCGGATCGGTCATCTGTCGAAAATGGAGAAAAGCTGATACGTTATGAAGAGTTCTCCGTGAAATCAAAAAATAATCTCTTTGAAGATAATTATAGTGACACCGATGGGAGTTCCAGCTCTATAAGCACGCAAACGCCTAAGAATGAACAAATTGATGATGACTGTAATGAAGATACATCAAAATATAGTATGAGCGTTAAACAATATGATTCAAATCCAGAACCAAATTTTAATGAATTGCGTGCCAGTATTGAACAGTTGACGAACAATGTAGAAACTGCAAATAGTGCTATTAATTATGATGACTGCAGCGATCAAGATTCAATTATAGATGCAAGTAACAATTTTAATAAAATTGTTAAACAGCCAGAAACAAACGTAGAAGGTTATATCACATCATCTGAAGACAAAACAAGAACAAATGATGAGTCTTGCGAAGGAAAAGAACAAGGTATATTAAACATTGACGATAGCACACAACATAATGACGACAAAATGAAATTTAAATTGTTAGACCCCAGTCTAGTAGACCAAACTATATCAAGTATTAAAAATAATATTGCGAAAAAATTAGAAGATTTAAAAAATATTAAAAAAGGTAACATAAATAAAGCTGTACTCAACAGAGAAATATCAAGTGAACAAAACGACGAAGAAAGCACTGTGGCTAAAAATGAGAATGCCGATTGTCAAGACGACGCATCTATAGATAGTACCAATATCAATGAAGTAATTGAACAGCAATTTCCTAATCAGAGAGATGATGTAAAATTAGCTGAAGACCAAAAAAGAACAAATGGTGAATCTTGTGACGAGGAACCGCAAGATATATCAATCCTTAATGAAAATACAGAAAATAATGAAAGTAAGCCAAAATTACCAAGCCTGCATTCAGAAGATAAAACTGAGTCAGATACAAAAGATAATATTGAACAAATAAATAGAGAACAAGAGACTAATCAGAAAAGTAATTATCCCATATTTAAAGACTCAAATAGAGAGCATGATGAATCTTGTGACGACGAAGAGCAAGGCAAACCAATTTTCAAAGACGATAAAGAAAATAAGTCTAAATTGAAGTTACTTGATTCCAGTTTCGTAGAGAGAACCATATCAAATATTAAGGATAATATTGCTAAGAAACTAGGAGATTTGAAGAACATTAGAAATAGTAACAAAAATAAAGATGTATTGAACAGAGAAATATTAAGTGAACAAAACGATAAAGATAGCACAACGGCTAGAAATGAAAATGAAGATTGCCAGGATGACGCATCTATACAATTTACAACACTGTTACCGTATACACAATATGTAAATTCAGAAGAATTTACCACCTCAGATCCAGATTTATTACACAAATTGCAAGATAACACAAGCCATGAAGTAGATTCATCTATTAATACAGAAGATGTAATAACATTAAAGCCAGACACTACCCATGAAAATGCAAAAGTTGCTAGTGAATGTACTGATAAGGATGTGAGCTTACAAGACTTGCAGAAATTATCAGATTCTATGCTACAACAAGAAGAACAGGAACGCGAGACTTTAAATAGCAATGAAGGTGTAGATCTAATAAATGACGAGTCTTCAACAAGCAAGAGCACAGATGCAGATTGGACAGATTTGGAAAATTCTGCTAATACTTTAATAGCAGTCACTGAAGAACCTGCGACTTCCAACAATTTACGAGACAATAATAATGAGAAGAGCGTTTGCAATAGCAACTTGGTTTCGCCAAAACCTTTATTAACTGACCTAATGGACACTAATGTTGATGCTAGCGAAGTTATAGTGAGTAGTGTACCCCAATCAAATAATATTCTTAATTCCAAACCTATATTAGAACCCACACGAAATGTACTAAAAAATCAGTTGGCAGGTGTAAGTGACTTATTAAAGTTACCATCGTCAGAGCCGTTACCAGTAATCGAAGATATAAAATTGAAACTTAATGATTTGTTTGACAAGAATGACAAAAATCTAGAGCAAATTTCTGCCTCAGAAACAAACACTATGTCGAACCTTCAAGATACCGTGGGTGCTGCTATGATACCAGCTGCCAGTACTTCTAGCTTTCAATCAAGAGTACCTTCCTCAGGATTATTAGATGGCATGAATTTGAAAAGATTGGAATTAAAACCTCATTTAAGAATATTTCCAGATTTACCAAAACTTGATCTCCAATCTTACAAAACCAAATTGCCGTTACCAAAAGACTTAAATTTGAAACCAATTCAGTTACACTCTAGTCTGGGCAACACCCAAAGCTTATTACCTACTACTTCATCCACAGGGCAGAAATCCAAACATCTGAATGTAAATAAATACAGCTATCAATCTAACGATAATCCATCGAGTATTTTCAACAAACAATGGAATTTAAAACCAAAGGTGAGTGATGCTGGAAACCGACTTTCAGATTCACCACTCGGAGCAACAAATAATATATTTTTAAGAAAGCCGCAAGAGTCCTTAGAGGCCAAGTTTAGACAAGCTGCAAATAAAAATAACAATCTATTGCGTAATCCAATCAAAAGTTCATCCAGTTTATTTGACAGTTTATCAAGAAATCATGAAGATATAAGTGATAAATTAAAGGGCTTGCAAATGGATCTAAATGATAGACTCGAAACTATGCGTAACGACTTAATAGATCGATCGAAATTGTTAACCAGCGGATCTCGTAATAGTAAAAACAACTTAAGCAACATCAGCAAACAAAAGAAGGGTAAACAACCCTTAAAGTTGACTTGGCAAGCACCCAGTTCATCACAGAAAATGTCCAGTCCTCGCAAGCCTGCTGAACAAAAACCTGTTAAAATCACTCCGCCATCTAAAGCTAATAGGCAGAATTTATTCAGGATGCCAGGCGCTGCCAGCGTGCCAGTTCCAAACACTATAAAAGTACCTGAATTAAAGACAACATCTGAGAAGTCAAATCCGATAACTTTAAATCAGGGATCTATAATACCGAAGTGGAATAGAGATGTACCAGAAACTAAAGAAAGACCAGAGGTTAGCGGCAGACAATTGAGCAAATTACAAGGGTCGCTTTTAAGAAAACCTTTCAGTACAAGAAAAGACAGCAAAATAGTTGTTTCTTTTTCCACGACACCTAGACCAGTAATAATCGATAATATTCAAAATTCCTCACCATATGTACATAGTAATAATCTTGAGGAAAGTCGTGGGCAATTCAGGCCTCGAATGACGAACGGGGACATCTATGGTTCGCCGAGTGAATTACAGAAGTCAATGGCTACAGCGCCCGATTCTGATCATTTAACCAAACAGAAAAGTTTTAAAGAAGGATTTGAGAATGATATAACTTCACGCAAAGCAGCAGTTGGTAAAGATGACAAAACTAATTCGATGGAAGTAAAAAGCTTTGCCACTAATCATGCCTTACAGCCGAAGTTTAAGGCCAGTGAAAGTCCGTTATTTAAAAAAGTCAAAGAGGCCGTAGCAACAAGGTTGTCGAAAGTGAATTCACCTAAAACTCTCAAAGAAAGCCCTTCAAAGAATCAAGAGAAAGTTGATACGGCAGCAAGAGAACCTAAGGCTGATATGGCTCGATCGGCATCAGAAAACAAACAAACTGTAGACAATTTGACGCTCAAAGAAAACGTTTCTTATAAATGTAAGATGGTTTGCACTAAAGAATAGATTTGAAATTTTTGGGTGGCCGTGATGATGCTAAGAGTCGTTTAGCGTAGACTGTAGATTTTTATATTTTTGTAATATATTATCACAATTTCTATAACGTATATGATGAATGCTGTGTATTTTGTATGGTATGTATGTTTAGTGGTTTGTGTATATTTTTATACGAAGAATTGTGAAATAAGAAGTTAGCGATTTTTTACAAGAATCTGTCTCAATTGTTCTATCATCACATATAATATTTCAGAACTGTAGTTATTTTCCTATGTAGAAGTCTCAAAACACTCTAATGTTCTTCATTGACTTTTATCTGGTGATAAGATAATTGGGCGTCAACGTGTAATAATATTTTTTAAATACATGTTTTTAAGAAATCTTTATATTGTGTTTTAATTTGAAACAATGATTTTGCGTACTTATTGTTCTTGGACATTTTCACCGGTTTTTTTTTAATAGTAATAGGCGGAAAACGAGCAGGCAGATCGCCTGATGGTAAGCAATTACCGCCGCCCATGGACACCAGCAACAACACAGGAGCCACAAGTGCGTTGCCGCCCCTTGGGGTTGGGAAAATGGATAGGATGAGGAGTGCGACGAGGGAGAAGGAATAGAAGATACAGCCTCCAACACTCTCACTCAGCAAACGAAACACAATAGTTCAGGTATTGTTACTTCACGTCGATCTTCTGTGAGAGGGTAGTACTTCCCAGATCGACCCGGCCTATTCATGCTGAAATCAGCAATGCTCTACAACCGGATTGTTTGAACTATGTAAACCTACATAGTTCAAACAATCCGGTTGTAGAGCATTTAATTTCATTTCATCAAGTTTAATTTCATCTACAAGTGAAGGCATGTAACCACATGCCTTCACTTGTAGATGAAATTAAACAAACAATGATATGGAGACTTAGACCAAGTTTCACCGCTTCTGGATAGGCAGATCTAATATATATTTGTCTTCCAGATAAATTCGAATTGGCAATAAATTTGTACGATATCTGCCAAGTAAGGCCCTAAATATTCTGATAATGGCCGACACTCTATGGCTTAGACTATATATATTATGTTACTAGACGATGCCCGCGGTTACACCTGCGTTATGTAAGGCTTGATGTTATATAGCCTATAGCCTTCCTGGACATATGGGCTATCTAACACTGAAATAATTTTTCAAATCCGATCAGTAGTTCCTGAGATTAGCGCGTTCAACCAAACAAACAAACAAACAAACTCTTCAGCTTTATATATTAGTATACTTAACCTCTAGCGCGATGACCTTCATGATGGTCAATGCCTTTCCAGTCTAAAAAAATTACAAAAATACGTAACGTGGTTTTGTATTCGAAAACCATTACGTGGTAATGATCTCGTCATTGACCCTATCATTGCACATAGGTAGTGATTATTAGTGCTATTATGAATATCAATTGCTTTATTCATCTTAAAAAGGTAATTTAAATATATATTTTTTATCGTAACTTATTTACTAGTGTTTAAGTACAAGCTGGATTTATTCACATATTTTACTTTATCTGAGGATTTATCAAAATTCAATTGATATGCATTCTAAGTAAACCAAATTTAAGGATTTGTTGCAAACATTATCGATATTTTATCAACATTCATTTTGAGTAAGCACATCACTAGTCTAGTTAAAATTAACGACAATTTCTAAGATTCGAAATGATATTTGTATAATTTATCTTTCTCTTACATGAGAACAAAATCATAAGTCAGAGTGCAGTCAGTACATTATATTGGGTAGATAAGGTTGCTATTTTAATGCGGTCTCCATAGATGAAGTAAAATTACTTAATTAAATTAAAATTACTTAATTTCTTGTTCGTCTGAGGCGGTCTCTATTACTTCCTTACTTTAAGCTCTATGGATATGTAGCAGGGATTCTGTCAAAAACGTGATATTATAATTTCACTAGTTACATTTATTTTTATTTTTTTACCAAAGAATAAAGTTTTTATTTATTTCATAACAATATACAATAATTTACTTTAGAACAATAATACTAATAAAAACTAACCAATTCTTAAAATACTATACAAAGAAATATATACAGAACTAAACGAAAATAATTAATAATAATAAATAGTTACATTATGGTCCGTGTGGTGACGGATTAAGAATACGAAATGTTACCACCCCATATCATCCCATGGGTGTCGTAAGAGCCGACAGAGGAAGCATATTATGCAGAGAACAGCACTGTAAGAGAAGGAAAACTTGATACAAACCTTATACCAACCCGTTTGGCCAGCGTGGTATAGTAGGCCAATTCCTCCTTTCAAAGGAGAAGCCTAGTCCAGCAGTGGACTGTTGAAGGCTGATGAAGAAAGTTACATTATATTAACACAGATTACTTATTGTCAATCGTTTATATTACTTATAATTTAATGGGCTAGTTTCAGTGCCAGTATAACTTCACTAGACCGATACAGTTAAATTGTACCTAAGGCATTGATATTTTGACAATAACACTGGTTTAACAAAGCCGTAAGATTATCAGCGCGATCGCTGATTGGTCCGTTTTCGTTCCCAATTGTATTAAACATAGAGTTAGAAATTATGAGACAGGGGTCTGAGAACCATTTTTTTATTTTGTTCCTAGGCACTGCCTAGGTATAGCATCATAACATAACTTGACGCCTTTAACTTTATGAATGCACCCATAACTTTCAAAACTCAGAGGTGTGTGCCCATGGTACCTGGTCATCGAACCCGAGACCAAACGTCTCGGCAGTCCATTACGTACACCACTGGTCTACCGCTTTATATAATATTATAGTAAAGAATATTTAGACTTTACTCTACACAAATAGTTTTATAGCGACATAGTTGCCAGATATAAGGCTGCGTTCAGACACTATTTACCTCGAACCCGAGACCATCGTCTCGGCAGTCCGTTACGTACACCTTTCTCCGCTATGCGTATAATTATATACATACATACATAGACTCACGCCTGTTTCCCCGAAGGGGTAGGCAGAGGCATATTAAACGCCCACTTTTCGCCAGTGTTTTGATCCCACGTAATAGGTGGCGAGCCTATTGCCACTTATCGAGATATTTTATTTGCCAGAGCCTTGTCCGTTGATCGGCAGGTGCACCACTTGCAGGTGAGGTTGGCTTGGGACCCTAAGTTCTTGGTGTGAACCCATAATTATGTATAATTATATGCCTTGACATATTTTGTAATGGCCTATTCTAGTTGCCTAGACCTGCTATTGACTTACTGAGTGTGTTAGAGCCTACGTAACCTAGGTATTGAGTTTTGTTTTCGATGACGTCTATATAAATAAATAAGTTATTTATTTAAGTAGTAATTACATACACATAGTATTATTATTTATTTATTTGAAAGTGACTTGTTTGCATGCTTTGCCGTATAAAGTAGTTGCTATTGCGCACCTGTGTACATTAATCATATAACACAGTATCTACAGGAGGAGCCGAAAGTGTTCAATTGACTATTTATAGACATTTAAAAAAGGTTCCATTTCATGAACGTACATACGTACCTATTAATATCTTTCTCATTTCTGTGGCCGCTAGATGTTGGTAGAGATACCCATGACAATATTGCATTTTTCGAAGACCACAAACTTTCAATAACATCTGAGAATTCCTTTGCAATATGAAACAAAAAACACTGAAATATAAATGAAAAGAATACGTATTTTTGTAAGGTATCGCAAACGTTACCTTACTGCAGTAATTGTCAGAAACTATACCTAATTATGTTAACGTACTTATACAAAAGAATCCCGCGTCGTTAGTGTCTTATTTGTCTCCATAAGCAAACCACCTGTATAAAGAGATTATAAGTGGTATTTAAGTAACAAAAGAGATATATAACCATAGCTTTGTTACAAAACATGCTGTGCTTCAGTTTTGTGCATATTGCAGAATAAGTTAAACTGCAACATGAAACTGAAATTTTATTTGTTAGAAAATATTTTATTTTTTATGTGTATTTGTATTTGTGAACCTGGCTATGGGACTGGTAAGTATTTAAAAATTTCGTCTGTTTTTCTTTTTCTTCACAACCTTTCTTTCAGCTTAACCAGAAATGATAGAATATCAGTTTTTTCACAAAGCGACTGCTGCCTGACCTCTGCAACCCAAAGGGATAGCGATATTCTATGGTTTAGAGCAGTATCGGCTTATTTGAGGGTACTGACTCCCCTTGTACCGACTGTCAAAGATCTTCGTGACAGTTGGGACCGACGCGCGACGCGCGACGGTTCAAAGTACTCTCCGAGGCACCGAGCAAGATAATTCGCGGGTTCGATTCCCGCTCAAGTCAAACATTTGTTTGCATGAATATGGATGTTTGTCTTGATCTGGGTGTTTCTATGTATAATATGTATGTATTTACAAAAAAAGTATATATGTATGTTTATCCATTATCTAGTACCCATAGTACAAGCTCTGCTTAGTTTGGGACTAGATGGTGTTGTGTGAATGTGGTAGAATATTATTATTATATTAATTAACAATTTAATACGCACAAAAGTTCGAGAAGCCACTGGTGCGAGTCATAGAAACGAACGTGTTGGTATCTCCACTAGTCTGTCTTACCTCTCAATTGTTCTCCTCATATCAAAATAAGATATGTGTAGATTTTAGACCTATTTATCATTGAGTCCAAATAGAGACTGTTCAGACTGATTAGTTACTTACTTAATTTCCACAGGTAAATGTAGGTACATAATAATAAATGTGTAGTTACTCAAGTTAGTTAATTAAAATTAAAGCCGACATAGCTTGCAGAATAAGCAATGATCTGTCCATATCCGCCAAAGGGCTGATGTTCGCTTAAGCAAGCGCATTTTAAAGAGAGGACTCTAAAGAGGTATAAAATATAAAGTTAGCCAGATAGCCAATGACTTGAAGTGATGGTTTTTGGGCTAGGGCAGAAACGAATGGCAGAAGGTCTCGAAGTCGAAATTTGTCTAAAAATAACAGTTTAATCTTGTTTTCTTTTTTATGTAAGTGGGTTGGAAAATCTCTAACACCAGAGTTAGCGACCTCTGGTGTCGGAACTATCTAACCGTACTTGTCCTGAGACAATAACTGGGACTGACAACTTTACTTACCCTCCGAAGCACGGTAGCGACCGATGTGAATGCCTCACTCGGTCACCCAACCAAGTGGTGACCTATGCGAGCGCTACTTAACTTTGCCGATCTGTTACGAACACGAAAGCAAAGTCATGCTATTGGCACTACAGCCTCACTAATTACTAGGAGTAGTAGAAATTGAATTACTGCATACTTAGATTGGAAATTGGAACAGATGGCTATAGGCTGTTTTTGTTTTGAATACATGCATATTCTCAGAACTAAACACCGGTGCTGATAGAGCTGTGACGCTGAACTAACCGCTAACCAATATTTCAGACCATCCATGCGTGGCTCGAGCTTTCGCGGGTAGATCTGTGATCTGTGTGTGCAACGCGACGTACTGCGATACCATTACCAGAAAAAAGCCTGACCGTGGCACGTATATCGTCTACACCAGCTCTAAGGTACAATCCTCTAGCCAAAATATTGCCTGTACTGTTTCACAATTACAATATTTTCGTTAATTTTTGAATCGTTAACTTTTGTCTAAAGCTACGACATAGGTTTTTACCAAAAGTGTGTCGTTACTGTTACTGAAGAATTTTATATTAATATTTCTTTTTGCTCAATGTAAAACATATTATTTGCAGGCTGGTGCAAGATTTAAAAAGACGTATGGATCGCTCATGAAATCAAGTAAGTTTTCTTACCTGTTTACCTTTTATTCTGGTATCATCGTTACAAGAGCGTTATGCGTTTTTACAGACACAACGAGACGTGCTCCGTTGTCACTGCTGCTGTATCCTGAAATTAAATATCAAGAGATGAAAGGTTTCGGTGCTGCAATCACTGACTCTGCTGGCATGAATTGGATGAGCCTGGGATCTAAACAGCTCAGGCAGAATCTTATAGAGTAAGATGAAGTTAATTTTACGTTTATATCTCCGGGACTCGAAGTTTTAATTTATAATAATAATAATAGCCATTTATTTTCAGGTAATTACAACCCATAGATAAATACCTTATAGACTAACATACATACAATAACATTATCTTCTTAATACATAAAATCCTTGCGTTACTGACTGACTGACAGACACGCTACAGCCGAAACTATTGGGCGCAGGAAGCTGAAATTTGGCATGTATGTTCCTTAGAGACCGTAGGGGTGCACTAAGAAGGGATTTCCCGAAATTCCCACGGGATCGGCCAAAACGGGTAAATTTAAAAACAATGCAGGCGTAGCTGCTGGCGTCCTCTAGTAATATTACAAAAACATAGGAGTTGTTTACGGCTTCGTGTTACGCTGAGTGGTATTGCCAGAGACGAGTAAGCGTCTCTGGTATTGCGTAGCCTTCCATAAAAACGCTGATACACAACACCCTTCGGCCAAAACTCTTCCTTGAGCAAAGTGTCGAGATGATGAGTCGGCACCCGCACCACGTACGACTTGAAGTTGGTGTTATGCCGTGACTCCAATCTCTCGACTCTCAAAGTCCAGTTGGTCTTCAGGCGTATGTAGTCTACGACCTTCTCGTCCTTTGTGGAGTGATGCAGCCGAGACACGTACAACTGCGTGGTTGGGACGGCGGGACGTAGCAGCATGTACGGTCCCAATTTGGAGCCCGGGCTCCGCTCACTAGTGTAACCAGATCTTTATTATTTTTTACCTTTGCGCGTGAGTGTGGCCTACTCCGTAGTTGGAGTTTTTGTAACCAGATTATTTGAAGGAATATTAGCTTCTGCCCAAATATACAGGGTGTAAAAGACCCTTAACGAAAACTGAAATCCCATGTTGTACCAATCACTACAAACATTTTTTACTTCGGCACCATACCTGGAAAATTACTGGTTCAGGAGATATTGAGGCTCAAAGTTAGTATGGATTTTTTCTAATATATATAATTTATATATCTTAATATATAAAATCCTTGCGTTACTGACTGACTGACAGACACGCTACAGCCGAAACTATTGGGCGCAGGAAGCTGAAATTTGGCATGTATGTTCCTTGGGGACCGTAGAGGTGCACTAAGAAGGGATTTCCCAAAGTTCCCACGGGATCGGCCAAAACGGGTAAATTTAAAAAAAAATGCAGGCATAGCTGCTGGCGTCCTCTAATTAGGTACAAAATCGATGTATTAACCCCGCTAATATGTTCTTCAGATGCCCTATAACTCCATGGATAAGTAGGTATTTCGAGCATTGCACGCGCGCGCTTTTAATAGCAGTTTAAAACATGGAAAAAAATTAATAAAAATCATTTCCCAGGCATTATTTTTGGTTAGTACGACTTGGCATGATGTCCACAACAAGTAGAATTCGGCTTGGTGATGGGTCTTGTGACACCCTGTATAATTTTCGGTGCGTTGAAGCAGTTGGTTTGGCCCAGTTTCAAAAATTGTCATCACTTTACTACGTAAACATGTTAAACCTTTTGTTTGTTGGTATAGTTCATACTTCAGCTCCGAGGGTATTGAGTACAGCTGCTTGCGTGTTCCTATCGGTGGCACGGACTTCTCCACTCATAGGTACGCGTACAATGATCTGCCGGAAGGCGATATTGGCCTCAGGAACTTCAGCTTGTCCTACGAAGATTATAAATACAAGGTAAATCATAGTATCATAAAGAAGTCAATAAATAACAATCTAAGCCTATTTACTTTGGCAGAAAAATATAGAAAATTGCATGTTTGGTTACATTCAAAATGACGACAAAAAATATTGGATTGACAAATTTCAGGCTAGGCAAATAATAATCTCAAAGTTATCTCACAGTCTTTCACGTTTTAAATTGTTAAAAAGCAATTAATACATGTAGCTATCGACTTATCAAAATTAAATAGACGAGTAGTGTGTCGAGATTGCCTGTGAGCGAACGTTTACTTCGCATCCAACTACTAAAAAAAGGAGAAAACTTAGGTTACTTAAATAATTTATTCCCATACCAGATTCCAATGATAAAGGCCGCGATGCGTGTTTCGTGCACGCCGCTGAACATCTTAGGGACAACGTGGGCTCCTCCGGAGTGGATGACTGTGAAGAACAACTACAGCACCTGCGGTCGTCTCAAGATGGAATACTATCAGACCTTGGCTGAATACCACTATAAGTATGTAAAGGAGATATAACTATCAATTATTATTTGCGCTATCAGTCTGCTGTGACCTCGGTTCAAGAAACTGAAGCATCGGCTAGTAATCTTCTTAATATATAAAATCCTTGCGTTACTGACTGACTGACAGACACGCTACAGCCGAATCTATTGGGCGCAGGAAGCTGAAATTTGGCTTGTATGTTCCTTGGGGACCGTAGGGGTGCACTAAGAAGGGATTTCCCGAAATTCCCACGGGATCGGCCAAAACGGGTAAATAAAAAAAAATGCAGGCGTAGCTGCTGGCGTCGACTAGTATCTAATAAAAATGTAGTTTCTAGATCATTCGCTTTAACTGTTATATCTCTAAAACCAATATCGCGATAGAATCCGTAAACCGTAGTTTGAATTCAATGATAGGTATATTTCTACCGCCCTCTGCTTGCACTGTGTCTGCTGAAGTTAATTGGACAACTTTGTTGGCAACGCTTATTTATAATCATCAATACATCTTTAGCATCAGAAATTCTTAAAATCAGAAAATTACACATCATATTCATAATGAAAAAAATAGCCGTGTGGTTGACGGCATAGAATACAAGTGTCACCACCCCCTATTTTCCCGTGGGTGTCGTAAGAGGCGACTAAGGGATAACACGATGCAAATACCATCTTTGCGTAGAGACGGAAAACTCGACATCAAACCCTATACGACTGCCTCGTTGGTCTCGCGGTATAAATGTGCGCGTGGGATCGGGAGGTCCCGGGTTCGATTCCTGGGTCGGGCAGTGTTATTGGGTTTTTCTGTCCCGAAATTCTCAGTAGCAGCACGGAGTCTGGATGTGCCCGGTACGGCAACAGGCTCGCCCCTTATAACGTGGGACTAAAGTACCTATATCTGCCGAAAAGTGGGTGTAGAAATACACCCCTGCATTCCTCTTCGGGGTTATAGGCGTGAGACTATGTATTCATAATGGTCCCTATATATTGTAGGTTCATCGAGCTGTATGAAGCGCAAGGTGTACCTGTATGGGGTATTACAACTACCAACGAGCCAGCCAATGGATTCATGCCGTTCACCGATTTTAATTGTCTCTCTTGGACAGCTCATGATCTGGTAAA
This sequence comes from Euclidia mi, assembly GCA_944739405.2. Classification (NCBI taxonomy): domain Eukaryota; kingdom Metazoa; phylum Arthropoda; class Insecta; order Lepidoptera; family Erebidae; genus Euclidia; species Euclidia mi. Next base: position 30,423,555 of record OX123201.2, on the reverse strand, counting down.
TAACTAATTAATAATTTAATTTGAACAAAATATTGGTACCTAATTTTTTATCTGCCTCAAAACTCCATATCAATCGAAAACATTGCACTAAAACCACTATGAGTCCTTCAGTTGCTGCAGTTACCTTCAAAACTCTCCATATCATAGTTTTTGATATCCGGCTTACTGGGACAAGTTTAAAGTCTATAAATTAAAAACTTGACATCGGTACAATCGTCATGCAATGTCAGGAAAATCATCGTTTATTGTAACTGTGTGTAAGAAGAATGTTATAATAAATATCACAGTGTATTACTGTGTCCGTGTGGTGACGGATTAAGAATACGAATTGTCACCACCCCATATCATCCCATGGGTGTCGTAAGAGCCGACAGAGGGAGCATATTATGCAGAGAACAGCACTGTAAGAGAAGGAAAACTTGATACAAACCCTATACCAACCCGCTTGGCCAGCGTGGTATAGTAGGCCAATTCCTCCTTGCAAAGGAGAGGCCTAGTCCAGTAGTGGACTATTAAAGGCTGATGATGATGATGATTACTGTGTATAGACTGTTTTAAACTGAATTTATTCAGGTTATAACTGGATTTAATTATACATTTTTGATGGATGTTGCAGGGCCTTTGGATAAATAACTTCTTAGGACCACGGATCCGTGGTTCCAAGTTCAAAAATGTCAAGATATTGGGTGTCGATGACCGAAGAATTTACCTGCCGCTTTGGTTCACTGAGGTACCTTTTTATTCTGTCTAGCTGTATCTGATGATAGTATTTAAGTGGAATAATTGTTGCTCACGAACTTTTATTCTCAAATTCAAGAATAACATACCTGTGCGTTGGTTGATTAGGCTATCAACAGGTATTACTGTTTTATGATAAGCTCATTAATGTCGTTTTAGATGTTAAAAGAATATCCTTCCGTGATCAACTTCTTGGACGGCGTGGGTGTACACGACTACAATTACCAAGCTGCACCTCCAGATATGCTGAGGCTCGTCACTGACCGATACCCAGATAAGTTCATTATGGGCACCGAGTATAGCGAAGGTAAAACCTTACGATATAAGTAACTCAAACCACAGATTACTAAATAGTTACTACGTAACTCAAACTAATTAACGAGTACCCATGTAACGAGAAGGTATTCGTCCTATAGTCCAAAGTCAGGTATTTCTATTGGTACTTAGTACTTATTAAATCTTGTACACCTATAAGAAATCGGTTGACAAATCTGACGACCGGTTGGCGCAGCAGGAGTGTAAGCGACTGCTACGCCGATGGTCGCGGGTTCGATTCCCGCTCAAGTCAAATATTTGTGTGCATGAACATGGACATGTCTTGGTCTGGGTGTTTCTATGTATAATATGTATGTATTTACAAAAAAAAAGTATATAAGTATAGTTATCCATTATCTAGTACCTACCCATAACACAAGCTCTGCTTAGCTTGGGACTAGATGGTGATGTGTGTATGTGGTAGAATAAAAAAAAATAATTGAGGACAAAAGTATTGTTAGCTCTCTTGACTTATTTTGTAATACATTTTTCCTCGATAAGCTCTATTTCAATATAAGTCATATCAGTTTTAAAATAAGTATCCCTATATAATATTTAGGAATATAAATGTGGGACATGACAGCGCTGGTCTACAAAACATTATTTTGACGTACTTGTAATAACTTTCAGGGCACGATGGTCCGGAGGGCGAGAAGGTACTCTTAGGGTCGTGGGATAGAGCCACAATCTACATCACAAATATTATTGCCGTATGTAAAACCAGCTTTATTTGATCTTAGACATTTACCTACTAGACGTTAGACGAACTGCCTGCTTCAGTGGGCTAATGGATAACGTTTGCGTCTGCTCATCGAGAGGTCTCGGGTTCGATTCCCGGGTCAGGCAAAAGTGTTACAGAGATTTGTCCAATTCTCAGTTGCAGCTCTCGGACTCTTGTAATGTGCCCAATAGGCTCGCACCCTGTTATGTGGCACCAATTAAAAATCATGGCGAAATGTGGGTGTAATATTACACCTCTACGCCTACCCCTTCCTGGATACAGGTATGAGACTATAAAAAAAAATTGTAATGCAATAAAGAGATTTTTCAAAACATTTGTTGTCCAAAAAGGGCCAAGAAACAGATGTTATAATTTATTTTGTAGGATATAATACCTACTAGAAAATTATATCAAATTATAATACTATGTTTCTGCATATGTTTCTAATCAGTCTGGAGCGATAAAATATTCTGTTTAATGTACAAAGTACCCATTATTTTTATAGATTTTGGTGTACTCGATTTGTAAATAGACTTGAAATTAGATTTGTTTTGCGAATTTATTAAAACCACGATATGTTAAAGGTGGCATACATAACATTGTCAAACCTATTTAGGGTCCCTCAAGGCATATTGGATCCTAGCCTCCTACCGTCTCTCCTTAAGAAGTAAATTCGCAATTTCGGGTGAGTTCTAATACCTACAGGTTTAAACGTTTTACGTTTGAATTTTGAACCATCTTTAAACCTGCTTATGTAAATAATGTATTTATTCTGGAAATATTTTTTATTCAGAGGTGTAAGTATAGAGTCTTAGACTGTATATTATATTAGAGTCTTGCTCAACACAAATACGAGCCAATTTAAAACGTTCTTAGTCACTGTTCTCTCAGAACTTCACATGCAGGTAATAGGAGATACTAAATAGAAATACGTAAAACTAAATAGAAATATGGTTTCCAGGATATGAAATTCGGCGCAGCAGGCTGGCTTGACTGGAACATTTGCTTAGACGAGCAAGGGGGTCCAGCTTGGAATGAAAACTACGTTGATTCTCCAATTATAGTATCACCTAAGAAGGGAGAATTCTACAAACAACCAATGTTCTACGCCATGGGGCATGTCTCTAAGTTCATTCCAAGAGGCTCAAGGAGGATACATGTGGTTGACGTAAAGTGTGAAACGACAGGTGAAGAGCCTAACGATGCTATGAAATATATACCAGATTCTGTGACGTTTGTCGCGTTTCTGACTCCTGATGACACTATTGTTGTTGTTATTAATAACAGGTTTGTAGAATTGTATATTTTGTTTTAGCAGTATTTGTTTGATAAATGTATTTAGATTTCAATGTGTGGGATAGAACGATTTTACGATTAATGTCTGTTGAGTTGATGCCGATGAATGATAGTTTTCATAGTTAATTATACCCTTTAAAAACGTTATGATTCCCTAACTGCGTCTACATTAGACTAAAATCTTAATAGATTTTTATAATTGTAATCAATTAAGTATTTAATGGTTGTCCGTGTGGTGACGGATTAGATTGCGTGGATCTACGACGGCACCATTTTTTTTTAATTGACCGTATCTGCAAATGTCGATATCTGGGTCCGTGTGATGACGGATTAAGAATACGGAAAGTCACCACCCCATATCATCCTATGGGTGTCGTAAGAGCCGACAGAGGGAGCATATTATGCAGAGAAAGCACTGTAAGAGAAGGAAAACTTGATACAAACCCTATACCAACCCGTTTGGCCAACGTGGTATAGTAGGCCAATTCCTCCTTTCAAAGGAGAGGCCTAGTCCAGCAGTAGACTGTTCAAGGCTGTTGATGATGATGAACTAATGGTTGTGTTTCGTTCATGAATAGACTGCTATCACTTCGGATGCAAAGTGTCGCACTATTTATAGTTTTCACCTTCGTTTCTAGAGATGTATAAAATCAAATATAAATATAATATGTTAATTTCAGTGGCAACGCAACAGCAATCCAGATTCACGTACGAAAGCAACAAGCAGTTATAAATATCGAAGCCAAAGCCATTGTTACCGTTGAATTGCGTTACGACAAATAAATGACAAAATACCATGTAATTTTAACCAAGTTATTTTCTTTTCTGTGTATATTTTTAAGTATTTAAAGATTATGAAGTTTAATTATATAGTGTAGTATGTTTAGCGTTGTTAAATAAAAAACCTATATTATTATGGTAAAAATTCAGTAAGTACTTAATAAATAAATGAAAAGATTTTAAGATTCACAGACACAGTTTATTATTCATTTTAATTTTTATCCCAAGAGTTATTTTAGAATTTGATATCATCAGGGCCGAACCTTCCCTATGTGCAATGTGTGCGTCGCACACAGGCGCCAGGGTGACAGGGGCGCCGCTCGCCGAGATATGCGTTCATTATATCACTTATTTTCGAAAAAGAATGCCAAAAAAGGCGCTTCACAGATTTCGCACACAGGCGCAGTGGCGTAGGAGGGGCAAATAATTTAGGCCGCAATTGTTAGGAAACGAGTAAAAAAAAAAAGAAAAGGTCATCCGCCCTACGCCACTGCACAGGCGCTTCATAGATTTCGCACACAGGCGCTGCATTGGGTCAGAACGGCCCTGGATATCATTTAACAATATTATTATGTTGTACAGACTTGTATAAATACGATTCCTGTTAATATTTCCTTCCTGTTTTTCAGTTTCACTGGTTGTTATTTTGTTATTTATTGGTTGAAATTAAGGAAATAATTGAGTTGGTGCACCTTTATATATCATAATAAATATAGCCAATGCTATTAGGAATACCACAAGGAAGTGTATTGGGTCCATCCCTACAAAACCTACCACCTATCCTTACGATACAAAAAGGATAATAATACTTGCTATATATACTATGTTATTATAACCAGCATCAATCGATGCTGGTTATAATAACATAGTAGTTTATTATCCATATCAATAATACATTGACATGGACAATCGTCCATGTCAATGTATGAAAAGGAATAGTTTACTAAGGATTTGATCTCAAAACTTTTAATAATAAATTTCTTATAACGTGACATTTTATTTCCTTATTAGGGGACGCCAGCAGCTACGCCTGCAATTTTTTTTAATTTACCCATTTTGGCCGATCCCGTGGGAATTTCGGGAAATCCCTTCTTAGTGCACCCCAACGGTCCCCACGGACCACACATGCCAAATTTCAGCTTCCTGCGCCCAATAGTTTCGGCTGTAGCGTGTCTGTCAGTCAGTCAGTAACGCAAGGATTTTATATATTAAGATTTAGTTACTATCCCTGATGGAATTCTCAGTGTTTCATTAGTTTATATTTTTGTTTGAAATTAAGTCTCATCGTTATTAGTCTTTTAACAATTCCTTATAGAAAACACATCAAAATTTAAACAACCATTTTTTGATATGACAACATGAATGTTTGTTATTTGACTGCAGACCGTTTTGCACAGCGCCGAGTGCTGTGGCCACAATGTCCTCTCGGAACAAACATCGAATAGTCTACAATCTTGTATTCTTTAGCTTCGCGAAACATTTTACTTTATTTGCTTCTCACTTATAGAGAGAACTTTAAAAGCCAAAATTAAAAAATAATAAGGTGTCTCAGAGCCGTCAAAACTACATTATGAGTTTATCTACACTAATAATATTATAAAGAGGAAGAATTTGTATTTTTGTTTGTAATTGATAAACTCAAAAACTACAGGACCGATTTTAAAAATTCCTTCACCATTAGAAAGCTACATTAACTGCGAGTAACATAGGCTATATTTTATTTTAGAAAAAATAGAGGATGTTAGTAAGATATTTGGGTTTTTCGGGTTCGCGAAGTAGTTCCCTCAGGACGCGGGTGAAACCGTTGCAAACGGCTAGTGACTGATATAACGTAAAGACAAAGAACGCTTTGCTTTATAGAGATAGAAGATAGAAGATCTAGTAAGTGCACAACGGTAGCAAGGTCAAAGATCATCGTGTTCTAGAATAGATAAGTTGTTAGGACAGTTGAATCGTTGTTTATGCGTAGTGGTCGACTACAGGATGACGTTGTTAAGCCCACGACCACTCGGTCGCACCGCGCCGCCACGTCAATCTCAAATCTCGTTTCATGGATAATATTACGTGATTGTCCCTTAGGGTGACTAACATTCATCGACTGTTATGTTACAATAAACAAAAATATCTTAAAAATAATTTCGAGTGTGCTACCTAGCTTAACCTTGACTTTGAGTACCTTCTTACTTAATTTTTTAAAGTATGACTTAGGAGTCTTAGGTTTTTGGAGTTGTATCTGGCAGAGAGTACTGCTGTCGAGCTATCTTCGATTCATGCTTCCTATCAAATGCTGACCTGGTTCTTCTGGAGATCTCGTTAAGGGTTTCCTAATACCTAAATATATACAAGCAGCAATAAGTCTTACATGTTGTTGCAAATAGACAAAATGTAATCAAGATAATTATGGCAAAAAGAAACAAAGTTAGAATTTGAATCTTTGACATTACGGATATATTAACCACGGTCCGGATGGGTCAGAGCCCATTCGTCCCCTAAGATTCGCACCCTGTGCCCACTCGTCCCCTGGAACTTTTGAGGGGCCCATTCGTCCCCTGAAGAATATTTATTTTTATTCATTATTCTAATATAAGTACATGTATATGTGTATACTGCAGCTTGGTAGTCCTGGTACAGTCGCGCAAAAAAGGGTATATCATGTTTATTTCAAATAAGATTAAGTTTAATAAAATCTCTCGCTCTAGGCATTAAGTCAGTCTTCAAAATAATTAATCAACTTTTAGTTTCTTGTGGCCGTGTGGTTGACGGCATAGAATACAAGTGTCACCACCCCCTATCTTCCCGTGGGTGTCGTAAGAGGCGACTAAGGGATAACACGATGCAAATACCATCTTTGCGTAGAGACGGAAAACTCGACATCAAACCCTACGACTGCCTCGTTGGTCTTGCGGCATAAATGTGCGCGTGGGATCGGGAGGTCCCGCGGGTTCGATTCCTGGGTCGGGCAGTGTTATTGGGTTTTTCTGTCACGAAATTCTCAGTAGCAGCACGGAGTCTGGAAATGTGCCCGGTACGGCAATAGGCTCGCCCCTTATTACGTGGGACTAAAGTATATCTGGCGAAAAGTGGGTGTAGAAATACACCTCTGCCTACCCCTTCGGGAATAAAAGGCGTGACGATATGTATGTATGTATGTAGTTTCTTGTACATTTGTAAATATTTAGCAAAATAAATGATAACTCTTTATGCAGTAAAATAAAACGTAACTATTTAAATAAAATCCCTGTCATAACTGAGTTTTAGATTAATTTACATCCAGTGTACAAACAAATAACCAAATATCAATACCAATATAACAAAAATAACAATTAATTGTTAGTACTTTGTACAGTCAAAAAGATCTACAAAATAATGCAATATCACAATAACTTTGTATTAAAGAAATATAAAAAGTAAAATCAGTCTTTATCAACTATGTAAAACCAACATTTTTACTAACTACAAATACACATGCAAAATCACAAAGTCCTAGAAATTAACAAAATACAACTCTTTTACAAAAATCAGTCTTGATTGACCATCATATAAATCAACATTAAATATAAAATATGCAAAAAAAATAGAACACTAGCAACAGTAAATAATCACTTCTTATTTTTTTGTATATTTACCAACTATATACATACGAAATCATAATAACTTAAATCTAAAAAATTATAACAGTAGAAAAAAATATACTAAAATCACAGTAGTTAATTATTGAAGACTAGATAAATCAACATATTTTTTTTGTATATTAACCAACTACATGCAAAATCGTAATAACTTAAATCTAATAGGTAAATTATATCTAGAAGTACCTACATTAAAATTGGCAAAAATCACCGTATTTTTTGTATATTTACCAACTACATGCAAAATCATAATAATTTAAATCTAACAAACTATAACTACAATCACAAAAAATTACTAAAATCACAATAATTATTGAAGATTAAACAAATCAACATTATTTTAGTATAAAACTAATCTTATATTTGTTTTTTCAAAAAAATGGCTAATCATGCGATGTATTCTCGCTTCATTTTCAATCGAATCAAATTAGAATACAAGAACATAATAACATCCACTAATATGATAAAGTTATAATTGCAGATAAAAAATTGCTATACATATTTAGGAGTAAATAATTTAGTTTTGACTTTTTAGTCAAAATATGACTGTAGTATTCCACCATAAAGTGAATTACCGTCAATAATAATACTAATCATATTCCAGGATTCAAATGAGATAATTCGATTCAATTATGTTAAAAATATTATTAAGTATTATAATATTAACAGTATTGTTTATTTCGTTAGGCGAACTTCATTTAATAAAAGACCAAAGACACATTGAACAGTCTCGTATTCGCAGTCACTTTCAAGAACCAAAATGTCACCAAGGCAGCCATAACATACAAACAAAACACCTTATCTATTTTGTAACCCGTTTTTTTAACAAGCCTTTCGTAGAGAGACAATATTATATCGTAAGCCTATCGACAGGTTATATTATTATCATGACGGATTATCATTCATCATAGCTCTTTTGATCAATCTTTGATCTTTTGACAATGATCTGTTATGATTTATTAAATTAATTCCGTTAATAAACTGTTCACAAGTGTACTATGTTAACCGTTTCTTATGTAAAATATAGCTAATTTTATCTCAGGGGACCAATAAGCACCTGAATAGGTGCCGAATCTTTAACTTATATTGTATATATATTAGAGGGGACGAATGGGTACCTTAAAAATAATATTTTTTATTAAAATATTAATTGGTCCCCTACCAGGAGACCAATGGGCACCTATATAGGGGCCGAATCCACAACTTTTATGCTGGGGGACGAATTTTAGGGGACGAATGGGCTCTGACCCGTCCGGATGAGCGTCACTATTGTAGTATAGGTATCTATTCATTCACCTTAGGCTAGCTATGAGAACGTATAATAAAAAATATATGAAAGCACGCAATGACTAACGAGTTAACGATCAAAAAGGCAGGAATACTAATTGTCCCTAGCGTTATGTATTTATGCACCAAATGCCATGACGGTGTCAGGCCAATAGGCGAGGTAATGGCATTTTCACGCGGCTCCACCAGATCGAATTGGTCGGTTGAGTAAACCTCGACCACGGTTGTAACTCATACCTATGTAAGTACGTGGTATGTTGCTCTTGCTTTCACGCTTTTGTACGTGGGTACGAATATAATGTATAAGAGGGTTATCGAATGACGGCTCTGTGTTTAGAAACTATTGTCATTGTCTGACTAATAGATTTGACGACCTTTGCAACCTCAAGAAGATAGCCTCCAAACTTGATTTATAGTAAATAAGTGATAGTGAATCACGTAGGTAGTTAGCTACGCTTTTAGATAAAGACTGTTAGTGTGTACTTATAACCGTTCTCAAGCCACCGCTGTGCAGTGTCTATCTGTAATATGAAAATTACAGCTTTTTAATAAATGAAGCCTTATAAGAATTAACCGACATAGCGGCAGATAGTTTGACGACTTATTAATCTTATTATTGTCTGACGGCTTGTCCGAAACAACTATGCCGTTTCTGACAGGCCTTTCACTGGTCTTCGTACAAGAATGTCTAATAGACTCTGTAGTTCTAGACAAATATACAATCTGTCTTCTATTTTTTAGTCTTAAAAATTCACTAGATCTAAGGTTGCAGATATCAGTAGATCCTAAAGGCCAGTTTTTAGTTTTTGGTTTACGCACAGGGGGTACAGGTACGTACATCTGTTGAATGTACGACAGTAAAAAGTGATCATTCCATGGGAGACCTATGGTGACCTATGGAATGAGACATCAAGTGTCCCCATTATACTTAACTACTTTTATTTTTAGTAACTTTACTACTCTCCCGCCAAAATAAGTTAGTGTCTCTATAAAAGTAGGTATCTGGCACAGTTTTGCTTGATATTTTTATCAATTATTTACTTTGAAAGGTGCTATAACTACCCCACATTTCGCCATGAAATTTTAGGCCCCAAGTAATAGGGGGCGAGCCTATTGCCGTCACCGGGCACATCAGCAGACTCCAAAAAAATGTGGGTGTAATATTACACCTCTGCCTAACCCTTCAGGAATACAGGCGTGAGTCTATAAAAAATATATAATTTAAATAAGTAAGTACTGTTATGTTCAATTCTGAAGACTAACAAAATAAGTATTATGCCTTAGGTATGTAGAGATGCCCTTAGTTTACAACTATCCTGAGAGACCTAGGGAAAACGTAAACCTTTATTTCAAAGGTTACCTTTAGGGCTTATGTAGGTACAATTTGCTAATGAAAATGTTCTCACATAAAATAATTTTACTGCCTCCGTGGTCCAGTGGTTAGCGAATGCGACTGCTGATTGGAGGTCCCGGGTTCGATTCCCGGGTCGGGCAAAAGTGTTACTGGGTTTTGCCGAATACTCAGTAGCAGCCCGTCTGGTGATGTGCCCGGTAACGGCAATAGGCTCGCCCCCTATTACATGAGACCTAAAAATTTATGGCGAAATGTGGGTGTAATATTTACACCTCTGCCTACCGCTTCGGTTATACAGGCGTAAGACTAAAATAAAAAAAAATAAAAAAAACATTTTAGCCTCTGTCTTTTCCCAAATATAAAATGGAGGAACCAAATCTGTTACCTCAGTGACCACTTACGTCAACAAAAAACCAGATGGACCAGCTAGAGTTCGAGCAATGAATAATTCTAGCAACGTCCAAGCGTCGTAATTACTTTACATAAATATCCATACTTCCTAAAGATTTTTCTAAAGTATTAGTCATCACAGTTGCCTCAACGTGGTTGCCCTACAAACTACGGCTTCGGGTGACTCAGAGCGTCACAAACACGATTACGATTCATAAAACCAGTCTCCAACGATACTTCGAAATTACGTATGTGCGTAAGCGGCTTTAAATTGAAATATATAATATTGAGGCTTCTGAATAAACATATCTAGTTTCCAAGAAAGGATAAATAAAGAAGCTGGATTTATAGTTAAAGTATTTGTATGAGAAATAAAGTCTTTAAACCCAAGTACCTAATTAAAATCTAAGTACATATTCTATACTAATACTGCAACTTTGAAGAGTTTGTTTGTTTAAATTTGGTTGAATGCATGGCCGAACCTTCCCTATGTGCAATGTGTGCAGCGCACACAGGCGCCAGGGTGACACAGGGGCGCCGCTCGCCGAGATATGCGTTAAATATAACACTTATTTTCGAAAAAAGGATGCCAAAAAAGGCGCTTCACAGATTTCGTCTCAGGAACTGCTGGTTCGATTTGAATATTCTCAGTTAGATAGCATTTATCGAAGAAGGCTATAAGGTATATAACATCACGCCATGAACCACGTGTGCGAAGCAGTAGCCCTAATAGTGCAAGCGAAACCGCAGGCTCAGCTAGTTTTATAATAGGTACATGTGTTATTTTTACTAATGTAGTATGTTATGATCTATTTTCACCAGTAAAGTGTATTTGATTATTTTGGTTTTAAAAAGCAATGTAAACGTTATCATTTCTGTGGATTTAAATGACAAAACAAATGAGGTCTCCATTAGTCAAATGAATATTGTTCCTTTATAGGGTTCCAAAGCCTAATATGGCAAAAAACGAAACCCTTATTTGTAATTTGACTTCCTGACAGTTATCTACAGGGAGGCCGCCATGTGTCCCTATTTAAATAAAATTATTTGTCAACTACAGTGATATTTAACGTAGGTATGCTTACATGTGCATTTTAGACCTACATCCCCTCATTCCAATATTTGAACTATCCATGGATTCGGCTACCAGAGATAGGTATATTATTGACATAGCTCAATAATAATAATTCAAATTAGATTCTTAGTCGGAAATCCAGTAAATAATAATACGAATAATGCCTTGTTGTCATCTAAATAAAAAAAATCGTTAGGAGAATATATCAGTATATACCTACTCAAATGGTTAAGAGTAATAATTAATTACTATCGACCTATTTATAATTATCTAATTACCTACTTATATGGTAAGCACACAAGCAATGGTTTTCCTCAATCGAACTTTTAAGAAACAAGAACATAGCATAATAACAAATTGATTGCAATTAATAATTAATCGTCTTTAGAAAACAGAAATAATAACATAGACTTATCCTCATATTTAATTAAAGCGGTAAGTACATGAAGAGGTAGCTTTGTTTTATTTGTATAACCACAATAACCATCATTATTAGGAAAACAAATAAGTCAGAACAACAGTGGTTTTAGAACAACAACGGATTATAAAAGTTATGTACCTATATGTTTATTAAGGCATATTTTCCGGATCGCAACTCTACCTACGTAAATTTTAGAGTTGGGCTATCGACCGGCACTGGGCGGGTTAAGGGTTCAGGATCGGATGAAACTACTTGGCAGATAAAATTATGCAATTTCTTTTTTATTAATCTGGGTGACTGGCAGTCTCCCGCAGTTTTGCCTGCTTAAACCTTTCAACCTCTAGTTCTTAATTTTTCAAATTATTATTAAAGAATCCTTCTTTACTGGGTGCCTGCGTCGAGACGTATGTGTACTACACGAATAAGACTGGCAGACAATCTGAGACATATAATATTGTATCAAACGCTAGATTAACACCCACACGCGGGCTCAGTCCTTCTGTGCAGGGGCGAACCGAGGATTTTGTTTAGGTATTTTAGTACTTGTATAATAATATATTGTGGTTTAGGTGGAAGCTTATTTTAGTTTCAGGAAGAGAGGCCTTTAACCTGGTGAAGGAAGGTTTCATCCAGAAAAACACTGAAAGTCATTTGCTTTTAGATTTGTTTGAAGACAAACTGTAGGAGTGATTTCCTCGCTTCCTGTGGCGTTACTACGCTATTTGGAGTCTGTGTCAAATTCATGGTCCCATGGACTTGCACTCTTATGCAATGTCATGCAGTGTTGTTCAGATATTTTTGGTAGTCGATAGCGAGAGATGTGCTTTCGAGTGGGCGTCCCTTTCAGCCGGCGTGTGTTTTTGCACATCTTACCGGGTATAGTGCTCTCCACTGCCACTGCCTCCCCGCCTGGATTCGCCACTGTATCTGTAGATGTCACCTTGCACAAAAAGGTCTCATTGAATACTGATAACGGTGTCTGTTAATATTCAGACTTTATAACAGAAAGTATTGTGATCTTATAGACACCATTTCTTTCTAAATTCCTTTATTAGACAAAGAAGTTTCGGAAGTGAGTAATTAAGGTTTTTGATTTCCAGTTATTTACTACGTATTAGTTTGCATCTGGTGATCAAAGTACCCACGACAAAAAATTTTCGCCTGATGGTCAAAGATCGATGACAAAGTCCAATATTTGTATCACTAAAGCTTGAATAGGTAATAAACAAAATTAATATTAAGAGTACCGGTTGACAAGCACAAATGAAGGCGAATTTGACTGTTCTATACGTTGTGCTCCGGTAAATATGATAGGTTATAATCATCGGTGTTCATGAAGGTAGGATCAGACTTAATCATATCAGGGTTTATTAATAAAAATAACAAATCAGCAATCAGTGTGCGGCAATTATATTATCTAATAATCAACTAGGCAAAGATCATATTCGTGCAATTGTTTACAAAAGCGAAACTGTTGGAAACACAGGAAGGAAGGATGACAAATAAGCGAGTAACTGAACCAGCCTTTGTTGTGTGATTCATCACTAGATATATCGCACCTTCGGTGCAACAAAGCCACAACTAGTCATTTTGCAATTTTACAGGAGAAGACTTTTAAGTTTTTTTTCTTACTGTTTTCTTCGTTACTAGATGACTATGTACCGTATCGTAAATTCCTTTTTAAATGATATAGTTCATTCTTTTACCTACAGTTTAGGATAAAAACATATTTTGATTTATTAAAAAAGAATGTAAATAATCAGTAAATACAAAAAAAGGTCCCAACTTGTGACTTTGTTGTACCAGGAAAAAATATAATTTGATTATTTGTGCCTTACCTTCAATTAAGATTTATGATAAAGTTAAAAATAAAACTGTAAGTATTTCACATTTATTTTGTTTATTTTATTTTAATAAAACGAACTGTAAGTCAATAGTAAAATAAACGGTAAAACAAAAAAGATACCGGCATGTGACTTTGTTGTACCAGGAATACATATAATTTAATTATTTGTGCCTACCTACAAATGAGATTTATGATAAAGTTTTAAATAAAACAAAATATATTAAATATTTATTTTGTTTATTTTGATCATATAAAACCAACTAGACACCAAAAGTAATAAAAAAAAGTATCTCAAAATTTAAAGAAAACAAAACAATTAAACCTTAACAAAACATAACATAATTTCTTATACCTAGTTTTAATCACATTCTAGATAATGCAGACATCACTCATCCTTGTAAAATCAACTTTTGACAGTCTTCCATTGTCATATTATTTATTCATTACTTATATTTTGTTTCGCTATTTTAGAAAATATAGTAAATTATACTAAAAATGTACTTAAAACTTTCAAAATATTGTCATTATTTTTTAAACTTAGTTTTAATTACCTTTTAAGTAATGCCGACTTACCTACACGCTCAGTCTTATAAAGTTTTGTATTTATTACAGTCTTATGTAATAATTAAAAAACCAATTGCTAGTAAATAAAAACTAGAAAAAAAAATTTAAAGCAAATAACTAACTGAAAGTTAAACCAGTTAGTTAAATTGACCTTTATAAAAAAGTATCATTGAAAAATAAAAATAATAAAGATAAAATGAGTACTTAGAGACATTTTAAATTTTAGACTTTAAAGAATATTCATATTCTCATAATACTAAACAGTCTTTAGGGTCTGTAAATAATTATTGAAACAAACTGTTGTATACATTTTCATAGTATCTAGGTACAATATTGTCTTTTATTAATTGAGTAATATCTTGTCGCTTATTAATCGAAATTGGTAACTTAGAGTCATAAACTGCAATCAAGGTAATATCTTGGATATTTCTCTTACCCGTACGACTTATTTTAATTTTAGCTTCACTCCACTGATCAGCTTTATAAGTATTTCTGTACTTATCAGAGTCCTTAACAAATTGCATGGCTTTAATTTCAGAAATGTTGATAGGCTCTCCATTAATGTTTTTGACAATGTTTAAATTTATGTCATTAGATAGAGCTTTTAAATAAAAAAGTCACTAAAGTTCATTTCATTGACAATAAAACTATTGCCAGACTTTTTTGCATTTCTGATTAGTGTCACGTACTGTTCTGGCGTGTAAATTGGTCCAGATTTTTTCGCTCGACGAATGCTTTTTTCTATAACTTAGAGGACAGCGTCAGCTTCATTTTGAGTGTGCCCACGAATTAGGAATTATATTATAATTCCTAATTCATAATTATAATTGTGTGTTATGGACTTAATCGGCGAGGTTGAAACAGCGTAATAGTGCATGCTCAGTATACATTTATTTTTTTGCTGACCGCAGCAGTTATCTGAGAAAAATATAATATCTGAATTTGGTTTAGTTAAAGAGCATTCTTTCAAAAAATTGTATACACAAGTCCCTATTTCGTTGGCACCTCGCTTGCCCAGGCTCTCGTGCCAAAAGAAACAAGATGTTTTCCCATCTTTCATATCGGAGATTGTAAAGTTGTAGCAGTTCAGTTTGCTTTTATAAAAAAAATACTGATGATTGACCTATTGGGCAAGGCAATACAGCCTGAAGGTCGTAAAAAGCCACAGTCATGTTGTTATTAGAAATTTTGCTTTTCTAAATCTTGCTTTTTTTCTATCCGGCTAAGACTCTTTTCTTCTAAATGAAGTTGGTAGGCAGCCTTTAACTCATCTTTATTTATTGCATACTTCATTGATATTATGGTTTGGTGGGATACTGGAAGCTTCTAAATTGCAGTCAAAATTATTGTCCTGTTTTGCAGGATCTAATTTGTCTAACCAATCATTAACTAATGTTCGGTCCTTTGATGAAACATCTTGTTGAATTTGAACCATAGAAATATTTTTTCTGCATTGGGGAGCCATCGTTCTCTACAATGAAATTTATAATATTTTTGAGCAGAATGCATAATAAACGGTCAAGCAAGACATGCCATCATTTTACTGATCATAAGAAGTTACTTGGACTATTCTCATTTGCTACATAATGCTAGATTGCAAAATCATAGGAGTTTTACTTTATTTTTAACTATTACTACCGTCAACGTACCTAATAACTTACGAGGAGCTATTAAACTTTATACTTATTTTTTCATATCAATATAAACTATGCTGAAACTGTCGTTAATAGGTGCGTTTACGGTACTTCCTATTGAAAAATAAAATATTATTTTTCATCGTTAAAACAACAAAAATAAGTACCTAGTAGTAATAGAAGTTAAAAATGATTAACATTTATTTTAATAGCCCAACAGTATCAATATTAGCGATAATATTATCGAAATTATGGAGAAACAAAGATATAATTTTAATTTTAATCACGTAGGTAACTAATTAGATACAGACATTTGGAATAACAAGGTAACAAGTGTTTTCATAATCCGACCAATAGTAGTAATGCTGGGCCTAGAAAGCCTTTTTTTATCATTTATGGTTTCGTAATTCCATCAATCTGATTTATAAAACTATGTTGTTGGACCTACAAAAGCTTTATTTTGATCTGGACTTTATAGTTCCAGTTAAATTACTCACAAATCATAATATTGGTCCAACAAAAACCTTAAAAAAGTAGTGCCGTTGTTGTTCCAATTATATTACACACAGATCATAATATTGGACCAACAAAAACCTTAAAAAAGTAATGCTTTTGTTGTTCCAATTATATTACACACAAATCCAAATATTGGACCAACAAATACATTTTACAACGAATGACTTTGTTTTTCCAAATTTCTCACAAATAAGAAAAAAGAATTGATGTCACTAAAGTATATGCGCCTTTGTTGCTCCATCAGATATGAATAAAAGTGGCCATAAATACCTTTAAGTAGTTGTAGCTCCAGGACGCAACCAACTCACGAGGGGCGCGGGGCACTACTGACCAATCAGACCTCGTTGTCCCAAAAGTCATAGAAAAAGTAGTAATAACCACAAAGGCTCTAGTGCCATCTAGTAGAATATTCCAATAATTTCATAGCTGTCTTTGTTTCTCCAAACGTAGGTATGACTTGCAGACAATTCTGCATATTTATTTCATTTTTGCAATCTTGCGTAGTTGTGGCTTTGTTGCACCGAAGGTGCGATATGAGTAACACAGTTACTTACGTAAATAAGTTCTGTTTATATTTAAAACTAAGAAACAATGGAGATTCATGCAAAATGTTACATTTAAACATAGGGCTACGAAACGTTGTTATTGGAAACAACAATTTAAAATTCGCGTTGATCATAACATTGTTTTAATATATAGATAGGTAACAATATAGGATGGGTTTTAGGTCTACCTACATTACCTACTTGATAAGGTTTCAGTTTTATTTCGAAACCAGACTAATCTAATATGGAAGGAAACAGTCGCAGTAAAAATTCAGAGAATTTCTTTTATATTTAACTGGCTTCAGAGAGGGTATAGAGTTACTAAATCGGTTGTATATTTTTAAGTCTGTTGCAAAAAATTGTTAGTTATTAATGAATTTGGATTTTATTTTTTTGTTTGCAAGTTATGCTTTCATATTAGTGTTGCCCAAATGCAAGAACAAGACGAGACTTAGCCAGTCTTGGTCTTGGTCTTGCGCCAATACACCTGGTCTTGGTCTTGGTCTTGGTATTGCGCTCCCAGTCTTGGTCTTGGTCTTGGTCTTGCAGCAAGAGTCTTGCAAGTCTTGCAATTACCTATCAGTCTATTACTATTTATTTAAGTTTTTAAATCTTAGAAAAACGTATTAGAATTGGAACATTGTGAGCTTGAATTAACACAGCCATAGTAAAGATCAAGCAGATTAATAAATAACTGAAGATTTGATAAGAAATTCGAAAAATCAACTGACCTATATGTCGTTTTCCATGGAAGTAACTGTTTCTTAATAAACATTTATGATTTATAAGCTTACATTTGCTAAAACATGTAAAAAAACAAATTAATTACAATAACTTGACTGTATTTTAAAGAACAATATCTGTCTAGAAAGAGATTGAACCCTCAACTTATATGAAATTTAATAAAAGAGTTTTACGATTTATCATTTATTTCAATAAAAAATAAAATACAACACAAATTAAACATAACAGTACACAACAGCTTTATCATTAGGTTATGTTACTTTATATCAATTCTTTTGACCAAGAATTAATACAAAGTAACCATCTGGCTGACTCATCACTTAACCTATTTCTATGTTTTCTAATTACTAATGATGCTTTAGAAAATAATCTCTCAGCAGGTACTGAAGTTGCAGGTATTGAGAGAAAATCACGGGCCATCTTCGATCCTAATCATAATACTGCTTGCGTGATCAGTATAATGTATTCATTTTCATTCTAAGCACTCTGAAACTTATTTATTCTTTGGAACACCTGTAGGTACTCTTAAAATTCGAAATTATTTTGCATGAGTATACCTACGCCCTGTGGCGGCAATCAAATAGTGTCAAATGTTGTGATTTCGGCGCGGCGGCAACGATTGTTGTATATGATTTCAAAAGAAGCCGCCGGCGCGTGTATCATAACCATGTACTTCCGAAAAGCGGCAAATTTCTTTGAGAAGTAAGTACAAAACCTTTGATGCCGCATTATCAAAGTGCCGATGGTTAAAACATAACTATGCATGCACTCAGTTTGATTTTAATGGATATTTTTTTATTCGCTATGTAGGTATGTTTATGGTACCTATTAGTCGTAATGCGCATAGGTCCAGTTTTTCATATTCTTTGATACAGTTTTTTGCGTCTCATAGAATTCCTAACCGTACCTATACACCGAACTGTTACACCTAACTACTCCGTGAAATAGCGCTAAGTCCTAGCTGCAAGACGCAAGAGTCTTGCAGGCTTAGTCTTGTTCTTGCTCAAGTCTTGCACGATCAGTCTTGGTCTTGGTCTTGCTAAAAATACGCGGTCTTGTTCTCGGTCTTGGTCTTGCAAAAACGCAAGAACAAGACCAAGACTGCAAGACCAAGACTGAATTTGGGCAACACTATTTCATATCCATATCGATCAGGTTGTCTGGAAGAAATCGCAACCTGCGATAAGACCACCCATGTACAACTAGACCTAAGTTATTATATGTATATTATTATGTCTTTTTTCTGTAATTGTTTTGCCTCTGGTGTACAATAAAGCATTTTCTATCTATCTATCTATGCTTTCCTCTGTTTCATTTAAGTTTGATGAATCACATTTGTAGACGGTTTCTTAATGATATGTTATACACTTATATTTGATCACAGTCATCTTCTAAACGGTAGGTATTCCATTACAGCGAAGAGTGGCTCTCATATTTATACCTATGGTGAGTTGATAGATTTTACTAATGACTTAAAAATAGTTGTTGATGGCAATAAAAAAATATCTCTGTCAAACAATTCACGTTAGTTTTTGTTAATATGTTAATAATATCATTGTCGTCAACAGTGATCACATCGTGAATCGTGATATACAATATATAAAATACGCAGCTGAAATATTCAAGATTCAACAAAATTTCGAAATTTACGACAATGTTATGAATTCCAATAACTTTGGCTTCTTTATAGACATCATACCCTTCCTACTGTAGTTTCGATCCAACACTTTCACTTTAGAACTTTAAACCTTTGAACTGGATTCTGGAGTCACCATTTAAGTCCATCGGGACCTGACATTATTTAATTTTACAAGGTGTTAACACCTTGCCTCTGCTGCCCGCAACCCAAAGGCACAGTAATAGAATAAGTTCAGCGGCAGGATGTTTTAAAAATAATCCTCCCTTCAGCAACTGTCGAAGATCTTCACGCCAAACCAGATCTAGGGCTTTACGTGTTCTCTGGCTCTCGGTGCGTCAAATTTTTAAAATGCGTAGTATTAGGTACAACTCAACATTTTTCTAGCATTTTCCCGGTTGCATCCAAGACTTTTGCTTTAGGTAGTTGGAGTCCTGACTAAGGTTTTGGTCTAGCCAGATTTGAAAGAATCTTTTTTACAGAAGACTGCTGTCTGACCGCCGCGACCGTGATCCTCTGCAGAATACACCATATCCCACAGCTTACATCAGTGTCATATGTTATTGAGATCTGACTCTTTGTAACATCTGCCAAACGTCTTTAAGACAGTTGAGACCAATACGACTCTTCATGGTGTCTGAGGCTACCCATGTATAAACTGATTGTTAAATACTTTTATGTACCTATACTTTAGTTTTATCTGGCGCTAAACATCTTGTATCTACTCATATATGCTTAATTTTTATTTCGTCTGTGCTTTTGTATCTGACAGATTTAGGCGAGGTGGTGCTCTTAACCTTGTCAATTGGATAAACTGTGTTATCGCCGCCGCACCGCTACGTTACGGTTTCTCTTCGTCAAAGTAATTCACTTTCAAAAAGTTATTTGTAACTACCAGGAAAGTCCATCCTTTTATAAGCTACAACTGTTAATCTTGGTTCACAAGAACCACTATCGGCATTGCGAGACAGATAATATTTGTAACAAACAAATTTTTATGAATGAACTGTGAATCAACATCACAAAGTTCTCGGAAGCCGGCATCAGTAGTAACTCGACGCTAAAAGGTCAGAAGAGTCTTGTTTATAACGACTACGCGGCGGTGGCTCATCGGTCAGTTGCCGGCGAGCCGTCGCGTGTTTCTGTTCCGTCTCTAAAGTTTCGCGTCTCGTAATCATGAATTCAAGGGTGCTAGGGTTGTTGCTTGTGTTCCTCGCGGGTGCCTTCGGGCATACCTACCATCTGGGAGCCTGTCCCATCGTTGAGCCGATGCCCGGCTTCGAAATGAACAAGGTAAATAGTATTATAGGCATTATAGCTTATTGTATTTTTAGATCAATGAGGGTCAAGATACGGGTCAATTTGATATTCACGGTCTACATTGATAAGGCATACAAGTTGCATATTGCAGGAAACCTTTTCTTAGTCATTCGTGTAGTATTATTCTTCGTTATGTGGATGAGCAGGATAGTAATATACTTCCTTCAATATCATTCTAGATCTTATTTCTTGAAATCCAAGTAACAGTAAACGAAAGTGGAGCATAACAAGTCAAATATTTTTTGTTTATTTTTATGCGTTGTAGTGGCCGTGAGTTTTGAATAGGCCATTCATTGAACGATTTCGGTTGATGTGTTGTAAAAAGTTAAACTCTTTGTTAAGGCAGGTGCGCATTTATCATTATAGGTACAATAGGGTTTTATCACTTTATGTCAATGCAGATTAATTTGAACGTAACAATTTATACAATGATGAATGAGCATGGCCAGATGTGAAAAGTAAATAGGTTTATCTCTTCAAAATGCAGAAGTTTTTAATCATCAATTAAATTTTTTTATTTCCTTTAGTGACTGACTGACAGACAACGCACAGTCCAAACTACTTGGCGCAAGAGCCTATTTGGCATGAATGTTCCTTAAGGGTACGCTCCTCAGTCGGTGCTCTAAGAAGGGATAAGCAGAATTTCTCAAGTGAACGGCCACAAACAGGCAAAATAAATGTGCGGGCGTAGCTGCACGCTATAATAAAATATATTTATTTATTTATATGTTTTACACTGTGTGGAATATAGTGTAACGAAAAAGGATAACTGTTAAGCAAAAGCAAATCAATTATCTAGAGATTTTAACTTGAAGGAGACACTACAAGCAGAAGTAGGGAAGATAGTAAATATTGACAATGCTTTCCATATATTATGGTCAAATCGGAGTCTTGGCTGAAATATTTTCGAGAGATTTGAATTTTGCTATCGATGTTGGACACTATTAAATATGCCATGCCAACAGCCAATTTTATAAGGCACTAAATATGCCATGCCAACAGCCAATTTTATAAGGCACTTATTCTGTTCCTAATCTTTAATGGGCGGTTTAAATTTTCGATGCATCCATGGATTTGGAGATTAGAGATATGTACATGTTTGACGTATGTACCTATTATATTTATATGGAGCTTATTTCCAAATGGATAGATCTAATATTGAAGCCGTTAGTCTGTTTTCTCAGATTTATCTTAGAAGTAATTAAGTAGATAGAATAGTGTTATTTCGTGTTAAACAGATTGTACTCCGAAATATATATATTATGTACTTATTACATAATATTTACATTTAAACTATTATTATATAGCTGAAGATTTTGTTGTTTTTTACGGTTGAACGGCCTTATCTCTGGAACTACTTACAAAAATAATATTTTTGTGTTGGATAGTCAATTTAACGAGAAAGGCTGTAAAATTATGTAATATTACCTTCGAAACTTTATAAGCCACCAGTAGTCATAAATAACCTGTATAAATAAAATTGTTGCGTAACTGACTGACTGCCAAGGTACAGCCCAGTTTTCCTTCACCGTTTAGCAAGCGATAATTAACAATTTAATACCTACGCACATAACTCCGAAAAGTCATTGGTGCGCGCCGTAGATTCGAACCCGGACCCTCTGCGTAGCAGTCTGTCGGTCTCATTATAGAACCATCTTAATTACTTAATTAGTATAATTAATATACTAAGCATAAAGGCATTGTAGTAAATTACGGAAAACACATAGAACACAGTAATACGACCAACAACAATATAACCTTACATAGGAAGATGAAAGATAATGTACCTAGTAGGCAATGACTAATGATGACTATTAACGGTGCTTACGAACTGTTTACCTACCTACCTAGTTCTGGACGACATTGGCAAATTTTAAAACATCATAAGCTATACTTATATTATATTCAAGTTTACCCAACTGCATCTATACACACAAATAAAATGGGAGTGTCTGTTTGTAATATTAAAATAACCGCTTTTTACTAAATGCATATGGGTGTTTAACTGTATACACTGTACATACTCGTATACCAAAGTGACAATTTTTACAATTTTTGTCTGTCTGTCTGTCTGTTTGTTCTCGCTAATCTCTGGAACGGCTGGACCGATTTTGACCGGACTTTCACTGGCGGATAGTTGATGTACCAAGGAGAAATTCAGGCTATAAATTAACGGGTACGCGAAGTAGTTACCTCAGGACGGGGGTGAAACCGCAGGAAACAGCTAGTGATTTATAAAATTCTTGCTTTACTGACAGGCAACGAACAGCCACAATAATTGGTCGCAAGGAGGTGAAATTTTTCATTGACATGGATACGTCTTGGCGACCGCAGAGGTGCACTAAGAAGGGATTTTCCAATATGCCAACAAGATCGGGAATGGAAATTAAGCGGGCGCAGAAATTAAATTCCCACGGGATCGGGAGGAAACGTTTAAATTTGAAAAATAATATGTTTGGTTCTACGCGTAACTACTCATCATCCTCTTAACGTTATCCCAGTTTCAACCTGGGGTCCGCTTACTAGTCTAACCGGATTTGGCTGAATATTACCTTTTCCACGGAGCAACTGCCTGTCTGACCTCCGTAACCCGAAGGGATAGCGATATTCTATGGTTTAGACTAGTGTCAGTATATTTAGAAGGTACTGTCGCCCTGTAACGACTGTCAAAGATCTTCATGACAACCGGGACCGACGGCTTAACGTGCTCTCCGAGGCACGGGACAAGCGATAATTAACAATTCAATACGCACATAACTCCGAAAAGTCATTGGTGCGCGCCGTGGATTCGAACCCGATACCCTCTGCATGGCAGTCTGTTGGTATCTCCACTAGGCTATCGCTGCCGCTACGCGTAACTACTATTAGTTCTATTTGAATATTTTTAAGTGCGATGTTCATAGCCTTTTAGTTTAAGATTTGGCATAGTTAAGTAATATTAGCGTTTAGTTCCAAAAGGATATATAAATCTATTCGATTGTAAGTTAAAGTATATGTAAAGGCGTATACTGCACTAAGGTGCGTTATTTGGACAGATTTCAAAGAGAACTCAGTTAAGTGTGTCAATGAATTAACTAGTGCAAGCTGTCGTTGAATCTGTCGTATTAGTCATAGAAGATACCGTATTGTCACGTAATGAAAACAAATATTAGTCCGCTGACCCCGTCGTCATCTTGCGATAACATGGTGACTCACTATATTTTAGCACTTTCAACTAGTTCACTAGGTACGAGTATATGAATACAGCTAAGATGATAAACAATTTTATACAAACTGTTATAAGATATCCCTGTATGTACTTACATCTACGTAGCTATCTATTATTTTATTTTTCTAGCGGAATATGTTTACTACACTCCGTTGTTGAAGATTTTTTTTCCTTTTTTTAACTTTATAACTTTATTGGCATAATAATAAGGTTGAAAGCTGTTCGTTGAAGCTCTGACTCCTGAGCTAGGTTTAACCAGTGTAACAGAAGTCAGTGACCCCTCACAATTTTCATGTTCACGTAATAGTTATTTGTGCAACAAGAGAGCAAAGTTGTTTTTTGTTTCGAGTGCTGATTTTGAGTCCCGAGCAAGCGAAGGATTCTATTATTGATTCACGAGCGTAGCGAGTGAATCAAAGTTAGAATCCTGAGCGTAGGGAGTTTACTATACCGCGTCCCTGATGTTTATTTTTCAAATGTATCATTGTTGCAATCTAATATATAAAATTCTCGTGTCACAGTTTTCGTTCCCATACTCCTCCGAAACGGCGGCCGATTTTGATGAAAATTTTTGTGCTTATCCGGTATCAATGAGAATCGGCCAACATCTATTAAAAAAAAAAAAAAAAAAATGCAAAACAACGTTTGCCGGGTCAGCTAGTAGTTCCAAATAAAAATGTATTGGTTAAATACGAATTTTATACTATTAATTAGACTTATTTTTATTAAAATCCTATAATAAATTAAACATATAAACAATAACATATAAAAAAAGTAATTTCTTTATTACAATTTTTTTTTTATTTGCGTTTCCGAAGGTGCTCAAAGAAATTGAGGTCGAATTCCAAAATCGAATTTCGAATTCGAAGGGGTTTGTTTTTTCACTCACTTTTTATATGCATGTGAAAGAGACAGAGCACAGTAAAATTCGAATGTTTCAAATTGATGGCTGAACAATGTCAATTCGTGACACTGAAGATTGAAAAATTAAAAAGCTAATTTTACTCACGCTCGAATCAAAATCGCGTTTTGTTCACTGTTGTCTCGCAGCAAAAGCGGCATGTTTGAGCTGCTGTGGTGAAAATTATTATTATTATCCACTATTGAGCCTTAAACTAGACAATTATAATTTTCAGAAATAAGGTAAAGGTAGACAAGTGTTTGTGTGTGGATGTATGTAGGTATATGTGTGTGTGAGTGTTTTGTGTTTGCGTATGTGTAAGGTCCATTGGGGTAATACCGAAAATGGGTATATTCCGAAAGTTAAAAAAAGCTACTAATTGGAACGATAGTTTTTTACTGGCAAAATTTATCTAGGCGCCATCTTTATTATTCTCGCCGCACCAGTCGTCGTGCGTCGCTAATACCAGAGACGAGTAAGAATATAGACTTACAAAGTCGAACAAAAAAATGTGACTCGATAATTCGTTAACATAAATGACGAAAGATGTCGCTACGCGTATCGAATCGAATAATAATTAGGGCCAGATGACGCGTGACGTCACTTGTACCCCCGCTTAATTGTACATAACATCACTAGATGGCGTTATATTCAATTTACTTGTCTTAAATTTATTAACGTGGACGAAAAGCGACAACGTAGGTAGCCCTTGTGCAAGGTCATTCGAGAGTTGAGGCCCTCAAGGGTGCTCAACTCAACCTACCTACTACGGTACTATCAATAATGCTACCGTTCAACTCTTTAATAAATTTTCATTTTCGAATTATGTGCGTGGTTTAAGTACTTTAAGGTCTAAACATAATGGTCTAAATTTGCAATGAAATGTTGCACTATATATTGCTGGTCTGATAACAAAGCTGGCAGATGGCCTCGTAAGCCCACCGAGCTTGGGGTCGATTGATTTGTTTTGAGGAGCACTTCACACTTAGATGATATCCAGGGTCTGATGATGAAGCTGGAAGGTGGCCACGGTATCTCTGTGATAAAACGACATAAACCGACCGAATTTGGCCTCGATTAATTTGTCTTGAGGAGCACTTTACACCTAGATGATATCCAGGGTCTGATGATGAAGCTGGGAGGTGGCCACGGCATCTCTGTAATAAAACGACATAACCCGACCGAGTTTGGGCTTGATTGATTTGTCTTGAGGAGCACTTTACACCTAGATGATATCCAAGGTCTGATGATGAAGCTGGGAGGTGGCCACGGCATCTCTGTCATAAAACGACATAACCCGACCGAGTTTGGGCTTGATTGATTTGTCTTGAGGAGCACTTTACACCTAGATGATATCCAGGGTCTGATGATGAAGCTGGGAGGTGGCCACGGCATCTCTGTAATAAAACGACATAACCCGACCGAGTTTGGGCTTGATTGATTTGTCTTGAGGAGCACTTTACACCTAGATGATATCCAAGGTCTGATGATGAAGCTGGGAGGTGGCCACGGCATCTCTGTAATAAAACGACAAAACCCGACCGAGTTTGGGCTTGATTGATTTGTCTTGAGGAGCACTTTACACCTAGATGATATCCAGGGTCTGATGATGAAGCTGGGAGGTGGCCACAGCATCTCTGTTATAAAACGACATACTTAACCCCACCAAGTTTGGGGTGGATTAATTTGTCTTGGGGAGCTCTTTAGGTAGGTACACCTAGATGATATTCGGGGTCTGATGATGAAGCTGGAGGTGGCTACGGCATCTTTGTAATAAAACGATGTAACCCTACCGAGTTTACCCTAGACGGCCGGTTGGCGTAGCGGGAGTGTAAGCGACTGCTATGTCAAAGGTCGTGGGTTCGATTCCCGCTCAAGTCAAACATTTGTGTGCATGAATATGGATATTTGTCTTGGTCTGGGTGTTTCTATGTTTAACATATATGTATTTATAAAAAAAAGTATAACTATAGGTATGTATGTTTATCCATTATCTAGTACCCATAGTAGGGTCATTTCGCCTGTTCGCATCCATTTAGTGCAGTTGGCAAAGGACAATGGGCGGTTTTGAGCGGTCGGCGGCCATCAATGAATTTCATATCAAATGAAAGTACTAATAATTAGGAACATCTTTTACTATGGGCGTTACGCTGTATTCCATTTAGGAAAAGAAATATTTGAATGTCAATATAACCTAATTGTATAGATAAAAGTTTTGTGACACGGTAACACATCATCAATATACCTAATTATATAATAAAGTATCGCACGTGATCTTTCGTGTGAAGATAGCTCGGAGTTATAAGGCTGAGCACCTAGTACAGGGCGTGTAAAATATTGAAGTGTACCGAGAGCAACAAATAAGACGTCTTAGCGAATATATTGAAGAGGAAGAAGTTTGGTTGTTACCCGTTCGAATACAGTCAAGGCACGTAAGACCTAGGACTTATTTATCATCGTCCTAGCGTTATCCCGGTTGCATCCGAGACTTACGCCTTGAAGCTCGACGTCCGCTTAGTAGTCAAAACAGACATGACAGAATATCGGCTTTTCCACAGAAGGATCACTGCCGTCTGACCTCCGTAACCCAAAGGTATAGTGATATTTCCATAGCTTAGACCAGTATCAGTTTATTTGAGGCAACCGTATTGACTTTCAAAGGTCTTCATTAAAGCCAAGACCGACGGTATATTCTGCTCTCCGAGGCATGGGGCAAGCGATAATTAACTATTTAATACGTAAGTAAGATCTGGGACTTATTATTCGAGTTATAGGCGCACGGTCAAATGTTGCGCACATATTATGTGCGTAGTATGGTATATTATATACCTACTTATATGGCTGGGTAAGAAATCAACCCGAAGAGTTGCGATTAGCAGCAGCAGAATTAAGTGGGATTATAGAGAATGAATGAGAGGAACTAGGCTACACAAGGCTTAAAATCATACTTAATTCTTTTTTTAAACCATTATGTTCTTTCATACCTTTATCTACATACAATAATTAATTATGCATTATAATAGCTTATTATTTATTGATGATATTATGTTAGTTATATACAGGTTGTAACAAGACCCTTAACGAAAACTGAAATCCTATGTTGTATCAATCAGTACGAACATTTTTTACTTGGGCACTATACCTGGGAAATTACTGGTTCAGGAGATATTGAGGCTCAAAGTTAGTATGGAATTTTTCTAATTAGGTACAAAATCGATGCATTAACCCCCTCATATTTTCTTTAGATGCCCTATAACCCCATGGATATGTAGGTATTTCGAGAATTGCACGCGCGCGCTTTTAATTGCAATTTAAAAAATGTGAAAACTCAAAAAGAAATCGTTTCCCAGCTATTATTTTTGGTTAGTATCACTTGGCATGATGTCCACAACGAGTAGACTTCGGCTTGGTGATGGGTCTTGTGACACTCTGTATAACCAAATAAAGATTTTATGTTTATAACTAATTCTATGGTAACTGTATTATATATGTAGGTATATTATTTAACATTAGTTACACCTAAATAGTAAAATGCACCTACCACTTTCATCTCCGCACCACCTTAAGGTTGACAGGTAGAGAATGCCATATGGCATTATGTCCACCGATGTACACTATGTTTGTGCATAAATGATTAAATAAAATAAATAAATAAACTGTGCTTACATTAGTAAGCACAGTTACCATACAATTTGATACAATAATATGTGATATATTATAAAATGACAATCTAAATAAGTTGTTTCACTTTCTTTAACACTTTCGTTAGCCAGAGTAGTAAGTAAAACGATTAAAGTTTCAAAAATAAAAACGTCTTTTATCTGTTTTAGAAGTACACCACAGTGATAACACTTGTCCACAGTAATCGTAGGACTAAAACACACTAATTAATAACAAAATCATTCGTGGCCGCGGACCGCCTAGTCTCCATACAAAAATGCCCATTGTCCTTTGAAGGAGAAAATAAAAATGTAAAAAATTTGTTCCAGCAAATTGATTCAATGAAAAATGTATGTAATGCGTTCATTATATAGTCTATTTCAATATCAGCTTTCACTTTTCTTCGAAACTTGTTGTGTTTTTTTAAATAAAAAAACTTCAAAATTTGGCATTTTACCCAGTTTGCGTCCAAAAAATCCAAATTGCGTCCACCTGTGGACCATTTTCATTATTAATATCTAGAAACAGCTATGTATCCTAAAGTTCACATAAAACAATAAAATACTTACCGTCAAACACGCCGCTGCACACAATTTTTAGGGTTCCGTAGTCTACAAGGAACCCTTATAGTTTCACGTCGTACGTCATGTCCGTCCGTCTGTCCGTCCGCAGCCTAGCTCAAAGACGCCTGGTGCTAGAAAGCTGATATTTGACATGAATATAGACATAAGATATTGCAACAAAACTGTAGATTAAAATGTAGAAAATAATTGTTAGACTCAAGTGTCCCCCTCCCCCTCTGCCGGCTAAACTATTAATTTGGAAGAGGTGAAAAAATCACAAATGTAGTACATATAACGAATTTAATAGGAAAACTAGACTAAGTAGACATCACTAGTTTATGAGTAATTGTCGGTTAACTTATAAATACCAATTTCTATGAGTTTACATTGGGAGCGCTGGCTTAATCTTAAAGATACCCATTTTTAGCCCCATGTGAAACAGAAGTTATTATCAATAATGGCCATTATGGGCAACTACGGAACCCTACATTGCGCGTGGCCCTACACGCACTTGGCCGGTTCATTTTTTATTTATATCCCGAGTATCTGCACTCTTTTGTTTGTTCAACCGAGATTAACTTTTTTTTTAAACAGAATTAGTTAGGCGCACGGAACTTTTGTCTATTGGTGCGTGTCTCTTATACGTTGAGGTATTGGCGGTACTGACTTTTCATTTTATTAGTGTGTTAGTATACTTATTTTCGAGCATTTTTAAAGGGAGGTCCGTAAATGGACGCGAATTGGGCGATGGACGCGAATAGGCGAAATGACCCTACAAGCTCAAAGCTCTGCTTAGTTACTCAAAGACAGCAAAGACTATTAAGCATACTTTTATTCAATTGTTTTTTTTTTTTTTTGTTTTCTGCTATTTTGTTAACTATAAAATAACTAGATACATTTAAAGTAGTTTTACTACATACATTATTATTGTCAGTGCTATGCACAATGCATACCGTAATGGTCATATTATATCAGATACAATGCCTTTTAAGTGTTTACCTTAACCGTATAAATATATATGATGTGGTTAAATAAATAAATTAATTAATTAATTTGGGACTAGGTAGATGGTGTTGTGTGAATGTGGTAGAATATTAACTATATTATATAATTATAGTTTGGGCTCGATTGATTTTTCTTGAGGAACACTTTACACCTAGGTGATAATAATTATGATACTACGATACTACCTATAGCGGTACCGGGTTCGATTCTACGTATAGTTGCTTTTTGCATTTTCTCATACAAAGTACCTAGTTAATAAATAATATGGTCTCACTCATGGTACGAGTTCGTGCGTGCGACCTTGAGGCATACATAGAACTAGTTCGTAGATGGTTGTTTACGAATTGTTACTAAATAAGTGTATCTACCTATAAAACCCGTAACGTACCCATCCCATCTAAATAGGTAATTTTATTTTGGTTTAAGCGTCATCTAGTGAAAATTCAATGTAAACCGTTGTACATTACCTTTCGTGTTTTTACTACGCCATCTATTAGTACACATTCAAAAGTGATGAAATATGCACGTAAAATGAAATAGATAAATTAGCTTATTATGAGCAATATTACCAATTCTAAAAAATACTTAAACGAATTCAATGGCTGTTAATGAAAAAATAATGATATTTTTATGACTTGTCTGGCTGTAATTAACGTCGCGTGCTATTTGATCAGCGCCCTCTGGATATAGCTCGCGATTTGAGCTTTTTCCGAGGCACATTTTTTTGTTCGACTTTGTCAGTCTATAATCTTACTCGTCTCTGCTAATACTAACATTACGTGTGTTGCGTCAAGTTTTCTGCATTGGGTGATTTTCGCGCCAATATTAGTGATTCGTAATAACCCCAACATCAATATCTTCTAATTCTGGTAAGTTATTTAAATAATTGTTTGTTTTTCTAATAGATTATCGGCTTTGCCGTATTTCAGATTGAAACACAATGTCCTAGTCCTCTTTAACCAAATAAAACAGAATTACCCCAACGGGTTTATTACGGCATAACCAAATTTCGCAAGAACCCCCACACAGATTTTTCATAGTAATGGACAGTGATTCTCAATCTACGTAAAAGTACCAATGAATTCAAGTACTTAATTATAATGGTTTATACCTACATAAGTGATGTTGTAAAAAGTATTTCTTACCTACTTATCACTTTGCTGGCTGCTTTGTTTGTCTCGTGGCATCAATGTGCACGTGCGTTCCCGGATTCGATTCCCGGGTCAGGCAAAGTTTATTATGGCATTTACCTAAAACGCCCTATTGTTTTTCAAGATGGTAATATAAGTCATCCGGTATATGACGATTCCGCACGGTATCACCCGCGTGCTACTACGGTACGGACGATTAATTCTTTTGAGTTTGACCATATTTCTTGAAATTTGACCTAGTTTCGCTTAGAATAATTATTATACATAAACACTTACCTTCACTATTAATATATTTTGCAGTGTTCTCATGCCCCGAACCTACGTAAGAAATAAAATCAAAACATACACACCGCAAGATTTAGCTGTGGCTGTTGAACAGGTGAAAAATGGAGAACTGCGAAGAGCTTTTATGTTCTTACATACTAATAAAAGATTGATTTTACCTTAAATATCTTTTAATTTTGAAATTTTGCACTCATAATATAATGATAAAAGAACTCTCGATTTTTCTACGTTCCGCTCTACCACAACCTATTTTGCCATGCTCTGCCCCAGCCCACTTCACATCAACTTTTCCATCAATACTTTATGAAAAATGTTGAGAACCTTGGATTTCTGAGCTTTATTGCCTGGGGTAATTACGAAATATAAAGTAAAAAAAATCGAGATTAGTCAAACTACCAAAATATTGGGCGTTGTTTTGGTTATGTAGTGATAACGATTGAAAAAGACATGTAAGTCTTCTTCCAAACTCTAATAAAAGCGAATTTTGAACTATTTCGGAATTGCCCCGAGATAGTTCGTAATTTTCCCTATTCTTGAAATTCTTGAGCAGATACTTTAAGTGCCATATTTTCAATTCTCATCTATATATTAAAGTATCTAACCTATAATTATCACGAATATTTTCATTAATTACAGGCTGATGTAAAACTAACGGCAGTAAATGCAAAACTTCTTTGAATATTTTATCAAACTGTAGACCTTCAGTCATCTCATAGAAATTTCTATCGGAATTACCCCAATCACAGAATAAAAAATAGTACTAACGTACAGAAAATTCACTTGTCAAACCAATTTATTGAATTTGCGACTCTTGCTACTAAGCAACAAAGTGCAATTCAACTCGCATAAGCACTCAGTGCCTAATGCGATATTAACCTAACCGTTCCCTTTCTTTTCTAACACATAACGCTGTCACTGTCTGGCGCGGAGTGGCGCGCTAGGGTTGTTGACTTGCCGCTGCAACTATAATATTTATTCATCGTCTATCTACCTACTTGACCACGTACCTAATAATAAATAATTATCATTTAAGTATCCTATCCCACTATTTGAGCTCGTAGAACAAATACCACAAAAATTCTGGTTGTTTACATTTTTACTATACTGATTCTTAGTTATTTCCTAAACGCGTGGACCGATTTACATGATTCAAACAGATAAAATGGTTTTTGAACTAGATCTTTAATTTGACACCATAATCGTTAAGATATCTCAACAAACAAAAAATCAAATTTTCAAGTTGCTCTCGTAATATAAATAAAATCAAATCAAATTTTCAAGTCGCTTTCGACACAGTTAATTGAGCAATACTTTGCATTAGACTTGTGATGATACATTTTTGTTGTTAAAGGCTTTTAGGTATATAATTTGAACAGTGTATGAACACGGCGCGTGAGAATACGGAGCGGTCGCACTCGTTGCGTTGCGTGACGTCTAATGTGAGCGGCGCGCGGCAACCCACTAAATCCAACCACGTCGACGTGGTCGGCCGAGGTACTTGTAAGTTTGTACCTAAAATGCGAAGTGCGCCAGGCCTGCCCCAATGCACCTTATGTGTATATGTATAAGTATGTGTGTTTGTGTGTATGGGAGTGTGTGGGCGTGCGTGTGTTTATATGCGTGTTGATGTTTGAGTGCCTGCGTGGACTGTAATAAAATGGAACCTATCCTAGGAGTAATGTTTCTGTTTGCGTATAATCCATGAAGGTAAAGACAGTAAAGATAAACATGGAGGCCACAGCTGCAACAAAGCCTTGAGTCAAATACCTACATTTCTCTATCTCACTCTCTGTGGTCTGACCTCTCATTTTAGCGTGGATTTAGTATTGCTATCTTCTTATTAAAATCTCCGAGTAAGCTCTTAAAAAGAGCCGACATATTAAGCAAATCAGAAGTTTACACGGCCAATTAATAGGTATTTAAATCAAGAGTTGAAATCCAATCACTTGTTAAAACTCCCAATATTGTAGGTCTCGAACGCTTATAATCATGGTTGGCGAGACAGTGAATTATAATCCCATTTCCTAAGGATTTGGTAATGTGGCAACATTAGCCACCATATGTCAAGTAAATCTTGTCAATATGGCAGTGGTTGGTTGAAAAGAGATGGTGTGACCACAGTGAGCGAGATAGCGATA
Source organism: Euclidia mi (assembly GCA_944739405.2). Classification (NCBI taxonomy): domain Eukaryota; kingdom Metazoa; phylum Arthropoda; class Insecta; order Lepidoptera; family Erebidae; genus Euclidia; species Euclidia mi. Next base: position 30,389,833 of record OX123201.2, on the reverse strand, counting down.
CATCATTTGAGCTTCAAGTAGGTATTCGGAGTGCGGTCTCCATGTTTATCTATAACTTCATGGTATAATCTAACCCTTGTAACCATTCTTTAGTTTTACGCGTCATTTCGTTATATGTCAGAGATTTTTCTTCATTGTCTCTGGATGTCTAAGTTCGGCATGATAGAGTTTTTGGAAAGTTTGATGATTTCCTTTGAAAATGAAGAAATTAATTGGCATGTATGTGCCTTCGGACCTACTTTGGACCGCATGGTTGCACTAGCTAATTATTTTTTGTTTGCTTGCTATTCGAGACAAAGTTATACCTATGCTATTACTCAATATAGCCTGTCAAATACGTAAACCATTATTTCGAAGGGATTTCCCAATATTCCCAGGGATTGGGCAGAAACAGTTAAATTAAAGAAATGTGTGGGCGTAGCTGCGGGTATGTTCTAGTCGGATAAAACACGTCAGCATACATACATACATAGACTCACGCCTGTTTCCCCGAAGGGGTAGGCAGAGACATATTAAACGCCCACTTTTCGCCAGTGTTCTGATCCCACGTAATAGGTGGCGGGCCTATTGCCGCTTATCGGGATATTTTGTTTGCCAGAGCCTCGTCCGTTGATCGGCAGGTGCACCACTTGCAGGTGAGGTTGGCTTGGGACCCTAAGTTCTTGGTGGGAACCCTATGCAGCCTATTACGTAAGCAGTGTCACTCATAATAGGACCCTTAGGTACATACTTATTTAATAGCCTGTTCTGTATCTAAGGCGTCCCATACAAATAGTATGGCACGGCGTAGCTTGTGAATAAAAAGTAAATCCGCTTATGTTTGGTGACGTTAAGTAGGGTCACGTTCTATTATAAAAGTTGATGGTATCGTTAAACTAAGAGTAATCCTTGGGTAGTTATTAAACCCCGAAATGGTATCGTAATCCTACACGCAATGGACAGTGAAAAGAATATTTGAAATCCTTTTATATTTTGGTTATTTTTTACAGCTGAATACAGAAGTTATTTTCCTAACTGTATGATTTACGCGGTGATAAAATATCTGGTCGCAGAATCTGTTGGATTTTCCTCAAAATAATACAATAATTTGTCACATCTACCTATTGTAAATGTTGTATTATTTTCCTATTTCTTATGTAAACGAGGTAGTGATACGTTTAGTTGATGTCATCCGGACTGACAGCGTGTTATTCTAATGATATGCAAATGGTGTCTGTATGAAAGCATTGCAGTGATTACGTGGAACATGTTTGTCTATCATTGTCTATAATCATGGTGCCCTTGACTTTCATATGTAGATAGATATGTATCATATGCTAATTGGGTTAAGGGCGCGATACTATTGTTCATTCTGCTCATCGTTATATCAACTACTAGAGGGTGCCCACGGCTACGCCCGCAATATTTTACCCGTTTTGTCCGAACCGTTGCGTATTTCGGAAAATCCCTTCTTTGTGCACCCCTACGGTCCCCAGTCCCCAATGAACATACACGCCAAATTTCAGCTTCTTGCGCCAAATAGTTTTAGCTGTAGCTTGTCTGTCAGTCAGTCAGTAACGCAAGGATTTTATACATTAGGATATACTTAATAAAAATAGATAACGTAGCTACCAAATTTTAGAGCCTACAGCCTTCTGCAGTCCTTGCCGGACTTAGCCTCTCCTAAATTGCTTTAATACTACGCTGAACAGACGAATAAGTGTCGAAATTTCCATCTTCACGAAGATACTGTTTCGCTTCGTTTATTCCTTAGCTGCTTCTCGTCACCCACATAATGAAAAGGGGTAGTCAATCGTCAAGTTATTAAAACCATTATTATTTTGTATCTACAGATGCTGGGCGTATGGTACGTGATACAGAAGACGTCGACAGCGTCACACTGCATGACGTACAACTTCACGAAGACCGACGAGCCCGGCAGATATGAGCTGGAGCAGCTGTCGCAACACTTCATACTGGGACTCACGCCTCTTAAACACGACTACAGGTAACTTTCCAATCAAATTAATCCATTAAAAAAATTATATTACTTTTTGGCACAGATGTTGGTTTTGTCAAAAATGAAAAAAGAAGGCCTATTAGACATAATACGAACAGACTGCCATGCAGAGGGTCTCGGGTTCGACTCCACGGCGCGCACCAATGACTTTTCGTAGTTACTTTAGTATTGAATTACCGTATTATTGCTTGCCCCGTACCTTGAAAGGCACGTTAAGCCGCCAGGCCGGGCTGTCATAGTCATTATAGGGAGGCAGTATCTCTGAATAAACGGACACTAGTCTAAACCATGGAATATCGCTATCCCTTTGGTTTGTGGAGGTCGGACAGGTAGGTAGTCAGAAAAGCTATAATATTCAGTTATATCTGGTATCATTAATAACTGTACTCCAGATTACAACTGGCATAACAACGCTAGGAGGTTGACAGTAAAAAGGAAACTTTGCATTTTTTTTTCAAACCGCTTTCCTTATTTGCAACTAAGTAGGTACCTAAGTAGGTACTATTTCAACTGTGTAGCGAAGTTCAGCATCAGTGACCATTGAAGACAGCGAGTTTTGACACTACTGAAATCCGAAAGAACTTTCTACTTACATGTTATTAAAACGGGTTTCGTGGTTTACTTTCTAGTTAACAATATTCAACCAACATACTTACATACCAAATTGGTTGCAATCTTTTGCTGATTAGTCTGATTAGTGATTACACAGTGTCGGTCATGTCATTGTAGCGGCTGCTGACACTACATATTGTTTTATTGATTACGCATAATACGCATCGCCATTAGTACCAAATGGCGAGGTGGCCGCTTAAGCGTGAAACCAAATGAGCGTAATTTTGTGAGTCGTGAGTCGCAGAATTTCGGTTGCAGAAAGAAAGTCTATTGTTGTTAGTACCTCATTTTGCGTCGCTGTGTGAATCAAATAGGACTTTTCTATGAAACCGAATGCAGTAGAATTTCTGCAACCGAAATTCTGCGACTCACGACTCACAAAATTACGCTCGTTTGGTTTCACCCTAAATCACTACGCCCATTGTGCATTCTGAGGCATAGTTACAATGTGCAAAAAACATAATAAATAAAATAATGTAATAAAACCCAAAAACTTCATAAATTCATGTAGTTACCTATGTTTAACTCCAACTAACAATTATATTTTTACAGATACAAAGGAGTGCTGACAGTCCCAGACCCGGCCGTGCCCGCCCGCATGAAAGTCAGATTCCCACTTAGTAAGTACCTACCTATCTGCTAAGTATATCTAGTAGCGGCTCAACCCTGCCAAATATCTAGTGGCAACTGAGTTCAAGGGCTGGTTTGTATCTAACAATAGAATACGACAGGCTGATGATGATGATGATGCAGCATCTACTTACTTTGTCTTATTATTCGTCTATTTTACTTATTATCCGATTAATAAATTGTTCAAGTGATTATACTAAAGCTACAGGCCCTCAAATAAATACAATAAAAATGTTTAAATCTGTATTATGTCCTATCATTTTGTTTCATTTGTGTCTTAATTTTTTAGCATTCTACCGTATCATCAATTTGGCATCAGACGGAATCACGACGTCACAAGTCCAGCATTTTGTTAATAATATCGTCATGTGCCTTTTCCAGGTGTGGCCGGTTCAGCGAGCTACACGGTACTGCTGACAGACTACACGAGTCACGCCGTAATCTTCACTTGCCAGAAGCTCGCCTTCGCCCACCGCCGCTCCGCCACCATCCTCTCCAGGACTAAGGAGCTCGACAAGATCTACCTCGACAAGGTATTTTGATAAAATTAACTCTTATCAATCGTCAACATTCAAGCGATGGAAAGACATGTCAGGGGTATCAATATACATAGTTAAATATAAGCAATATACCAACGCTGTTTCGATGTGGCTACTAGCCACGAACATGACTCATAAGTATTAATTGTTTTAGGTACTATTCTGCCCAAATGCAATTCAGCATTGACATGACATTTTATGAACCTAAATAAAGATTTTATTTTCGAAGTAGTGTCATTCACAGCCCACTAACTTTATTGCCTGTATGCAACAGATGCGCAACAAGCTGGCGTCGTTCGGCGTGGACCCGTACGACCTGTCGATCATCTCTCAGAACGACTGCCCCGTACACGTCAACGGCACCGCTAATGGAGTGAACATCAACATCCACCCTGACACCTTCTCATCACACAACATCGGAGAAGCTGTGAGGAAGACTGGAGGTGCTATCGGTTAGTTCATCAACTTTTCAATGAATACTAGGAACAACTTTCGAGTTTGTTGTTTGTACAATATAGATTTGCCTGAGCATCGTATTTGACAAACTCGATCATCATGATTACTCTTCGTTTGATCCTTCGCATATTTATATTACGCCTGTACGGATGACATAATGTTTATATAACCAGCTAGTCCTATAACACTGTACCAAGTGCTGTGGATTCAATCCCTGCAAGGGACACAGTGATCCACAAATGTCCGGATGTTTTTATTTGAATATTTATTGTAAAGTCCCTCGCAACAAAGAATTATTAAAGATAAAGAATTAAAGATCAGAAGAAATCATTATCTTCTTTATCTTTAATTCTAAAGAATTATTAGGTTGCAAAGGATTTGTAGTTGTCATTATTAAATAAATAACAAAAAAAACATGTATTACCTACATATATTTCAATTTTCGTAAATGAATACTGTGCCCAACTAACATTGAATGAGCTAACCAAAAACTTGGTAATTTTACAGCTGATGGTGTTGAATACGTCGTTGAAGCTGGCAAGACTGTGTACCACAAAGTAGCTGACAGCAAGGAGGATCTAACAGAGGCTCCAGGCAACAAACCACACTCACTTAAAGACGACGCCGAATGGCTGCCTTGAGAAGCTATACTATAAGAACTTTATCCTATTGAACATATTGCTCATTATGATAACTAGAGCAAAAACATCAACAGTGACTGAAGTAAATAGATTTAAAAATAAAATAGCAATAATTAAGTTACCAAATAAATACAATGTAGTGTTAAAATAACGTGGATAATGTTTCGAATACTAAACTTTGTGCAAGGTCGTCTGTCTGTCGACGATCGACTACTTGCTTCAAGAGAACACCGATGTGCATTTTTAGTTATTATGTTTAGAATCTTTAAAAGTAAATACTCATCATAGCGTTCGGACAGCGATGACAATTTATAATAAAGATATTTTCTACTGAAGATATGGTTTTTATTTGTAGTATCGACCTACGATTATAAAATAAGGCGAACTCTGGTAATCCTGCAAAATCTCGCAAGTATTTATTACAAAACAGAAGTGCTGCATCTGATTGTGAACGACATATAATTTTTTTATTCTCTTACTTATACGATAACGAGTAGAGTATTTTTTTCGTTATGTAACTTTTTATTTGTGACTCATACCTATAAGGTTGGTGCGGTCAATGAGGTCTGTCGGGTAATAAGGCCTAAGTATCAGAAAATCAATTTTTAAAATCATCCCAACCGACCGAAGTCACAGTCATAAGTAGCTAACGATCCCAGATGGCACCCAAACTTGTCAGGTCTCATTAACCCGCGTGGTGTCACCGAAGCTGCGTTATTCGTCGTGGTTGATGGACGCTCAGCTCGAATTATAATATAACGGTTGAACCAAACGTAAGTAACATTTAAAATATTACATTTTTGTAAATTATTTTGCTGTTTAATTTTCTATTCGATTGGTACGAAAATGGTATAAATTAGACCGAACAATGATATTTATAAAATTTTCTTTACAAAGTGGTCGGTGGTTCATAAGGCCTATAAAATCCGACCATAGCCATTGATTGCCTCTAGAAATGTATTACAACTGTTTCTAATTGATTTATGTTTTTTAGACGCTACTTATAATCACTATATCTTCTTACCTTAGTAACCGAAGTCAACTAGTAGCTTTAAAAGGATATCTCTATTTACCAGTGGCAGTACCTTCGGGCGTCCCGCAAGGGTCTCATTTGGGTCCCCTGTTTTTTGTTTTATTCATTAATGATCTGGTCTAGCGTCTGTCTTGTATTGACAAGGCAGACGCTAGACCAGGTCATTCGATCAGTTGATCAGTCGTCGGCGTACAAAAGGCATTGGCCTTTTGTACGCCGACGACTTAAAAATATTTATTAGGATAATGACGCTTAATGATTGTTTACAATTGCAGAAAGACTGTTTAGTGTTTCGGACTGATGCAATGTAAATAAAATGAACTTGAATGTTAGTAAGTGCTTCATCATATCATTTTCAAATAAACACAACAAAATAATAAACAATTAAACAATCAATGGACAGGTCCTGAAAAGATCCACAGTGGCCAAAGACTTGGGTATATTGTTCGACGACAGGCTCACTTTTAGACCTCATTATGAATATATTATTACAAAGGCTAACTAACTACTTGGGTTTGTTCTAAGATCCACTAAAGGTTTTAAAAAACCTACTTTGCTCTAGTACGTGGTATTTTGGAATATGGTTCCTCAGTTTGGTGTCCATACTATAAGGTTCATATCGGCGATATAGAACGGGTTCAAAGTTAGTGCCTAAGAGTTTTGTGTTATCGGCAGCAAATGGTTTGCACATGCCCTGACTACGACCAGAGATTGTTAAAATTTAAAATCCAGTCACTGGAAATACGCCGCAAGTACTTTGACTTCGTTTACTTGTATAAAATAATACATTCAGTTATTGACTCCCCTGTATTGCTTTCTGTTATTTCGTTAAATACCAGATATAGTGAACGTAGATCAAATAATGTTAATTTCTTTGCATCACAAATTTACAAAAACAATATTTCCTGTTTCAACCCTCTAGTAAGGATGGCACGTCAATATAACGAACTGGCGACAAGTAATTTACATTTAGATATTTTTAATCCTAGATTCCTATCATTTACAAAATTGGCAAAGATATCCTCCATTCAAAACCACAACGTTCTCAAAAGTTATAATACTCAAACTGTCTGAATGTAGTATGACCGACACATAATATTATAAAATACACATACTTATATACTTATATTGTTTTCTCTCTATTTTTGTAAATCTTGTAGGTACACAGTAACTCATGCCGAAATGTAGTAATATTCACGTTACGTAAGTATTATATTAATCTGTGGTCACGTGAAACTATTATGTTTTTTGTGTATGCACATATTGCTGAGTTACAACTTAGATCTAAGTTAGTTATAAGCTTTAAGCGTTAAAAAATTGTAACTTGTTTTGTGCATGAAATAAATAAATAAATTTAATAAATAAACTATGACTCCCCACTTCCCCAGCGACTCCAGCGAGCTGTGTATGTGGTATGATGAAGACCTGGTTGCGGCAGTCCGGGCAGTACAATGTGGACGGCAATTTCGATAAGCGGTTTGTCAGAGGAGGACGATGATGATTTCGAGTGGCCATATTTTTCCTAATTAAAAACAAATAATTGTAATTTTTACGTCTTTGCTGTCATAATGATCTTTGTTATTATTTTATGGAACTCAATTACCAAATATATAAAGTTTATTTTGTACTAATTTATGATTCAATGATTTAGACCATTGAATTATTACCTACAGAAACCAAGTACGCGCACGTAACACGCGCCGTTCATTTGGGTCAGAATCTGACCCAATCGGCGGCCGCGTTGTCTGTGGTCCGAGTCGCACGGTAGCGTAAGCATCTCCCGCAAAATAATCGAAATTATGACATATTGTACAGTGTTTCTGTGCCACAATGCTTCAGAAAAAGATTATGAGGTTGCTGGAGTATCATTCCACCGGTCAGACATAAATTTTATTACGTAAATTGTCTAATAATACAAATACAGTGAATCATAATAATTAAATCTAAGTACATGCGGAGTGTTGCCAGTTGGGTGTGGAGTTGTCCCAGTTTAATTTACACATTCCTTACCAAAATTTATTCTATTGGCAGTGATAATAAAAAAAGGAATTAGGTAGTTACATATATCCCTAAACTTAACCTTTCAAACACCGCTGGCTGGTACATACCAATCGGTTACGACAAATTTGTCACGTCAAGCTCGGCTAAGACGACATCGTCTCAAATCACTCGATGATTTCGATTTTGTATTGAAAGGCTTGTATCTAAATTCTAGTATTGTCTTTTAATGTAGGTATGCGTTACTAACATCGTTCTTGAACGAATGACCTTACTGACCGAACTATATCATAATTTTGAAATTTGTCGCCTTTTTTTGATCACCATAACGCAACGGCGTACCCATAGTACTCGCTGTCGATTTTTCTCACAAAGATACATAAATACTTGTATGTACTATAAAGAGCATTTAACTAGGAAATCACTCGGCACTTGTTAGTGCTTACGTTTGAGCGCAAGTTTCGTCAAAATTGATTTAGCCATCGTTAGTCAGTCGTAAAAACTTAAAAAGCAGACAGTGTGACTTGAGAATTTATAATATACAATTACTTATATTCATGCAAAAATTATGAATTTACCCTATTTTTAGGGGAAAGACGTTGTTACTGGCAACTCTATAATGGCGCATGTGTGCGTGATGCAGCAAGTAAACACAGCAGATGTTCGCACACATAGCGAATTTTCGGCTTAACTTCTGAGCTCGCGTTGTTTGAATACTGACTTTCTGTAGGTAATAATTCAATGATTTAGACTATGTTTATGGCAGTACTTCCCGTTTTTCACTTACAATACATAGTCTTTTTCTTCTTTCTCTTAGCGTTATCCCAGTTTCAATCTGGGGTCCGCTTACTAGTCTAACCGGATTTGGTTAAATATTAGCTTTTCCACAGAGCGACTGCCTGTCTGACCTCCGCAACCCGAAGGGATAGCGATATTACATGGTTTAGACTAGTGTCAGTTTATTTAGAAGGTACTGACGCCCTGTAACGACTGTCAAAGATCTTCATGACAACCGGGACCGACGGCTTAACGTGCTCTCCGAGGCACGGGACAAGCGATAATTAACAATTCAAACTTACACAACTTACTTACAATCAGACTACAGAACAAAGGGCAGACAGAGCGCGCGGAACACTTGCGTGAAGCCACTAAAGCAAATACAAAATTGAAAAGCGAATACAAACTCGGCTCAGTGCGCTGCGAAGCATCGCACAGATCACACGCCACGATCAATCCAGCTTTAAAATTCATAAAATGCCGTCTTGCGTTTTTAAACATTGTAAAAATTTGTTTTCAAAAGCAAAAACGGGAAGATGGAATATATTTTTACAGATAACTATGGATTATTTGACTGTTTTATAATATTATTTCGATAACATTCGTATTTCTGCAGAAAATATGTAAGTGTTGCCAGTTTACGTCGACACCGTTTTCCCTAAATTAGGGAAAATGCACTTGTCAATTGATTATGTAGGTAATAATTATTGTCATGTTAATGAAAAATACATTAACGTATTGTAAAAGTATATTGTAGATTATCTTTTTTCTTATAAATATAGTAATAGAACTAATAGAATTTCCATTAGTATATACATTGTTTTGAGTTCGATCCCCATATACTATACACTTTGACCTTTGTCACAGAATAAATCTTTGTACCGTTCTTATGGTGTAGGGAATAAGTATCAAAATCGTACTGCAACTGTTAGCTTGACTTGGCGCCGTGTGTACATTACGTACAGAAACATAAATTATTGATTGCAGCCATTATTTATTTTTAGTTGCATTTTTTTTTTTTGGTTATGATTTATGAATCATAATATTCATAATTTGTTGTGTGCATGACAAAATGTTTTTAGCTAATTAATATTTAGGACGCAAGCCTATTGCAATTAACCAACATTTCTAGATACTATACTGAGAATTTCTAAACAAAAAATAAACAACATATTCGCCGATCTAAGATTTAACCTCATGAGTGGTATTCGTAAATTTATGTAGTTGGTATTATATAAGTATTTCTTCTGGATCGAGGCTATGAATTAGAAAACATAATCTATTTATTTCTCAATTTACGAATAAAATTAGTTAAAACTTAACTCGGTACCTACATTTAAGAAATGTATTTATAAAAGCATACTTTAATGGTATCTTTTATTTGAATAATTTTCACAACAGCATTACGTATTAAAAGAATTAATTAAATCCATGGTAAAATCTTCAAAACCGCAAACGAATATAAAATATTACCTATGTAATATTTTTATATTCGTTTGCAAAAACTATATGTAAAATAGTGGGAGATTATTCATAATCTGGCAACTTTACACACACATAGACGCGCGTGTCCGTACAGTGCCAGTCGCCAAATGTCACGCACACATAGCTGTCAACGTGCTTCACTTAGTTGGACGAATACGTTCCATCTGGTTCTTGTTTGTTGAATCCGTGCTTACAATACATAGTAATTAGTATTAATGTTTAATTGACATTAAAATGTGTTCATACGTTTAAATAGTTTTTTTATTTATTTCAATCCCCGCTTAGGCCTTATTGGCCGCACCTACCTTACATAAAACCAATGACATAGTGTCTGAACTCTAAGGCTGCGGTTCCACTTCCACTGAGGCGGAGTGGATTGGTGCGGAGCGGGGCTGAGCTGTGAAAAGAGGTAGGTGTTTCCACCGAAGCGGAGCGGGGTGGTGCGGAGTTGGGTAGAGCGAAGCTACTTTGCCCAATCGCATTGCCTGGTGCTTGAGTGCCCAGCATAGATTATACAGATATACTGGTATAGATGCGCAACTCCCTCTAAGGAAAAAGTTCAATAGGCATCCTCTACTCTAGATGGCGTACAAACAATTTTATTTTTATTCCGATCGTATAGATGGCGTTAGTAGTGGATTCATTTTTCAAAATAAAATAAATGTTGAATTTCGGTGTTAATAAATAAGTAAATGACAACTATTATGTAAAATATGCAATTTAAAAGTAAAAAAATATAAAAATCACAAAATGTAGTTTTTGGTAAGCGCAGATTCGATCCACGGACATCTAATTTGTGAGCAGAGCACGCTCCCACTGCGCCACGCAGATCTTATCATTGTAGGTGAAATGACCGTTCAGTTGTCGCTTTTTCTATAGTTCTTGCCCTCATCGGTAGATGGCGCTGATTATATGAAATTTATCCATGTATGTATGGAACTTTCACGGCCCTGGTGCCCAGTGACACGCGTTCTCTCAGTCAGATCACACGTCATGTTGTTGGTAAAAAAAATTTTCATCCATTTTTACTGGAATCGCGTGCACTGTTGATGACGTCTGGACGCCAGCTAAAATGAAATGCGCGTGAGTGAGCCGCCCCGCTCCGCACTGCCCCGCCCAGCCCCTCTCCGCTCCGCGTCGCTCATCTCTCGGCGCTAGCCTAATCGGTATTGTCTTATCTGTGCCTAATCTATGTTATCCTGATATTTTAAACAATTCCGCTCCTCTCCGCCAATGTTCTTGCCTTTGAAGCGGAGTGGATAAAAGATGTGGATTTCAAGTCATGTGACTGGTGAATCGCGACACAGCTCGTCTCTGCTCTGCTCCGCTCCGCCTCAGCGGAACCGCAGCCTTAAGATTGTTTGTGACTTACCTACCTACTCACCAAAATGTCCATTATATCTTTAGAAAATGACTTAATGTGTTTCGGGGTAAGACATTACGCCAGGCCTATAAGGGCCCTAATAGCTATCCTTGTGACATACTACAATATATTATTAGTAAAGTTTACCTTACAGGGCTCTTTTGGCAATTAAAAGGGCCATTTTAGGAGTGTGTCTTCCAAGTTACATAAGCATAATAAAATTTTTATAACTAAAAACTTGATTATATTTTCAAACGTTTTAAACAGGCTCTTGAATTAGAAACTATAGGTAAGTATTGGTGTACGGTGTAGGAAGGTTTTCACGAAATTAATCCAGGGAAACATTAAAAAGCCATTAGTTTTCGGGAGGAAACAATTATGTTATTTTAGAAATAGATAGGTATAACCAGAACTGTCCGTGTGGTGACGGATTAAGAATGCGGATTGTCACCACCCCATATCATCCCGTGGGTGTCGTAAGCATGTGATCCTATATCACAGATTTAACAAACAAGAACCAGATGTAGCGCATTCGTCCACTAAGTGAGGCACGTTGACAGCTATGTGTGCGTGACATTTGGCGACTGGCACTATACGGACACGCGCGTCTATGTGTGTGTAAAGTTGCCAGATTATGAATAATCTCCCACAATTTTACATATAGTTTTTGCAAACGAATATAAACATATTACATAGGTAATATTTTATATTCGTTTGCGGTTTTGAAGAATTTACCATGGATTTAATTAATGCTTTTAATATGTAATGCTGTTGTGAAAATTATTCAAATAAAAGATACCATTAAAGTATGCTTTATAAATATATTTTAAAAACATTTTGTCATGCACACAACAAATTATGAATATTATGATTCATAAGTCATAACCAAAAAAAAATGCAACTAAAAATAAATAATGGCTGCAATCAATAATTTCTGTTTCTGTACGTAATGTACACACGGCGCCAAGTCAAGCTAACAGTTGCAGTACGATTTTGATACTTATTCCCTACGCCATAAGAACGGTACAAAGATTTATTCTGTGACAAAGGTCAAAGTGTATAGTATATGCGGATCGAACTCAAAACAATGTATATACTAATGGAAATTCTATTACTATATTTATAAGAAAAAAGATAATCTACAATATACTTTTACAATACGTTAATGTATTTTTCATTAACATGACAATAATTATTACCTACATAATCAATTGACAAGTGCATTTTCCCTAATTCAGGGAAAACGGTGTCGACGTAAACTGGCAACACTTACATATTTTCTGCAGAAATACGAATTTTATCGAAATAATATTATAAAACAGTCAAATAATCCATAGTTATCTGTAAAAATATATTCCATCTTCCCGTTTTTGCTTTTGGAAACAAATTTTTACAATGTTTAAAAACGCAAGACGGCATTTTATGAATTTTAAAGCTGGATTGATCGTGGCGTGTGATCTGTGCGATGCTTATTGCTTCGCAGCGCACTGAGCCGAGTTTGTATTCGCTTTTCAATTTTGTATTTGCTTTAGTGGCCTCACGCAAGTCTTCCGTGCGCTCTGTCTGCCTTTTATTCTGTAGTCTTAGTAAAGGATAGAGTGGCAGAACAGTACTTAACTCAATACTGTGTCGTGTCCGTCGGTGCGAGAGAGAACGCTACAGGTTAAAGGCCCCCTGCATCTCTCTCCAACAGTACATGCACAACATCAACATTGCGCAATGGCGTGCTACCTGTAACTATTATTTATATTAGTTTATCAGTAATCAATAGTTTAAAAATATATAAACGTTTTTGTCACTTCAAACTATCTTCGTGTATCAATAAAAACTACTTTTAAACTATTGATTACTAATAAACTGATTTAAATAATAGTAACAGGTAGCACGCCACTGCGTAATATTGATGTTGTGCATGTATTGTTAGAGAGAGATGCAGGGGGCCTTTAATTTTGCGTTCTCTCTCCCACCGGCGGACACGAATAGGCCCCACTCTGCCACTCTATTCTTAATATCTCTATGGTCGTAAGAGCCGACAGAGGGAGCATATTATGCAGAGAACAGCACTGAAGAGAAGGAAAACTTGACACAAACCCTATACCAACCTGTTTGGCCAACGTGGTATAGTAGGCCAATTCCTCCTTTCAAAGGAGAGGCCAAGTCCAGCAGTGGACTGTTTAAGGCTGATGATGATGATGATAACCAGAACGGTGATAGCTGATAGTCATAGATATTGGTCTAGATCAATTGTTTGTGCTTGAGCCCCTTAGTCCAATCGTGTCAGGCAGCAGTGGGACAGTATATAAAAGGCTGATGATGATTATTACTTTTACTATAAGTAGGTGTAATTGAAAGTTATACAACCAATTATAGATCCTTAGCAACAAACAGATTTCAGTTTTTTTTTATATTCCCATTAAACAAAGTATTTTTCCAAATGGTAAGATTTCTTGTCGATAGATGGGGAAGAACCATGGAAGAACTGAGTGAGAATTTCTGACACTGATCTCATTGAAGTTGTTAATGATACCAATTAAATAAGTTTTACCTAGCAGTAGGGGACTTTTTATTTCATCAGAGCACTTGCCTCAACTGTCATTTAATTTAAAGTTTCTTTGAAGTTTCAGGTCTCCAAGAGACGAGAGCACCGTTTCATTTAATCATGGAATGGCTATGATAGTTCATTCGACTTGCGGCCTTCGGTGTGTAATCTCGATAAGCTATACATAATATATGAAGTATGGCTAGGTCAGCCTTGTGACAAAATATTACTTAAGTATTACATAATAATCTATGATTAAATCAGTAATATTTTGTCATTTTGATAATTTTCGTAACTATAAATTACACAAGTTATTCTTATGACAAAAGCAAAGTATCAACAAATAATTTTAGTATATTTTTATAGCTCTATGGCAAAAACATTAATAAAATATAAAAATATAATCCGCTTAAAAGCATGTGCATATTATTATGTCACAGCATAGACCAACAAAAAGAACAGACAGAGCACGCCCTACATTACGTTTGAAGCCAAAAACAGCAGCAAACCAGTTGCGCGGGGCCTACGAGCACTTAGCCCTATAGAGAAGTACCTAATACATGCGAATTTAAAAGAAAACTATTCTGTCAACTAGCCAAGGTGCGGGGGGAGGTGTGATTCCTCCGAACTACTCCGAAGAGGTTCCGAACACGATCGCTAGGGCTTCCGTTATAGTGACTTTATGCTTTCTATCGATATCGATAAAGGTTTTCTCGTTTTTCAATAGGTACTTGCTATCAGTACCGTAAAATTATACAACTATAGTCCGCAGGTATTTTTACAAAAAAAAACTATGGTCCAAAATCAAGTGTCAAAATAAAAAGTTCATTAATAGTAGTGGATTTTGCAACAAGTGCACAAAACGAATCATTTTTATCCGAAACTCTTAGCAAAAAATATAATAAAATAACAAATTCTATCAATGAACTTCTTATTGTGTTAGTCTGTATGGCTGATTTTCTTTGCCTTAATATACATACATTAATACATTTATGATATACATTTATGAGTAGATACGTAATGCACTTGTGCACAAAATTTGATTTTGTGCAGCCTATATCCTGCACAAAATAAGCACTTTCAGAGCATGAGAAGCGAAAATGATATTATTGATAGATCATTAACAGTTAATAAAAACGTCAATTCATGTTTCCGTTTGGTCATTCCATATAAGATTATTTTGCGATGAACTGTATTTGTACACCAGAACCATAGGTGTATGGTTTAATGGTATCAGTAAGCTTTTGGGTGCATAGGGTTCCCACCAAGAACTTAGGGTCCCAAGCCAACCTCACCTGCAAGTGGTGCACCTGCCGATCAACGGACGAGGCTCTGGCAAACAAAATATCCCGATAAGCGGCAATAGGCTCGCCACCTATTACGTGGGACCAAACACTGGCGAAAAGTGGGCGTTTAATATGCCTCTGCCTACCCCTTAGGGGAAACAGGCGTGAGTCTATGTATGTATGTATGTCGTAAGCTTTTGATTGTGAGTTTAATATTCTTGTGCAACTGAGAAATGCAATCTATACAAATAAATAAAATTGGAGTGTCTGTTTGTAATATTAAAAAACAACCGCTTTTTTCTAAATGCATTTGGATGTATACACGGTACATATACCGAAATGACATTTTTTACAATTTTTGTCTGTCTGTCTATCTGTTTGTTCTCGATAATCTCTGGAACGGCTGGACTGATTTTGACGGAACTTTCATTGGCAGATAGCTTATGTACCAAGGAGTAACTTAGGCTATAAATTAACCGGGTACGCGAAATAGTTCCCTCAGGACGCGGGTGAAACCGCGGGAAATAGCTAGTTTTAAATAATCTAATATATTCAAGCAGGACTAGACCCAAGGAAGGTAGTTAGCAGTGACTAGATGCAGAAAATAGGAGATCGTGCTTTGTGGTGCACCTTGGGGGAGGCCTATGTCCAGCAGTGGACTGTAATATTGTGATGATGATGATGATGATGAGGATGATATTAGAAGTAGGAAATACGCAAGATAGTTCGGCTCGAGGTCAAGTCGAGGCACTACATAGCAGTACGGGTAGATAGATTGAAATGGGAATAAAAAAGATTATTACATTTAATTTATTTATTTTACAAAGTGATATTATTGATTTTTAAAATGAATTAATTTCGTGTAAATTCTCCTAACTGCACGTTTACCTTCAAATTTTTGATTTTTAAATAGAAATGTCATCCTCGTATCAATATATTTCTTGATTACGCTTTTAGTTAAATCAATAATATGATTGGTTTCTTCGGCATAAAATTGATGATATGTCTACTCTGGGAATAATCGTTCTTCAGTGAAGCTACTAAGAGCTTTATGGGTCAACCGTTCAGCTGTGATTTTTCCTTTAGAATCACTATTGATAAAATCTTTCCTGATAACGGACTCGCAACGTCGACATAATATTTTAATGACCATTTGTGAAGGATAAATTAATCCTCCATTATATTTGTAGAATATCAGACTCTTCTTATCTTCGTTTAACGACACTAAAGCCTTCATACAGGTATTGCATCTGATTTTTTTAATTAATGCACTACTAACGTAGCCAGCAACAAATTCTATCACATGTTCTGAAAACTGTGAGAGCTCGACAGACTCGAGGGCTTCTTAACTTTCAGAAACTCCGAAATCATCGTCATTATTATCTGCTTGATTTGGCGTAGTCATATTTATTTTAGCTATTGCAGATGAGCAGTTTAAGATGGATATTTTTCTAATGGTATACAATTACCCGTGGATGTTTCCATTAATTCTGTGTGAACCAACATTTTTTTATATATCGCCTCGAATAAACGTGGAGTCGGGTTATCATTTGAACCACCGTGTGATCTTATTCCGGGAAAAAGAAGTTCAATATGGTCCTGTGATATTTTGTGCAAGGGTAAAAATGTAATGGGACTCCTTGCGTCGCATATCAGATCCTGAAACAGACCTTTTGTGCTATCTATTGCGACACAAAACCCGATAAATCCAGTAAAACGCGGAGAATCAATCAATTTTACCGTTTTGATTTGATTTCGTGATCTGATATTTGTACTGGCTGACAGCAAAAACTGTTTACATTCGTCCAATTTATCAAATAACTTGACGTGATTGTCTTCGTTCAGAGCACGTTTATAACCATATCCATGGAATTTGGAATCAAGAATATCAAAAAGATCATTCATTAGCAGTACCATTCGAGCTGTAGCCTTGACCCCTTGAAATTCGGGTAATCTTAGTGACGTTTCACAAAAATTTAAAGCAGTGGCCACACTGCGGCTAAATAGTTGACTTGCCAATTTTAGTTTCATTATATCCGTTTTAAAATGTATATGCTTCGCACGCAGTTTATTTGCTAGGTGAAAATGTTCCTTATCTTGCATTTCTTGTAAACGTTGAATATACTCCCATTTTATACTGTGTTCATTTTCATCTTTGAATTCCCTATACTGTTCAAAAGCGTTTCGGACCAATTTCAACATGTGGAAAGGATCCAAAAAAATAAATACGTTATCTCCAGTAACCGGGTGTTTAAATGAAGTTTTCATGTTATCTGCGGTAACATTACAGCCTAGCCGTTTGGTCATTGCTACATTAACAGGACAACCGTCGAATGTAAGTGCTTTGATTGTTATTTTGGACTCATGGCACAATTCAATTGCTTGTAGCACTATATTTTGCTTTTGTTCTGCATTGGTTTTGGCAACTAGAAAATACCCAATAGGTACCTTAAAACGTCCATTAATCAGGACAACTAGAGGACAACTAATAACACTAAAGCTTCCGTGCATAAGTTGTTGCAATCACTATCTAACTCTATACCAAAATCGACATATCAATAGGTGCGTTGATTGGATGGGACAAACTCGGCTTTACTTTTAATCTTGATTTCATCAAATACAAGTGTAGCAATCAAATCAGTGGAATTCATTTCAGCTCTGTGCTTTAACGCGATGAATGATTCTTTTGTATTTCCTGGCTTGCCTTCTATAGTTTGATACCACTTAGATAAAGTTCGTAATGAAGGCAGACATGTGTCAAAAGTCTTTCTAACATAATTATATGCTTTAGCCGAATAAAATGCAAGAGTCATTGCAAATGACCGAAGTTCAGGAGAATATTTTTTTCTCAAAACGTGGCCCGTTTTTTTATTCATTATCTGTCGTTTTACTAGATCTTTATTGCACACGCCAATTTGATTTCAAATGTTAACATTTTCTGTTGTAATACAATTTTTGGATTCAAGTTCTTTAATGATTGTCTTCAAGGAGGCTATTCTTTTTTTTAAATATCTGTTCTTTTCTCTTAAATTTTTTAACTGTTTGTTTTTATGATTAAGTTTTTCAGACATTTCTAAAACTCGTCTGTATAGTCTTCTTTTCACTGGCGTATTAAATTGAGAAGGTGTCTTTTTTCTTTTATTTGATTTTGGTATAGTAACTTCCGGTGGCTGAGTTTCTTTAAGTGAGTTTGACGCAACTTCTGATGCTTTTTATTGAAGTAAATTTGAAGCTGCTTCGTTTGGTGTATCCATCTGAAAGGTAGAAAATACGATAAAATATCTAGAACAAATATAAATATGTACGTATTTCACAAAGCAACTTCAATGACTGCACGGTTGGCGTAGTGGTTTAAGCAGCCGCCTCACCGCTTGACACTGCGCCGAAGTGTTGTGGGTTCGATCCCCACACGAGACAACACTTTGTGAGACACATAAATTGTTGTTTCGAGTCTGGGTGTTCATTGTGTCCGTTAGTTGTATGTTTGTAAAGTCCCCCGCGACACAGCATTTAGTCCTAATGCGGGAGTTGTCTTTTTAAACAAAAATTAAGAGTTTATGTCGGTTACGTGAATTCCACCAAACTATATCTGTAGGTATGTATCACCAAAAATAATTTTAATGGAACTACACTGTTAAACAATAGAATTTTCCTCAGCATATTGAATTGATTCTTAATATTAAATGTGTATTCGTTTGAACATCTTTCATATTAAAACTTAAATCAGACAACTGTGATAATGATAGTTATAAAATAATATTAGGCAGTTTCATAATATGCGTGTTGTTACTAACCATTCGAGGCAAAAACAGCGTAGGTACTGCACTACTCATTAGTCGCCGCTTGTTGTTTTTCATCAAAAAACAATCCTCAGCGAAATGTTTTGAGCACATGACGCTATATTTTGAAGGAAACCAATTTTCTCTTTTAGTTAGGTTTATCCATATGTTTTTCATACTACCGTCTTTTGGAAAACTGTAGGAAAAAAACATTCACTTTATATAAAACAGCATTGTTATCATAGTTATCCAAAAATCATACACGAAAAGAATAATTATTATTAACTAGCTGTCCCGACAGATCTTTTTCTGCTTTATTTCTCTAAAACAAATAATTTTACGTTTTGACGTGACAACGTCTTATAAATTGGTTTGCCGGGTGACACTTCAAGAAACGTTATGCGCTCACAATGAGAGCGAGTGAGAGGCACGCGTCCCGCCTAAGAGCGAGAGAGACAGACATAAAAAGTGAAAGGCACGCGTCTTTCATCCTTCTTCCTACTATACGAATGAATATTCACATTAAAATTATTTTACCACTCAAAGTCGTTGTCACGTAAAACTTTCGCCCGTATACCGACTTTACAGGCAACCAATTTTTTTTTTTCTCTCCATAAGAACCTTCCTCAGACTTCATCAAACACAACAAAAAGAAATCAGCTAAATCGGTTCAGCCGTTCAAGAGTTTTGCGCTTAGCAACACATTTGGCGATTCATTGTTATTTATATAGATAACATTACAAAGTATTACTAATACTAGTAAATAACAAACTCTTTATTATGTCTATATCTATCTAAGAATGCTAAAAAACTTTATGTTAATACAATAATCATTTTGTGGGAAATTATCGAGTATGCAAAATAAATGCACCGCACCGCACTAGTCATTGGCGCCACGAGGCTAATTACGATAAAGAGAGATTGACATACATTTTTACAGTAAGTGCAAAAAGGACAGGGAATGACGCTTGCCGCACATGTCCAGTTTAACTTGAACCACGTCACTTTTTTTTTTTTTAAATATATTGGTAGTTAATATAAAAAAAAATAAGTTACCGATGAAAAGTAATATTATTTTTTTTAGCACTACATATTTTACTATTGTTTCCGCACCATTTAACGGCACAACAGGACATGATGCCTTAAATTGAGGTCTCGTAAACTTTAAATGTCAGCCGTCTCTTTGGTTCCAGTTTTTGGTCAATACTGGCAGATTGGCAGATATCAAAAGTGTTGTGATATATATCAGTGATAAGTCACTGACTCGTTGACAGAATCGGGTCGCAGCCACAGAATAAAAAATAGTACTAACGTACAGAAAATTCACTTGTCAAACCAATTTATTGAATTTGCGACTCTTGCTACTAAGCAACAAAGTGCAATTCAACTCGCATAAGCACTCAGTGCCTAATGCGATATTAACCTAACCGTTCCCTTTCTTTTCTAACACATAACGCTGTCACTGTCTGGCGCGGAGTGGCGCGCTAGGGTTGTTGACTTGCCGCTGCAACTATAATATTTATTCATCGTCTATCTACCTACTTGACCACGTACCTAATAATAAATAATTATCATTTAAGTATCCTATCCCACTATTTGAGCTCGTAGAACAAATACCACAAAAATTCTGGTTGTTTACATTTTTACTATACTGATTCTTAGTTATTTCCTAAACGCGTGGACCGATTTACATGATTCAAACAGATAAAATGGTTTTTGAACTAGATCTTTAATTTGACACCATAATCGTTAAGATATCTCAACAAACAAAAAATCAAATTTTCAAGTTGCTCTCGTAATATAAATAAAATCAAATCAAATTTTCAAGTCGCTTTCGACACAGTTAATTGAGCAATACTTTGCATTAGACTTGTGATGATACATTTTTGTTGTTAAAGGCTTTTAGGTATATAATTTGAACAGTGTATGAACACGGCGCGTGAGAATACGGAGCGGTCGCACTCGTTGCGTTGCGTGACGTCTAATGTGAGCGGCGCGCGGCAACCCACTAAATCCAACCACGTCGACGTGGTCGGCCGAGGTACTTGTAAGTTTGTACCTAAAATGCGAAGTGCGCCAGGCCTGTCGCAGCTTATATTAGGTACGTCTCTATAGGTTATGTGCTCGTAGCGCGGGGCCAGTGTTGCCAGATCAATTTTTTTTAAATCCGTAGGTCTACGCCCAAAAATCCGTAGATGTCCGTAGACTGCCTCTATAAAAATCCGTAGATCTACGGACATTTTTTATAGATGATTACTTAGATGGAATAACCTAAAGCCAAATTCCTTGTTGGTAAAGAAATTGAAAAAAAATCCTACCATGATTTTATATTCGGCAACAAGAAAACAACACGGACTCGTCGTAGTTAGTCAACCCAACCAAAAGAAAATATTTTTCTAAACCTAAGGGCCTGTGCAGACCACGTTTTTTAAACGCGCCGTCGACGCGCGTTTGTAGTGATACAGACGCGATACGCACGCAAGTCAGATGCAGCCTGTAGACTTTTGTGGGATAGAGGCGCGCCGTTTTTCGTCGACGCGCGTTTTAGAACGCGCGTCGACGAAAAACGTGGTTTGCACCGGCCCTAAGTTGACATTGACAATGACAGACAAATGACAATCGTCTTCATTTCGTTTGTTATTCCTATATCGATGATTCCGTTTTACGTTAGTCGCTATAATCAACTAAATAGTGTTCTTTGGACTTATCTATGGTATGATGTAGGTATTGTATTAAGCTCAAATTATCAAGGCGCACGCAAACTGTTCGGACGCGACTTACTGTCGCGACAGTAAGTCGCGACACATAGTGTGCACACCCTTTCGGACGCGGCTTTCTGTCGCGTCCGCGTCCGATCCAACCATAGACACGCCATGCTGGCTATGGAATACACTAAGGCTAGGTAGGAGCATATTTTTCTTAATTTAGGGCACTAGCAGTTAGCACTATTAGATTATATTATTGGTAGATCTTGAAGGAAAGCAGAACAGTTGAATTGAAAGTGAATTTAACATTTTTTGACTATATTCGGTATAAAATCAATATTAAGGCCGTACCATGGACAATATACGGATGACAGTAAACGTCCGCGGACATTTGCTGTCATTTTCCCAGATTGCTATCGGACGTCTGAACCATAGATTTATTAACAAGAATCAGATGTAGCGTATTCGTCCAACTAAGCGTGGCACGTTGACAGCTATGTGTGCGTGACCTTTGGCGACTGGCACTGTACGAACACGCGCGTCTATGTGTGTGAAAAGTTGCCAGATTATGAATAATCTCCCAGTATTTTGCATATAGTTATGTAATATTCTTATATTCATTTGCGGTTTTGAAGAATTTACCATGGATTTAATTAATGCTTTTATAAATACATTTCTTAAATGTAGTTACCGAGTTAAGTTTTAACTACTTCGTAAATCTGTATATATAAAATCCTTGCGTTACTGACTGACTGACAGACAAGCTACAGCCTAAACTACTCGGCGCATGAAGCTGAAATTTAGCATGTATGTTTCTTGGGAACCGTAGGGGTGCACCAAGACGGGATTTCTCGAAATTCCCACGGGATCGGGCAAAACGAGAAATAAGAAAATATGTGCGTGCGAAGCCGCTGGCGTCGATTAGTTGAGAAATAAATAGTATGTATGTACACACGGCACCAAGTCAAGCTAAACAGTTGCTGTACGATTTTGATACTTATTCCCTACGCCATAAGTATGTATGTACACACGGCACCAAGTCAAGCTAAACAGTTGCTGTACGATTTTGATACTTATTCCCTACGCCATTAGTATGTATGTACACAGGGCGCCAAGTCAAGCTAAACAGTTGCTGTACGATTTTGATACTTATTCCCTACGCCATAAGTATGTATGTACACACGGCGCCAAGTCAAGCTAAACATTTGCTGTACGAGTTTGATACTTATTCTTTACGCCATAAGAACGGTGCAAAGGTCAAAGTTTATAAGCTTGACGAGTAGCAGGGTGTACACAAATATTTGGATCGTTTGGGGATCGAACTCAAAACAATATTATGTAAGGTATACTAATGGAAATTGAAATTCTATTACTATATTTATGAGAAAGAAGATATATCTACAGTATACTTTTATAATACGGTAATGTATTTTTCATTAACATGACAATCATTATCACATAATCAATTGACAAGTGCATTTTCCCTAATTCAGGCAGAACGGCGTCGACAAAAACTGGCAACACTTACATATTTCTTGCACAAATACGAATTTTATAGAAATTAAATTAGGAAACAGTCAAATTATCAATAGTTACCTGTGAAAAGATATTCCATTTTCCTGTTTTTGTTTTTAGGAACAACTTTTACAGTGTTTAAAGAACACAAGACGGCATTTTGAGAATTTAAAAGTTGACGTGATCGTGACGCGTGAACTGTACGATGCTTCGTAGCGCACTGAGACGAGTTTGTATTCGCTTTTCAATTTTGTATTTGCTTTAGTGGCCGCACGCAACTGTGCCGTGCGTTACATCTGATACTTCTCATATCTGTGGTCTGAACGCTCAAGGTCACGTCCGCGACAGACGTCCGATAGTGTGCACACTTGAATGGATTTTCCTTGTCCAGATACCCTTCTGTCGCGACAGTAAGTCGCGACCGTAAGTCGCGACAGATAGTTTGTGCGGGCCTTTATAGAAACGCAGGTCGCAGGACTACTTTTTTGTTGCTGACTGCTTATTTTCAATATGTATACTATTGTTTGCGTCGGGTGAATGAAATTGAACAAAAATCCGTAGATTTGCTAGAAAAATCCGTAGGTCCGTTGACAAGACCAAAAATCCGTAGATCTACGAACAAATCCGTAGATCTACGAACAAATCCGTAGATCTGGCAACGCTGCGCGAGGCAAACCATTTGCTGTAATTACACTAGCCACGCACACAAACGCAGTACACTAGTAAACAAACAATAAGTTTAACAAAAATACGTCGTCGTGTGTAGTTCAACTGTGCAAAAACAATTCAAAAGTGAAAATAATACTGAAAGAATATCATTGTACAAGTAAGTATTTAGATAACAGCAGTTTTGTAATATATGTTATGTCATTGGTAAATATTTTGAGGTTATTGCGGCTGAAACCATCTTGGTCCTAGCCATAAACAAAACCAAAGTAACGACTGGAGAATGTTGCCAGTAATTAATTTACTAAATTGGTAGGCAGGCTCTTTAAACATAAGATTTAGAACAGTATTAAGTATTTGTTTATTTAACTATTTTAATGTGTTCAAATCATTGTCCACTTGTTATCTTTGCAAAATTATTTAAACTTTCTCGGACCTGATACATGCATAGCACAGCCGCTATAGTTTTACTATTTGTTGTACAAAGTGTTTACTCATTTATTTATTTTTATTAAAGGTCATGTTACCAATACTGGTGAATAACATAAGATTATTCTAAAAGTTAAGCGATTTCAATAAGTGTCATCAGTTTTTGACAGTTCCTTCTTACACTTCTAGATCCGAAACTAAGAGAATAACTAAATTACTGTATTTATATTGAGATATATTTATGATTCTATTATTTTTCACAACCCATTTGGTTAATACAACTTTTATTTAAAAAATAAAATAAGTATTTGATATTTCGTATGGATATTTCAAATGAAAACATATTCGTTGGCTAGTAATAATAATAAAATGTAGTTTTTGTAATTTAACTAACGGCCATTTTCAATATTCGATCCATACAGGGATTTTGAGATTCGAGATTCGTGTTTGACATAATTATTTTGTATAAAGCTTATGTCAAAAACGAATCTAAAATCTACAAATCTTTCTATAGATCTAATATTGAATTTCATAGTAAAATTAGTATATCACACATATAGACACACACAAGCTACTCATACCGAAACAAAGAGTAAATGAATTTAGCAAGAATGTTTACTGTATGGCAATACGTATTTACAATAAATTGCCAAATAGTTTAAAGGAAATTGATACTTTTTAACGAAAATTATTTATACTGTTATTAAATAAATGTTTTGACGTGACAACGTCTTATAAATTGGTTTGCCGGGTGACACTTCAAGAAACTGCGTTACGCTCCGCTCACGTTATGCGCTCACAATGAGAGCGAGTGAGAGGCACGCGTCCCGCCTAAGAGCGAGAGAGACAGACATAAAAAGTGAAAGGCACGCGTCTTTCATCCTTCTTCCTACTATACGAATGAATATTCACATTAAAATTATTTTACCACTCAAAGTCGTTGTCACGTAAAACTTTCGCCCGTATACCTACCGACTTTACAGGCAACCAATTTTTTAGTCAATTACCTAATGCATTCTTGGACGACAATAAATTGTGACATATTTATAAGTTATAACTGCATGGAATTTTAAAATGAATTGTTATTAGATATTATTATTAAACTTATAAACTGACAATTTAATTGTATACATGCTACTAACAAAAAATATCAATATTTTTATGCCAGATAATGGTAGAATATGGCTTGAATGTAATGTCAAACACTAACATTATACCCATATTCCGACGAATAAATTTTTATCATTATCACTATCGCGATAGAATCTGTAAACCGTACTTAGATTTCAATGAGAAACATACATATATGGGTTGAGCTACACCTATCAGCACCGCATCGCACTTTCCTATGCTGCTATCCCTTTTTGTCACTTAGGACCGTCATTTACTAGAGCGAGAAAGAGAGAGGGAACACAATTGCCTTTTCGATTCCGCGGCGTGCTGAAGCGTTCCCTCTCTCTTTCTCGCTCTTGTAAATGACGGTCAGTCCTATAGACTTACTTAGACTATATATTATATTATATGTAAATAGACGGAGGAATCCCATCACTCAAAGGTCTGACATGGTGGGCCGCGGTGGGCCCCATTACCAGTCAAAATTTAATTGAACTTCATTTGAAACTTTGATAGGTACTTCGTTCATATACATTTTGATTTATTCGTATAAAGATTGTGACGCATAAACATAGTGAAGTTATAACTTTATCGATACTTTTATTTTACAGACTAGCTTCGGCCCACGTATTCGCCGATGTGTGTGACAGTTATTGCAAAAAAAACGAAGCCTTTGCACTATTGTGATGTAGAAGCTATACTGCAATATTTCTTTGAAATGTAGTATTGACTGTATTGACATTTCAGCCAAGAATTTGGCTAATAAACGTGTTGCCCCTATACAGCAACAAAATGACATTTATAATGATTCAGCCAATATTTTGGCTACACAGTCTGACATTCCTATTAATTTAAATTAAATATTTCGACAATAGAGAATACCTCTTGCAATAACACTTTCATTAATAATGGGCTGGTATGTACGAATAAGCCCAATTCAACTAATAATACATTTAGAAATTCGCAAGTATTAAAACTGGTACATCAAAATATACAAGGTATGTCAAATAAAGATTTAGAAGTGGAGTTGTTCATGAACGGTGAATGCGTTGATGTTTGGTGTATAACAGAACATTGGCTTAAAGATCACCAGTTCATGTGCAATTTTAATAACCATCTAGTTGGTAGTTCATTCAGCAGACAAAATGCAATACATGGTGGATCGTTGATTTTAGTTAACAAGCTGCTTAAATTTAAGAATCGTAGTGACATTGTTAGTTTCTCTGTTGAACGGACAGTTGAAATAGCCTGTGTGGAGTTGGACCAACTTGTTGTGTTGAGTGTGTATAGGCCACCATCGTCCTTCTATGATAACTTTGAAAGTGTCATGGATGATGTGTTACGGAAGCTATGCCAACAAAATAAATCTAGAATAGTAGGTGGCGATTTTAATATTAATTTACTCGAAGATTCCCTGAATTGCCACAAAATTAAGAATTTGTTCAAATCATATAATCTTGCATGCTTATTTTTGGAACCCACCAGGATAACTTCCACGACATCTACTTGTATAGACAATATATTTACAAATATTGTACCAGTTACAAAGCAAATAATTAACAAATTAACATCAGATCATTTTGGACAATCTATAACATTTGCTATGCAGTCTAAAAAAGTAGGTAGAAAGGAATTGAATGTGGTGCCAAAAACTTTGCGTCGTCTGGAGGGACTTAAGGATAAACTCACAAGTACACTACCATACTTATGCTATAATAACGATCCCAATAAGTTGTACAATTCTTTCTTTGACATGTACTGTACTATATTCAGTTCTATCTTTGTCCCTAAGAGGATCTCAGTTGCTGGTACTACATCCTTCAGTGAATGGGCAACCACTGGAATTTATAAAAGTAGAAATAAGCTTTACGAATTATATGAACAGAAAGTAATTAATAAAAATGATGAAAAATTTTGTCAATACGTAAGAAATTATTCTAAGTTATTTAAAAAGATTTGTCGTGAAGCTAAGACACTTTATTTAAAATCAAAAATTAAAAACAGTGACAATAAAATAAAAGCAACGTGGGATATTATAAACAATGAGACTGGAAGGGTCAAGATTAAAAGTAACAATTACACGCTTCAAGTAAATAAAAAGATAATAAAATCAGATTTTGAGGTTGCCACAGCATTTGAAAATTTCTTCACAGACATTCCAGTCTCAACCACTAAATCCCTGAACTCATCCCCCAATGACGCCGAATCTCTATTAAAACAAAATGTCAATAGGTGTAACATTGAATTTAGATTTAGTTATGTCACTGACAAAGATATTGTAAAAACTTTTAATACTCTTAATTTGAAGAAGACTAGTGATCTTTGGGGCAATTCTGTTGTGATTACGAAATCCATAATCAACACAGTAGCACCTGAACTGGCAATAATTTTCAATAGATGCATTGACTGTGGTGTGTTTCCTGATCAAATGAAAAGTAGTAAAGTAATTCCGTTATTTAAATCAGGTAGCACATCTGACCCCACAAATTATAGGCCAATATCTGTGCTACCCACGTTTAGTAAAATTTTTGAAAAATTAATTCTAGGCCAGCTTCAAAGTCATTTTAATAACAATAAGCTGTTACATGAAAAACAATTTGGTTTTACTAGGGGTCGCTCAACTACCGATGCTGGAGTTGAGCTTTTAGATAGTATTTTTGATGCCTGGGAGGAGTCGCATGATGCTCTAGGAGTCTTTTGTGACTTATCTAAGGCTTTTGATTGCGTTTTTCATGAAACATTGATCAGGAAATTACATTACTATGGAGTTAAGAACACTGCTTTGGATCTCCTAACATCATATTTGAGTAATAGGATACAGAGAGTTGAGGTAAATGGAAAAGTTTCTATGGGTTCAGTGGTCACGATGGGAGTGCCGCAAGGTTCAATTCTTGGTCCATTCCTTTTCCTTGTATATATTAATGATTTGCCATATATTATGCAAAATAATGAAGAGATAGTGTTATTTGCTGATGACACATCACTTATCTTTAAACTTAGACGAGAACAATCAAATAATGACGATGTAAATAACGCTCTCTCTAAAGTAGTTCAATGGTTTACTGCTAACAATTTACTGTTAAATGAAAGAAAAACAAAATGTATACGATTTTCAAGACCGAATGTAAAACAAGTTAAACCTAACATATGTTTAAA
Organism: Euclidia mi; assembly: GCA_944739405.2. Lineage (NCBI taxonomy): Eukaryota > Metazoa > Arthropoda > Insecta > Lepidoptera > Erebidae > Euclidia > Euclidia mi. Next base: position 30,361,112 of record OX123201.2, on the reverse strand, counting down.
TGGAGAAGAGTTGGATCTTATAGATAACACCGTATTCTTAGGCATAACCTTAGATTCTAGGCTACAGTGGGGCCCACATATAGGTCAGTTGTCGAATAGACTTAGCTCTGCAGCGTACGCGGTTTATAAAATTCGTCAGTTAACTGATATAGACACAGCCAGATTAGTATATTTTAGTTATTTCCACAGCATAATGTCATATGGAATTTTATTATGGGGCAACGCAGCTGACATTCAAACTGTGTTTGTACTGCAGAAGCGGGCTATTCGTGCAATCTACAGTCTTGGTTCAAGGCATTCACTGAGGGAAAAATTTAAAGAAATTAAGATAATGACTGTCGCATCTCAATACATTTATGAGAACTTGTTATATGTCAGGAAAAATATAAATATGTTTTCTAAATTCAGCGACATTCATAAAATAAATACACGAAACAAAAACAAACTTGTTCTACCTTCAACTAGACTACAAAAAATAAGTAACTCATACAAGTGTCAAAGCATACGTTTTTATAACAAAATTCCAGGTAATATTCAGGAACTAAGTATTAATAAATTCAAAGTATTTATTAAACAGAGCTTGTGTTCAAAAGCTTATTACACAGTTAAAGATTATTTAGCAGACAAAAACGCCTGGAATTGAGTTTAAAAATTATGAATTGACATTAAATTATGAATTGACATTAAATTATGAATTGACATTATGAATTTTGACATTTAGAAATTAGTGACATAATATTTTTATTTACATTTGTAGTACTTGTATCTTTACATTCTAACATTTTTGATTTGACATTTGTAATTTTATTTATTTTGTTTTGACATTGTTATTTTCTTTTGACATTTAAAATTACTTAAGTAATATATTATTATTTTATTTTTAGACATTCTTAAATTGACATTCAATAATATTTTTCGACATTTAAATATATGACATTTTATTGTTTAAATTTGTATAATTTTACATATTGTTTACAACATGTATTTTACTATGTATTAGCATGTAAAGTTGTGAGTACGATGTGGGCATTATTAAACATATAAGCAAATAGTTGTGGCAACCTGTCTGATGGCTTAGGCTGACATGCTTATGCATACACCTTCTGATGGCGTGGAGGCATAGTGATACAGATCGTGCTGGCTCCCTCAATCAAGGTTGAGCCGTACGATTGCTGTTGAATGCGGGCCATCAGTGGGCCGAGTCAGTCAAAAGCGTCAGATGATTTCCTGCATTGTACTTGCATACTAAACCCTTTTTTTTGTCTGGACTTTAAAAGATCAAGAAAAGACTAAAGAAATTGAAGTGACAAAAAAAATAATGACTCTGAGTTTGTTTCGGCTTTTCTTCTCAAGAAGTCATTTAGCTAGGAAAAGCCGGCCTCATCTAGAATAGGGTTTTGACATGTATAAGTGTTGTAAACAACCAAAATGCAGAAATAAATATGTCTTTATGTCTTTTATGTCTTTAAAAATAAGTATACTTGAATATAATTATACAGGGTGTTTGGAGGGTGAGTAGCCATAGGAAAATGGTCGATAGGTGATGGTGTTGGCTACGTGTTGCGCCTACTTAAATAACATTTTGCCTTAAGTTTAATGAGTAATTTTTTTTCTATTTTTCTAGAAAATCTCCATTTTCGTGTAAAAAAACTTTAATTATTTTTTTAATAACCGCTGAAATGTTAAAAAAATAATGTCATTTGTTAGTGTAGTCTTACCTTATTCAGCTTTAATCATAATTTCATACAAATAATTCAAAAAGAAATAACAGTGAAGTATCAAACTTTCATAAATAAAAAAAAACATCCTTATGTCAACTTCACATGGTAAAACAAAAAAAAAACTTTCGGTGTATGGCATTTACAAATGTCTCAAGAAAAGTGTTTTCATCGATCATCACAAACTTTCGTGTTTATAAAAGTTCAAATAAAACCATCTGCTGCTAACAACTAAGTTTAAGCTTGTGTAATAAAATGCAAGACTTCACATGTAAATCGATACGATTAACTGTACTGAGTAGTCATTGACTACTTTTTTGCAGTGGCGACAGATTGCCGGACTAATAGGAAGGACAAGTATGCCAATCTTAAAACGATAAATTCCATGATGCTAATCGTGTGAGTCATTATGATGATTAAATAATCGTAGCCATGATAAACCTGTCGTCATGCAAATGACCAGTAGACTGCTGTGAACCCTTAAAATATTTGTTAATACTAAAAACTGTATCTAGTCAAATGATACCGAAAGTCAATTTTGATCCTTATCCATGTAACGTATGTTCGGTACTTACCGCGTTGCGTCACAGTACCGCCCATACGCTCGGCCAATCAGAGAAAGCCATCGTCCGCACTCGCAAAGCCTGACCAAATATGGTCATAAACGGACTCTCAGCCTGATGGAGGGCCCGGTATATAAAGGGGCCGACAGAGAGGCCGGCACCGCTACTCTACACTAACCTACTACCGCTACTAAATTCTATACCGCTATATCTATAATTATACTACTTCATACGTGTATCCTGGTCCCAGCTGTGGGTTCCAGGTTCACCTTAAGACTCCGGCTACGCTCCTAGACCGCTACACTTTCCTGCATCGCCTTCGGCGTCACCTCTGCCGAAGAGTCTGGCCTGCCCTGCTCATCGTACTCGCACCGCCGGCGTCTGCCAGCTGAACCAACGGCCTGCGAGGATCTACCGCTACGCGCAGCCTTCGAGCAGCCTGCCTGCACACTACCGGAGGGAACAGCGTGGGAGACTGCAGCCCTTAGTGTTCAGGCCAGTGTCGTGTTGTTGGTCGGTCATACTCGTGGCAAGGGAAGTGAGACAATACTCGGAAATAAACGCATCTAGAACCCTACTGCGTTTTACTACCAGAACCCGTTACAGTGGCGCCCAACGTGGGTTATTGTCTCGCTTTCCGTGCTCGAGTTCTCATCTAGCAGGTCTCCATCATTGTAAGCGAGGAGGTGCGGCTACAGCGAACCGGTACGTATTGTTGTACTAATTGCCTACCTTTTAGTGTAACTACCTACTACGTACTAGTTCGCAAATTTGAATCTAACGTTTTTCTAATTAGTCCTAACGGTCGAACTTTTACGCCTAATCGTAAAGTAGGCCATTTGTAAGGGCGGAACGCGTGCGCACTAAGTGTAGTGTATAGTATATACTTACGCAGTTTATTTATTCATACACAATGGGCTCACACCCCATAAAATACTTCCTTTTAAATAAGAACGAGTTAGCTTACGAGGTCGCGATTAGAGGTGAGGAGCCGGCTACCTCTGTCCTAGGTCTGCGGAAGCAGCTCCCTAAATTACTGGAAGCCATTCCAAATGATGACATTTTGGAGTCGGGTCTAGCCATAGCGGTGGACTTCAAGGGCGCTAGCGAGGCCGTCTCTGAGCTGGCCAAGCGACTAAATTTGTTATCTGTTTCTTACGACGCGAACCTAGCTAGGAGGTCTACCGCACTGCACAACCACATTTTCCATAGACTCCGTAGGATGGAACGTCCTACGGCGTATTCAAAACGAATAACCGAATTGTGCAGCCGGTTCGACAAGCTCTCGGCGGAGCTGTCCGCCATTGAGCAATCAGCTGTTCGCTCAGCTGATGCTGTGGCAGAGGTCCAACCTGAGCCGTCTACTTCGACGTAGGCAGGGTTAGCCCCAGTATTGCATTGCGAGCATTTGAGAGTTAGCGAACTGTCTAAGCTAAAATACGACGGTACGGGATGCGTCCGAGCGTTCCTACAACGCGTAACCGAATTCCAAACCGCGCGTAATCTACCTTCCACTAAAATTTTATCATATGCCTCCGAAATATTCACCGGTAACGCACTTCACTGGTACCGCGGCCTAAAAGAATATTTCACTACATGGGAAGAACTCACCACTAAATTAATAGACGATTTCACACCGTACGATTATGACTACCGGTTATTAAATGAAATCCGCCGACGTACTCAAGGTGCTACCGAAACTATAATAATTTATCTCTCGATAATGAATCAGCTGTTCGCTAGGCTGTCACCGTCAAAGCGATTGTCCGAACGCGAAAAGTTAGACATCCTATTGCATAACATACGTCCATGCTACTCACTAGTGCTAGCTCCGTCAATATCTTCAATAGACAGTATAGCAACACTGCAGACGTAATGTTTAAACTACGAACGGATGAAATGTTTGAACTCTCAATTCCGCGAACCGTATTATAATAACGACACGTTGGCACCAGACCTAGCTTACAGTCACAAACCTAATAACCGAGCGCGTAATAATTCCTACAATAATTATCCCGTTGCTACTATAGGGGGTACGTCCGAATACACTGAGAACAACGAACCTAGCAAACCTAAGTCTGAACCTAGCTCTGTCGCTCTAGTCACGTCCAAGTACTGCCCGCGCTGCCGTATCAATGATCACAGTTTGAATGAGTGCAAACGCGATCGGTTTGCAATTTGCTTCAAGTGCGGCTGTAGGGATGTGACATTCCCTAACTGCCCGAACTGTAAATCGACGAAACCAAAAAACTAGTTGGTCAGGATCGGGGCGTGTCAAAATCTAAATTAGGTTCTACAACCTATTTTCAATTCAATTCAATTCTTTATTCAATAACAATTTTTACATTGTGTTTGAATATTTGCAACAATACAAAAAATACAATGAATAAAATAATTAAAAATTAAATGATCGCTGATAAATAAAAATGGTAAGTGGTATATCTGAATATAGAAATAAATACTTAATAGTCGATAAAATTCATGAAATAAGTACCCATATCATGAGCATGTCTTCAACATGTGATTCTTACAATAATTAAATGTCAAGTAGAAAAGAAATAGAAAATAGATATGTCAAATAAAAAAAAAATATAAATTGCATAAAATGTCAACACCTAAAATGTCAATAAATACACATGTCATGTTACAAATTTTAGGGACTTACTCAATACTCAATACTCAATATATTTAATGCTTTCCACAGTGTTCCACTCATTTTGTTGTAGCTTATTAATAACCCAATTGTCAATTACAATGTTATTTATATGTATGTACATTTTATAATTCATATGTTAAAGATCATTTACAGAGTACAAACACCTTTCCAAAAGAAACTCTTTCAGTTTTGCCTTGAAGTTACTTTTATATAAAATACTCTTTAATTCTAGTGGCAGTTTATTGAATAATTTTATTGATCTATAGAAGGAAGTATGTTTTATTATGTCAAGATGTGGCACTTGTTTGGTCACAAAATCCATTCTTCTAGTTGCCTCCCTTTGTAGTTTCTCTCCTTCCGATTCGTATTCGTGCGCATATTTAGCAAAATTAGTGAGTAATACTAAAATATATAAGCTTGGCACTGTGAGAATCTTAAGGTTTTCAAAGTAAGTTTTACATGAAACTTCTTGTCTGATCGAGACTATGGTTCGGATAGCTCTTTTTTGCAAGATGAACGCTCTTTGAATATTATAAACATAGCTACCTCCCCAGCATAAAATACTATATCTCAACTTAGATTCAACCAACGCGTAATACACCATTTTGAGATAATCCAAATGTACCTCACTACGAAGACTTCTCAAGACATAGCAAGCTGAACTTATGGCTGATTCCAGATTGGAGAGTTCATGTTTCCAATTCAGTGATTCATCAACATGAACTCCAAGAAATTTAACTACTTTTACAGTAGTGACCGGCTCACCATTTAGGATGCATTTTAAATCATCTTTATTTTTGGCAGTAGATTTAAATAGCATCACATTGGTTTTACTAGGATTCAGTTTCAGATTATTTACCGTAAACCAATTGTGAAAAATATTAAGTGCCTCATTAACTTTTGAGTTGAGATTGTTCATATCATTAGCTGCGACTATAGCGTTAGTGTCATCGGCAAACACTACTAATCGTATATTATCGTCAGAAATTTTACTAACATAATCAATGAGATCATTAATAAAAGTAATGAAGAACAATGGGCCCAATATTGAACCTTGGGGTACACCAGTTTGAATTAGTACCAATTTAGACCTAAAAGAACGCTCAATACCAATATCTGAATTATTATCATGCTCATAATTTACCGCTTGAATTTCAACATACATTCTCCTATTTTTAAGATACGATGCGAGTAACTGCATCGCACTTCCTCTAACACCATAGTGTTCCAGTTTTTTCAGTAATAGCCCATGGTTCACGGTGTCAAACGCGGAACTTAAATCTAAGAAAAGCCCGGCAACTTTTTTCTTAAGATTCATTTCCGTAGTAACGTCCCTGATTAGCTTATCAATTGCATCTTGCGTGCCTACGTTTTTCTGGAATCCGAATTGTCTCCTATTGAGTACTTTATTCACGAATAAGTGTCTAGTTAATCTAACTTTAATTAATTTTTCAAAAATTTTTGATAACGTGGGTAGTAAAGAAATAGGCCTATACATTTTAGGATCCAGTTTTGAACCTTTTTTATGGACCGGAATAATTTTCGCTATTTTAAACTGGTCTGGAAATATACCTTGTTGAAAGCATCTGTTGTAAAAATAACTAAAAGGTTCTGACAGTAAATCAACATTGTCCTTGATTACTGATATTGGTAGCTCATCGTAGCCACAAGAGGTTTTATTTGCCATTTTGATTACCAGACTTTTTATTTCATTAGGCGTAACAGGATCCCATATAATTTCATTTTCAACTTTATTAGTACACATTTTTAGAATGTCGATTGCAGTTTGCGAGTATCCAGAGCTAACATTAAAATTCAGGCCAAATTGTTCAGCAAAGACATTGGCTACATCCGAAGGATTGGTTACTATATTATCACCGGATTTTAAAATAAATCGGTCCCTTGAACATTGGCTTTTGTTTCTGTGGCTATTTACTATTTTCCAAAAATTCCTTGAATCATTTTTAAATCTTAATATCTGACTCTGTATGGCCAATTTCTTAGCCATTTTTATCACCTTTTTATATAAAGCAATATAGCTTTTGGTATAATTTCGTACACTACCATCATTTGCATTAGATTTACCTGTCACTAAAATGCGTTTCATCCTGCTAGATACCTTTACACCCTTAGTAATCCAACGTAAGTTTAACCCATTTTGTCGAATCAGTTTCTTTCGTTTCCTAAATATATTTTTAAAAATTGTGTCAAATTGTTTTATAAACGTATTGACACCCATATTTTTCCAGTCTCGATCAGCTATCATCTGCCTAAAAATGATCTTATTCGAGCGACTAAAAGATCTTTTCATTGTATAATAAGCTACCATATTTTTATTAAACTTTTTACATTTAAATTTCATACTACAAATTAGCGCAGCATGCCCATCAGCTAGTCCATTATGGTCAATATTGTGCAGTAATAAGTCATTGGAGAAATTACAGAAAATGTTATCAATGCAGGATGCAGACTCGTTACGAATAAATGTAATTTGGTCAATAAATGGTCTAAAATTGTAAGATGTCAATAAGTTAGTCAAATCATTTCTTTTTTTACTTTCCGTCAATAGATCAATATTGAAATCACCACAAATGCAGGCATTTCGATTAAAAAGGTGTTCAAGTAATTTTTCTAGCATGATAAAAAACTGGTCCACATTTTTGTCATAAGGACTTCTATAACAACAACATAATTATAATAACTCCCGTTAATACATCCTTGACACCACAAATCTCAAAGCTATCCATATTGTACATTTTTTTTATTGCCGGCAATTCTACGTATTCTCTATCGTTATGTGCCAATATTAGAGTACCTCCCCTAGTCTTGTTTATCCTAGTGTTGTAAGAAACTATTTTATATTGATTTAAATTAAATAATGCTATTTGTTTAGAATTAAGAAAATGCTCGCTTATGCACAAATAGTGTAACTCTTTGTCATGATTATGAATATAAATCTCTAGTTCGTCTTTTTTGTTTGATATTCCACACAAATTCTGATGAAATATTCAATTGTTCAAGAAATTCAGTAATCGGTAAATTTATTTGCTTATTTGGCTCTAATGGTAATGTGTCAGCGAAAAAAACCATCAATACTATCCACCCCAGCATCAGTGACTTTATTGCAATCACAATTTGAAGACTTATCCGAATGCACATTCGACAACAAGTTATCACACATATCTGTTTGAGTACTAACATTTGTATACTGTTTACATAAAGACTTCCGCACATATGAAATATAATTGTTCTTATAAGTAATATGAAGTATCTCTTTTAACAAAGTTCGACTAAGGTAAAGATTGAAATAGTTGTGACGAGGTACAAATCTGTTATAATTCATGTCAACAAACAAAACATTTGAATAATTATTACAAATAAATTTCAGCTCATAATTTAGTTTTATTTCATTGAGATATTTATTACGAGGTACTTCACTAATGATTATATTAGTATTTGTAACATTATACAAAAATGAGTTTAATTCTAATAGAAACTGACGAGGGTTATGATCATTTACCCCCGTCAGTAATATCAGGTAATCATTCGTAGTTAACTTAGATATTTCATGTGAATTGCTTCTTAAAAGGTCACGGGCTGTTGCTCCCGATTTCCAACACGAGAAAACATCATAATTCGACCCTAAAAGCCCTTCTAACCTGTCACGGAGTCCTCTCCCCTGTTGATCAGCAATTATAAAAATTTTGTTTTTATTCGTTGTGGTCGTCAATTATGGATTGCATTATCAGTTTTATTTTGATCAGATTTCTCATTCAGCTTGAGACACTTTGGTAACTCCTCGGTGTTCTTGCATACTATGTCATAACGGTTGTTGCAGTTCTGTACAGGTGACGTAGGTAGATCCACAGTTGTTGGCTCCTGATGTAGTAATTTGTCACCTCTGCTGTTGTCCTCCAAAGAAGTAGTATTTTTGGAGGGACTGAACATACTGCCCTCTGCAGAAATGCGCTCAGTCGCTGTTGTTTGGGAACGTTCACGTTGTTTTGGAATTTGTGGTATTTCTGAAGTTCTCACTTTTTGTTTTTTCTTCACTCTGGGACTATCAGCAGATGTTACCTTCTTGTACGATTTTATTACTTTACTTTGTTGTTCCATATTGGTTTTTAAATATTTATTTTCTAAACAGAGATTCTCAATCTCTTGGTGAGCCGACTGAAGTTGCGTTTCTAATGCTTCTACTTTGTTTTTCAAATCAAAATACAACATACTATCTTCTCTGCTTTGCAAACTTGCCATGGTCATATCAAGTAAAGCAGAATTCGATATTTCATTACAGGAGCTAGTTCTAATCCGTCTTCGAAAAGTCACATTTTCAAGATCCATTTTGAAGAAAAAAAAAATGTAAAAATATAAAACAATTAATAGCAAAAAAAATGTTAAATAAAGTGACTGTTTATTTCTTCTTGGTCTTTGTGTTGTAGATAATATCAACAAAAAGTATATCGTTACTCAGAATCGAACTCGATGCATCACCATCTCTCTATATAGACGGATCGCGTCAACATTCAGCTACCACAGCTCTTGCGTTGTAGATTCAAATTAAGGATTTCGTTAAAGCGCAAGTTCTGAAGATTGATGATATGACTCATGCTGCAAAAATGTTTGCACTGGTCACGATGACATTCATATTTCGAAACAGTTTTGCAATGTTTTAAACACGAATTAAGCATACGATTGTTAATTGGTTTACCGGAGAACACAGGATATTCTTCACATTACACTTTAGTTAACATACACCTTGATTATTGTGGCTTTAAAGTAATAACTTGGTATAATATTAAAAGTATATTTATAATGTTATTTGTCACAAATTTCACAGTTTTAGCACTGAACTACAATAGTACAGTCACTTTGTGTCTATTTGAGAACTTTAATGTCAATTAAACTGCATTTTATTGATGATTACGATTTTTAAACTTTAAAATACACGGAGCTAATGTTTACGTGACGGCAGCGCCACTCAGACTTCGACCAATTTTGACAAAGATGATTGGAGAAATTGGCTAAACACTCTAAAAGTGTATTTCTCAAGTTATTCCGTCGCCTCGATCCTGGATAATAAACCTAAAAATGACCTACGGCCCTATGTTAACGTAACGATTAACAGTTTACCTATTTGTGGATTGCTCGATTCCGGTTCAGCCATTACAATTCTAGGTAACAACTCCCATCTGGAGGTAATTACTAAAACCGGGTTAGAAATACAGCAGTGTCACAACACTAATTCCATTCGGTCCGCGCGTGGAAATATCTTGTTGCCGCGCGGTCTTATCAACTTACCCACTACTTTTAATAATCAAACCCACTTATTGAAAGCTTACATTATTCCAGAAGTTACAAGTAATTTAATTTTAGGCATCGATTTCTGGAAACTATTTAAATTACTGCCTAACCATATCGCATCCGTATGCATGTCTAAAACATTGCCGTGTAGTGTGGTAAGTGAAAATAAGCCGAGTAACACGAACGTATTGCAATCTTTTAGTGAGTTGAGTGAGTCACAACAAAGAACGGCTAAGTTAATTATAAAGCAATACGAGTCGATTTCCACTGAAAAAACCGGTTTATGGTGAACGCACACTTATCCGAGCCGAACGCGTCGAACGCGTCGAACGAAACGAATTTTAGAATTCTTTATATGAAATCACATGAAACCTCGCACACTTGTCCGCGTCGAATCGTCCGAATCTGGAAGAACCTCAGAAATCCTAGAAGAATTCGAATGACGTCATCAGATTCGGCGCGGTTAGTGCGGTCGATTCGTCCGATGCGCTCGCATTCTATTAGTTGGGTTTGACAGAGCAACGCGCGAGTACTATTTCCGCATTGTTTCTTCATCTTCCATTAATAAAGCACTGACAAATAAAAACCTCGTCAAGATCCATCACAATTCACATGTAATAACAGTGCGACAGGCGTAAAGGAAATGGAAACCATTTGTTCGATGCGCTCGATTCTTTCGGCGCGGTCGATTCTTTCGGCGCGGTCGATTCTTGCTAATGTGCGAGGCCTCCTTGACTTCGATTCGTTCGACGCGTTCGGCTCGGATAGGTGTGCGTCCACCTTTAGGACGAACTCACTTAATAGAACATGCAATAGACACTGGCGATTCTGCGCCGATACGCCAAAGATATTATAGGTTACCGCCGGCGAAATTAAAAATAATTATTGACGACTTAGACGAAATGCTTGCATTGGGAGTGGTAGAAAAATGCGAAAGTCCGTGGTCGTCACCGATTTTACTAACACCTAAGAAGGACGGTAAACTAATGTTTTGTTTAGATAGTCGGAAACTTAATTCTATTACTAAAAAAGACGCGTACAAACTACCTTACGTATCCGAAATTTTAGACAACCTTAGGAACGCTAGATATCTAAGTAGTATAGACTTATCTAAGTCCTTTTGGCAGACGCCTCTTCGCGAATGTGATCGTGATAAGACTGCGTTCTATGTGCCCACTAGAGGAACATTTAGATTTGTGACTATGCCGTTTGGTTTAACGAATGCGCCTGCGACACAACAGCGTTTGGTGGCTCACTTGTTTACGAACAGTCCTGAGTTCGAAAACTCTGTATTCGTTTTTTTAGATGATATCGTGCTTATATCGCCATCTTTTAATGCTCATGTGTCACTACTAAATAAAGTATACGAAAAATTAAAATCGGCCAACCTTACCATTAACTTAGAAAAATCTAAATTCTTCCGTGATGAGTTGAAGTACTTGGGCTACGTAGTAAACTCTAAAGGATTACAAGTAGACCCATGTAAGGTGGAAGCCATTCTTCAATATGCTACGCCTAAGAATAAAAAAGAAGTCAAAAGGTTCTTAGGCATTGCATCATGGTATCGGCGATTTATACCTAATTTTAGTACTATTGCCGGTCCTTTGAACAAACTTACCTCTACCGGTAAGAAAGCCGCACCACTTCAGTGGTCGGTGGAGGCTGATGACTCGTTTTGTAAACTAAAACAATTGTTAAGCTCCGCACCAATATTATCGTGTCCCGATTACGAGAAACCTTTTCAAGTTCACACAGATGCGAGTGCGAGCGGCATCGGTGGGTTACTTACACAAGAAATAGATGGCGTGGAACTACCTATCGCTTACATGAGTAGGTCACTAAATGCACAGGAACAAAACTACAGTATAACAGAACGGGAGACAATAGCAGTTCTAACAGCCCTCGAATATTGGCGCTGTTATTTAGATAACGGGTTAAAGTTTATTGTGTATACTGACCATTCCGCACTGAAATGGTTCCTAAACTTGAGCAACCCGACTGGTAGATTAGCTCGGTGGTCGGTTCGTCTGTCAGCCTTCAACTTCGAAATAAAGCATCGGCGCGGTGCGGATAACATTATAGCCGATGCGTTATCACGATCCCTACCTGTAAATATAATTAACGCGAATAATAATAACGTGAATGACCCTAATGTTGACACTGATCAATGGTATTCAGCCACCTACAATGGTTGTTTATCTTCGCCTAATGACTATCCAGACTATTCTATTAAAAATAATAAATTGTATCGTTTGATTAAATCTAGGTGTATGTTACGTAAGGAGTTCGAATGGAAAGAAGTACTACCTTCTTCTGATCGAAATAATGCCATATTAGAGAACCATGCCGAACCCACTTCGGGGCATTTCGGTATATTTAAAACTTACAAGCGCTTAGCACTGCGTTACTATTGGCCCAAAATGCGCGATGACGTAGTTAAGTTCATAAATTCTTGCGACACTTGTATCGCGCACAAACATCAGAACCATGTACCATTGGGAACCATGGGACGACCCAAAGTGTGTTCACGACCCTTCCAAACCATTAGTGTAGATTTGGTGGGGCCACTACCCGTCACAAGAAAACAAAACGCCTACATCTGCGTAGTAACTTGTTGTTTTAGTAAATACTGTCTACTTTTTCCTATCAAGCGCGCAACTGCTGAAATAATAACTAATATTTTGGAAGAAAAAATATTTTTAGTTCATGGTATACCATCTACAATTATATTGGACAATGGTAAACAGTTTGTCAGTGCTACTTTAAAAGCTATGTTGCGCAAGTACAAAATCCCTAATCTTCATTATACTCCTAAATATTCCCCACATGTCAATACGGTCGAACGCTATAATAAAACCATTGGTTCTACCTTAGCGGCGTTTGTAGGAAATAACCAGAGATTATGGGACACTCTCGTACCTAAGGTGCAGTTTGCATTAAATACTGCAGTTAATGAAGTCACGGGCTATACACCTAGTTTTTTAGTCTATGGACGTGAACTAGTTCCATGCGGCTCACACTATGTCGACACAGACGCTGATGATATAGTATACATACCTAGGGACGATTACGCAGAAAACATAGGTCACTTATCAGGCATATTTGACAAAGTTCAGGCACCTCCATTCAAGCTCATGCTAGGAATTCCCAAACGTATAATTTATGCCGTAAACCAGCTGAGTTTAATGTGGGAGACACTGTGTGGAAACGGACTTTTTATCAGAGCGACAAGGATAAGTCCTTCTGTAAGAAACTAGCCCCTAAATTCGTGAAGTGCACAGTGATTAATAAAAAGTCGCCTCTCGTTTACGAGTTGTCGGACGCGTCTGGAAATTCTATTGGGTTTTGGCACATAAAGGACCTAAAACTTATACACTATGGTGCCTAACTATTTGTTACAAACCGTAGAAGAATTTCCCTTCCTTCTCTCTATATGCCGTCTTAGCTTGGACAGTAGCGGACTCATAGACCTAACGCAGCTAGTCGGATTTTCCTTGTTAGCCACGTAAAATCCTCTCCTAAGGCGGGCGGTAACGTATGTCCAGTACTTACCGCGTTGCGTCACAGTACCGCCCATACGCTCGGCCAATCAGAGAAAGCCATCGTCCGCACTCGCAAAGCCTGACCAAATATGGTCATAAACGGACTCTCAGCCTGATGGAGGGCCCGGTATATAAAGGGGCCGACAGAGAGGCCGGCACCGCTACTCTACACTAACCTACTACCGCTACTAAATTCTATACCGCTATATCTATAATTATACTACTTCATACGTGTATCCTGGTCCCAGCTGTGGGTTCCAGGTTCACCTTAAGACTCCGGCTACGCTCCTAGACCGCTACACTTTCCTGCATCGCCTTCGGCGTCACCTCTGCCGAAGAGTCTGGCCTGCCCTGCTCATCGTACTCGCACCGCCGGCGTCTGCCAGCTGAACCAACGGCCTGCGAGGATCTACCGCTACGCGCAGCCTTCGAGCAGCCTGCCTACACACTACCGGAGGGAACAGCGTGGGAGACTGCAGCCCTTAGTGTTCAGGCCAGTGTCGTGTTGTTGGTCGGTCATACTCGTGGCAAGGTAAGTGAGACAATACTCGGAAATAAACGCATCTAGAACCCTACTGCGTTTTACTACCAGAACCCGTTACATCCATTTTAGATAAGGATCAATATTATGCTTATAAAAACCCTTTAACAAATTATGCAATACTAGGGGATACTCGCAGCTATGCTCGCACATATTTTTTTAACGTTATTTTTGCCTGATTCTGTGGTAATTTCGAGAAATTCCTAATTTAGTGCACCCTTACGCTACCCAAGAAACATATACATGACAAATTTCAGCTTCTTGCACACCCAGTAGCTTTGGCTGTGCCACATCTGTCAGTCATTCAGTTACGTAAGGCTTTTGTATATACAGATTTTAGACCAAAAAGTTGTCGTGTTCCTACTTTTTAGGACATTCAAAGGGTAACTTATTATATAGGTTTACGCACCGCACGCAACAGATGCTCTCAAAATTATACTGGCGATATCATGGCGATACAAACATTATCCGCGCCCCTCTAGCGGTGAAATTAAGAAGTTTTACTTATTTTAGACCTAGGCTTCTTTAAGGGCGTAATAAATTTGACCTGTATATATAATATGATTTTGTAATGATTTGAGTTTTTTTTTAATTAACCCAATGACACTGTCTGTGACTTTTTCTATTTTACCCTAAATAAATGTGATTCACTATGTGTGAAATATTTTATTTAAAATTGACTCTGTAGTAAAATTTTATTTCTAATCTGTTATTTAACTCACTTATTACTGCAGCCTACTCTCGATTGGTGATTTAATATAATTATGTAACTGAGCATACTAGGCTGGGGCCTCGCTTCAATTTGAAAAGGCCTAACTTGGTTTGGAAGATTTTAGACGAACACTTGACGATCGTGATAATTTTCTAAATAATAAGCATATAACTTCCAAAAGTCTGAAATACGTAACGTGGTTTTGTATTCAAAAACCATTACGTGGTAATGATCTCGTCATTGACCCTATCATTGCATATTGGTAGTGATTATTAGTGATATTATGTAGGTATATCAATAGGGTATTTGACTAAAAAAATCTAATTAGTCCGTCAGTTAGATTATTGAAAAATATTGGATACGTATTTTTTCTTTAGTCACGTAAACAAAAAATGAAGACTACAAACTTCGCTGAAAACTCGTGTGACGTCACTTGCCAGTACACTTTTTACTGGCAAGTGACGTTACAAGCCCCCACTCCTAGACGTTTCTCCATCTTTGATGCGTTTTATCTTCGTTATTTTTTACTGATTTGAAAAAACAAAAAATACGTATCCAATATTTTTCGATAATCTAACTGACGGACTAATTCGATTTTTTTAGTCAAATACCCTATTGCTTTAATCACCTTAAAAAGGTAATTTAAAAATATTTTTTTTATCGTAAATTATTAACTAGTGTTTAAGCATAAGCTGGATTTATTCACAGATTTTACTTTATTTGAGGATTTATCAACATTCGATTGATTCATTCTGAGTTAACGAAATCTAAAGATTTATTGCAAACATTATCGATATTTTATCGAAATTCATTTTGAGTAAGCACATCACTAGTCTAGTTAAACTTTACGACAATGTCGAAGATTCGAAATGACATTTGTATTTTTATCTTTCTCTTACATGAGAAAAATATCATAAGTCAGAGTGAAGTAAATATATTGGGTATGGTTGCTAAGTATTTTAATGCGGTCTCTTAAGGCTCCAGTACACAATGGCCCATGATGGCCCACTGCAGACCATCGCCATTGTATACACACGCCTTCACACCAAACTATGCTAAACCAGTATAAACTGATCGTTTAATGTGCGGAAAGATCACACAAAGCAAGACCATGATAAACTGGTTATGTTTAACTTGATGTGTAGCCGTGTGTACACGGGATACGGCGATGGCCTGCAGTGGCCCATCATGGACCATTGTGTACACGGGGTGATGGTATACAGTGGCGGGCAATTGTCAATCGTGGCGCGCAATCGGGATGTTGTCGGTTTTTTGGGCACACTTCAAAGGAATCGTGGCGTAGCGTGGCCTGTGGTGTTCACACAATGGCCCATTGTTTAGTTCGTCACCGACCGCAGACCGGGATAGTGCACTTTTTGTTTTATGTAATAGAAGGCAGTAAAAGAAACTGTATATTGAATATATTTACAAAATAATTATACAGCTATGCTTTGAATCAGTAATGGAGCAAAAATCTAAAAAAAATTGGTTGCCTGTAAAGTCGGTATACGGGCGAAAGTTTTACGTGACAACGACTTTGAGTGGTAAAATAATTTTAATGTGAATATTCATTCGTATAGTAGGAAGAAGGATGAAAGACTCGTGCCTTTCACTTTTTATGTCTGTCTCTCTCGCTCTTAGGCGGGACGCGTGCCTCTCACTCGCTCTCATTGTGAGCGCATAACGTGAGCGGAGCGTAACGCAGTTTCTTGAAGTGTCACCCGGCAAACCAATTTATAAGACGTTGTCACGTCAAAATAATTCTGTCTGTTTGTCTGTTTGTACACGCTAATCTCGGAAGTTACTGGACGGATTTGAATGAAACTTTTTTTTATTATATTGCTATTAGGTCAGGCGACATATAGGCTAAAATTGATTTTGGAAAGTGGAACATCTGATGCAGAACCACAACAGCTCAGCGTAACTATAAGACATAAAAATTGCGGTGTGGCATAAAACATTTCACATGATGAGCATTTTTTGATAAGCGATTAAAATTTGAAGGTCTCGAACATCTGATGTGGAACTTAAAGAGCCCAGCTACACTATAACATACAGGCTTGCCTTTTTAGCAAAACTAGTTCAGTCTGATGAGCATTATTTGTTGACTTATCGAAGATCTGAAACATCTGATGATGAACTATATGAATCCATCTGCACTATTCCATACAGACTTGACGGCTTAGCAGTAGTTGTCCAGTATGACAAGGATTTTCTGTTGAAAGATCAATATTTATAACTAACTAGTCGACGCCAGCGGCTTCGCACGCACATATTTTCGAATTTCCCGTTTTGCCCGATCCCGTGGGAATTTCGGGAAATCCCGTCTTAGTGCACCCTTACGGTCCCCAAGGAACATACATGCTAAATTTCAGCTCCTTGCGCCGAGTAGTTTCGGCTGTAGCTTGTCTGTCAGTCAGTCAGTAACGCAAGGATTTTATATATTAAGATTATTCGATCAATCAAAGACCCGAGGAAGGACACAGGATAGTTTTTATCGCGATAACTTACATCTACGCCGGCGGAGCCACGAGCGACAGCTAATATATATATGTTTATTTATTGTCTCACGCCTGTATCCCCGAAGGGGTTGGCAGAGGTGTAAATATTACACCCACATTCCGCCATGAATTTTTAGGTCCTACGTAATAGAGGGCGAGCCTATTGCCGTTACCGGGCACATCACCAGATTCCGGGCTGCTACTGAGTATTCGGAAAAGCCCAGTAGGTAACGCTTTTGCCCCATCCAGGAATCGAACCCGGGACCTCCGATCAGTAGTCACATACGCTATGCACTGGATCACGGAGGCAGTATATAATATGTATAAATATTCTAGATGAGCCCGCGGTTACACCCGCATTATTTAAGTCTTTGTCCGCTCTCGCGGCTCATAGCGTGATGTTATATAGTCTATTAGATAGCCTCCCTCAATAAAAGGGCTATCTTATAGAAAAATATTTTTTTGGGATTAATTGCAAGATTAGATAGCCGTGGCCGCAATTACTTCCACGTCCATCGCAAGTGATTCGCCAGGCAGCGATGAGCCATGCGCCGTTGTGTGAACACCAAGTGATCGTGGCGATGGCCTGCAGTGGTCCATCATGGGCCACTGCAGGCCATCGCCATTGCGTACGGTAATGGCGATGCATGTTCACACAATGGCGGGCGATGGCCTGCAGTGGCCCATCATGGACCATTGTGTACTGGGCCCTTTATGGTCTCTATTTACTTCCTTACTTTGAGGTTCAGGATGACGTATCTCGTTTCATGTGCATCTGAGTGTCACAGACATCGATGTCACAGAGATTTAGATTTTTTTTTTTTTAAGAAGTTCATCAGTAGGCTTTTTGGGAAATTACTGTTTTATGTACTAGTAACACACAATTATATGTCAAGATTCATGTGCCATTTGGTTTAGTGCAGTGTGATTGCGGTATTAGCTTCTGTTTTCATTTTCTTTGGATAAAATCAATATTATAAGTCTATAGACAAATACTACTAGTTAAAATAATAAGATTTTTGAAAACCATTATCGAAAATGGAAAACCTTTCTATAGGTAAGCATATTTTCGTATTCTAACCTAAACTTACACGTATGCAAAGTACTAATAAGAAATATTATTTAGGTGAGATTTATACTTCGGAGAAAAGAGGAAACGATGAAAGTGGCGATGGAACCGAAGATAAACCGTTTAAGACAATTTTACAAGCCATGCGTAAGGCAGGCAAGGAGCCTTTCCCGACTATTTACGTTGATTCGAAAGAGGAAGGCAAAGTGTATGATGTCGCTGCAAAGTCTCAACTGAAGAAAATTCACAAGATCTGGGTGAGGGAGAACTATAAGGCGGCAGATAAAGCCAAGGCGGAGGAAGAATCTAGTGATAAGAGGACTCAAAACTTGGATGAGGCTAAAAAAATTGTCATCCAGGAGGATCCCAGTTTGCCGAAGGCGAAAACAGTAAAGATTTGTGAAAGTAAGTCATTCTTCACTTTTTATGTGGTATTTTAATTATTAAATTGTATTTAATTGTTGCCATGAAACTAAACATCTGTTGTAGATGGCCCACTGACAGTTTAATCTATCTATACAGTTGCATTATTGCATCATTGCACCTGTAATGGAGTAAGTATGTGAATAACGAAAAATCAATAATAATTTTACTGCAAAGCCAAAGTTATCACTACAGTTATCATAGTATAGGTAGAAGGATAAGTGATTATTCTAAAATACTTATGGTTACATGTCAACTATATCAAATATCCCACTGTTAGGCACAGGCCTCTTCTCTCTGTTTTCCTTCACCATTTAGCAAGTGATTATTAAGAATGTAATATTTATTTAGGTTAAAGTTTAGAAACGTGCTGCCTCGATGGACGAAAAGTGAGGATACTAGGGGGTTCTAGGGGGTCTTCTCATACCTATTCAACACGATTTTCTTGCCGGAAACGCCGTTTTATAAAAAAAAACTACGACAAAATTCTTAATTTTTAGGTTAGGTTAGTGAAGTAGGCACTTTTTTTTAGGTACTGTGTGTGTTTTGTACTGTGAACTGAGTCTGACTCCGGGTCTGCTCCCGCCAAAAGCTCTCGGTCACCCCTGAGTGTCGCTACACCACACTCAACCTTCGCATCGCTACGGAGGTCGGCGACTCGCTTCGCTCGCCTCCTCCCCCCTTCGCTCTGCTCGGCCTCGTGTGGCTTGCTCCACTCAGGAGCTCCCTCAAGCTTCTGGCTCCCGCATTTATAAAAAACACTCTAGGGGTAGGGACCACAACACTACGTGGGGTCGGGGTGCCCCGTGTCGGTTCTGAGACTAAGTCCTGTCTGCATAATAAGTCAAATTATAAATAATAAGGGTATATTTACCTTTGTTATATTTCCTTTTTCCAAATTTGCGTTTAAAAAAATGTCATACTACACTAACCTAACCTAAAAATTAAGAAAATCGTGTTGCGTAGGTATGAGAAGACCCCCCAGAACCCCCTAGTATCCTCACTTTTCGTCTATCGAGGCAGCACGTTTCTAAACCCAACCCTTTATTTATTTTAGACTAATAACAACATATTCAATTAAATAAAAAACCATGCAATCAAAAAGAAAAGCTTGTGGCCGCCATATGTTTGAACCCATAACCCTCTCCGTAGCAGTAATCCACATAAATATCATACATTTATTGGAAAAACAAATGAACACTTCTAGGACTTACCTTCCGGTTTTCCGACAAAAAATCTCACAAAGTGAAAAAAATAAATAAAAATAGTAATAACAAAAACTAAAAATTTATTGTTTAGACTTTGATAAGCTGTTTCTTATAGTGTTTATTTCTTATCACTCCTTATTTTTTAGAGTATTATTGTTTTTTCATCTGACAAGCTAAACAATAAAATGACCATATTATGTAGTAAAAGTCATTATCAAAATAATGTTGTTTGGTTAATTAGTTATAATTATGGAGTATTTAACAGTTAAAATACAAATTGGTTGCTTTTTGAGTTGAGCAACAAAAACAATTTTATAAAAATAATGAAGTGAGATAAAGAGAATAATATAACATTTGTTCATCGTAGGAAAATCAAAGATGATGCAACTCATAGTAAATATTGCTGTGTTGCTAAATTGCATATAGCTGACTCATAGAATTGTAGCTTGTTTATTTGAAGAGTGAGCATACATTTGTTTAGTAATCTTACACATGTGTAGTGTAAGCCAATCTATTTCATAAGGTTGAAAAGTTGACTTAATACAGTACAAAATATGTTGCTGGATGAATGGATGGCGGTTACTTTTGCACTCAAGCAACTGAATGGATTTTGATGGAGCTGTTCCATTATTCATCATCTGTCACCCTTTATCCTGATAGCCAACCCCTTGCAGGCAAAGTCTATACTATTAATTATTTACTAAACTACATACAGGCATTGAGAAAATAGCTATAATTGACCTATGGTATAATCTAATATATAAAATTCTCGTGTCACAGTTTTCGTTCCCATACTCCTCCGAAACGGCTTGACTGATTTTGATGAAATTTTTTGTGCTTATCCGGTATCTATGAGAATAGGCCAACATCTGTTTTTCAAAAAAAAATAAAAAAAAATTTGCAAAACAATGTTTGCAAATTGGGTCAGCTAGTCTTATATATAAAATTCTCGTGTCACAGATTTCGTTCCCATACTCCTCCGAAACGGCTTGACCGATTTTGATGAATTTTTTTGTGCTTATTTGGTATCTATGAGAATCGGCCAACATCTATTTAAAAAAAAAAAAAAAAATTTTGCAAAACAATGTTTGCCGGGTCAGCTAGTGGTATTATAATAATGAGTGTTATAGTGACTTTATGGATGTGTTTGTAAGTCTAAGCAAGGCAAATAATTTTAGTTCTGACTACATATACATATCTGCAGATATAAACCAGCTGTGTAAAGTTAGTTCAAGAGCTGGCTAACACCTGTTAGTTGATATTGAATTTATATTCCTTAAGAAATATGTTCATTTCTTATTGTAAATATGAACAATTTTTTATCTACATATTCTTATAAACTCAAATTGACAGCCAGTATTTGGTGTTTTAATCTAGAGGTTTGCGAAAATTGCTCATAAACTATGCATGTGGCAGATTAACATTTTGTGCTATCTTAATTAAATTTCCTTATCATTTTCGTTCCATGTGTGTCATTTTGCTATTGCTTTGTGATAGTTTTGCGATATCAAGTAGGAAATCTTGTATGTGATTTATTATTGTTGTCTTCATTATTGCTTACTTGCTATCTTTCTATTAATTAAAGTGATTTTATGGTTGACAACCCAATTGCTTTCTAAATGGTAAATAACAAAAGACATACCTACATGAACCATAAGTTTTCAACATAAATACTTTTGTGGCCTGCTTGCCATTACCTACTCCTGTTGCTGTCTGCAGTGTTGCCAAATAAACAATGATTCACTGAATGAAACGTAACAGAAATACTTTACCCCTGATGATGTGGTGCCTATTCACATGCTACTAGCATGTCACTATGGACTTACCCAGGTTCAAATCAAAGTGCCAGAGGACTCAACCAATAAAGCATCTAAGTCATCTAATTACAAATGACTTTTATAGTGTTAGCCTTGCAATTCCTGCCACCACAAGTACAACCAAAAATCACGATTCCCCTGCACTTCCTCAGTTGTATCATTGTGGCAGAGACCTGTGCTTTCTATATCTAGAATGTGTATCGTTACAGCAAGTGAGAACCGCGGCACCCGCATCTGCGTCCGCGGCTGGGTACATCGTCTCCGTCGGCAGGGCCGCGCGCTCGCCTTCCTTACTCTACGCGATGGCACCGGCTACCTGCAGTGTGTGCTACACGGTGCGCTCTGCCAGACCTACAATGCTCTCGTGCTCTCTACTGAATCCTCTGTTGTGGTATACGGCAAGCTGGAAGTTGTGCCTGAAGGGAAAATGGTTGGTATATCTTAGTTTGAACTTTGTTTGCAGGTTGATAAGGTTACGATTTGCTTGCTTGTGCGGTTATTGTAGCCCATGAACGCAATCTGAAGTCTCACTCTTAACTGAGTGCATACAAATGTATAATGCACTGATATTGTAAAAGCTAAACAGTATTTGAAACTTGTTTGGTAATCTTTATTTTGATACTTATTTGCAAAGAAAGGAAACTTGTAATAAGATCAGTTACTGAACCCTATAAATGCTAGAAATAAGAGAGCATGTGTTGCGCGTCGTTGGACAAAAGAAAACAATATACCATGGGCAATAAAGATAGACTGGAGGAGTATAATGGGCTACTGGCTACTGTCGTCTCCGCTGATTGAACTATAAGCAAGAGAACTAATACTGTAAAATAAACATTTATGATCCAACATCTCCATATCTTGCCTCGACATTTAAAAGTACAATCCCGATGTCACTACCCTTTAAATCATCATCATATCAGCCGAAAGACGTCCACTGTACATTGGCATCCCCCAAGGCTCTCCACATGGACCGATCCTGAGCCGCCTGCATGCATCCGCTGTCCGCGATCCCAACAAGATCGTCAGTCCACTTCGCGAAGGCCTACCTGTGTTCGTCGTCGACGATGTCTGGCCCTTTCAATAACATGATTTAATGTTGGCAGGCCCCTGGAGGTCACGAGTTGACGGCGGACTACTGGGAGCTGATCGGGCTCGCGCCGCCCGGCGGAGCCGACGCCATCCTCAACGAAGAAGCTCTGCCTGACGTGCAGTTAGATAACAGGTCAGTTACTAACAATTGAATTTAAAATATTGATATGTCTGTATCATTAACTATCGGCAAAAAACAATAAACAAACCGGTTTTGTATGTAAAATTATTGTTTACACTACCAAGATTGATTGTCTCCCATGTTTGTCAAAAAGTTGATGGCTTCGGAATCCCGAGCTAAAAATATTACTTTACATCGATTTCTCCGATATAGTAGAGGCGTTTGATTGCGCACCAGGCGCAATAATCTGGTGGTACATATATGCAAAAGAAAAATATTTCTGAGAAGTATCACAGCATTATCGCCAATAATAATATGTATGTATACGAATACAAAATGACAATAAAAACATTGGTTTGGCAGACATAACTTTCAGCTATTATGCATAGGGTAACTCAAGGTCCTGTATTTGGCCCATACCTGTAGAGGTCCGCTTTGGACACATTTACCTAGTGCGCTAATCGACAATATCATAGTCGAGATTATAGCATGCGAGATGGAATAAACCTTAAATATTTCATGAATGATTCGTGTAATTGCATCTCTAGAGTGAATAGTCGTTTCGTCCTGGTCACGATCTACAGCGGCGGGCGGCAGCGATTCCGATGTACATGACGTTTACTCTGACGCGAAATCGGACGCGACGGAGTAAAGCGCGGGTGTGGGTATCGTCCATTTGACGTGTATTATATGGCTCGTTTGCTGACAGCATACCATTCAAGGAAACCATTATTTAGTCGATAAGTATGTATAACAATTAGTACTATGTACCGTCAGGCACATAATGATCCGCGGCGAGAACACGTCGAAGGTCCTGCGGGCGCGCGCGGCCGTGACGCGGGCATTCCGCGAGCACTTCGCGGCGCGACGGTACACCGAGGTCACGCCGCCGACACTGGTACAGACGCAGTGTGAAGGCGGTAGTACACTCTTCAAGTTCAGCTACTTCGGGTAAGTAATAAAATAAAGTACAAATACATAACTATTTATTTTGTCGTCCGCGTCCACCAGGGATCCAGTTGAAAACCAGCGCCGAGCACATCGGCAATATGCTGAACTGGCCTCCTATTTTTATGCAGACGAGAGGCGTGTATTTATAATAAAATTATGACCTCTTGTTATCATTGGTTCATGACATTTTGTCTGTTATAAAAATAAACGGTTATTTTTTTCTATTATATTAATAAAAAATAGTAGTCGCCCAATTTATAGTAGTATATTAATAATGTTATGTTTCCATGTATTCAGTGAGGAGGCGTACCTGACGCAGAGTTCCCAGCTGTACCTGGAGACGTGCCTGGCGACGCTTGGTGATGTGTACTGCATCGCGCAGTCCTACCGCGCCGAGCAGTCGCGCACCAGGAGACATCTCGCTGAGTTAGTTCATGATTTATAATATCTAGGCCGTCCATCTGCATAAGAAGATGAATTCTTTTAAATGTATGGAATCGGACAGTGTTGAAACTGGCCCTTAGTGAGAGAATAAACTGTTATTCGAAAAAACAGAACCCTTATAGAGTCTACATGTCTATCTATCCGTCAATATGTCAAGCAAATACCCAAAGTAAGGGTACTAGGCCTCACTATTACAAAGTACAATTTCTATAAAATCTTCAAGCTGTACTATTATTACTCCATGTCAACGATTGTTAAACTGTACTATTGCTTGGTGTGAACAGGTACAGCCACGTAGAAGCAGAGTGTCCTTTCATCACGTTCGAAGATTTGCTGGATCGTCTTGAGGACCTGGTGGTAGATGTGGTGGACAGGGTGCTGGCCTCGCCCGAAGGACACCTGGTGTACGAGCTCAACCCCAACTTTAAGGTACCTACACACTTCATTTTGTGCTCACCATGACAGACTTATCATTAGCTTTCCTATATACATATTGTAAGGAACGGCGAACCGAAAACGGATACAAATGCCGGCAAACTTCTTGAACACAACCATAGACCAATATGCATGCGCAGGAGACACTTTTGTACGTAAAATTGCTACTGCGCAGCTCTTTTGGTCTATGGTAGTGTTCAAGAAGTTTGCCGGCGTCTATACCAGTGATTCAGTACATGATACTGAGGCTCTCAGAGGTGGAATTTTCCGGAAAAATTCAAGGAATTAAACTATTTTTCAAAAAACAGCAATGTAGATATGAACACACAATATCGCACTAGCAGATGTTACAGCCCTACAGCGGCGGGTGGCAGCGGCAGCGTATACGATGTACATGGCGCGCTTATTCGGCCACGCCCCTCCCCCTCCCCGCCGCGAGCGTTTCTCGCGCGCGCGAGCGCGACAAATAAAGAAAATTAAGTGCGGGCCGACAGTAGTTACTATTTCATTACATTATATGGAAACAAAAATCCAAAATAATTTGATCGCCAAGAGCATCAGTATCGTGTGCTGAATCGCTGGTATCGGTTTTCAGTACGCGTTCCTTACACCACTGGGTGTGTATATATACAGTCCCACTGCTGGGCCCCCTCTCACTATGAGAAGAGTCGGTGATAGTCTACCACGCTGGCGAAGTGGGGGTTGGCAGACTTTACATATTTTTCAAGAATATTGTGGAGAACTCTCAGACAGGCACATTTCTCATGTTTTCATTCGCCATTGTTCAAGGGATAATTAACATAAGTGCGGTCGGTGGATTCAAACTTGAGGCCCTCTGGGTGGGAGTCTGACAGTAGCTATCGTAGGCTATCGCTGCTGACAGGCCAGTGTTGTAAAAAGTTTATATGAAAATAGAATAAAAAAATTGCCCTGAGTTTGTATGGTCATTTTTTCTCAAGGCATAATTTAACTACTATAAAATGCCGACACCATCTAAAATTGCGATTTTGACTTTTGATTTTGGTGAGTTGTAAATAACCGAATGCAGAAATAAATGTCTATTAAAGACGACATTGTTTACGTTACGGCCGCTCGCCTAAAGTAAACATTTCATTCAAACGTAATTTGTTTCGTACCATTAGCATGAGTCCTCTCACGTTATTAACAATCGAACAAAAACTAATTTATTGAGCGCGCCCGTCTTCAAGTGGCGGCGCGCACTTGAAATTTGTCGATACTGAGTCAGCACTTAAAAAAGGTGAGAGGGCAAGCGGTTATGGCCTTACAGCAAGTCGAGTTACATGGAATATACATCGCACATGGCATCTTGTACAAGTCTGTTAGTTTAATTAGTTTTGTTGGCAAAAAATGCAAAAAAAAAATTTTGTTTGTTTATGTTGCAGAAACCAGAGAGGCCCTTCAAAAGGATGACGTATCCCGAGGCCATCGAGTACTTGCGTGCCAACAACATCACCAAGGAAGATGGATCCTTCTATGAGTTTGGCGAGGTATTGATTCAAATATTTCTTATCTATATTTTATTGGATGACAACCAAGTACTATTTGTTACCTAATCTATAATTATGTATAACAGCGAAAGGTCATCACGAAATCTCGAAAACCGCTGGACGTATAGAGATTAAATTGTGCTTGGAAGTACTTTATTCATTGTAGGCGACCGTTAAGAGCGATTTTTTCGTAACAACTGGATTAAGCCTATATGAAATTTAAGATATAATGTAATTTAATCTGTGGGCTAGCAATTTATTCCTATAGATGCTTCGGTTGAAATGACCATATTCCTTCTATAATGTGATGGATTAGAATCTAACCAACATTTGTTTTTTTGATCACTAGTTTGTAACAGGGAATCTATAATTGGCACTGAATCATGTTCTTTAAGACCAACTACAATAAAAGCATTGAGATTAAAAATGTTTTCGCTTTCGTAGGACATCCCAGAGATGCCAGAACGCAAGATGACGGACGCTATCGGTGTGCCGATCCTGCTGTGCAAGTTCCCCGCGGAGATCAAGTCGTTCTACATGTCGCGCTGCAGCGACGACCGCCGGCTCACTGAGTCCGTCGATGTGCTCATGCCGGGCGTGGGGGAGATCGTCGGAGGATCTATGAGGATATGGGACCACGAGGAGCTTATGGAAGGTAACTATCTTATTTCTTACCTTTCCTTCTTCTCTTTTAAAAGACAATGCCCGCATTAAGAATAAAAATTGTGCCTCGGGGGACTAAACAAACATTCATTCAATGGACACAAAATACACTAAGCAATACACCAAATTGTTGTTCACATGTAGTGCTGTCTCATGTAGGCATCAAATCCAAGGCAACACTTCTGTAACCTAAATAAGATGTTGTGTTGATTCTGATTAATATTTACATAATAATTAAACAGACCCTGTGCCACTGGTCTGCTAGTGATTATGACTGCTGACCCAAAGATAGTTGGTTCTAGCTTCAACATGTCCTTGTGTAAGTTATGCACGTCACGACAAAGTCACAAACCAGCCAAATCAATATGTAGCTAAAACTAAATAATAATATAAAGAAGCATAGTATACAGATACATATAACTAACCAAAACTCTGTTCCGCAGGCTACAAGCGCGAGGGCATCGACCCATCCCCATACTACTGGTACACGGACCAGCGCAAGTTCGGCTCAGTCCCTCACGGCGGCTATGGGCTGGGCCTCGAGCGGTTCCTGTGCTGGCTCCTCGACAGATACCACATACGTGAAGTCTGCTTATACCCACGATTCCTCGACCGTTGCACACCTTAAGAGAAATAGCTTTAAACAGTTACGGATCCAGGTTTTGGGTGAATAACCGCTGAATTCAATATTGGATCTATGCATTTTTTGAGAATTTAGACACATATTTGACATAAGCTCCACACAAAATAATATGTCAAACATGTATCTCGAATCTCCAAATCCATGAATTGATCGGACATTGAATTCAGCGGTAAATCTCATCAGATATATTAAAATTGATCCCAACACAAAATTAACTGAATTAATCATACAAAATAAATTAGCGGGTCTTAGGCCCACTTGCGTAACGTTTGATTTAAGTCACTCCTTAATTTAATTTTTTTGAACAGAATTAACAGCATAAAATAATTTAAGTTAAAAGTATTTAGAGTCCTCTTGCACAACGACAACGACGCTTAGATTTAGTTAAACATTTTATGAGGTCGATAAAGTAGTTTCTACGTTTTGTTTCATGGCATGAAGCGTTTTTGTTACGATTTTAACGATGTTATGCGTATGGTTTCGCATAAAACCTTACACTATATTTTGAGCATAAAACAAAACGCATTGTCGTCGCCTAGCAACGAAATGACAATTGACAAATAATAACTAGAAACTTTTGAGCATTAACCCTATAACCCTACATTGGGTGCAGGTGCACCCCACACCGATTTGAAATAAAAATATCTCCATTTCTTTAATATCCTCGAATTCGCGCGTCGGAGTATTTTAGTTTGGTGTCAACCGCTCGCGTTACGCCATTACCGTGACGAGGGACCGCATTGTGTGGTCGCCTGTATAAGTGCTGTGGGGTACGCCAGTACCCCAGTGTAGTAAAATCGTAAGATTATTTATTTATTACGATTGATGCATTTATATGTATCTAATAAATTATTGAATTAGATTATTTATTAAAACAATAGTCTTATATGAATTAAAAACATATATTTTTAGATATTATGATCGGATGGCTGTCAGAGGTTTGAATTACGCAGAAATAAGCTCTATTCTAGACCACAAATCCGGCGAGGAAGAAATAGAAGTTGGGACCAGTTGTAATTCCTGGGTTATTTACAAGTGATCAAGATCAAATAATAAGCCAAATATAAAGTTTCAGCAGACAGTTTTGAAATTAGGTTTGGAACTGATACATGAACATTTAGAGAACCGTTACCGGATGCCAACTTAGTCCATTGCAGTGATCCTCAAAAAAGGACCAAATCCTACAAGCGCTGTTGCTCAAACTACATTTAACTTTGTGTAATAAGGCTGATTTGTGATCTCAAGTTACCGATTATGTTTAATAAAACGTATTTTCATGATTTGTTTTTTTTTATTTTAAGGATTACAGTCATTTTAGTATGGGGTGTTCCAGCACCCCAGTGTAGGAACAACATGTGCGCCAAATAGTGTAGGATTCTAGGGTTAACAATAACACAAGTACATTGTTATCAGTTATATCATCCTCATCATCATCATGTCAGCCTAGGGAAGTCCACTGCTGGACATAGGCCTCCCCCTGCTGCGTCGTCCGGTCCAGTTATATAATTATAGATAATTTTCGTCGCTAATGACAAGATGCCAACATCAATGTGACAGTTCTTAAATGAAATTAGCCACTAAACAGCTGTTTTTTGGTAATTAATTTTGACAGTTCTTAAATCATATTACTTGACAAATTTTTCGTTGTGCAAGACGCTAGTGGTGTTTAATATATTTTTTCTCGTTAAATACATCTTAATTCAATTTAAGAATCGTTGTGCAAGTGGGCCTTAATCGCGTACAATTAATTTATTTAAGGTATAAATACCTATTTGTTTCCGACGTTTCGCTCGTCTTGCTCTCCGCGACCACGCTCGGTGCAAGACGAGCGAAACGTCGGAAACAAATAGGTATTTATACCTTAAATAAATTAATTGTACGCGATTAAGACCCGCTAATTTATTTTGTATGATGTATACAAATCGCGAAAGTTTAAAATCGATTATTAACTGAATTAAGTACAAAACATAATCCTGGATTCGACGCCAGCTTTAACATAAAGACTTCAATATCTCTCATAAATTTGGCCATTGTACACACAGCGACATATCAAGCTAAACACTTGCTGTAGGATTTTAACACTTATTTCTATCACTATAAGAACGGTACAAAAATCTTAAGTGTTTAACTTTATATGTTTCTGTGTGTCATGAATTCAGCTCTGTATCAATAACATTATATGTGTTGCATTTTATCAATGCATTTTATGAAATAGTTCATTCCTATTAAGGAAAATTTCGTTTTAATATAATTTAAGCATTCATAATGAGGAGATAGCAAGAAATATCTGTGTAAGTTATAATCTGAAAGACTAGGTAAAAGGAAAAAGCTCTTCTAGAAGGAATATAATGTTTTATTTCTTATCTATTACTTGACTGAATTAGATTACGCTAATATCAAAAAACGCAACGAGCTATGAAGATCACAGTACTGCGTGGTCACTATGACATTCAGTTATCAGTCCTTGCGATCGTATGATCGCAAGGACGACGACAGTATGAAGATTTTATACTAACGTGCTTGTATTTGAAATGTTGTATTTTAATGCGTCTAGCTCACACCGCTTTTTATTTGAATCTACTTATAAATGGTTTACTATTTAAGAGAAAGTGCTCCATTGTTGAATCTATATTGTTAAAGTAATTTTAAATTATTGCCAGTATCCACTGAAAATAACCGTACAATATTTATGTATAGTATTTATGTTTTCTAATGTTTGTCGGGGTAAAGTAAGCATTCACGAATATGTTTTGCAGAGATATGCTTGATTATATACATTGTAATGTTCATCTGAATTGCAATTTTTATTTAAATAAAGTTTCTAAATTGATATGGTGGTTTTATTCATTATGGTTATAGATATTGTTGCTGTTGTGTACCGTGTGGACAGTACTCGAAAGGAATAATATACATATCATACACATTATAATAGACTCGTACAATATACAGGGTGTCACAAGACCCATCACCAAGCCGAAGTCTACTCGATGTGGACATCATGCCAAGTCATACTAACCAAAAATAATACCTGGGAAACGTTTTTTTTTTGAGTTTTCACATTTTTTAAACCGCAATTATAAGCGCGCGCTTGCAATGCTTGAAATACCTACTTATCCATGGGGTTATAGGGTACTAAAGAACATATTGGCGGGGTAAATGCATCGATTTTGTACCTAATTAGAAAAATTCCATACTACCTTTGAGCCTCAATATCTCCTGAACCGGTAGTTTCCCAGGTATGGTGCTGAAGTAAAAAATGTTTGTCCTGATTGGTACAACATGGGATTTCAGTTTTCGTTAAGGGTCTTTTTACACCCTGTATACATATTATGTATTGTACGAGTCTATGATAAATTGATAATATAAGACATTTCTCATAGAGTACGTTGTGGCCAGTTTCGTCATTCTCAAACAATACCTAAGTTTGGACAATTTTCTACAGATAACTTATTATCTTTTGGATCCGTGTACCTGCGGCCAAAAGTTGAGAATGAGCCGTTTAATTAGTAGAACATTTAAATTTAGGTTTTGTTTCAATTTGAGGCACATAATAAGGTGCAATGGAGGATTTGCCCAGATTAAGCATTGATAATAGTCGCCGAGGAATGTGGTATGTTGATAGTAACGAAATACATAGTTTCATGTTGCATTTGGACTTTATTTAAAACTAGCTGTTTCCCGCGCTTAAGTTACTCCTTGGCAGTCCTTGGTACACACACACAACAAACAGACAGACAAAAGTTATTTTAATATTACAAACAGACACTTCAATTATATTTATGTGTATAGATTATTTAAACGATAAAAATGACAGTGCAGAAATGGTCTTCGCTGCGCTTCGCCATATGGGCGCCGGCCTTTAATTGCCTCTTACAACACTCAGCCACTGAATGGAATGGTGTAGTAACACTGCATTTTCAATGCATCACGACATGGAGAATAAAACTATAATAATTACCCAACAAATCCAATATAATTATGTAGAATGACACAAAGTTTCACAAGCGTCTCCCAAGGGCCACATCTAGGTCCAATGTTGTTCTTAATTTTACTGGCAGTAAGATACTGCAAAAATAACTATGCCTACATGTCTGCTCTGCTAACTTGGCTAAAATTTACCTAATCTGACACATGTAAAAGTTTGAAAGGTTTATTTTAAAACTGCTTGGTCAATACTCTATAAATCTGACTCATACAATCAAGAAAAAGAAACTGAATGTTTTGCAGAGCTAAACGCGATAATTTCAAAATAACGAGAAAAGAGATCAAAATATAAAGCTCTAAAGCTAAATTGAGTAATTTTGATTCAGATTACTTTTAAGGCCCATAATCTATTATCCCATAATATAATATACCTACACTGACGGACTCATAAACTGCATGAAAGTAATAGACGACTTTGAAATAAATATTTTAACCAAGTATGCAAACTTTCTATAGTTTCTATACAGATTTAAAGATTGGTTCGTGAACTTTAAAACAGCGTAGGGTCATAGTTTGTGTACTGGAAAGGACCTTAAGACTTTTTTGAAGAAAAAACAGAAATTTAAGGAAAATTGGTTTAATAAAAAAATTGGTTTTAACAATAGACACAAATTTTATGCAAGGGTTTATTTATGTTTTAATAAGGTGTATTTCCTCCACGTGCCCTTATTACGGATTCTAATCGGTTCCGCATAGATTTTATTAGGGTTATTAAAAGATCTTGCGGAATATTGTCCAATTCTTCTGAAAGTGCTGTTCTTATAAGTGCTGCCACTGTCGTGGGCACAGGATTTTTTGCATATACCTACAGCTCTTTTTAAATTGTCCCAAACATGCTCAATGGGATTAAGATCTGGGCTGCGTGCTGGCCAATTCATAATACGTATCCCAACCTCTTCGCAATATTGTCGAACTTGTGCAAAGGCGTGCGGCCAGGCATTATCCTGCATTAAAGTAAAATTTTCGCCTATGAATCCCATATAAGGCACCACGTGATCTACTTATTACCGTTTTGACGGACCATATATATGAACACAAGTTCTGTTCGCCCGTTCATCGATATGCCACCCCAGACCATACACGAACCGCGTCCAAAAGGAACACGCTCCTCAATGCCACTTTGAGCATATCGCTCCCCACGTCGATGATAGACTCTTCTGCGACCATCTGCACCATATAAACATGTCCTACACTCGTCTGTGAACAATACGGAGGCCCATTACTCTTCTGTCCAATTTAGGTGATCACGCGCAAATCTTAAGCGAGCTTGTCTGTGAGCTACAGACAACTTTGGACCATTTGCTGGTCTAAAACGGGTGATATCCACTTCCTTTAACCTTCTTCTTATTGTTCGTGCACTCACATTTACTCCACGCACTTCATTAAGCTCTGTTTTGATGTTAACTGACGTGAGGAAACGATTTCGCTGGGAAGTTGTAACAATAAATCGGTCATCACGACCGGTGGTTGCTCGAGTACTGCCTGTACCACGTCTCCTTCTGTAAGAACCTGTCTCCACAAACCTTCTGTATATTCTAGAAACCGTAGACTGGTTTAAATTTAAATTTCTACCAATCGTTCGTTGATTCAAGCCCTCCCGCACCAGTGCTACAATTTGAGGCGCTTGTTCGGACGAAGTATCCATATTATGGTTCAAAAACTCTCGATTAGTTAAAAAACTAACCCAATAAATTCTGCTGGTATACTGTGGCCATTTATGCGCGCGGCGAGACGGGGTGGAGAATCGGCTGCTGCGCCATGCTGCGCTCTGTCAGTGCGCCGTCAACGCTCGCGGCGGCCATAGACTAATATATTATAAGTGGAAATAGACTGCCAACCAGGGCCGTGAAAGCTCCCTACATGGGTAAATTTCATATAAATCAGCACCATCTACCAATGATTGTAAGAACTAAAGAAAAAGCAACAACTGAACGGTAATTTCGCAATCTGTCTTAAGATCTCAGTGGTGCAGTGGATAGCGTGATGGGCTCATATCTGAGAAGTCCGTGGATCGAATCCACGCTTACTACGTACTACATTTTGTGATTTTTATATTTTTTTACTTTTAAATTGCATATTTTACATAACAGTTGTCATTTACTTATTTATTAACACCAAAATTAAACATTTATTTTATTCTGAAAAATGAATCCACTACTAACGCCATCTATACGATCGAATAAAAATACAATTTGATTTGTACGCCATCTAGAGCCGAGGTCAGTCGAGGATGCCTATTGAACTTCAATTTCGAACTGAGAGTTGCGCATCTATACCAGTATAAGTGTATAATCTACATAGATATTCTTTTCTCAAAGATAATCTATGCTGCCAACTTCGACATTTTAGACGACGCAAACGCCACCTTTTTAACTTACGGGCTACTTTTTGCAGTCAGTTTTACAAAAATTGCCGCTAGAGGTCGTTTATGTTAGTCAAGTATTATAATTATAGTCAACATTATTTTGAAAATATAAATAAAACGATAGAGAATGCTTATGAGTGACGTTTATTTTCCAAAAATCACAATATTTACAGCAGAAAGATCACAGTAAGTTATGCTAAAATCACCAAATAAAAAAAATATTGATATACCCATTTATTAATTTGTTTATTATTTTATTTATTTAACTTTAATCATTTATTTAATTTGTTTTGTTTTGGACTGGTTTAAATGGAAACTATGGATGAAAACCGGCGTCTGCCCTAAGTACTCTTATAGTACGTCGAAAAGGGCACCGTCATTTATATTATTATAAACATATATTTACATAGGTTGGTTCAGTCGTGCTATTGAAGTTGCATGATTTTGATTTTATCACTCTTCATTTCGCAGGGAACTAGTGTTTTAGCAAAGCTGAAATTTATGTATTTTTTTACATTATTATTTACATTAAAACTACTTAATGGAAATGTTGTAGCGCTCATAGCAAGACTTGGCTTGCCGTTCGTAACAGATCGGCAAAGTTAAGCAACGCTTGCACAGGTTGCCACTTGGATGGGTGACCGTTTGTGGCATTTTCATCTGAGCGTTACCGTGCTTCGGAGGGCACGTAAAGCTGTCGGTCCCGGCTCTTGTCTAAGGATAAGGGTCGTTAGGCCATGTCGGAGGCCATTGGGCGGTCTGAAAACTCCGACACCAGAGTTGGCCACACACTCACACGAAAAACAAACAAATGGAAATGTTTATTTTTCATCAATAATGTATCGAAATCCGTGTACTCCCGAACATTCACGAACGAATTTAGTTACGTGTGAAGAATAAAGAGGGAGCTAGTTTCAATGATTTTACATGAATGTAGGCAAGATTCCGACGCATGGTGGCGGCAGGTAGTGTCATTTGTATCGGACTGTCTATGTCAGACGCACATGAGATAAATATTCAAAGATGGGTCGTGCGTTATCTCGTGATATGAAGACTGTCATTTTTAAGCTGGCTGAATATTTTAAGAAAAGAAAAGCAGACAAAGAAGGCTTTGAATTTAAAAATGACGTGAATATTGCCAAAATCGTTGCGGAGGCTACGGGGTACAGCAAAAGAACCGTGCGTAATGTGATTTCTGCGGGTTATTTATCAATTGAAAATTCAAGCCAATTAAAATTTCAATCGCCAAAAAAAACAAAAGTTCTAAAGAAAAAACACGTGGATGATTTTGACCTTGGAGTTATCAGAAGAAAAATTCATAGGTTTTACGAAGTTGAAAAAAAAATACCAAGTGTCCGTAAGTGACTATCAAGTTTGAGACAGGATGGCATATTGAATTGTGGACGGGAATATTTAAGACAGCTTTTATACAAAATGGGCTACCGTTTCAAAAAATGCAAATCAAAGAGACATCTCCTTAGGTATAGAGCAGCCTAATATTACAGTGTGGCGGCAAAAATATCTTACACAAATCAGAAATTACAGAACGCAAAACCGCAACATATATTTTCTTGACGAAACATACATCAACGCCAGTCACCATGCCAGCAAATGTTGGCAATCATCGTCAGAACCCGGAATTCATGCTGATATTGGGAAAGGACGGCGCACATAGGAGTATTTCACATAAAAAGCAAGACAAAATTATTTTATATTTTATTTTACTATTTTATGACATAGAAGTCAATAATTCATCATAATTAGGCATTTATTTAAAAAGAAAAACAATTAAAAGAAGTTACAAATTTAAGAAAGTATTTACTCTTAAAACAGGATTTATTTTCAAATGGATAGTCATGAGGAGACCGAGTCAATCAGAATCACTGTCTCCGAGTTCGAAGGAAGAAGGATCTATGACAAAATAAAACAAAAAAATCAGCTTTGTCAATATAATTATAATCTTCCCCATATAGTTTGAAGTACTATAAAAAAATATGGGGTACGTTGGGGGGACTTTTTATTCATGTTTCTACTTCCTTAGAGTCTACATTTTATGCTCACATAAAAATTTTAAGGCGACAAGGCGCGACTCATAAACAAAAACACTAATGTATTTCAAACGTCTTTAAAAAAACGAGTCAAAAAAGTGCCGCTGTTTATTGATGGCTATACAAGTAGAAAATTTAAAAAAAACATAATAAAATATACTTCAGTATATAGTACTAACCTTCGTTAACCATGTCCGAATAGTTAATCTCCTGTTGTTTGCTACACGAAGCCATTTTTAGTGCAGAAAACTGATAAACACAAACGAGAGCGCCGGAAACAAAGATACGCGTATAGTACGACGGCTGGGTTCCGACTGACGTTGTGCCACATGCGCGGGAGTTGAGGGATGGGGGGGTCTGCCTTTTGATAAACCGGTTATCGTAGGTAAAGAAACATGTATTTTGGGTGCGATTGGATTAACATCACGATTTTCAATTTTGTCGGGCTTTTTATGTGAAATACTCCTATGTGCGGCGATTGGTAATTCTCCACGTTGGGTGTCGAAATGGCTTAGTGGATGATGCATTGACTATATTCAAATCAGATGCTAGAACCGGTGACTATAATGGAGATATAAGCGGACCTACTTTTTATAAGTGGGTAGGTGAAAAGTTAAAAGATCAGTTGCTGCCGAATTCTGTGGTTGTAATGGACAACGCGTCTTACCACAGCGTTCAGATTGAGAAGAAACCAACTATATCAAGCCTTAAAAGTGAAATGCAGAACTGGTTGTTACGCCATAATGTAGAATTTTCAGGAACCATGTCAAAGGCTCAACTGCTACTTCTTATCAAAAATACACAAAAAGAACATATACACGGGGTATAGAATTGACGAACTCCTGAAAGCCAGTGGACACACTGTTCTGCGTTTACCTCCGTACCATCCAGATTTAAATCCAATTGAGTTGGTCTGGGCTGATATTAAAACAACATAGCCCAAAACTATATTAATTATTCTCTAGACGAAAAGATAATCTTATTGGATAAATTGTTTTCGGAATTCACGGCGGAAAAATGGCAGAGATGCGACGATCATGTCCAGAAAAATGAAAATGATTACTGGAGTCGCGATAGTAGGTTCGATAATGTTATCGATTCATTCATAATAAATTTGCAAGACTTTGATTCAAGTTCCGGTGGCGAAGTGGAAGATGAAGATGATGACGAAATGGAAGATGAAGTTGAAACAGAACCTATGTCAGAATAACTTTCGTTAGAATATATAATTGTTTGTAAATATAAAAAATGTTCAATAAAACAAGTCCTGCTTTGAATTATAATTTTAGTTCTTATTTATCACCTGAATATTTTTAATAAAATATGAGTATATTTGGGTTACATTTTAATCAACTAAGTAAGTATAATATATTAGAGATAGATAGCCTCCGACCATTCGTCCCGCCACAAGTCTTGCCTTAGAAATGCAAACTGATATCGTAAGATCTGTCCGACATGTATCGATCTCATGTGAACTCATGCTCTTTTTTCTTCGCCTCCCACCTCGCCGCGCATACCTCAGGGAGTGCACAGCACTAATGGCCACACTATAACAATAATTCAATTGACAAAAGAATAAAAAATCAATACGAATCAATTTAAAACTTTGCTTTAAATAACACGCAAATCTGATACTACGAGTTTTTCTTTTCCCGGCTATACTCATTTGTTTTGCTGCAGTTCTATCTTAAAATTTTGCTTTTTTAAGATTAAGAGCCAGTCTCTCCATATTTATATAATTTAATCTAAAAAGTTTGCATACTTATTAAAAAAAAACATTTCAAAGTAATCCTGAACTTTGATGCAGTTTTTGAGTCCGTCAGTTTATATATGTAGTTCCAGACTTTTAAAACAAGTTGGGTCCTATATTACTTCCTTGGGGCAAACTCGAAGGAAAAGATTGACAAAGGCCTAAACCACTCTTCTTTCCTAAAGCATTTGTTTTCTCCTAAATGTGTTTTGAGTAGTTCCCTTAATAAAAATTGCGTTCACCAGCATCAAGCCTCATCCCCATCACTCCAAATCAAAATAAAGGCCTTCTTCCTAAAACAGAATCCTGATTCTGAAGTATTATTTACATCTCAGTTGTACAATAATGTATCTACTAGAATTACCCATCCTTGAATATTTCTACACTATCGGGCCCACAGATGGGGCCAACTAACTTGACCGGGATACAGTATATTTTACCTGATTGATGTTGGTTCTGAAGATCATAATAAAGTAAAATAGAGCTTAAAATTGTATTGCGTTGTCTTTCCTGGGTCTATTCGGCTTGTTATCTCTTGTGTATTGCTACCGATTATATAAAAAAAGCAAAAATAAAACACAGTATTCATTTATATTATCTTAATTCAATCTATTTATACATTAAAATTTCAAGTACCTAATAGATATCATCGTTCTCCTAGCGTTATCCCAGTTTCAACCTAGGGTCCGCTTACTAGTCTAACCGGATTTGGCTGAAGATTAGCTTTTCCAAAGAGTGACTGCCTGTCTAACCTCCGCAACCCGAAGGGATAGCCATATTCCATGGTTTAGACTAGTGTCAGTTTATTTTGAAGGTACTGACGCCCTATAAATTATAATGACTGTCAAAGATCTTCATGACAACCAGGACCGACGGCTTAACGTGCTCTCCGAAACACGGGGCAAGCGAAATACTTCGAAAAGTCATTGGTGCGCGCCGTGGATTCGAACCCGATACCCTCTGCCTGGCAGTCTTTTGGTATCTCCTGTAGATGTACAGTAGAAGTACCTAGATAGATGATGCTTTAAATTTTAATGTGTCATTTATGCATACAGTTTATTTAGATATCATAATTACGATGCTCAGGTTTCGAGAACTAAAGCCTAATAGGTAGGTACATATTATATGTTTCGTAGATACCTATTAATCCGTGTTACAAGTTTTACCATTTTATGTTAAAAGATTACCTACTTACAACTTAACAATTCTACACTTAAAAAAAACCACAACTAATCAATTATACAAGATTTATCTTCACACACTTTCACATCAACTTTATATTATACTATCAACTGAAAATCTACTTTCTGGGACTTGCTCCTTATTATGTTATTTATGTACCTTTTATTTTTTTGGAACTAGTCCCACCCTAAAGCCTGCCTCTCTATCACTTTTGTAGCCAGGTTCACTCGCGAAATTCTGGGGATTGTTAAACTGTCTTGGAACCCGTAATAAATATATTAAGAAGTAGGTATAGGCAGTATATTATGGAAGTTTTAGCATAATATAGCATTAGTAAAATATAATTAAGCTACCGTATTTACAATAATTGTAAACTAATCATCAGCTATGTCCCGCTGCATGTATGACGTACAATCCATGAGATACGTGTCGCAGATATTTCTTGCCGCGAAGTCTTCGAGTATCGCCGGGTCGAGGTGTTGGTTGACAATGGCGGCGCAGTTCAGATCGGTGACCACGTGAGCGAGTTGGGTGTTCAGCTGGTGTACTACGACCGGCTGCTGCGAGTACTGCTGTAGTGTTGACTGTCGCGTCGAGTCGCGCGCAGCACGAAGGAGGACTAGCTTAGAGCGCAGCGCGCGCACTGGAGCCGTAGTGAGCCGCACTTGTCTGACGCGCGCCAGTGCGCACTCTATGAGCGCGCGCGCGTACTGCACTGAGTGCGACACACGATCCAGCAGCACACGCACACATATATCCACTTTCTGTGACCACGTGTCCTCGCCTCCCAGCGCATTGTCCAGTTCACTGACATCACCGCCCGCCATCATGGTGTACATATAGCGTAACACTCCATCCTGCAGCTGCTCCTCCGTCTCAAATTCGGCTAGTTGCTCATTAAATTCATCTTTGAGCTCGTCAGGAGCATATCCAAGGCAAAACACGGTACCAGTTAAGCCTGAAACAAATATTATGTTCAACTTAGATAAAGTCAGACCAGTTATCAGAATTGATCAGAAAAAGCTTTGTTGTAGGTTCCACTTACCACGTTCTTCCAGAATGGCAGCCATTTCTAAAGCAACGTAAATTCCACTTTCATAGCCGAACAGATAGAAGGTATTTTCCAATTCAGTTTTCGCCAGCAATACCTGTACAAATACAATTTTGGTTAATGTTGTCCTAAGTAGTATCGTCATCAGCCCTCAAAACAATCTGTCCACCCTACTACCACAGTCAAATAATCTACTACTAGGTACTGTGTAATAGTCAAAATTATAAATATCCATACGAATAAATGTTTAAACGACCAACTTTACTTTACATTAAGTTGCATGCAGCGCAAAAGATGAATAGCCTAATATGCTATTAAGCATGTAGAATTTAATTTGTACCAAATCAAATCAAAGTCCAAATCATACCTCGACAAATCTCTCCGCTGTTTCTCTAAGGGTCTCGTTAGGACGATCAAGACCAGGCTGCAACACAAGTGCCGGCAACTTGAGACGTTCACAAAGTGTACGGAATCTCTCGTAGTGTCCCTCCAATCCTGGTATTATACATAGGTGGTCTTTGTCTGACACGAATTCATCATCTCTCTGTAATTTAAATTGAGTGTCCGTTATACAACTGTCTTTCAAATCATTATAATCAAAATAATGAAGCTGAAACGGTGCCGTACTTACCATAGCAGCGCTATTAGCAAGTGTTGACAAAAATACCATTTCTGTGGTCGCAAGTAATTCATCCGAGTCAATATAGCTAAAGAATGTCTGCAGACCTCTTATATCCTCGTAAGGGCTCGGTATGGTTGCCTTTTCTAATTTAATTATACTGAAAAAATACCAACAAACAGCAGGTGAACAAGTATCTTTTAGATCAACACATAGTTTATGAACTATAATAAAATCGAATGAATGGAAGCGGAACTCGTTACACCATGGAGCGCCAGGCATAATCAAGTTCTGGTCTGGTCCAGTCTGGTTAGAAGATCGACCATTAGTGGATTCCGAATTTAAGTTTGGGTGTAGGGGAGACAAAAGTTCTCGAAATACTGAAGTCATTTGTCATGGCAAGACACAGGCCCGCAGGGCTGGGCTCTTTAGCCCTTCTACTTTGACCCAAAGATCATCTCATGAAGGACGAATATATCGCCTTAATATTTTTACGTGCATTCAGCAAAATGCTTATAATTAGGGTTATCAAAAATATAAAAATCCTCAAAATATACTTACTCATCTACAGTTAAAGATAACACCTGTTCCTCATCGAAGGAGAGATTGTGTTGAACTTGCAGGTAGTTGCATATTAACTGTATCTTGTGA
This sequence comes from Euclidia mi, assembly GCA_944739405.2. Lineage (NCBI taxonomy): Eukaryota > Metazoa > Arthropoda > Insecta > Lepidoptera > Erebidae > Euclidia > Euclidia mi. Next base: position 30,319,554 of record OX123201.2, on the reverse strand, counting down.
TTCTGAATGCCCAGTTCTTCTAAAGTAAGGTCCTTGTCTACGTTGTCTGGTATACTGATTTCTGCAAATGTATGACTGTTTAGTATTCAATGTGATCAATGTGAATTTAAGAGTAATTTTGGATCAATCTTAAAAAACCTACCAATCAAAGTTCTATTAATATTTCATTTGTCTCGCATATCATACGAAGTATGTTTACTAAGATCAAGTATAAAAGGGCTGTAAAGAGGTCTTCACTTCTTATGCCCATGCATGTCTGATCTGTTGATCTGAGTAAGTTTATCTGACGCACTAAGCTTAAAGACAATGCTAAAGAGAAATAACGCAACACATAGAGCTATTCAATGTACGTATTTGCTTCCGAGGCAACGCTCCTGCATCAGCTAGAGCATTTTCACTTCGATAGGTCAGTTTTTGCCCGAAAACGATGTATTCCCTTACCTATAGATAAGCTTAACTGTCGTACACGTCAGGTAGTTGTGATGTGAAATGTTGAATTTGACGAACATATATTATGTACACACGGCTACTCGTCAAGCTACACACTTTGACCTTTGTACTGTTCTTTATTTGACGGCCGGTTGGCGTAGCGGGAGTGTAAGCGACTGCTACGTCGAAGGTCGCGGGTTCGATTCCCGCTCAAGTCAAACATTTGTGTGCATGAACATGGATGTTTGTCTTGGTCTGGGTGTTTCTATGTATAATATGTATGTATTTACAAAAAAAAAGTATATATGTATGTTTATCCATTATCTAGTACCCATAATACAAGCTCTGCTTAGTTTGGGACTAGATGGTGTTGTGTGAATGTGGTAGAATATTATTATTATTATTATTATTATTATTATGTCGTAGGAAATAAGTGTCAAAATTGTACTGCAACTGTCAAGCTTGACTTGTCGCCGTGTGTACTTAATTGAAAATATCAAATTGTTTTTTATTCTTTTACTCAGATTATGATCGACCTTACCGGTAAGCTTTAGATGGGAAAACATGGCCTTACCGGTCAATGTGGCAAGTTCTTGCAGTAAGGACGGTCGCGGTGCACCGATAGTATGAGCTAGCAAGATGCCATTGGTGCTCTGCAAGGCTTGTTCCGCCGCGTCGATGGCACCACGCCACATTGCGCAGTCGGTGAAAGATTCCTGAACAAGAAAAACCACAATAAGGCTACTGAAATCAGCTAATAACAATACCAAAGAGTAATTTTTCATCTGTTATGGTCACTTTGATTTTAAATTTTACTATAGTCGCCTGAATACCCGAAGGGTAGGCCGAGGTGTTATATTACATCCATAGTTCGCCGAGTTATGAATTGTAGGTCCCACGTAATAGGGCCGTTATCGAGCACTTTGCCAGACCTCATGCAACTTAAAATTCGAAAAAAAATTGCAGCAATGTTGCCCAATCCTGGACCGTCTGATCAGCAGGAGCATACGCTATCAACTGGACCACGGAGACATATTTTAGACGATATTATTTCATTAAGCAAACTTTAAGTTGACGTTACGTGTTTCTTAACTATCTTTCGGATTGAAAAATATTTGACTAACTCCTTAAAATATTTTGAAGCTTAATTTACTTACATCATGCAGGGTAGGTAGCATCAATAATGTAGCTGATAGACCGTCGTCTACTCGTTGGACACAAACGGTTCGGCCAATCGACCGACCACCGACGTTCAATACAGCAAAATGTCTAAGACAACAAAAACAAAGTGATTAAAGATTTTAAGCCTGATTGAGTGCTATTAGAGTAGCAAGCTGTTTTCCCTTTACCTCAAGGAATACATAAAAATAATTGTAACATTCATATTGAGGTAGTTTCATAACAAGCATACGGCTAATTAGACAAAGATGTCCATAGCAAGCCAGGATGTCACTTCTTCTTATCCTCATATTAATTTGAGGCTGCTTTATACAGACCGTTTGAGAAAAGATAAAAAGACATATTTATTCTATATTCCTTAATGTTCATTTTAGACGAGGATATTTTTGACTATAGTCCGTGCCACGAGAACATAGACTTTTTGTAAACAAAGAATTTCTACTAAGTGACTTAGCGATAGTTCTGTCAAAAACAAATAACGTCAAATCCAATGAGCGCAACGGTACATAGATACCTGTCATTGGAAACTAATATGTCAATGGATCGCGTTTTTTTCGATATTATGCGCTGTCAACAGGATCTTTTAATGTTTTGAGGTACTGACGCCTAGAATGTCAACATTTGGACATAGAGCATAAATCATCTGTATTCATTGATTTGGAGTTAGTTCATTGAAATGTTACATTCTTGGGCCGTGCATTTATCAGAGTACAAAATTATTTTTTTAGTTGTCAAGAAGGGGTAAGTGTTAAGTTAAATACAAGTTTAGAGGATCACAACGCTCCTCCCGCTGCCGGCATCTCGAAAAAGCGGGTGCAGAATAGCAGATGGCAAACTATTAGTCGCGCAGAAAATTAAATATACCTAAAAAAGAAATTGCGTTTTCAGACTACCGTAACTTTTAATGGATTTTGTTTAAGTTCATTCTGACGATTTCATTCACAAACTGCGTAAAATCTCCTTGCCTAGAATTTTTTTGTGCAATGTACTAGCTAGTTATCTGTAATATTATTCGTTGTTGGTCAATAATTTAATATTTTAGGATAGGTAGGCTACTTTGAGCAAATTATTTATTGTATGATTTAATAAAAATCATGACAATAATAGAGGAATATGTATGTACTCTATCATTAACATACATGGTACTCTATTTTTCCTTAATTTACAGAATAAATTATGTGTAAAACGACAAAAATGTCGGCAAATTTATGAACATTCGACTATTCAAACACAAAATCTAATATTGTTATTTCAGTAAAATTAAACAATATAAATTAAAAAACATAATGGCATAATTAGGCTTTGAAAAAAATGATTGTTCAAAAAGTATAAAATCTAAAACAAAACTGTTTGAAAAAAGGTTGTGAAGCCCTGAATGTTTGTTTACAAAAAGTCTATCTTCTCGTGGCACCAACTATAGTTATGTTACAATCTATTATAGTATATACCTATTATGATAGTATTCTAAGTTACTTTTATGAATAAACGACTGATTAAGTTAACTTACTTTAAATCAGGGCATTGTTGTCTTACTGCTGCGTCCAAATCCCTAATATCCTTTTCTTTAATAGTGTCGGTTTCAGTACCAGCTATGACATAGACACCTTCCAGAGGACCCAATTGTGAGGCGCCTTGTAACAGGGCAGATACATTCTGTTTCTTCAAGTCACCCGTCACTACGGTAACATCTGCACCTAATTTTCGCCACGACCTTAGAAAACATTCAATTACTTATTAACATAATATGACTTAACGCATACAAGCTAGACGGTTTCAAACTCGGTAAAGCAGACTTTATGCTTATTTAAAAATATATCTATTCTAATATAATAAAGCGGAAGAGTTTGTTTGTTTGAACGCTGCCGGCATCTCGAAAAAGCGGGTGCAGAATAGCAGATGGCAAACTATTAGTCGCGCAGAAAATTAAATATACCTAAAAAAGAAATTGCGTTTTCAGACTACCGTAACTTTTAATGGATTTTGTTTAAGTTCATTCTGACGATTTCATTCACAAACTGCGTAAAATCTCCTTGCCTAGAATTTTTTTGTGCAATGTACTAGCTAGTTATCTGTAATATTATTCGTTGTTGGTCAATAATTTAATATTTTAGGATAGGTAGGCTACTTTGAGCAAATTATTTATTGTATGATTTAATAAAAATCATGACAATAATAGAGGAATATGTATGTACTCTATCATTAACATACATGGTACTCTATTTTTCCTTAATTTACAGAATAAATTATGTGTAAAACGACAAAAATGTCGGCAAATTTATGAACATTCGACTATTCAAACACAAAATCTAATATTGTTATTTCAGTAAAATTAAACAATATAAATTAAAAAACATAATGGCATAATTAGGCTTTGAAAAAAATGATTGTTCAAAAAGTATAAAATCTAAAACAAAACTGTTTGAAAAAAGGTTGTGAAGCCCTGAATGTTTGTTTACAAAAAGTCTATCTTCTCGTGGCACCAACTATAGTTATGTTACAATCTATTATAGTATATACCTATTATGATAGTATTCTAAGTTACTTTTATGAATAAACGACTGATTAAGTTAACTTACTTTAAATCAGGGCATTGTTGTCTTACTGCTGCGTCCAAATCCCTAATATCCTTTTCTTTAATAGTGTCGGTTTCAGTACCAGCTATGACATAGACACCTTCCAGAGGACCCAATTGTGAGGCGCCTTGTAACAGGGCAGATACATTCTGTTTCTTCAAGTCACCCGTCACTACGGTAACATCTGCACCTAATTTTCGCCACGACCTTAGAAAACATTCAATTACTTATTAACATAATATGACTTAACGCATACAAGCTAGACGGTTTCAAACTCGGTAAAGCAGACTTTATGCTTATTTAAAAATATATCTATTCTAATATAATAAAGCGGAAGAGTTTGTTTGTTTGAACGCGCTAATCTCAGGAACTACCGGTCGGATCTGAAAAATTCTTTTTGTATACGATAGCCCAGTTATTCCGGAAGGCTATAGGATATATAACATAACGCTTCGACCCTTTGGGGCCGGGCAAAAGGCTAAAAAGGCTAAAAGATAATGTCGGCTAATCTCAGGAACTAGCAGTCGGATTTTAAAAATTGTTATTGCCTATGATAGCCCAATTATTCCGAAAGGCTATATAAAACTACGCCACAACTTTTAGGGGCCAGACAAAAATAATAAAATGGTCAAACGAGAAGGGGGAGGGTTGGGTCAATGGCAAAAAAGGCAAAACGAATAGGATACTACATAGGTATAGTTTACGAGATTTTCGGGACGCTGATTAATAATATGAAATTTATTTAGTGATCCAAGATGGTGGACGGGAAATCAAAGTTGGCGGATGAGAAAATCTTAAAAATCAATATTGGTATCGCCTTCGATATTTTAAGGGGTGGGGAATCGAAATACAACATCTATGTCGTGATCAAAGATGGCGGATGGGAAATCAAAGATGGCGGATGGGAAAATTAAAAAAAATCAATAATGGTATCATCTGCGATGTTAAAAGGGATGGGGAATTTAAAAACAGCATCTGTTTCGTGATTCAAGATGGTGGATGGGAAATCAAAGATGGCGGCTGGGAAAAATTTTAAAAATCAATATGTGTATCGTCTCTGATGATTTAAGGGATGGAGAATCCAAATACAACATCTATTTCGTGATCAAAGATGGCGGATAGGTAATCAAAGATGGCGGACGGGATCTTTTTTTAAAGTCGATATAAGTATTAAGGAATGGGGAATTCAATATTATATAAAAATCTATGTTTTTTTGTTCATCATTTATAGACTCTGAAATGATAAGAGATTAAGCGCTAAGTCAATGTAAACTTTGGAAAAGGGTCTTGGAAAAAAGGGAATTAAATAAAAACTCTTAAAAAGGCGATACGGAGTTCGCTGGGTCAGCTAGTATTGCATAAAAGTGACGAAGATTTGTAACTTGGTTAAACAGACTTCACAAGACTATACTTAACAGTATGAGTTATGATATTTTTAATCATATTGGGGTTGCAAAATATCTATGACCTGGTTGATGGTAAGCGAATGACCGCAACCCTTAGACGCAAGGAGTGTCAACTGGACATCACTCGCGATAGCAAGCTTAGGGAACGGGGAAAGTGAGCCGAACTGCCGAAGCCATCTTTGGTCTCTTCTGCCAATTTCTCCTTCTCATTTTATCTTGCCTTCACGTATAAATAAAGTAAAATTAAGGAAGAAGGATAGGAAAAGTGGCTAAGGGGTAAGAATAGGGCTAGAAGACCTTAGCCGCTCTTCCTATCCCTTTTTCTCTCTACAAAAAAAAAACGGCAGCAGAAGTGTTGCAACTACGCGATGATTTTCTGTCAGACATTGGAACTATATACTCTGGTCGAGACGGGCCATTTATGTTCTAATAGAAACTTTATCGTTAAGGCGCTGTCCTAAGCGACTGTTTTGGTAAATGCGGGGGTGAAGCAGGGGAGGTGAAGGGAGCTTAGCTCCGTCTACTGCGGGGCGCCCCCCTTAATTCTCGTCGCGTGCGGCCGTATTCTGGCGACATCCGTATTCCAATATTTCGAAATCGCAAGCAAAACGTTTTAGCATATTGAATTGAGATACTGATATTAAAATTTATATTACATACATCAATCTGTTTGTACAATATAGGCATAGCGCAATTTTTGTTCTCAGTGCAGCCATGAGCAAAACTGGTTTACATTAGACGTTATTAATAGTTGACGAAAGTAGGTAAATACCTACGTGCCGTAAGATGATAAAAATAATTAAATCAGTTCCATGTATGGAGAGGCCATTATTATGTTTCTTTTGTTTTTGTATAAAAATAGTGAAGCAGTTCATAGAATACCTACATCTAATTCCATTCCTGCCAGTTTTCAAATCTGTTTTGCAATAAATTGGCTGTGACATACGGGCGGACAGACAGACAGACATTCCGAATCTATAAGGGTTCCATTTTTACTAAAAAACACAATACTGCTCTACTAAGCGCAATAGCCGTATCTCAGCTAAAGCGAGTTACGAGAAAATTGAAGTTTAGTAAAAGGTTGATTTCTTTTATTTATTTATGGATGTTTATTGTTATTATAGGTATAATTATAACAATAAAGGTTTCGAAATACGTCGCCGTTTTTAGGGGTTGTGAGTGATTAGAGAGGGAGGAGGGGCGGTCTTGAAACCCCCCTCACCATTTTCACTTGCCGGAAATACTTGGTTTCCTCTGAAAAAAAAAAACTCCAAACATCGGTGTGTATGGCACTGCCAACTTCCACATTCATCACACTAGTTTAATAAACTAAGGTTGACGGAGCCCTGCGAAGGGCTCCTATTTTCGGATTAAGGGTCAAAAGAGAACCTAACATAACCTATTTAGTTACTTATTACAGTCGCACCTAACCCTAGGCACTCAAAAGCAATGACGCACAAATTTGACATTAGCTGTCAATATGATCATTCCAAGATGGTAGTTTTGCGTTTCGATTCACGTTTTTCACATAAAACCTAAAAATGACATTTGTAAAATTGTACTAAAGTATAAAAACTACGTTCCGTTTTGCATAATTGCCGAAGTATTTATGAAATTTTGGAAATTGTTTAAAAATATTTAGACGCAACTCCGGCAGCCAAAATTACTTTTAGGGGATTAAAACGAACTACCTTAAGCCCCCTACCCTACCAATACCCTCAAATTCAGGCGACTCGTTTCGAAACCCAACCCATTATTATTTTTCAAAATAGATGAAACATCAAAACTATATGTGGATATACCTTATTCATGAGATACTGCTATGTCGCTTAGAAAATTATAGAATTAGAATTTGAGTTAGCTATTGCTTTTTTGTTAGCTCTCCTCATACATGTTTGTATGGTAAAATATAAACATTTTCTTTCGCTTCAATTATGTGTTGTTTCAAAGAAAATAAATATTAAAAGATATTTATTTATATTCATTTATCATTTATTAACGAAATACAGAGTTTACAGCTCATCAAAAGTTAGCTGTCTGCTACAACCGTAGGTTTTCTTTATTCTCATCGAATGTTAAAGGCAGTGTGTGAGGTGATAAGGCTTCAATACTTATTATTTGCTGTTGTTCACGAGGCACAGTTTCATTTACTTTCCTTTTACGGCTTGGTATTGTAGAAATTTCAAGCACTGATGAAAAATTTTCCTCTCCGTGATCTCGCAATGCCATCCCTTGAGCTTGACGAGAATCAACAATTTCAGGCAACTGCCAATTCATATAAAACGCCACAAGCTTTTCTTCTCCCAGAAACCATCATCTCTTTCTATAATTTCTATTTTTAGTGGTATACTTTCGCCACTCCACACAGCAAATAAACACTTTTGTTTGCGTGTAACGTGGCGTTGCCCCTGTATTTGTTAATAACAATTACAATATTTGTTTAGACTAGTCAGTTCACTTTTTATCATGTTTCCATATTTGTATTTTATTTGCTCTTATACTAATCTCCAGGCCATACTTATAGGCAACTATAGAACATTCAATTTCCACAATCGTCTTTGGACCTATTAATCCATCTGGCGTGGCACCAATAATCGGATAATTCACAAGGCTCGATTGTTACATTTTCTTGCTTCGCCAGTTGTTGCAAAGCCAGTTGTTCATTTTAGATTCCATGCGCAACTGATTTTACATTGCAAATATTTTATTTGTACAAAATATTTTTTTTGTTTAATTAAAAATAGTTTGTCATTCCTTGGCTAGCTCTTGAACAGATCGTGTTAGGAATGACTGCAGTCAAATGTATGTAAGACGTTGCAGAACTGTTATCTTTAACTTCACTGTAATTACAATAATGATAATTAGTTACGTACTTTATTATTAAAAAAATACTATATCTTGTGTTATAGCAAGTAGAGAAGTCACCTTCTTACTTATAGATGATTGATTTTAGAAATTAAAAAGATATTAGATGTACTGAGACATACCTTATAGTTTATGAATAATCAAAGTTTTACCCGATGTACCTAAAAAGGTTTCAACATTCGTTACAGCTTGTGTGCGGATTGCGGAGCGCCATATTAGCGTTGTTTATTGTTCGCCGTGGCGGCATCTTAGCGCTCCAGGCGCTCTGACAAGCTAATGAATTTGAAATATAGGTACATAAAATGATTCGATTTTATGTTATTACTTTTAAAAAAATTTAAAACTGTGGCAGCTATGTATTGTGGGAATAATTTATATAATTATATTATGCATAATCGATATTATATAAGTAACATAGTTAGTCATAAAAGACTCTTATGAAAATAATTTGTGTAAAAATGTTACATATTTCATAATCACTTTCTTGGCCATGGATGAATTTCTATTTTATTACGACGCTTTCTTGTACAAATCCTTCGTAGAACTTCATTTCCCTAATTGTCCATATTTTATTCTTCTTATTATATATTTATAAGCACAGAAACAATAACACATTAAACGCAACAAGAGTATAAACTTAGGTCCTAATTATATGTGCCCATAGTTACATGAAAAGCCTATTTGATTCAAAGTATTTTCAGTCTATAACATAAAACATGAAATTACGAACTCAAATCGGCGCATTATAATAACAAACAGGTTTACGTAAAATTTCGTGCAGCGGAGACGCAAGCGACATGACCTATCTCTCACAGGGCTCATAGCCGAATGATGAGGTCTGGGCGGGGCGTAAACTAGCAACTGACACTCAGTACACCGCTTGTGCTAATAAGGTTTAAATTGCTGAAGCGTTTGATATTGATGGGATCTACCGAGCGTCAAAATCAGAGACGTTTGGCAGATTTTATTTAATTTTACAAAATATACACGTATAATATGAAAATAAATAGGGTAATTCTTTAGTTCATTAGATTTCCTTCAATATTATCAAATAAAATATGACAGCTTACGATCAAAATATTGCAAACAGTGAGACGAAAGATTATTTTCTGCCTCGATTTTGTGATTTTTTTACCATGATTCTATTTTACATACATGAAAAATTCTTTTAAAAGTCTTTTGTTCAGACTTTTGACTTTAAGCTCTATTTTTTGCTAGTTTGTAATATGTACCGTTATGGCTCGATGCGCGACGAAAATTAGGTGTTTCACGGCTTCTGAGGTATAACAGTGCCTTAAAACACTAAGTATAGTTACCGTATTTTCTCCTGCAGGTAGCACGAGTCCGCAGGTACATACAGATAAAGTTTTCTAGCCCCTCTTGTTACTAGCCTTTCGGCGAACTGTAGACCAAAGGCTCCATTGTTACAAAGTAACAACTGGCCATGGTCTGCACTGCACTTTGACCTGAAATATTCACAAAATATAAAAGTAGAAAATTTCAAGAAGGCTTATTCAATTATTCGTCAGATAATAAAGATATTATTGTGTATCGAAACGATAAATAAGTTCAGTTCAGATAATATAATAATTATTTATTTCCTTTTTGTGTTTTATTTTGGTGGGCAACCCTGGTATCGGAGTTTTCCTGAGACTCTTGTCCTTCGAAGAAAACTGAGACCGACAGTTTTACGTGCCCTCCGAAGCACGGTAACGCTCTCATGTAAATGCCACACGGTCACCTAGCTTAATGGTGACCTGTACAAGCGTAGCTTAAAACTTTGCCCTATTTTGAAAACAGCAAGCCAAGTGTCTCTATGAGCACTACTTCGTATACAGAGGACATCAATCAGATACAAGGCAGAAAACTGTTAGATACATTAAAGACGTAAGTACCTGTGCTGAGCTTGCAGCGGTGTGTCCTTCATGCGCAGTAACACTCGGCCGCGGTGCTGACTGGCCGCTAGCAAACGGAAGGCACGAGCCACCTCGCTGGGCTCGTACGTCACGCGAGACAGCGGACGCACGTATCCACCAGCTATACCCTCGCGCAGCATGGTGTTGATAGCCTGTGTACCAAGAATACAGCATTGAAAATCTGGCAGTGATCTGGTATGGTGTTTTGCCAGTGTCAGCTTAGGAATTTGAGATGTGGCCACTCTCAATAGGCTTTATCAGAAGGCTGAAGGTCAAAGATGGCGGTGAAGGGAGTAGTTTCCCTGTGCTATCGAATCAGAAATGAGATCCGCAGCGAACCAAAGTTACCGTAGTCGCCGCACAGCAGAGGCAGGCCGCCTGCAAGGTGTACTGTGGGGGAGGCCTATGTCCAGCAGTGGATGTCAATTGGCGGATGACGATGATGGCGTAGTCAAGGCCACATTACTTCGACATAACGCTTATGTGATTTCAGCTTTGTATTGGTGCTGGCCACTGAAATCCTCATAAGTAATGGTGGGGGTAGTCGGGAAGGCTAATATTTTTTTCAACAGCTTTAATACTGGCATTCAGAGTCGATAGTCTTATATTCTCATGGGAAAAGTGTATCTCTGCATCTCTTTCCGTTAAATGGCAGAATTTATAAAACAGATGCTGAAACAAGGCCTCTATCATTCAGTTCAGAGACTGATAACATTAGCTGCTACAACAGTAAATTGAAAACTAAAAGTATAAGAAATATCTTACTTTAACATCATCCTTATTTTCTTCTGAAAATATCGCAGAGAAATCTACCGTCGCGTAGTTCTTCAAGACCCATAAGTTACGCATTCCAAATTCATAATTCTCTCTTTCTAGAAGTTGGGAAACGTCAAAGCAAGTGCCGTTGTGTGCTGTACATTTAAGGGTTGCCTGCAAAAGAATCAACGTGGTAAGAAAAACGTTCAGTTCTGTATAAAATACATTGTTTTTGTTTGTCTATATGATCGTGTCTTACATTTTTCAAGTAGCCCTTTGCGCAGCTTATAATGATGTCACAACCTTGCTCTCCAGTGGCTAATAGAATCATGTCTGCAAATCCAGCGTCACGTGAACTGCCGATGTTATCAGCTGAAATCAGGTCAGTCAGGCCCTCAAAAACACCGTCCAAAAAGTATACCTATATGAATTTGTATCATAACATAACTTCACGCCTTTATGCGCGAAGGGGTAGGCAGATATTGGGGGCTCATAAATAGGCTCGCTATTGCCATCTACCGGGCACATTTTTAAGCGAGCGTTCAATAATATTTTAAGGATTTTTACAGAGGTATGTGCCCGGGGTACCTGGGGATTGAAACCAAGACCATCGTCTTGACAGTCCGTTACGTACACCACTGCGCTATCGCTGCTTGTATTTTTGTATCAAGTGAATATTAATCCAATAGTGGCTCCACTAAGTACCTTTCAATCCCGGGAATAGTTTCAGCAAGAAGTTCTTTTTGCGGATGTCACTAACGGTCGTGAACACTTCACAGTCGTGGGCTAATGCAATAGATATGACAGCTTGTCCTAAAGCGCCTGCTCCTCCGTGTACTAAGACTCGCATGCCAGGTTCAATGGTAGACTTGATTCCCTGGTAGAGAACAAAGTGAATTAATGAGAGTTGGTCGTAGTTTTCATAATATAAAACTCATAGAGCTTTTGGAGCAGTATTATTCCTTTAGGTAATAAAATAAACCAAAATTCCACATACATACATACATACACTCACGCCTGTTTCCCGGAGGGGTAGGCAGAGACTACGGAACGCCATTTGCAACGATCCTGACATATCTCTCTTGCTTCATTCACTCCCATCAGATTCCTCATGCATGCTCTTCTGTTCAGGGTACTTTTCACCTGTCCTGTTTTCAGGATGTCTCCAATCTGGTCAGAGAACGTCCGCCTAGGTCTTCCCCTTCGTCCTGTCCCTTCCACACTTGCCTTATATATCTGCTTGGTCAGTCTTTCGTCATCCATCCTCTCCACGTGCCCAAATCATCTTAGCATACCTTTCTCGATGCTTGTCACTATATTTTCTTTTACCCCACAACACTCTCTTATCACAAAATTCTTTACTCTGTCAGTCAGAGAGACACCACACATACTTCTCAGTGCTCTCTTCTGCCATACCCAACTATCACTACCATACATAAGAGTAGGTGCTAACACCCCTCTATGCACAGCCAAACGTGCCTTTTTGGACACGTTTTGGCTATTCATAAACGCCTTCAGAGCTCCATTCACTCTATTACCTGCATTAACTCTTCTTTCAATATCTTCTACATTCTTACCATCTCTTGTAAACAGCGTACCTAAATATACAAACTCATTCACATGCTCCACTCGCTGTCCATCGATCATAACATTACAAGCCGTAACGCATTCCGCCTTTTCAAAAACCATAACTTTCGTTTTACTTACATTCACTTTCATTCCTTTCCTCTCTAACGCACCATGCATGATTGTTACCATCTCCTGCAACTCCTCCGCTGAAGACGCAAGAATAACCTGATCATGAGCATAAAGGAGGCGTTTGACAAGTAACTCATTCATCCTTAATCCACAATCACTATGTTTCAAATCTTGCAAACAACTGTCCATGAAGAGTTTGAACAGCCACGGCGACGCTACACATTCCTGTCTAACACCTGTGTTGATGGTAAACCAGTCAGTGTATGCCCCGTTTATCCTCACACAAGCTCTAGAATCCTTATAAAGGGATTTCAGAGCTCGAATGAGGCTGCTGTTCACCCCATACATCGACAGTACCGACCACATTTCATTCCTCATCACTTTATCATAAGCTTTTTCCAAATCCACGAATGCGCAGTAGACCTTTTGACCTTTGGCCAAAAATTTCTCGGCTATGCATCGCAAGGAAAAGACTTGATCCGTACACCCCATACCCTTTCGGAATCCCGCTTGTACATCCCATATTTTCTTTTCGGTTACTTTCATAACTCTTTCAATCAGTACCTTCGCATACAATTTGCCAACAATACTGAGAAGGCTAATGCCTCTATAGTTTTTGCAGTCTTGTTGCGAGCCTTTTCCTTTATAAAGAGGCACAATTACTGCTGTGGCCCAGTCATCAGGTTCTCGACCGGTGCTCCAGCACAAGTTAAATAAACGCTGCAGCTGACTAACTATGATGCCCTGTCCAGCCTTCAGCATTTCTACTGTAATCCTATCATACCCTGCAGCCTTACCTAATTTCATACTGGCCAGTGCCTTCAAAATCTCATCCACAAGATTCTATGTGGTGAATAACAGAAAAATACTGTTTAAGAAAAGTATAATATTCATGGATTCAACGATTGGGTACTTACAAGGCAGTAGAAAGCTTGGGCATACGCGAGAGGCACAGTGGCAGCGTCTTCGAGACTCCAGTGTTGCGGAACTGGCCACAGTAATTCAGGCTGCGCACGAACTTGCGTACTGGCGGCACCACTGCTGACAATACCCATCACACGCTCACCGCTGCAAAACATGAAGAAATTGCTGTATTCCAACTTCGAAAGACAAGGTTTAAAAATGATACATCATGTAGTAGTATTTGCACTTACTTTTCAGCAATACCGCTGAAATCTGATCCGAACCTATTCTCACTAGCCTGGTTAGTGAAGGCAGTATTTGCTTTCTTTACATCGCTGTTATTGAGTCCAGCATAATGAACCTAAAGCAAAAGAGAAACAATTAAAATACTAGTGCACACAAATCTTGAATTGCTTGAGAAGAATATTTGAATAGTTTAAAGCATACCGTCACTGTTACTCCCGGTCCAGTCAGCTCAGGAGCATCGGCCCAACTCAGGGAATCATAGTCGCCATATTCTTGACTTTGTAACGTCACATGCTTGCTTACTGTTGAAGCTGACTGTAACGGCAAATAATATTCACCGCCCCAGATATCCTGAATGAAACACAAAAGATCATAAATAAATAATTCCAAATATTAGTAAATGGGATATTACAAGTATAGTTTTATTATAATTATCTACTTACCTTATCTACTACGTTGAATGCTAGTTCAACATCACGAAGCTTATTCTCAAGCTTATCAACGCAAGAATTATTGACTGACACCAAATTAATTTTATTCCGAACAGCTTCCTTTCGCCATGAACTGATGAGTTCCTTAAGGCCAGGTAGCGAAGGATACGGAGCTATGATGAGAAGGCGGTGGTTTAAAACCAAATTCGCTCGAACTGAGGTAAGGTAGTTGAAATCGCCCTCGTTTCGGACCGACACAGTTGTAGTAAGAGCTGGTGATTTTGTGGCTCCCCAACGGACTAATTGGAGTTCTGTCTGATCACCTTTATGGATGGACAGAATACGGTATAGGGCAGACGGTTGTGCCGTATTAGCGATTTCTATATCTTCCTCATTTAGCAGAAATTGGTCACGTTGTAGAACTTGCTGTAGCCTCTGATTTAACTGTAATAGATCAATAAGTAGGTCAAAGAAATGTCCATCAACTTTATCAACAGAAGATTATTTAATAAGATACTATGTAGTAACTTACGCTTTCATCGATTGATAAATTCTGTACTAACACTAAATCAGCATTACTAAAATCATAATTGTTAATAGCCTTCTCCCTCGTAATCTCTTTGTAGTTAATCTTCACGCCAGCTACATTATTTATCAGTTGGTTTATTTTAGTAAAAATAGTATTTTCTTTATTTTGTGTTGGTACTCCTACAGCAGTAATTGTATCCTTATTGACATTTTCTGCTACTAATTGGAGATAAGCTTCAAGCGATGAGGACACCTGTGTGATGAAAAGGAAATAAATGCTGATGATACTTGAGTAATTTATTACCAATTAATTTAAATCTTTGATTAATATTTTACTGTCGTACTTACATCCAGGACAGTTTGGAAATTAGGAACGAAATTTAATATTTTAAGACCAAATTTATTTCCATTAACGGGCGGCAGATTTTGGTACTGAATATTTTCTATCAGGATTCCTCCACACCTGAATTTATATATAGCAATTATAATCACAACACTATGACAGAAAAAATATCTCAACAAGAAAGAGAATGCTGTGTTTCATCGTTCTGTGTTATGTAATATTACCTGGTATTATCAAGTTCATCGTTGTATTGAGCATTTAACAAAAGCATTGAATCTATCTTCTCCATATTGACAATAGTTCTTTTGTGTTCCTTGACATTGATGTGGACAGTTCGGATGCTTGCTGGTTGCGACACTGCGTGGTGAGATTGTCTCAGAATGTTGAGTTGTATCATGCCATCGATGAGCGTCACCCAGTTGTCCTTCCATAGAACCAGAGCGTTAGTAACTGAATCGTCGACACCCTTGATGCTTTGGAACTCGCCGCTGTAACATAAAAGATCCATGCATAAGTACTGATTGACTGCACGGTTGGCGTAGTGGCATAACAGATCGCCTCGACGCTTGTTAGAAAAGTATTTTTTATAGACTCACGCCTGTACCCCCGAAGGGGTAGGCAGAGGTGTAATATTACACCCACATTTCGCCATGAATTTTTAGATACCACGTAATAGGGGGCGAGCCTATTGCCGTACCGGGCACATTACCAGACTCCGTGCTGCTACTGAGAATTTCCTTACGGCAAAACCCAATAACACTTAGCCCGACCCGGGAATCGACCTCCCAATCCCACGCGCACAATTATGCCGTGAGACCAACGATGAATAATTTATGTTAGAAAAATATAAAACAAAAAGTAGGTACATGTTGTATATCAAATACATTGAATTTAACTCAACTATGTGTTACCTGTACGAATAATCCCTATCACGCAACAATTGGTAAACATCTTCCGAGGTGAAGAACATCTGCTTGTTTTCCTTGTGCAGTATTGGTTTCATATATGTTTGTGATGAATATATATATCCTGTGAGAACCTTTGAAGGGCCGTCTAACACCTGGAAACAAATGAATTATTTTTCATAATTTTCATACACTGAACTTCGCAGCGTAAGAGAGAAAAGAGATATCCTTAAGTAGATCAAGAACCAAACACTATATTTTATGTTAACTAACTAGCCTGACTATAAATAGACTGGTTTTTCAGTTCATAATTTAAATCAGATGATATTATTTTATAATCATAACGACGTCAATATTTACCTCAAACCGGCCGGTTCCTCTGTGTATGGCCACACTGAGCTTAAGCTGACGACGTTGATGCAGGATGGGTTGTGTATACAAGTGTAAGTCAACAAACTTGACTGAAATCTGTTTCTTTGGCATGTTCAGTATCATACTGAAGATGTCCCATACCAGAACAAGACTAGCGGCAAATGGATAAACCGTACTTCCTAAAAAAAATAGACATAAAATATAACGTAACGTTTTGTTTATAAACAGATTATTACTTTTTATATGCATCGCATTATTAATAACCACGCTGTGATCGGTGCCAAAATAACTATAATTTGCGTATTTATGTGATTGTTTACCTCTGATTGAATGTCCTTCTAAATAAGCATGCTCTTCATCTTGTAAAGCTAAAGTGAAGTCACAATTTGCAGCAGCCCTTCTGTTCACACTGCGATATAGCGGGACAGGCCTGGAATAAGTAGATACGTTAGTGGTAAGTAAGGAAAAAATGGTATTTCGCAAAAAGAGTCATAATCATCCAATACCTACTTACCATTTTTCGTCATGAGCCCATTTGACCATATGAGACAGAAAACCAGTGCCGGTGGATACTGGAAATTCTACTTTTGGATATAAAGCTTGCAGATTAAAGTTGTAGCCTTCCAAGTACAACCTAAAAGAAAGATAAGGACCATTTAGGAAGCAATAATCTTGGATTCCGTGCTAATTTCCATAAATTTGTTTCGCTACTAATATTTTTTCTAATGCATTATTTTTGGATACTTACTTGCCCATAGATTCGAGCAATAAGAATGCATTATCAGGATGTTTCCTCCTGGTGAGCGGTATATTGGTGCACGTGGAAGGCATGGAACGTTTGAGGATGGCTTGGAGCAGTCCGTGTGGAGCTACCTCTACTAGCACAGCGTTGCTTGGTATCAGGCGAGATGTCTCCTCGAACAGCACTGGGCTCTGAATAAAAAAATAGAACTTTATTAGACCTTACACAAAGCTTGGGTGTCACTAAGATCTTTTAATTTTTGAAACATCTTTGTTTTAACTGAAGGGGAAAGCAAAGCTTTATGATCCTTAGCTGGATGCATAGAGTCTTTTAAATATACAGGGTATCACAAGACCCATCACCAAGCCGAAGTATACTCGTTGTGTACATCATGCCAAGTCATAGTAACCAAAACCATAGTAACCTGGGAAACGATTTTTTTTTTAAGTTTTCACATTTTTTAAACCGCAATTAAAAGCGCGCGCGTGCAATGCTCGAAATACCTACTTATCCATGGGGTCATAGGCCATCTAAGAACATATTGGCGGGGTAAATGCATCAATTTTGTACCTAATTAGAAAAATTCCATACTAACTTTGAGCCTCAATATCTCCTGAACTAGTAATTTCCCAGGTAAGGTGCCGAAGTAAAAAATGTTCGTAGTGATTGGTACAACATGGGACTTCAGTTTTCGTTAAGGGTCTTTTTGCACCCTGTATATTCGAACCTAGGACAACGCATAAGTTCGTTCGATTGCAATGTTTTGTATGGTAAATAAGTATTTCCACAGTCCGTAGTGCCATTTAGACACTTATTAAGGTCATAAAACTATTTAAATAATATTCATGTATTATACAAACAAGGCCTACGTTGACATAGGGTTATAAAGTGAAGCTAAATGAGACTTATATGCAGCTAATAAACTTATTCAGACGGCCATTTACAATATTCGATTCATACATGGATTTTGAGATTCGAGATTCATGTTTGAAATATTTTGTATGGAGCTTATGTCAAAAACGAATCTAAAATCTACAGATCTATCTATAGATCGAATAAAGAATTCCGTAGTAAGTCTATTCTTCTAGAAATTGATGTTACGCTTGGCAATTGCTAAATAAATAAGATTCCTCGTACCAGTAGGTTGTTGGTGAGATACTCTGCAGAACATGTTTTTGCGAGAGTTTCATGCCATCTGCTCTCCGGCACGGAACTTGAAATCCAACGTTCACTTCTTGTCTTTGGAGAACGGATTGCTTGTTTCAAATATTTCAGCAATCTGGGACCTGTGTGTTGTAAAATTGAAATATCAAAGTACAAATAGTTAAACAGGCACTAGTAGGTCACATCACTCTATGATAGTATTATTCAAAATGATTTCTAAAGTAGTAACGATACGAACATTAGTACGAATGAAATAACTAAATATTAAATAATAAGCAAACCATGCATAAGTATCTCAATCTAAATCCTACATGAATACTCCGGATTACAGACGTTACAAGAAATTATTTCGTTATTTGGCAGCATCTGGCAGCGGCTGGACACGAAAGCCGAACATCGAGCTCAGTGGCGTGTCATTGGCCTATATCCAGCAGTGGACTTTGACTGGTGAAGGATTTCGTTTTTGGTTGGTTTATTTACAATGTCAGCAAAAGAAAAAGGAAATCAACTCACCAGCACAAGCAATATAACGCGAGTGGTAAGCAATGTTGGAGCACGGTACTTCCTTAGCGAAGATGCCCTTAGCCGTCAGTTCTTCTACAAATGTTTTCATTAGATCTGCAGGTCCAGACAGAGTGCAGGACTCGGGACCGTTGTGACAAGCCACTTCGATTTCAGGTGGAACTAATTTGGACATCTAGGAAAAATAAGGACATCTTTAATAAACATGCTTTTGAATTAAAAAATACGAGTATTTGTATGGATAATATGATTATTGTACAGTAAGGAATAGACCTTTTATTAGCTTTTTTGTGGTGGTAGGGGTCCAATTGTGCATTTTATCTCAACACAGCTCAAGGAACAAATTCTTGATGAAACTATTTAAACGTTTATGATAGATAGATATATTTGTACTCTACTGCACACCACCAAAACTAGTACATACAAAACTGCGGTTTAAAATTATGTTTCATTCATGTACAAACGGCGTCCCATGATACATCCAGGCTTTTCATAAAATCAATGAAGTGATAGATATTGATTATTATCAAAAAGTTCAGAAATTTACCTGTTCATAGCCAAGGCCCACAGCAGCCATGGAACCCTTAATGAATTCAGTCTCCAGTGAGACCAAACCTCGGTAGTACGCGGAGAGTATCATCTCTTCTGCAGTCAGACAGCCGTCGGCGTATGCACATCCCAACTCACCCACGCTGTGACCTGTTAATGAATAGATTCAATTTTGCTTTAAAAACTAGTGGTACATCATTCATCGATATCGAACAATTTGATGAAAGAAGTCTCTGCTTTTGAGTAGCTATCAAGTTTCTTTTGTACTTTCGTGTCCTGATTTTCTTTAGGTAAACAGAGGGTGGTTCAGGATCGGTCCAAGTGGAGAGCCTTTGTAGAGGCCTGTGTCCAGCAGTGGACGTCTTTCGGCTGGTATGATGATGAGACAGTTACTTATACAATAAGTACTTATATTTTATTATGGGTGTTTTTCGCTATGCTTCGAGAACACAGCAAAAACGATGAACATGGTTACCGATTATCATCCGCAAGTTGGTCGATGGGTCCTCTGCCACCCACTGCAACGCATTAGAAAGCCTTTTAACATTAGCTCACCATATTTACTTACCAATGATCCCATCAGGGGTTATTCCACATGCACGTAGGATATCAGTTAGACCTATTTGAATGGCGGCTATTCCCACAAATGAATGTAGAATATTGTCAAACATACTCTCATCTGGAGCAGTTATGATCTTGATCAGGTCAAGGCCTTTAGGGGCTAAGACTTGTTGACATCTGCAATTTTATTAATATACACATATTTATTTTATATTTAAGGCTGGTTAACTGTCTACTGTATTAGGTATTAGTTTTCTTCGACTACTTACCTCATTAATTTAAATTAAATTAAGAAACAGAAATATTAAAAGCATATTGAATCAAATCTACAGCTTTGAAGAGCAGTTCTTACATACTCCGTCAGCAAAGTTAGTTCAATTGAGTAAGATAAATATAAACAATTCATACGCAAATCATAATTTAGAAATAAACCTTCATCATCTAATTAATTTAGAAATAAACATTCATCATCTTACAAATTATAAAGCTTGCCTCTCTATAGCTGCAGCAAATATTGGTATCCGCAGAAGTTGTGCTCCCATGCCCGCCCACTGCGAGCCCATACCGCTGTATACAAACCACAGAGGTCGCCTCATATCGTTGAAATACTCCACCTTTTCACTTAGGCAGACAGTCTCTCCTTTTTCGTCTGTATCTAAAATTACGATTAACAAATTATTTATTTGAATTTTTTGCAGTATTTTCCTGTTATTATTTGTCGTGACTTATAGGCTGGTACGCCAGGATGTCTAGTGGAGAGACCTACACACTGGGTCTCGGGTGCCAATTCACGGCACGTACCAATGAGTATATCTTTTTTGTGTAACAAATTTAGTTATGTCCGTATTAAATTCGACGATGAAATTAACAAAGAATTGATTGCCGTAAATTGGGCTGATCAAATAGGTAAAGAGCAGTCTGTTGACACATCGATTGATATATTTTATAACATTATTTTTAGTATAATCAAATCACACGTTCCTTTAGTAAAATCGAGATCCTCAAGATATCCTATTTGGTTCTCACCAGCACTTATACGCATACATAAGAATAAGGCTAAGGCATGGATAAAATGGAAGAGGTATCATAATACGTCTGACTATGAACAGTTTTCTTTATTCAGGCACCGATTCCATATAGAATGCAAGAACTGCTACAATAGGTATATGAAATCCGTTGAAGATGGCATTTGCAATAATATTAAACAGTTTTGGAGATATATTTCAAATCGTATGTCTTCTCCGGGCTTTCCCGCCAATCTATATACTTATAATAAAACTGTAGAGAGGTCAATTCTGTACATTGAATATATATTCAAAATTAATATTGGAGGATGAATGGTGATCGATACTGATGCCAAAAATGTAATCAGTAAATTTTTTGTCTGTCTGTCTGTCCGTCTGTCTGTCTGTCCGTCTGTCTGTCTGTCTGTCTGTCTGTCTGTCTGTATGTGCACGCATGGGTCCAAAACTACTGAAGCAATTTTAACCAAACTTGGTACGATTGTAGTCCATACTCCTGGGCAGGTTATAGGCTATATAACATAACGCTAAGACACCTAGGAGCTGAGCAGTGACGATAAATTTGAAGCAAGCCGGATGAAAATGCGCTTTCGAGCTCTTCTCCTCGCATACGTTGATCATACACCAAAAGTATGTACTACAAAGATGATGGTCTTCAAAAGATCTACAAAAAAGTCTTTAATAGTATATTGTAAGGACGGGTGTTGAGAGAGAAATTAAAGATGTTGTTTGTTCAACGAACAGATTTATTCTTCTCTAAATATAATAGTGATTACACTTTTATAGATACTAAGATAGGCATGTATTACATATGTATAACTCCACTACACCTCCCTTCTTTCAAAAAAAATAAAATAATACACAATGTTTATTTTATTTTGATACACAATTGACTTAAACTTTTAAACTAAAACGATTACGCATTGATACAATAATTATAAGTATATAAATAGACAAGTACAGGTTATGAAAATACTGGGTGTTACACAGTTATTAAGTTTTATACAATTTTGTTCTATTTTTGTGGACTATATCAATCTTATTGTCTCTAATAATTTTAACATTTGGTGATAAATCTTCTAAAACTTTAAATGGGCCAATAAAAACATTCTGAAATTTGTTACAATTTTCATTTCTTATTAAAATTAAATCGTTCGGCTTATAAATAATTGGATTAATTTGCTGATCGTAATTATGTTTACGCGTAACTTTTGACAATAATAAATTTTTCCTAGCCTGCTCTTGAGATTTTTGTAGTCTATACTTTAAGGTTAATGGATAATCATCAGAATTATACAGAGGTTCAACTTGTTGAGACAAATTTGTAGGTAATTTACACAATTTGCCAAAAACCAATTCATATGGAGTGAATTTTGTAGATGTGTGTACAGTAGTATTATAGCTAAAAGACCAATACGGAACCCAAGTGCTCCACTCTCTGGGATTATTATTAGTCTGTATCCGAAGATAAGCATTTAAATTTTTATGTGTATTTTCAAGCGCACCGATAGATTCATGATGATAGGCGGTTGAAAATAATTGTTTAACACCAAGTAATTTACAGACCTCACTCATTGTTGAAGCTATGAACTCTGAACCTTTATCCGTCGCGATTTCTCGCGGTATACCATACCTGAGTATGAAGTTTTCCACGAAAGATCTTGCTACGGTGACAGCGTCCTTACGATCTAAAGGGTATGCTTCTACGAACTTAGTGAGTTCGCATTGAATAGTTAAAATATATATCTTACCATAATAATCCTTATCTAGGGGCCCCACTAAATCTAGAAATATCTTATCAAATGCTCCTGTGGCAGTGCTCGTTACCACCATAGGCTCTTTAACGGGCAAAGAATGCTTTTGCATTTGGCATTTCTTACATTTACGCACAAAATCAGTAACGTCACGTTCCATACCAGGCCAGAAATAAGATCTTTTTATGTTATTTAACATTCTCCTTATTCCGGCATGACCACTAGTCGGTAGGATATGATAGTCATTAATAATTACTTTTTTGTCATCATTAGAAATTATTCTCCTAACTTCCTTTAGAATATGTAGGCGTGGTCCGGACCATGCTTTTCTATTATTTATTTCTCTTGACAACCAATCAATAAATTCATTACAACTTGCAAGTTTTATAATAAAGAGATTTTCTATATTCTTTCTTTTACAATATTGCTCCAGCTCACTCACATATGCGTCTCGCGCGATATATGATCGGAAATCTGGACAAGTATATAATCTCATTTCATTTTTACTATACAGAAAGCTATCACAACTATTTAATTCACCTTTCATAATACTCATATTTCTCTGAGAAACTAATACTAATTCAACAGAATTTGACGGCTTTGTAAGCATTTCCACAACCTTCGGTTGATCAGGCCGAACGTCAGTGGTCGAGTTAGGCAAAGTCGACAAATTAGGGTGAATTACCTGTTGACCTTCCATTTTCTTTCGTTGATTCCTTGTCATAACATTAATTATCCGTTCACTCATTTCTTTCAATTCTTCTGATGTAACTTTTATCCTAGATAATGCGTCTGCAGCAACATTATCTTTACCTTTTATATACTCAATCACAAAATCATACTCCTCTAAAATTAGTCGAAATTTTGTTAATCTGCTTGAAGGATTGTTCATGTTAAATAAATATATCAAAGGGCGATGATCTGAGAAAATTTTGAACCTTTTGCCAAACAAATAAGGGCGAAAATATTTAATAGACCAAACAATTGCCAGCATTTCTTTTTCTATGGTTGGATAGTTTAACTCGGCTTTATTCAGACTACGGCTTGTATACGCTACTGGTCGACCATCACTATTGCATAAAACAGAAGCTATTGCAAAACCTGAAGCGTCTGTGTACAGCTGAAATTCATTGTTTTCTGAAAAATCTGGGTACTGTAATAAAGGGGGAGAGACTAAGCTATGTTTCAATCGTTCAAATGACTTGGCACATTCCTGTGTCCAAATGAATTCAGCATTTTTCCTTAGCAATTTATTTAAAGGAATTACTATTTCGGCAAAATTTGGAATAAAACGGCGATAATAATTAGAAAAAGCTACAAATCGTCTTACGTCATCGACATTTTTAGGTAGGGGATAATTTTCTATTATTTTTGTCTTTTCAGGGTCAGGTTTTACTCCGTCTGCACTAACTACATGTCCTAAATACAGTAACTCTTTCACCAAAAATTTACACTTGTTGGGGTTCAATTTTAAGTTAACCTTTCGCAACCTAGAAAAGATATCAATTAAATTTTTATTATGGTTTTCCAAATTTCGTCCAATACATACTAAATCGTCCATATATAGTAGACATTTATCATAGTTCAAACCTGATAATGCTACAGACATTGCCCTTGAAAATGCGCTCGGACTAGTCTTAAGACCCATTGGCATCCTTTTCATTTGATATTGTTTATCATACGTGAAAGCAGTGCACTTTCTGCTATTTGGACTTAATTCAAATTGATAGTAACTATTTTGAAGGTCAAGATGACTGAAATAAATGGCACCTGAAAGCGAGTCTAGAATTTCAACTATGTTCGGGAGAGGAAAGCGATCATCGGCAAAATTTTCATTAAATTTTCGGTAATCTACTACGAGTCTATACTTTTTGTCGTTAGAATCTGATTTTTTCGGCACCAAAAGTATAGGACTAGACCATTCGCTTGTTGCTTCTTCAATAATGTCGTCCTGTAACATTTTCCTAATTTGTTTTTGAATTTCTCCCTTTTGAGACCTTGGTAATCGATATTGCTTTTTATAAACGGGCACTGTGTTAGGTTTTAATACTATTGACTGCTGATAAATGTTACACGTCGTTAATCTATCACCTTCTAAATGAAAAACGTCAGCAAATTTTGCACAGATTTTCTCAATTTCTAACTGTTCTTCCTTGTTTAAATAATTTAATTTTAACTCGCCAAATAACCTTTTAACTCTATCCGCATTAATGGTAGTCTTATCAAAAGAAAGTAATGAATAATCCTTCAAGGTTTCTACTTCAGGACAAAAGAAACTTAAACTAATTGGTTCCTCTCGCGTATTTAATATCTGAATAGGTATTTTACCATTCTTAGGCCTTGCAATGCATCCAGCCATAAAAACACCTTCACATAATTGTTTAGGTAAAATCAAGCATTCATCTTTCATACTTGTAGATACAAAATGCACAGATTCACATCTTGGCGATAAGTTAATATATTTTTCACCTCTCACACTTGGTTGTAAAGATAAACAAATTTCAATACCGTTATTTAATAAAGTTAAAGTATCTAATTCTAAATTCAATTTAGCGTTATATTTCCTCAAAAAATCTAAGCCTAAAATTCCGTCGCTCACGCAACATAAATCCCGAAAAACATGAAACCTGTGTACGAATTCCAAATCTCTAAATGATAATCTTAAATCAACAAAACCTACAGAGCAAAGTTCACCACACACTCCGTTTATTGTTACTTTCCCTATTTGGAATGGAATGTTATTCTGATGCAATGTCTCATATTTGATGGCGCTAAGTGACGCACCTGTATCAACTAACCAATTATATGACCTGTTGCCAAGTGACAAAGGAATGGAATTATAATTATTGTAATAACAAATATTTGCATGATTATTCTGGGTGTTCACGAAAAAATTGACTGACGTTAGGTTCGGTAGATGTCCTAGTAGTAGGACTGTTATTCTGTGTATCACGCACCATAATCGATGTTACATAGTTTCGTCCGCGACTATTACGAGCATAATTACTATTTACGTACGTACCTGAGCCGGGTCTAGAACCACGGTTACCTCGATAGTAGCCACCTCGTTGCTGCCCACGCGCTCGAGTAGGGTGACCATGACCACGTGAATTAACTGCTGGCCGCGCTGGTTATGGTAGATACCGCGTGCCTGAAAACACCGTCCTCTACATGAATATTTTATATTGTTATGGGTATACTGCCTGTTCGACAATTTCATAATACTGTCCTCTGGATACATAGATGTCTGCTCATCGACCGCACCTCGGATAGCATCCTTCAATGATTCGTAATTTCTGGCGGAAATGATAGTACATAAGTGCCTATTTCGCAAGCCGGAGGCAAACCGTTTTATAGCCATTTTCTCATTAAATGGTTTAATTACGTCATACTTATGAGTATCTCCATCGGCCTGCGAAATGGTTAAGTCAACAAATAAATTTTCAATCTCCTTACCATAGTCCTCGATGTCCCGCTGATTTTGTTTACACCGCATCAGTTGTTCTTGTAGCGCTGTGAAAGACTTTTTAGATATTAAATATTTGTTCATATCATCAACAAGGAGTTGTACTGTATCATAATGCTGAGCTAATCGCAATTTCGCGTTCTCAGACAACCTAGTTTTTAATATAAAGTTAATAAGAAGAGGTTTTGATTTGTCATCAATTACAGAGCTATACAACTCAATAGCAGAAATTAGCTGTTTGGTAACATTTTCCTTATCATTCATGACCGGAAGTAAGGCGACAGCCGTTTTTATATTAAAAGACTCCATTTTATCAACCACTACAGGCAAACTACACAAATTTTTAATCTCCTCAAACACCTTCCTAATCTGTTCCGTAAATTTATTTATCAAACTTAGTTCGGTTTCACTATATTTCTTAATTTTACTTCGTATATCTAATAATTCTCTATCAAAACTTTGTAAAATTATATTCGCCTCCTTATATTTTTTAGAACAAATAGCACCTTGGCGGCGCTGTGGTCCTATCTTTACAAGATATGTCCTTATTTCAAACAAACGACTATAATACTCTTCTAATTTTTCTGCCATCAATACATATTGATAAATGCGATTAATATATTATGTTACATACTACTAGAAATCTAAAGTCCTCTAAATAAGTCCATTATACTGTCGAACCGTTACCGTAACGTACCGCACTAAATATTTTTGCCGCAACGCACCATTACGCACACTTTATATACCTTTTCGTAACGCACTTTTCCGTTATACCGACACTTTTCCGTTTACCGACACTTTGTTATACGTTTTTCACGCCTGGCTGATCCTCTTGGGTACGGGGCGTACCTTGGTCTACGTATCGTCGCCGAAACCAACTGCTTGTTCTCCGGAGGTTGCTCTCATGTATCTCTCTGCGTATCCACTCTCGGTGGCATTTTCCATACAGCCGGAACGCAAAGTACAGCAATGCGACAGTCAGGATGAGACATATCACCCCCAGGATGCAGGTAATGACACTGGTATGTTGTTGCATTTGCTCCAATGCCGAGGCGTTGTTACCACCGCTAGCGTTTTGTGCGATGATTACAGATTCCTCCTTTGACTGCTGCTTACCCATTTTTCACACAAAACAACAGTTCACAAAAGTTCACGATAAAGCGTTCAACGCGAATATTATTACGCAGTAATATTACTGAACACATAATTGCACCAAGTTGTCACAATGTTTAGAATCACAGTTCCTTATTTGGCGATCGGAATGCAACGCGAACCCGATCGCTTACTGGCAGGGTCGCCATGTAAGGACGGGTGTTGAGAGAGAAATTAAAGATGTTGTTTGTTCAACGAACAGATTTATTCTTCTCTAAATATAATAGTGATTACACTTTTATAGATACTAAGATAGGCATGTATTACATATGTATAACTCCACTACAATATATCTATCTTTTATAAATTAGCCACAATAACGGGTTTAATCGTTAGCCATTTCTTCAAAGTGTATTAAATTCATTAATATATTGTATTTCACATAGATATATCTTTATCATACTCCCATATTCAAAAAGCACACTTTAATATGTATATTATATAAAACATATATATAGAAATCGGTTTAGAAACACACAAGATATAGATGAAATAAAAGTTCCGAATCTCAGCGCGCCAGTATGGGTACGGCTATACGGTTGATTTTTGTTTAACGCTCGAAACGGCCGTCTATACATATAATAAATCTCTAAGTGATCGATGTCTGTACATGGAAGGTATTCAGAAGAAATCTATTTTAAGGGGTCTACATTAAAGAAGAGAAGCCAAAAATATAATTATTGCAATTTTTGTCTCTTTGTCTGTGCGTTTGTGCACGCTAATTTCAGAAACGGCCAATAGAATTAGAATGCGGTTGTCCCTGATGTATTGTAGTAAGCCCCACTTAACATTTGATGTATGTTTCATACGAATCGGTTCATAGATAAAAAAGTTGTGTCAAATTAAACATTTGTTCGGTTAAAATTTGCTCTATAAAAGTAACTCTTTAGTTGAATTGGTTGAAACTTAATACATTATGATCAGTCAAATATAAAATTACGAGGGTTGAAAGATTATAAATAGGATATTTTCGAACATTTGAATGTTCCAATTTAAATTGAGCTTAAATCTGTATGATTCATTATATTAAATAGAGTTCAGCTTAGGCTGGACTTATTCGCACATGTACTTAATTATGTAAACAGGTTGAAGAGTGGCGAGTCATTTTTTTTTACTGGATGGGGATAAACACTGGGATGGCATTGTCTGAAGCAAGTATAAGTGATAGTCCTCATCGATTACGCCATAGGTTTGAGATGCTGCATAAATATGGCATAATTATGAAGACAAATTGGCCGAAGACATTTTAAGGTTCCCACAACAATCTAATAAACCATTGCTTGACAGTAGATATAGTTATATCTATCCTATTACTCAATATGAACGACCACGACGACCGATACGAACCATCATTTGCTGGTGTTAAAATGATCTCTCGACACTTATTGAAGAACAGCGTCGTAGCGAGGATAGTGATTTGAGGAACGGCAAGACTTTTCCTACCAAGGTGATTTCGGCAAAGGAACGAAGCTAAAGTAAGATTGTGCGAATACAAAATGAAGAACCCATGGGCGGTATAACAGTACTTTTTCGTTGCGATTTTCGTTAGGCTCTGTCAGTTATACTTACCACCATAGAATATGAGACAAGAGCTGATGAAATTATAGCCTGTCTAAAGAGTTCATAACTATGGGATTGTATTTTCGCTATGCATTTTGACATTTAATATGCGAGCATGATTATGAGGCAACGAACATGCACAGGAATTCTCCTATCTTTTACTCGCGATTGGTAACTTCGCGATGTGAACTTGCACGAACAAGTGAAAGTCATTTGAGCTATTTTTAGGACATCTAAACTATTCAATATAGATATTATATGCAACTTAAAACATTTTGGGTATCAATTCTGTAGCCCATGAAAAGACAGATTCTGCGCGAACGGAGTCGCGGGCACAGCTAGTATGAAATACAAAGATAGTTCTGCTAGTGACCCTATAGAAATATGCAACCTATTCTCTGATTTTTTTAATTCTATGTACGAGCCTTCAACTTTTAAAAATATAGATTGTTTGGGCGAGGATTACTCTGATAGCTGTTCTATTCTTAGCGATGTTCGATTTAGCGTTGATAAAGTTGTGAAGGCAGTGAAATCGTTGGATTCCTCAATGGGTCCTGGACCAGATGGCCTACCAGCGATTTTTCTTAAAAATACCGCAGACAACATAAGTGCTCCCTTACAAATGATATTTAATATGTCCGTAGCACAAGGTATATTTCCTAAAGCATGGAAACGTGCAAATATTACACCGGTTTACAAGTCTGGGCCCAAGCAGGATGTTGAAAATTATCGACCAATATCTATTCTTTCCGCCTTGTCGAAGCTCTTTGAGAGACTGGTCCACAGTAAAATCTACCCTGCACTACACAATAGTTTAATCAAACAACAAGGTTTTGTTAGAAGAAGATCGACTACGACCAATCTTGTGAAATTTGTAGACTATTTGTTCAATAATATGGATAAACGCGTTCAAGTAGACGCTATTTACACTGACTTTCGAAAAGCGTTCGACAAGGTGGATCACGAATCACTTTTAAATAAAATTTCATTTAATGGAATACGCGGTGACTTGTTGAGATGGTTTGCTTCATATATCTGCAATCGGTCACAGTTGTAATCAATGGTTTCTTCTCAGCTGATATCTGTGTAACTTCCGGAGTGCCTCAAGGATCGATTCTGGGGCCATTATTATTCATAATTTTTATCAATGACATTGACTCCTGAATACACAACTCAAAAATACTGCTTTACGCAGATGATCTTAAAGTTTTCAGACTGTATGCTACTTCATATAGAGGGATTTAGATCGCTTGAGTGAATATTGCAAGCTAAACAAGCTCCAATTAAATATTTCGAAATGTTATTGTATCAGCTACACCAAAAATAAAAAGGATCTTAAATACCCGTCTGCAATAGATAATAGAACTTTATCCGGAGTGTCCCATAGAATTATGAGTGTCCCTTATTCGTGATCTCGGTATTCATCTCGACGACAAGCTTCATCTCGACTCTCACATAAACAAAATTGTAAGTAATGCTTACCGCATGTTTGGGTTTGTGATGCGATCCGCGAAACAGTTTGTGCGTCCGACAACATACCTATATCTCTACAAAGCCTTGTTTTTTCCACTTCTCGTACTAATGCGGGCTTGCGAGCTCCATTGCGCCGAATTACAAATAACTATAATAAATATTTACATAACATCGATATATTTGTTTCACCTGATACAGAACTCTCGATATTTATTTATGTGAGAAAATTGTAAATACATTTTATTTTTTGTATAATTTGTATTAGTTTATTTCCTTTTCTTATTAGTTTACATTGTGTTACCTATTAATATTTTTAAAGGTTAAAAGAACTTTGATAGTCTTGCATGCTCTTCTTTCTTCTTTCTTCTACTAGATGTATAATAAAATTGTATAACATACGATGAATATTACAATGTCTGTATTTTTAATTGTAATTTGTGGAAAATGTTATTGGTCACACATTTACACAATTTCTTTATAGTTTTAATTTTATATAACATATAATGTGTGTATACTGTTTATTTTCCCTAATAAATAAATAAAAAATTAAAATAAAATAAATTAATGTTTGTTAAGCACAGTTATCACTTACTTAAAACAACAAATCCCCTGCCCAAATGTCCTGAGATGTTTGATCGGTGTATATTATGCAACAGTGCTAGTTGTTCATGGTCTACAGGGTTACTCTTCAGTATGTTTAGTGCGTGGGACACTGCTTCTTCGTGTCTGCCGGAGACATTAACTAGGTATGGTATGCTGGCCTTGTAGCGGTTAGGGTCCTGAAAGAACATTGTAATTATCACCCTGAATTCGAAGTCAGGCATTCAGCTGCAGAGTTTAAGAGGAAATGATTACGATATCAAAAATGCTGTAGAGTCAGGTAGGTATATGTAGTAGTGTAACTAATATTAATCCACAGATTACATTAAATATGCGTTTTGTGTGCTCTGTGGGCTTAATATTTCTTAAGAGATATTAATAAGGTCAAAAACCTATCGTTTCTCTTACTCTGCTTCTTCGCGTCTTACTAGCCAAAACAACATTTGAAACTGTAACATCCAATTACAATTTTGAGGTCAATCGCTGGCCAATTTGATTTATGTGTCAGTAAACCGATAGACACTGGTCAAATCATAAAGTTGGTGTCCAATTGGTATCGATAGTTAATAAAAGAGATAAGAGAGAAATCCTAGCCAAATCTTATGAACCGCAATACGCCCGAGCTTTAAGTAGGCTTACCTTAGGTTTATAATATCCATGCAGAAGCACGTGCGAGTTGACTCCACTGACAGACATGCCATTGACGGCGACATACGTGCGGCGGAAAGGCTGATGTTCAGTGACGATTTGCATTCTACCGTCTTGCAGCGCCACTATGTCTTTGCGAGGATTCTTACAGTGCAGAGTGGCAGCCAGCTTACCAGTGTGGTAGCCTAGCAGCACCTGGACATTGAGAAAACATTTTTTACTAATAAACAACTACTAGAAGCCCACGGGCTGATCCTATCTGGGCCGACATCCAATAGACTATAGCCGTATATTAATAGTCTCTGGTAAGCAACAAAGCAACTAGTGAGAATGCTGATGACTGATTCTCAGTTAATTTGTGAGGATGGATGGAGGAATGTCTGTTACAAGAATAAAGGATAATTATCGAGTGTGTTTGTGTGAATGATCACACAAACACTACAAAAGGATTTGGATTCAACACTAATATCCTTAAATTCAATCCAGTTTTTCATGCTGGACCGCTCATGAAAACTGACTTACCTTTGTTATGGCGGTGATACCCGAAGCAGCCTCTCCGTAACCAATGTTGGACATAACGCTGCCGACTAAAAGAGGGTCCGTTCTATCCTTACAAAATACTTCTTCAATAACTTGTAACTCAACTTTATCGCAATCTGGTACAGCTAAAACAGAATATAATCATGATTTACTTATATGCTCTGGGGAGGCCTATGTCCAGCAGTGAATGTCTTTAGTCGGACATGATGATGATTATGGATGACTAGAGCACACACATACTGCTGTTAGTGTCAGTGACAATATTACTATCCGACAGTACGTAAATATATTGCGCTATCAAGTTGTTTAAAATTGTCCTCCCTGAAAGCCAGGAAAGTAAGTACCAAATAAATCTTCTTCTAACGGCATAATAAAGTACCAAATAAATCTTGTTTATGATGATTATACTAAAGCTATGGAACAGTTTTATATCTAGATTATGTTATTTTTTAAATTAGTTTTTGGATTCGATATTTTTTTGCTTTTGGATTTGACAGAGCAGACATTGATATTTATTTAAATAAGAGTTGGTGTTTAATGCCTGTTCTGTGCGTTAATGCTTACCACATCCGAAAGCTTCCACGTATTCGATATCTTGTGGAGAAACATCAGCATCTTCGTAGAACTTTTTGACGAAGTTAGCTGAAGGGGTAAGGTTTCTGTAAAATCCATATTTCGGTCCTGTTTCTCCACTCAGCATAGATACGAATTCGGTTTTAACGTTCAATACTTCAGCGTATATTCTGAAATTAATGGTAATAACGTTAAAGTCATGTAATAATTTTACTCCCGTCTAGTTTAATATTTCAATACAGGAAATTGACGACCGGTTGGCGCAGCGGGAGTGTAAGCGACTGCTACGCCGAAGGTCGCGGGTTCGATTCCCGCTCAAGTCAAACATTTGTGTGAATGAACATGAATGTTTGTCTTGGTCTGGGTGTTTCTATCTATAATATGTATGTATTTACAAAAAAAAAAGTATATAAGTATGTTTATCCATTATCTAGTACTCATAACACAAGCTCTGCTTAGCTTGGGACTAGATGGTGACGTGTGTATGTGGTAGAATATAGAATAGAATATAGAATAGAATAGAATATAGAATAGAAATGCGTTAGCAGCGGTTAAGTTTCCCATGGAGTGGCTGTATTCAAATTGGCAGCTTAACATTGTGACAATATAGAATCACGTAATTAGAGCTGATATGGGCCAATTATTATTATTATTTATGATCACTTACCTCAAAGCATCCTTTGCCTTTTGCAGGAATAGAACGTTGATAGCTTCTGATTTAGCGCAACCATCAGCATTCTCATCGAAAGATTTTGTTTTACCATCGCTGCATAACTTAATAATTCTGTAAACAATAGTTTCATTTATTGAACGGTCTACAAAAATCAACGGCATGTGCTCAATTTAATTGCGGCAAAATAAACTTCGAAATATTTTAAAAGAAGAATAATGTTATGCTATAGAAACCATCCGTTAAGCAGCGTTAAAAAGCCATCATAATGGTTCCTTGAGGGAGCCCTAGGGGCTTACTGACTAGCCTCACATTATTTCTTTTTTGGCCAGGGAAACCGACTCACTATTTCTTTATGACTCAGAGGTTACGGTGAGTGAGTGCCTAGAGAGTCAAGAATATAGTTAATTCGCCTAAATTTCTATCACCATATTCATAATAAACCCACCTAGCATAATGCACAGCGGATTGTGGATGCAAACACAAGTAGGATCCTCCAACGATAGCAGCCTCACATTCTCCACGACTCATGGCTGAGTACGCTTGCTCCAGCGCCGCGGTGGAACTGCAGCATGCCTCGTCGATAGACA
Source organism: Euclidia mi (assembly GCA_944739405.2). Classification (NCBI taxonomy): domain Eukaryota; kingdom Metazoa; phylum Arthropoda; class Insecta; order Lepidoptera; family Erebidae; genus Euclidia; species Euclidia mi. The sequence goes on along the minus strand of OX123201.2, from coordinate 30,285,418 downwards.
TGGAAGGACCCTTAGCGTTCAGCCAGTATGAAATGCGGTTGGCAAACATAGTCTTGCTGCATCTGGACTTGGAACAATTCTATATATTAATACGTGAAGCGAAAACTGTAACTATTTTAACGCATTTTCCCTAATGAGTTGTTTGTTATTTGGTGTACTTGGTTATAGATTGTGTGAAAAAGAGTAGGTAATTGAAAATATTAGACGTATTTTGACAATTACAGAAGTTTTTCAATTAAATTCTAAACTATTCTTTAGATTAGGCTAGCAGATTACGTGACGTTAGGTAGAGATCGGATCTGCATAATATTTTTGGTGAATAAGTTTTCCTCCTTGCTTCGTATTCGGTTCGTGACGTACCGTTTGCATCAGTTTGGTAAATAATAATATCATGGTATAAAATTTTAACAAAAACACACAACGCAAATAATAATATATAATGATAATTTCAATTAAAAATGTATGGTAGGATTCATTTATTCAGAAGCTCAGATTAAAGCAATTATTGCCTACTTATTAAATAGTATTAATATTTAAGTAATACAAGTTAGTTGAGAAACTTGTAACCTTGCTGAAAATAGACTCACCCGGGTATACCCAATCCATTTTTGGAAGAAGAATCATATAATCCACTTTTCTCTGACTCAGAGAAACACGATCCTATGTAGACACCAACTTTCTTGCCAGAAAGTTCTTCCGGGTTGATACCTAAAGAAACCCGGAATTATATTATACTTTATTCAAATTTTTGAACTCCTGAATATTTATAATCGTTTTAGCGTTATCCCGGTTGCATCCGAGACTTAACGCCTAGGAGCCCGGAGTCCGCTTACTGGCCTAACCAGATCTGACAGAATATCAGCTTTTCCACAGAGCGACTGCCGTCTGACCTCCGCAACCCAAAGGGATAGCGATATTCCGTGGTTAAAACCAGTATCAGTTTATTTGAGGGTACTGATTTCCCGTAATGACAGTCAAAGATGTTCATGACAGCCGGAACCGACAGTTAAAACGTGCTCTCCGAGACATGGGGACGAGCGATAATTAACTATTTGCATCTGCATGACAGTCTGTTGGTATCTCTACTAGGTTATCGCCGCCACTGAATTTTTAAATATGGACCAAACTTAATTCATTTAATAATGATGACTTTGAAGACATTCGCCCGGCTGTTATAAAGATTGTAAACAGTCGTCTCGAAAATGTAGAACCCTAAAGTATCCTGACACTGCTCTAAACCATAACTTATCGCTATCCCTTGGGATTAGGGGCCAGACAAGCAGCCCTCTTTCTTTGGAAAAGTTAGTATTTTGTCTAATCCGGTTACACCAGTAAACGGATCCCGGGTATTGGGATAACGCTAGCACGGTTATGAATATTTTATTTGTTTTTATACTAAGAAAAAAATATCGTTTACTTACCAGCATCATAAATAGCGTGGTAGGCTTGCTCAAGGACCTTTTTAGACATGGGGTCCATCAAATGAGCCAGACGGAAGTTCACTTTGAAGAACTGTGCGTCGAAACGAACTAAATTTGGCACACTCCCAGTTTTCTGGACTACTTCGGGGTGTTGGTACTTGAAGCGCAGATCTTCTTGCGTCACTGGATTTATCTGTATACGAAATAAATTCATAGAAAACACTTATTAATTGTCCTGATTAATACATGAGAAACTTGATGGGAGTGAATGAAGCAAGAGAGGTAATTCAGGATCGTTGCAAATGGCGTTCCATAGTCTCTGCCTACCCCTTCGGGAAACAGGCGTGAGTCTATTTATGTGCTCTGGCTTAAACTTCTGAAGATATGCAATCTGGATTTAGGGTTGCATTTACGATGCGTACATAGCACTCACTAACAAATATTTTTAGGATTTTTCTCCCCTAAGGGAGAGAAGTAACGTTTGAATGTTTGTTGAAACAGTCGATGCTTCTGAAGCTTGGCCTTAGACGTTTAAAAGCTAGCTGTATAACAAAGTTGAAGAAGTTTGAAGTAGATTGACTAACATGTAGATTTTCAAATCAGAGATTGGTACTGCATTAGGTATACGAATACATTATATAAAAATGCGGATACAAAATCTACTGAATATGCTGTCGTAAACATTAATTTGTATACAGTAATTCATTTAACATTATTTTAATGTGCCCAAAATGGGCTTCGCCTGGATGTTTGGTAAAATGGCACCATTCAACAGAAATTACTTTAACAAATTTATTGGTCAATAACTTAAAAAAAAATAGGTACAAGTAGGTAAATGTCACGTTACCTTGTAATAATTAATGACCAAATTAGTAATTTGAACAGAATACATTTATAATTATGCGAATCAAAAATTAACAATTATAATATGGCCAGTGACGTTCGTCTTGACATGCGAGTGTGTTTATGTGTTTATTAAATGTTGTGTAATGAATATCCAAACTATTTATTGTATAAATTATCGTGCGATTGCAATTGTGTATAAAAGTTCATATTTTGTTAAATCTGGCTACTGGTTAAAACAAGGAAGCTAACCCGAACGTCTTAGATGCAACACGGGTAATATACCTAATGAACACAGATGTTGGTCTAATGCTAATTGAATATTATACTCGCATATGTTAGTTGTCCGTGTGACGGATTAAAAATACGGAATGTCGCCACCCCATATCATCCCATGGGTGTCGTAAGAGCCGACAGAGGGAGCATATTATGCAGAGAACACCACTGTAAGAGAAGGAAAACTTGATACAAACCCTATACCAACCCGTTTGGCCAGCGTGGTATAGTAGTCCAGTTCCTCCTTTCAAAGGAGAGGCCTAGTCCAGCAGTGGACTGTTAAAGGCTGATGATGTCGATGATGTTGGTTTTGCTATAACGTCTCGAGAATAAAGCTTTACAGCATCATTCAGACTTACACAGTCCATGACTCTAAGCCTCTATATACTCTAAGCCTAATAGGAGAATTTGCCTACTACACTACGCTGGCCAAACGAGTTGTCCAGGGTTGATGTAGAGTTTTCTGTCTCTTACGTCACAAAGACACTGTTTGTTTCGTGTATTGCCTTAGTCTCCTGAATGGCCTCTTACGATACCTACAAAATGAAATAGGGGCTTTATTCTATGTATTCCTTATCCATCGCCACACGGAGAATATATTATTGTATTTATTTACCTTATTGTACAATATGTCAGAGAGTTCCTTGACGTTGTGCGACTGGGGGTAGAGGCCGGCCATGCCCGAGATGACGACCCTGTTGCCGTCGATCGGCTTAGGCGTCACGACGTCCTCTCGGCTCGCAGAGTACTCTTGCGGGGTCGGCGTCATTGTGGTAGCTGTCTGTAAATTATACCTTCATTAATAGAGACCAACATACTGCTATGCAGAGGGTCTCGGATTTGAACCTACGGCTTGCACCACAGCTATATCCCTGTCCGTTGTGTACCAAGCGCTAAAGGAAAACATCGTGGTTGCGTCGCCATGGCTGTCATGAGGATCGTTGCAAGTCATTATGGGAAGTCAGAACCCTCTACATTTCCTGGGCCGGGCCGGCGGAGTTTAGACGGTATTCAGGTTAGTTTGTAGAGAAGCTAAAATTCTATCATATTTGGTTAAACTAAAACAGCGTACCTTGGCTTTAAAGCGATCTTGTACGCTTCGGGAATAGAACTAGAACGATGATGCCAATTATTTAGTTCTACGAAAGTTATAGGATTAAAGCATGGACACCGATTTTTAAACTTATCTGAAGAATTGAAATATCAGTTTTTCTCGTCAGAAATACTACAACACGGTAAGTCTTGAAGCTGCTTCAAGCTCAAACTAAAAAGTTTTAACATAACTTATACAACGTGCAGGCACTTCAAAATAACTATACCTTCAAGTCTTTATGTAGTATACTTGAAGAAAAATATCCCGTCAATTTAATTTATTTATTACACAATAGTATAAAGGTGGACTTAATGCCATGGGCATTATCTCCCAGTCTACCTTAGAGTGGTACAGAGAGAATCAATCTTCACGTAATGATAGTGAAAATCTAAATCTCAGGAACTACCGGTCGGATCTGAAAAATTATTTTTGTATACGATAGCCCAGTTATTCCGGCAGGCTATAGGGTATATAACATAACGCTTCGACCCTTTGGGGCCGGGCAAAAGGCTAAAAAGGCTAAAACATAATGTCGGCTTATCTCAGGAACTAGCAGTCGGATTTAAAAAATTGTTATTGCCTACAATAGCCCAATTATTCCGAAAGGCTATAGGCTATATAAAATTACGCCACAACTTTTAGAGGCTGGACAAAAACAATATATAGTTGGGTCAAAGGCAAAAAAAGGCTAAACGAATAGGATACAATCTATATGGGTATCGTTTTCGAGATTTTCGGGACGCTGATTAATAATATGAAATTTATTTAGTGATCCAAGATGGCGGACGGGAAATCAAAGATGGCGGATGAGAAAATTTTAAATATCAATATGGGTATCGCCTTCGATATTTTAAGGGGTGGAGAATCGAAATACAACATCTATTTCGTGATTCAAGATGGCGGATGGGAAATCAAAAATGGTGGATGGGAAAAATTTAAAAAATCAATATGGGTATCGTCTCTGATGATTTAAGGGATGGTGAATCCAAATACAAGATCTATTTCGTGATCAAAGATGGCGCATGGGAAATCAAAGATGGCGGATGGGAAAATTTAAAAAAATCAATATTGGTATCGTTTGCGATGTTAAAAGGGATGGGGAATCCAACATCTGTTTCGTGGTTCAAGATGGTGGAAGGGAAATTAAAGATGGCGGATGGGAAAATTAAAAAAAAATCAATATGGGTATCCTCTCTGATGATTTAATGATGGAGAATCCAAATACAACATCTATTTCGTGATCAAAAATGGCAGATAAGAAATCAAAGATGGCGGACGGGACTTTTTTTAGGTCGATATGGGTATCGTCTCCGATATTTTAAGGGGTGGGGAATCGAAATACAACATCTATTTCGTGATCAAAGATGGCGGATGGGAATTTAAAAAAAAATCAATATGGGTATCGACTCCGATGTTAGGAGGGCAGGGGAATCCAAATACAATATCTATTTCGTGATTCAAGATGGTGGATGGGAAATCAAAGATGGCGGATGGGAAAATTTAAAAAATCAATATGGGTATCGTCTCTGATGGTTTAAGGGATGGTGAATTCAAATACAACATCTATTTCGTGATCAAAGATGGTGGATAAGAAATCAAAGATGGAGGACGGGATATTTTTTTAAAGTTGATATGGGTATCGTCTCCGATAATTTAAGGAATGGGGAATTCAATCTATACTTATAATAAAACTGTAGAGAGTTCAATTCTGTACATTGAATATATATTCAAAATTAATATTGGAGGATGAATGGTGATCGATACTGATGCCAAAAATGCAATCAGTAATTTTTTTGTCTGTCTGTCTGTCCGTCTGTCTGTCTGTCTGTCTGTCTGTCTGTATGTGCACGCATGGGTCCAAAACTACTGAAGCGATTTTAACCAAACTTGGTACGATTGTAGTCCATACTCCTGGGCAGGTTATAGGCTATATAACATAACGCTAAGACACCTAGGAGCTGAGCAGTGACGATAAATTTGAAGCAAGCCGGATGAAAATGCGCTTTCGAGCTCTTCTCCTCGCATACGTTGATCATACGCCAAAAGTATGTACTACAAAGATGATGGTCTTCAAAAGATCTACAAAAAAGTCTTCAATAGTATATATCTATCTTTTATAAATTAGCCACAATAACGGGTTTAATCGTTAGCCATTTCTTCAAAGTGTATTAAATTCATTAATATATTGTATTTCACATAGATATATCTTTATCAAACTCCCATATTCAAAGAGCACACTTTAATATGTATATTATATAAAACATATATATAGAAATCGGTTTAGAAACACACAAGATATAGATGAAATAAAACTTCCGAATCTCAGCGCGCCAGTATGGGTACGGCTATACGGTTGATTTTTGTTTAACGCTCGAAACGGCCGTCTATACATATAATAAATCTCTAAGTGATCGATGTCTGTACATGGAAGGTATTCAGAAGAAATCTATTTTAAGGGGTCTACATTAAAGAAGAGAAGCCAAAAATATAATTATTGCAATTTTTGTCTCTTTGTCTGTGCGTTTGTGCACGCTAATTTCAGAAACGGCCAATAGAATTAGAATACGGTTGTCCTTGATGTATTGTAGTAAGCCCCACTTAACATTTGATGTATGTTTCATACGAATCGGTTCATAGATAAAAAAGTTGTGTCAAATTAAACATTTGTTCGGTTAAAATTTGTTCTATAAAAGTAACTCTTTAGTTGAATTGGTTGAAACTTAATATATTATGATCAGTCAAATATAAAATTACGAGGGTTGAAAGATTATAAATAGGATATTTTCGAACATTTGAATGTTCCAATTTAAATTGAGCTTAAATCTGTATGATTCATTATATTAAATAGAGTTCAGCTTAGGCTGGACTTATTCGCACATGTAATTATGTAAACAGGTTGAAGAGTGGCGAGTCATTTTTTTTTACTGGATGGGGATAAACACTGGGATGGCATTGTCTGAAGCAAGTATAAGTGATAGTCCTCATCGATTACGCCATAGGTTTGAGATGCTGAATAAATATGGCATAATTATGGAGACAAATTGGCCGAAGACATTTTAAGGTTCCCACAACAATCTAATAAACCATTGCTTGACAGTAGATATACTTATATCTATCCTATTACTCAATATGAACGACCACGACGACCGATACGAACCATCATTTGCTGGTGTTAAAATGATCTCTCGAGACTTATTGAAGAACAGCGTCGTAGCGAGGATAGTGATTTGAGGAACGGCAAGACTTTTCCTACCAAGGTGATTTCGGCAAAGGAACGAAGCTAAAGTAAGATTGTGCGAATACAAAATGAAGAACCCATGGGCGGTATAACAGTACTTTTTCGATGCGTATTTCGTTAGGCTCTGTCAGTTATACTTACCACCATAGAATATGAGACAAGAGCTGATGAAATTATAGCCTGTCTAAAGAGATCATAACTATGGGATTGTATTTTCGCTATGCATTTTGACATTTAATATGCGAGCATGATTATGAGGCAACGAACATGCACAGGAATTCTCTTATCTTTTACTCGCGATTGGTAACTTCGCGATGTCAACTTGCACGAACAAGTGAAAGTCATTTGAGCTATTTTTAGGACATCTAAACTATTCAATATAGATATTATATGCAACTTAAAACATTTTGGGTATCAATTCTGTAGCCCATGAAAAGACAGATTCTGCGCGAACGTAGTCGCGGGCACAGCTAGTATTATATAAAAATCTATGTTTGTTTGTTCATCATTTATAGACTCTGAAATGATAAGAGATTAAGCGCTAAGTCAATATTGGTAACTTTGGAATAGGGGCTTGGAAAAAAGGGAATTAAATAAAAACTCTTAAAAAGGCGATACGGAGTTCGCTGGGTCAGCTAGTATAATAATAAAATAAAAAAAAACCGGCCAAGTGCGTGTCGGGCCACGCGCAATGTAGGGTTCCGTAGTTGCCCCTAATGGCCATTATTGATAATAACTTCTGTTTCACATGGGACTAAAAACGGACATCTTTAAGATTAAGCCAGCGCTCCCAATGTAAACTCACAGAAATAGGTATTTATAAGTTAACCGACGATTACTCGTAAACTAGTGATGTCTTCTTAGCCGTGATAGTTTTCCTTTTAAATTCGTTATATGTACTACATTTGTGATTTTTTTCAACTCTTCCAAATTAATAGTTTAGCCGGCAGAGGGGGGGGACACTTGAGTCTAACATTTTTTTTCACTTCAAAGCTTGATATTTGACAAACCGATCACTTGATCGAAAAATGATTTGAGCAAACTAATAATAATTTTTAAAAACCTATCCAATGATACCCCACACAATGGGGTATTCAACCAAAAAAATATTCAACCCCACTATATATGTAGGGGAGAAACCCTTAAAAAAAATATTTTCCTTAATTTTATTCTACAGTTTTGTTGCAATATTGTATGTCTATATTCATGTCAAATATCAGCTTTCTAGCACCAGGCGTCTTTGAGCTAGGCTGCGGACGGACAGACGGACGGACATGACGAAACTATAAGGGTTCCTTGTGGACTACGGAACCCTAAAAAGGGTAAGCAAATAATCTTAAATAAATGCGTAAGCGCCCAAAAGGCTAAAAACAAATTGCGATTTTATGGGAAACTATTTTTTCATAATATTTTATTACTAAACTTTTTCTCGTGCTATCTGTAGGTCCCTGTATAATATAAGCTTGTTAGTTAACTGTTGGTTTATTTGGATTAAGTTTCACACTGTGCAAGGGGGCTCAAGTTTCCTTCAAAAGCAACTAAGTCATACCAAAAAATTATACAACACAAAAAGAAAGACAACGTCGAATATGCGTCGAACATTTCTTCCATAACGCTGTGATCCAAACCGTAGTTACGACTAAGTATCACATTATCACTTGCATGTAGGTTTATTTATGTTGATATTGAGCTTTTATTATTTAATTTTTCCTTTATTTTTTAACAAGAATATATTTTTGTAAAGTTCAATTTAATATTTTTCACTGAATCTGTAACTATCATGTTTGCCTATTAATATCACTAAGCGTTAGTTATAGTTTGTAAACCTAAACTGCGGTGTCAATGAAGATTTGAATATCCCAAGTACCAGGACAGATGTATTTTATTGTCTAATTGAGATATTTATGAATTTTAATAATATTATTACGTACCTTTAAGATCCCAAACAATCAGCAGTAATATATAGTGGAACACACTTAATTTTCTAAGCCAAAAACAATGCTAATTAGTTACACGGAACGGTAAAATTAATTGAATGAAAAGCCACAGACTTGCGTAAAAATGTTGTAAGTACCTACTTGCTTAGGTAGCCCGTGGCTTAATTAACTTCTGGCTAATTCGGCGCTTGTATTTATATAGTTCACTTCATTAAGGGGTAGAGTCAAACTGCGAAGTCAAATTATAGGCGATTTGTACTTAGTGGCAAATATTGAACAAGCCTGATTGTAATAGGTTGCATATATGTTTTCTTCGTTTTACATATAAGTAATTATGCGGTAATTCTTGTAAATTTATACTAACACTAAAGGATGTCTGCAGCTACGCCTGCATTTTATTTTTTATTTAACTGTTTCTGCCCTTCGCCCTAGTGCTACGGTCCCCAAAAAACATACCTGCCAAATTTCAGTTTCTTGCGCCTTATAGTTTTGGCTCTAGCTAGTCTGTCAGTCAGTCAGTAACGCAAGTATTATAAGATTTAAAAGTGATAATGAAGTTGTGCATGGTTAATATTGACAATTAGATAATGCTTTATCTGTGTGTAATACATTATTATTGCATACATTTTTGAATTAAACTATTTTTTTGTAGTAAATAGTTAGTAAGTAGGTATATGTAAGTGGGTGCGATACGTGAAACCGAAAATGTAACAACGAATACCACGTCGTCGCCGTAATCTCACTACCACGAAGTACATGACAACGAATGCACGTTACAACGAATATCATAACGCCGTAGTCACGCGATCTCAAATAACTAAATCTCGAATTCACCAAATCGAATTACTTGATAACGAATGCACGTTAACACGCATTACTTTTCACCGAAGTCACGTAATCTCGAATAACGAGTTCAGTGTAACATTTCAGTGTGTCGATGTAAATGGGACTACATCCTCTAAATTACCTATACAGTTAGGCGTTCCACAAGGTTCAATTCTAGGTCCTTTTCTATTCCTTGTATATATTAATGACTTACCTTTAGGTTTTTATTTGAAAAACATCTGTGATGTCGTACTTTCTGCAGACGATACGTCACTTATTTATAAAGTAGACAGGAATAGGAATGAATTTGATGATGTAAATAATGCACTTATACAAGTTACGCAATGGTTTACAGCAAATAATCTAGTACTTAATTCTAAAAAAACTAAATGCGTTAAATTTACCTTACCTAACGTTAGACAACTGGGACCTAATATTATGCTAGATAGGGAGGAACTTGAGACAGTTGACTCTACAGTGTTTCTAGGCATTACATTAGATAATAAGTTACAATGGGGTGCACATATAGCATGTCTTGCAGGTAAGCTCAGCTCTGCAGCGTATGCTGTCAGAAAAGTTAGACAACTTACTGATGTCAACACAGCTCGTCTAGTATATTTTAGCTATTTTCATAGTGTCATGTCTTACGGCATCTTGTTATGGGGCAAAGCTGCGGATATTCAGAATATCTTCGTTCTACAGAAACGAGCGGTACGAGCAATATACATGTTAGGTGCAAAAGATACTCTTAGGGAACGCTTTTAGTCTATAGGAATTCTAACAGTAGCCTCGCAGTTCTTATTTGCTAATATATTGTATATTAGGCAAAATATAGGTTTATTTACTACAAAAAGTGATATACATAATATAAATACTCGAAACAGGCATAAGTGATATGACCCTTATCATCATTTACATAAAGTTAACAATTCTTTTGTAGGGCTAGGTATTCGTATTTACAATAAAATACCAATTAGTCTCTTAGAATTACCAATTAATACATTTAAAAGTAAAATAAAAGACTGCCTTACTAGGAAAGGTTATTATACTCTTAATGATTATTTCAGTGATAGGGATAGATGGTCACTTACACTAGACAACTCATGATCTACTACTTATTTAGAATTTATATAGATACTTAGCATTTTCCAGTTTATCATTATATAACATATCTAGTTCTTTTAAATTATTATTCGTTTATTATTAGGTCATTCCACTTACTACATTTACATTTGCATTGTTGTTCCACTAATTTTATTGAAATTTACTGTACTGTAAGATGAAGATAACTCGTGATCATGGGCTGTGAACTAACGATTTTGTAATTTTGTGTATTCATATAACGTCACTTCTGTAACATACATTGCCACCATAGTTCTGAACATGGTCATGAGTTGTCTACATTATAAGACGTAAGTGGATGCTCCTGTTACACAATATTCACATTGGAAGGCTAACTAAAGCACTTAATTTAGTAACTGCTTTAATTGCTTAAGTATTATGTCTAACTCATTACTATTTACAAGTAATGAAGTACAATGTGAAACAGTTGCAGCTCCTTACAAAAATAAAAATATGTAGCATAATATTGGCGATTGAAAAGAATGGCCATGAGTTTTATTGCCCGTTCTTTCTCGTGGGTCTACCTATTGCTTTGCGAACGAGGCAGTAAATGTAAATGTAGAAGCATTATGTAATTGAATTCTAAAATTCACGTTCATAAGCGTCACCTTGTGATCTAGATGAATAAATGATTTTGACTTTGACTTTGACTAACGTGCATTTGTTGTCAAGTAATTTGATTTGGTGAATTCGAGATTTAGTTATTCGAGATCGCGTGACTACGGCGTTATGATATTCGTTGTAAGGTGCATTCGTTATCATTGTAAGTGCCATTTCAGAATCATGCAGGGGACCTCAGATTAAGAAATAAAAGTACCTTCTTATTTGAACAGGCGTCTAAATATTATGTAACAGTGTGTAACAGTAATACATTTATTATTAATAACACGGGAGTGACACGCACTTCATCCGAGTAACAGCAACGTCCAATAGCATTTTTGAAGGGTTTGACGCTGTTGTTGAGTTCAATAGCTAGAGAAACTCGAAAGTGAAACTCGAAATCTAGTGGTACCTAATTAGATTACGTGACAATGAAGATGATGACAGCGCTATATAAGGTAAATAAATGTGGAGTGCTACAAGGTAGTTAATTGGGACCCATACCTATTTTGATGACATTAATCGAACAATTGTTGTACATTTTTATTTCTATCTATTTGTTAATAACATACAAAACTTTTATTTAAAACCAGGGTTGGCAAATGTATCCCTAGCATAACCGAAAAGTTGACTCAGATATGTTTAACCTTTTCTGCCGTACATTAAAAGTACATTTAAGGCATGAATGAATAGATTTTATGGATATTTTTACATCCATAATAAAAAATATTTGTATCCCCGAAATGGTAGGCAGAGGTGTTACATAACACCCACATTTCACCATGAATTTTTAGGTCCCACGTAATAAGGGGCGAGCCTATTGCCGTTACCGGGCACATCACCAGACTTCGTGCTGCCACTGAGAATTCGGAAAAACCCAGTAACACTTTTTCCCGACCGACGGGAATCGAACCCGGGACCTCCGGTCAGCAGTCGCATACGCTATCAACTGGACCACGGAGGCAGTCCGAAAGATATAATTTCGGCATTTCTATTTAATAAAGCGCAAACTGTTGCATCGCGCCATTAAAGCCTCCATATAATGTTTCATCGTCCACTGGCGTATGTGGGTCTCTTGCAAAATGAGTCAATAATATTGTGAGTTCAATAGGAGGATTTTTTTATTAAGGGCAAAATTATTTTAAATAATCTATTAAACTGAATTGAATTCAGTACCTGCGTATACGCTAAAATCGATTGCAGCTCAAAGGAGTATAACCGAAAATGAAGTAAATGAGCTATTGCTGTTCTTGATAAAATTAGAAAGAGATTGAATGAACTAAGTAGGTATATTTATAATGTACTATAAAATTATAGCCACTAGTGTACCAACAGTCACCCCGAAATCGTTGAACTTATCAATGTAGCAGCATTATTTCTAATAGATAACGTCATCAAATGCAACAACAATCTTGAATTTGAGTATGTTATTCGGACCAGTGGTGACCGTCCATGTGGTGTCCGTGTGGTGACGGATTAAGAATACGGATTGTCACCACCCCATATCATCCCATGAGTGTCGTAAGAGCCGACAGAGGGAGCGTATTATGCAGTGAACAGCACTGTAAGAGAAGGAAAACTTGATACAAACCCAATACCAACCCGTGTGGCCAGCGCGGTATAGTAGGCCAATTCCTCCTTTCAAAGGAGAGGCCTAGTCCAGCAGTGGACTGTTAAAGGCTGATGATGAGATTCAGACCAGTGTGCACATCACAACGATGACCTTGTAAAACAGATACGTAATGCCTGCAATTCATTGGATATTTATTAATTTAGCCGAGGCTTTTGACCGCTTAGTGCATAAAATATAGACAAGGAAATATCACTTCTACGCTACGGCTTAAAGTTGCTGTTAAGGCTAAGTGCTTGCTTCGATCAGTGGTTAAAATTAGACTTATACAGGGCTTAACCCTCAGTCTGCTTTTGCTTTAAGTTTACACTCACCTACTGCGGGACAACCACGAGCTGTAACTGTTGTTATATCCTATCGTGTAAGTAAAGTGTCCCGATATCGTGGTTCATTTGCCCGATTCGTTCGCAGTATCCTAATCACCATATCATAGCAAGTTTCATATCTAGTTGTCGACGCCTTTATTCTACTTCTTTAGATATAGGTAACCACCTATTTACTTCGGGTTGCGGTGGCCAGAGAACAGTCGCTCTGACATATTAATTATAAAAAATTAATTATTAAAATATATCTTGAAATAAGTAAAATGATTTTATTTAGTGACCCATTGATAAAGAAGATAATAATATCTACTTAGGAACTCAATCTTCTGGCTTCTATTGCCTAGACACGAGGTTAAAGATCGTAAGCAATAATTTATATTTGTATATAATAAAAAATCTGTCAAGGTTATAGTGATTCATCAGCAAGACTATTGCATATTACAATTTTGGAGCAACTGAAGAAACATTATTTTTTCAAAGACTGGACTGAACAGAGATCTGAGTTGATAATGACACCATTGAGTCCGATGTTCTACAGTGGAGACCGTGGCTTGGCAAACGTTATGTAAGACGCCCTCCGGCTAGGTGGATTGACGGTGTACGCAAAGTGGCTTTCAGCGGCTGGACACGAATGGCCGCAAAGGCCCATATATACGGGGTGCAAGGGACGGTGTACCCAAAACCGATACCAGTGACTCATTACATGATACTGAGGCAATAGGGTATTTGACTAAAAAAATCGAATTAGTCCGTCCGTTAGATTATCGAAAAATATTGGATACGTATTTTTTGTTTTTTCAAAGCAGTAAAAAATTACGAAGATAAAACGCATCAAAGATGGAGAAACGTCTAGGAGTGGGGGCTTGTAATGTCACTTGCCAGTAAAAAGTGTACTGGCAAGTGACGTCACACGAGTTTTCAGCGAAGTTTGTAGTCTTCATTTTTTGTTTACGTGACTAAAGAAAAAATACGTATCCAATATTTTTCGATAATCTAACTGACGGACTAATTAGATTTTATTTGTCAAATACCCTATTGGCGATCGAATTTTCCGGACAATTTTCATGTATTTTCCGATTTTTCTTTTTCATTTTTTGCCATATAATGTAATGAAGTAGTAATTATAGTCGATCCGCATTAATATTTTTGTAAAATTCTAAGAATTGAACATGTACATGGCGCGTTTACTCTGACGTGACATCGGCCGCAGCACAGTAAGCGCACAAGTACATCGTAATCACTGCCGCTACCACCCGCCACTGCAGGGTCGTAACAGCTGATAATGCGAGTTAGCGTGTTACAATTTACATCGCAATTTTTTTGGAAATTGCCGAGTTCTTAGATTTTTGTCGGAAAATTCGACCGCCAAGGGTCTCAGTATAATGTACTGAATCACTGTCATCAGTTTTCAGTACACCGTCATATTTGAATTTTTTTTCAAGCATCAACATTACTAAATATTTCATTATGTTTCTAATAAAATTTCAGTAAGTTAGAATTTTATTTCAATAAATTTACCCAAATGTCGTGATGTACTTAGTTGTTCAAATCGACTCTTTAAATTAACTACATAAATGAATTAGCATTGTCCGCAACAACTAACGGAGTACAGGTCACAGATAGGTTAAATTATATATACATGCATACGTTATAAGTTTATGTATACATGTATTTAATTGTAACATAGGATAGAAGGAAACTGGATGGTTCGAGCATGGATAGACTAGCTCTAATGCTCTAATGCTTGTGTTCGATGAATGAGATCGCTGTAGACTTAGGGCCACGTGCACACTATTCAGATAAATTCTGGTTAAATTATTTGGCAGATAACAACATACAACGTTTTTTCTATTTTTATTTGTCTGGCAGATAGTTTCACCACCTCCGAATATGCATATTCAGAGGTGGTGAAACTGAGCCCTAAACTTCTGTCTCATCTTCCTTCCTGCGTGTTCTTGTCTCGTGTCCATGGTTGTCTCTGCCTTTGCAAGCGTTTAGAGCCATTACGCACTGTCGACTGGTCGCCGGCGACTCAGTCTCTCGCCGACCTAAACATAAGCAACTAGGGCCAGGAGAGTAAGCCGAGCGACGGTATTCCAAGTACATTCGTGAAGAATGGAAGTCGAAGAACTTGCAGTAATAGCGCTACTAATTTTAAAACTTTCACGGACACTGGCTTTAACCAGATTATATGAAAATGACACAAACATTTTGCATACAAAATTATATCACGCCTATAGCCGAATTGTTGTAAAAAGTGAATCTATATACTCTGATTATGACGGTCCGCCTAGTGCCGGTACCGTCTAGAGGCGGACTGCCCTATTAAATAATTTAGTTTACCTGCGCAATGACACACCGCCTATAGACGGTGGCCTCTACAAGTACTCACGGCGTCTATGAGCTTCCTCAAACAAGTTTATGTCATTTTTAGGTGATAATCTAAGGCGTTTACATCTGGTTGAACATGGTACAGGACTTAAAGAATCGCACAGTGTGTTATTTGACCTCAGTTGCGGACATCTATTTTTTTTAATGTTTTGAAGAGATAATAGCCCAACATAATGCCGAGTAAAACTCCCACAACGTTATCTTACATAGTTTTAGAGAAATTTAAAAAATCGAGAAATGTCCATAGAAACCATAGAAACGTTTTATCTCCATAATAAACCAATTTTTCCATTGGATATGTTTTGATTATGATTCAGTTGTATTTTAGGCACCAATTTATTATGAAAAAACAAAAAAATCTCGTCTGTTTCGAGCGAAATATTTTTTTTTTTATAATTTGGTTTTTATTTTTTTTCTAATGCATCTCGCCACGGTCGCATTTTTTTTTAATGCCACATTGTTACCTGGGCTGACTATTACTACCACAAAAAAAAACTAGATGCTCCAAGCACAGGACTTCAGAGATATTTTTTTTTTTTAATTTTGTGTTAGAGTTGTCACTCAAGTCTATGGTTTTACTTCAGTCTTAACCATCCTATATTTTTTAATCTTTATTTGTGATAATTATTGTTTCAGAGATAATCGTTTGCTGTTATCATTATTTTTAACCGACTTACAAAAAAGGAGGAGGTTATGTATTTGATATTTATATATTTTTTATGTATGTTCATCGATATCTCCGTCATTTGTGAACCGAATCGCAAAGTTATTTTTTGTCCGACAGAATTGACTTACGAGGTGGTCCCATAAAATTTTTATTCAGTTTGAATACGTCATTTTTGAATTATGAGAATTTTTCGTGTGATATTTGTGTATTTAGTTGTAACGTACATAAAGAAACCAAAAATACTAATAACATAAGCTGGGAGTACCTCCGCGTGGTGATGCCTTCACCACATGGAACGGTATTTACTGGCTAAAACCCCCAAAAATATGTCATAATATGACTTGTGTACTTTTGTATGCTCAAATGCCTTCGGGCTTACGTTGTTTTCGTTATAGATTTGCGAGAATTAGTTTGGCGGCACGGTAGCCCGGTAACGCGGGGGAGCAGCCGCCATCTAACAGATTGCGTATATTAACTGGAATTGTTTGTATTCATGGAGCCTGACAAGCATTACGATTAACTTCAGCAGAACCTGACCTGCTCTGATGGGGGATATCCTTCTGGACCCCGACCAGAGAGTTTAATGATGCGAGGGGGGTATGAGTATGCTAATCTTCATACTGGTCAGCGAGTGGCAGCTCGTATTAACGACCCAGGCATGAATATGGACCCAATCCAATACACAAAACGAGAAATATATGATATTTTAGTTACACAGGCACGCTTACATGGACCTAAAAAGAGACCATTAGACCTTGACAGTGAAGAACGCGCAAGAATAGTTTTAGAGACGCTATTTCCAAACCAAATAGCTGTTCATTTGGATTGCAAAATAAAGCTTATGTAGAGGCAGTTACAAAATTTGTTAGTAAGTGCGAAACGCTATACAAGCAGAGCAAACGCAAGTTGGACCGGAAAACGACGATTACAGATCTATTTCACGGTGGACTGGAATCATCCGATCCCTATTTATATCTTTTGTCCCACAGTAAACGTCGTAAACCGAAAAGTCCTTTGCCCGCGAAAGTTCTTGCTCTCTTGGAAGTAACAACAGAGAACGTGTGTTATTACCCTTCGGAGACCAATATAAAATGCGAGGAAGTGGAGTTGACCACCAACGAAATTCTTTTAGAAGACGACCCTTACGGTTACTCTGGAAATGGGAACCAAGGTTTACTAGCTGACGAAAGCCATATATTAACACATAAAAGAAAGATTTATCCAATTTAGTTCAGTCGTTTGGAAATTATGCGCGTACAAACATTTCAGTAATAAATGTTTATTTATATACTTACCAGCTTTTGCGCGCGACTTCGTTCCCGTTAAAGGTAAAAAGCCAAAAATTCCCTTTTTTTGTAACATTTTTCATTCCTGCGCCGCTCCCATTTGTCTTAGCGTGAGTTTGTATAGCCTATAGCCTTCCTCAATGAATGGGCTATCTATCACTGAAATATTTTTCCAGTTTGACCAGTAGTTCCGGAGATTAGCGCGTTCAACCAAACAAATAACTTCAGCTTTATATATTAACTAGCTGACCCAGCGAACTCCGTATCGCCTTTTTAAGAGTATTTATTTAATTCCCTTTTTTCCAAGCCCCTTTTCCAAAGTTACCATTGACTTAGCGCTTAATCTCTTATCATTTCAGAGTCTATAAATGATGAACAAACAAACATAGATTTTTATATAATAAATTGAATTCCCCATTCCTTAAAATATCGGAGACGATAACCATATCGACTTTAAAAAAAATCCCGTCCGCCATCTTTGATTTCCTATCCACCATCTTTCATCACGAAATAGATGTTATATTTGGATTCACCATCCCTTAAATCATCAGATACGATACCCATATTGATTTTTTTAATTTTTCCCATCGGCCATCTTTGATTTCCCATCCGCCATCTTGAATCACGAAACAGATGTTGTATTTGGATTCCCCATCCCTTGAAACATCGGAGACGATACCCATATTGATTTTTTTAAATTTTCCCATCCCCCATCTTTGATTTCCCATCCGCCATCTTTGATCACGAAATAGATGCTGTATTTCGATTCCCCACCCCTTAAAATATCGAAGGCGATACCCATATTGTTTTTTTAAATTTTATCATCCGCCATCTTTGATTTCCCGTCCGCCATCTTGGATCACTAAATACATTTTATATTATTAATCAGCGTCCCGAAAATCTCGAAAACGATACCCATATAGATTGTATCCTATTCGTTTAGCCTTTTTTTGCCTTTGACCCAACCCTCCCCCTTCTCGTTTGACCATTTTATTATTTTTGTCTGGCCCCTAAAAGTTGTGGCGTAATTTTATATAGCCTATAGCCTTTCGGAATAATTGGGCTATCATAGGCAATAACAATTTTTAAAATCCGACTGCTAGTTCCTGAGATTAGCCGATATTATCTTTTAGCCTTTTTAGCCTTTTGCCCGGCCCCAAAGGGTCAAAGCGTTATGTTATATAGCCTATAGCCTTCCGGAATAACTGGGCTATCGTACACAAAAATAATTTTTCAGATCCGACCGGTAGTTCCTGAGATTAGCGCGTTCAAACAAACAAACAAACAAACAAACAAACAAACAAACAAACAAACAAACTCTTCCGCTTTATTATATTAGTATAGATAATAGACAGATAGCATATTGTTATGGTAACGATTGTTTTACGATGTTTTCATTACTGCTGGATATTTCAATAACATACACAAATATCACAGACACTATAAGTCTAGTATACCATACCTATAATAAACTATAACTCAGTAAGTATATGTCATCTCATGATACTTTTTTTTGACAACCCTATTTCCATAGAAATTCTAAAAATCCTTAGAAACGTTATATCTCTGAAGTCCTGCATGATATATACAAGAATTTTTGTGAGTAGGAAGTTACATGACTGGGGTGTATTATGTTGTTAAAAAAAAATGCGACCGTCATATAGAACATTAGATATATAATTTTTTCTGAAATTTATAACATATTTTTTATCTCGGCTTCTAGAGCATATAAAGGCCTGTAATTCGTACAAATGATTAAATATATGTTCTTCAATTCATTTGTAATTTTAACTTAGACAAGTGTTAGTTATTTTGTGAAATATCTGCAAAAAACATTTTGAGTAAGTTCATTGACCTTACAATAAATTCACTATAATTTCAAAACTATAAAATATATTTACGCTGGTGTTTCATATAAAGTTGTACTACGATTATATCTATCTAATTCAACAATAAAAGAAGCATGTCCGCTTTTGAAGGCATATAATACACTGTGAATCGGTATCACCATCAGATATTTTAGATATCTTTCCTAGCCGATTTTTTTCTTACGGGAGCCATCTCCGAACAAAAATATCAATCAGAATTAATTATCATAAAAATATAATGCGTATATCTTGTTTAATGCATAAACATATATGTACAGTATATAGAAAAGATACTTTTTTAACATAAAACGCAATATACTTACCTCCTAAATACAGCCGACCACGACGAACAATCCGGTCAAACGACGAAAAACACGGGCTCTGCTCGCTGTGACACTGCGCAACTGGCTGGTGCGGGTAGTTAGGGTAGTATAACAAGCGTACGGCTACAGGCGGTATGTCACACACGCAAGCACGTTGATGTGTGAGTGGGGCTTGGCGACACGATCTCGAAATATTGTTTAATGTTTTTTGGTTCGACGCTAGGTAAATTGTAAGTGAGCGCAATATGACACTGAATCACGTGACTCCTAAGTAATCTACGCAAATCAAGGCGGTTGTAGACGGTTCGTCAATTATAACTGGATAAAATTTACCGGCTATGGACGTTACGTCGTATTAGGCTGCCTGAAAACTACGCCTCTGGGCGTGGCGTCCGTGAAAGTGTTAAAGAGAAAGAAAAATAAAAGGAAATCAAAAGAGTGTTGGGTATATCCTTTTTTACAAGAACAGAAATTAAAAATGGATTAAAAGGATGTTGAGAATATTTTATGAAGACGTTAGAAAATACCTCGTTTTTTGTACTACCTACATAAGAATCAACTTCAAATCCCGATTAGAATATTCGTCCCTCGATAAATCCCACATAGCTTTTCGGGATTGTATTTCCAAAATGAATTTATCGGTATCGAAAGCGCTTACAAATGTGGCCCACCACTTTTGTGACGTCCGATCGTTACGACCGTTGCTCTCAGTGTGAAATGCTTCCATTTGAAGCCGTGTTCCTATTGGTCGCCGGCGACCGGCAGTCGTTTGTGCGTCGCCAACTCGCCACTACGCGGTGAGTCGTCGAGTCACCCGGGCGACCGTCGCACATACGGCAAAAGAGCCACTTTAGAAGGCCAAAAATAGCTGCACTTAGTTATTTATTCAAAACGTACTTGTTGGTCAATCCAGGCTAATGTTTATTATATACACACAAAATTAAGTTTATTTTATCTTACTGGCTTTGTTTCGCAAACTTCTACTTTTTCCACAGTTTGGATACAAACATTTTTATCACATCTTTAATTTTTATTTCAATATCTTTTGAATAACTAAACTTATCTAATACATATCTAATTAATCATTCATTGCACTTTGACGATGTCAGTTTATAAAAGTTCTCACTACGCAACAATAAAAATTGGGCAAGTGCGTGTCGGACTCGCGCACGAAGGGTTCCGTACCATCATCTATAAAAGAAAATCACGTTCGTTGTATGTATACTTAAATACTTTTTAAGTTTCTACCTGTTTATTAAGATCGAGTAACACATTTCTTAAAAATTACGTTTGTTGTATGGGAGCCCCCCTTTATTATTTACTTTTTTTTATTTCATTATTTATTTTGAAAGGTAATAAACAACTATGTACATATTCTATGAAAATTTAAAGCGTCTACCTGTTACAGTTAGTGGTTTTGAGCAAAAAATACGAAAAAAAAACACGTTTTTTTGTATGGGACCCCCCCTTAATATTGTCATTTTTTATTTTTAGTATTTGTTGTTATAGCGGCAACCGAAATACATAATTTGTGAAAATTTCAGCTTTCTAGCTATCACGGTTTATGAGATACAGCCTGGTAACAGACAGACAGACGGACAGACAGACAGCGGAGGCTTAGTAATAGGGTTCCGTTTTTTACATTTTAGGTACGAAACCCTAAAAACAGTTCTTTCTTAGTAACAGTAAGTCCCGTCATAGATGGCTCCTTAGCACTACCTGTGAATAAAGTGGTCTCAGTCAGAAATGGATTTATTTGGGGTGCTAAATTTGGCAATGTTAATAGTAATTGAACTAATAAACATTTTACATATGATATTATCGTGGTACTAGTTGGAACTTTATTTATACGTCTTGTACAACGTAAAAAATTATAGAAAAATAAAACTTTTTACAAACATGCTCATATATCTCTCAAATAAATATAATTTCAAAAAAATATAATTTAATATTCAAGTACATACTTGTCTCTCCATAATCCATATTACTATTTGCTATATTTGTTTATTACCACGACAAAAACACACGTTGAAATGCTTCCAATTTCTTGGCAAACTAAGGGTCGCTCGGATCTTTTTACCTTTGCTTGCTCACATTCCTTTGTTATCACCCTGATACAATAAAAACGTGTTGAGTTGCATCGGTTAACGTACTATCAATATATAACTTAATTTAAATTGTTTTTCGGGATATATACCACGTACCTTTGTTTGGAGTAACCGATATTTCGGCACTGTTGCAAGCGCCATGTTCACGGATGTACTGATGGTATTGCGGGTGGATGAATGTTACGAGCAAGTATAACGGTCTACCCGCTTTCTTACTCGTTTTTTGCGTTCAACACCACTAGCACTGTTATCACTATCACATTGTACCCGATCACGACATACCACACTCACTACGTCAGCTCGCGGTTTGATATTGTTCTTTTCACGGGTTTTACATAGACGTACCACTGGATGCCAGATACTCAACAGTTGAAACCCATCCTCTCTATTGAAATTCTTGAACTTTTTAATTTCAATAGCCTCCCTAACCATTCGAGGTATATAGTGGCGTTCTGTCGAAAGTACCTGAGGGTTATGTAACTCAATCCAGTGGTCGGTACCCGAGTCCAAGAGGTGTTGAGCTATGGCCGACTTGTGTGGTTCATTATTTTTGACTGCCTTAATGTGTTCCTTTATTCGGCAAGAGATGGTGCGTTTGGTTTGTCCTATGTAGGAACTCCCACAGCTGCAGTCAATTTTGTATACACCTGGCTTTTCTAAGGGAAGACTGTCTTTCGGCGTTCTTATATATTGCGACAGTTTCTTAAAAGGAGTGAAGATAGTTTTAACTGAAACCTTCTTAAGGATGTTGGCGACCTTATCTGTCACTCCTTTGACGTACGGTAAGTACGCTGGGTGTCGTTCAACCTTGTAGTCCAGGTGTTTCTGAGTATGTCTGGGTGGTCTAATTCGCCTACTGTACCCGTTCTTGTGTAGAACGTCGCTTATATGTGAAAGTTCTTTATTCAAATGTTCCTCGTCACACAAGCTGTATGCCCGGTCGGTAAGCGACGCTATAACGGAATTCAGTTGACGTGGATGATGATGTGAGTCGGCATGTAGATAGCGATCTGTGTGCGTTGGTTTTCTGTATACGGAGTGGCCCAGGGAACCGTCATCTCGTACGGCGATCATAACGTCAAGGAACGCCATTCTTCTATCCCTTTCTATTTCATACGTAAAATCCATTTTACTGTGGATGCTGTTTAAATGTGCCAAATACTGTTGAACAGCTGATTCATCGCCTTCCATAACACAGAAAATGTCGTCCACATACCGTTTCCAAATTTTTATACTTAATGGGGCAGTAGCAATGGCTTGGTTTTCGAAATGTTCCATCCATAGGTTGGCTACCACTGGAGCTACCGGGCTGCCCATCGCTACGCCATCAATTTGTAGGTAGTACTCACCTCTGTATAGAAAGTAATTTGTGGTCAGGCAATGATGCACCAGGTCGGCATATACCACAGCAATATGGTCCTCGCTGATCCTACGTCGAATTACCTCCATGCAGTCTGCTATCGGCACGTTCGTGAAAAGCGATTCCACATCAAAACTGACCATCACTTCTTTTTCACTTACGTTACTCTGACGTAAAATCTCAATAAAATGTCGGGAGTCTTTGACATACGATGTTGTTCTACCCACCAATGGCCGCAGGACCTTAGCTACGTGTTTAGCTAGTTCGTACGTAGGTGAATCAATTTGACTGACGATAGGCCGTAAAGGAACGTTGTTCTTGTGAACCTTTGGCAAACCATACAGTTTAGGGGGTAGAACATTACGAGGTCTTAGTAAATGGGATACCGTATCATCACCGATCGCGTGCTGACACTCCTTGATCAGCCTCTGGGTATTACGGTTCAATCGAGCGGTCGGGTTATAATTTACCTTTTTGTAGGTGTTGACGTCACTTAATAAATGACGCATTTTTTCGTCATATTCGCTAACGTTCATAACTACCGTCGCGTTCCCTTTGTCAGCTTTCAGGACAAGTACGCTCTCATCTTCACGGAGTTCCCGTAATGCGACACGTTCAGAGACGTTCGTGTTAGGCTGAGGAAGCTTGGCTCGACGTAAACAAACAGCGACGTCTTGTCGCAAAACTTCGGCCTCTTCGGAAGGTATTTTATTCCGTCGGATAACCTCTTCAACCGTGCCGATCACTTTTTCGTATGGAACATGACTAGGTGTTGGGCCATTGGTGGGTAGAACAACATCGTATGTCAAAGACTCCCGACATTTTATTGAGATTTTACGTCAGAGTAACGTAAGTGAAAAAGAAGTGATGGTCAGTTTTGATGTGGAATCGCTTTTCACGAACGTGCCGATAGCAGACTGCATGGAGGTAATTCGACGTAGGATCAGCGAGGACCATATTGCTGTGGTATATGCCGACCTGGTGCATCATTGCCTGACCACAAATTACTTTCTATACAGAGGTGAGTACTACCTACAAATTGATGGCGTAGCGATGGGCAGCCCGGTAGCTCCAGTGGTAGCCAACCTATGGATGGAACATTTCGAAAACCAAGCCATTGCTACTGCCCCATTAAGTATAAAAATTTGGAAACGGTATGTGGACGACATTTTCTATGTTATGGAAGGCGATGAATCAGCTGTTCAACAGTATTTGGCACATTTAAACAGCATCCACAGTAAAATGGATTTTACGTATGAAATAGAAAGGGATAGAAGAATGGCGTTCCTTGACGTTATGATCGCCGTACGAGATGACGGTTCCCTGGGCCACTCCGTATACAGAAAACCAACGCACACAGATCGCTATCTACATGCCGACTCACATCATCACCCACGTTAACTGAATTCCGTTATAGCGTCGCTTACCGACCGGGCATACAGCTTGTGTGACGAGGAACATTTGAATAAAGAACTTTCACATATAAGCGACGTTCTACACAAGAACGGGTACAGTAGGCGAATTAGACCACCCAGACATACTCAGAAACACCTGGACTACAAGGTTGAACGACACCCAGCGTACTTACCGTACGTCAAAGGAGTGACAGATAAGGTCGCCAACATCCTTAAGAAGGTTTCAGTTAAAACTATCTTCACTCCTTTTAAGAAACTGTCGCAATATATAAGAACGCCGAAAGACAGTCTTCCCTTAGAAAAGCCAGGTGTATACAAAATTGACTGCAGCTGTGGGAGTTCCTACATAGGACAAACCAAACGCACCATCTCTTGCCGAATAAAGGAACACATTAAGGCAGTCAAAAATAATGAACCACACAAGTCGGCCATAGCTCAACACCTCTTGGACTCGGGTACCGACCACTGGATTGAGTTACATAACCCTCAGGTACTTTCGACAGAACGCCACTATATACCTCGAATGGTTAGGGAGGCTATTGAAATTAAAAAGTTCAAGAATTTCAATAGAGAGGATGGGTTTCAACTGTCGAGTATCTGGCATCCAGTGGTACGTCTATGTAAAACCCGTGAAAAGAACAAAATCAAACCGCGAGCTGACGTAGTGAGTGTGGTATGTCGTGATCGGGTACAATGTGATAGTGATAACAGTGCTAGTGGTGTTGAACGCAAAAAACGAGTAAGAAAGCGGGTATACCGTTATACTTGCTCGTAACATTCATCCACCCGCAATACCATCAGTACATCCGTGAACATGGCGCTTGCAACAGTGCCGAAATATCGGTTACTCCAAACAAAGGTACGTGGTATATATCCCGAAAAACAATTTAAATTAAGTTTAAATGACCACGAAAGTTTAAATTCCTATATCAATATATAAATTATTTTAAACTTTGTGACACTATAAATAAAGTCATTTTTGGCCTCCTAAAGTGGCTGTTTTGCCGTATGTGGTCGACCAAGTGCGTAAACACCTATTTAAACTATAATAAATAAGTCACAGTCGCCAACGACCGAGTCGCCGGCGACTAGTCGACAGTGCGTAATGGCTCTTAAGTCTTATTGTTCTCTGGTTATCGTCAAGAAGTCGTTCGTTGTTCAAATCAGCATACGTATACCTAATGTATTTCATTTCAATTCATGTGTCGTGTTTTGTTAGTGGACGTTATCTATTGCTGGTACTTCATTAATATTGATTAATATAATTAAAATGTTCTGATGTCATTAACCCATATCCAGAGACCCTATTCTCTTAATTAAATTAGTTCAAAAACAGTTTCGATTTAATGTCAGTGTCATACTTACGTCACAAATGGTATCCTCCGAAATTAACTGGTATTTGAATGATATCGCAACTGGATCGTAAATTGAATCATGACCCAATGAATTGAACAATATGTCTAAATATGTGTCAACGGCGAACTATACATCCATGTAGACATCAAATTAGCATAATGGTATTAAATTAGCAGAATACCAATTTTGAATCAATTCGAAATTTAATCTCATTTCGTTCAAAATATAATGTCGATGTCAGATACAATAGGAGAATTGGCTTTCTGCAGTCTGCTGATGCAAAATTTCGTAGGTAGTCGTCTAGTCGTGATTTGTGCCGCTCGGCCGATGAAACGACAGAATGTATAGTGACGGGCACGTGTAGACGTATTGTAAGTAAATTACATTGTAAGTAATATTTAAAACAAACCACAAACATAGTAAAGCAAGCACTTCATTCATTTAGCAACAGATTCAAATGAAACGTGGGGTTCTGGGAGACAAACATATTATACCTAATTACGTAATAAGTACTAAGTGTTTTCGCAGCTACATCACATCCTGCACATTCTTTTTTAATTTAACACATTCTGCCCGATTTCGTGGGAAGTTCGGCCAATCCTTTCTTAGTGCACCTTTCCGGTCCTTAAGGGACATAAATGCCAAATTTTAGCTTCTTGCGGCCAATTGTTTTGGTTGGGGCTTCTGTCAGTCTGTCAGTAACAAAAGAATTAGAAGAAAAGAAGGTAGGTACCTAATGAGCCCTTAATGATTTTTAATTAATTTGTACGTGAAGTGTAGTACATTTATTTTTTTATAAGTTTATTTTAATTTTCAGAAAATCATCCAAAATATAAAATTTTGTCACTTAGGACCCTTTATTTAAAAAATCTTGAGATATTTGTTACAAGCTTTCGAAAAAGTAACAATTTAGACCCAAAAAGTAAATCAGTAAGTAGTTCTTTTTAATTTCGATTATTTAGATGACAATGTGGAGAATTACAAAAAAATATTTAAATCTCGATATCTCAGAAACCGTTAATTTTGGACCTCTAGTTGACGGGGTCCATTTTATTGCAAATGACCTCAAATATAACCTCCTTCAAGGAATAGGTTGAATTACCAAACAACCTGTATTTAAAGAAGATAAAAATATGTGCTAGGGTAGGTACAAGATATTAAGCTTTTCTTAAATCATCATACAGCTTTTGGAGTCTACCTACGCCTGAGCATAGGAGGATTATTGACCACACTGGTCAGACGGGTTGGTATTGTAATTGATGACAAGTTTCCCATCTCTTCCCAAAGATGGTATTTACTACAATATGTATTCATATCACCTCTTAAGACATACACGGAGGCACGGAATAAAATACCTGAAATAAGTCCATATGTAATTTCATTAACGTAGATCCTTTAACATCATGTAAGCCTCTCTTTAAGGAATTGAAGCTACTCACTGCACCTAGCATGTATATTTTAGAATGTAGCACATTTGTAAAAAATAACATACATTTATATAAAACTTTTGGTGATTTTTGTAAATTTAATACTCGCTATCCAGATAAATTATTATTACCTAGTATAAGGACAGAACTGTACAGAAGGAATTGCTATCCAATGTCAATAAAAATATATAATAAATTGCCAAGGGAATTGAGGGATATGCCTCGAACTATCTTTCGTCGAAAGTTATATGCCTGGCTGGTGGATAGGTGCTTCTATAGCGTCCAGGAGTACCTTGACCCCTAAGTCTGCATGTTACGACTTGGCAGTTAATCCCTCATAATATGTATGTAAAGTGTTCTGTGATGCCTGTTATCTTTTTTATTGTTTGTTTTTTTATTTAAATGTATTTTGTAATGTTAACTTTGAATATAAATTATAATGTATCGAACTGTATAAGTAAGTTTAAATCTCACACGCCAGTAATGGCCAATATGTGGATACTCAATATTATGTTTACCACCTGTATGTCTACCCATATTTTGTGAGTAAATAAATGGTTTAAATGGTTTAAATGGTTTAAATGGTTTAAATGGTTTAAATGGTTTAAAATTGTTCTGTTTGGATCGAAAAGCTGGCTGTGAATATAATATAACTATAACATAGCCACAGTGAGCAGCAGCGATGTTTGTTGAAAGCCGAAGAGAGACCGGAGAATAGCCATGGGCAATGGGGCATTTTGAATTGCCGATATTCAGTTTACGGTCGATAATTTTGTGGGGGTGCATAGGGTTCCACGAACTTAGGGTCCCAAGCCAACCTCACCTGCTCGTGCACCTGCCGATCAACGGACGAGGCTCTGGCAAACAAAATATCCCGATAAGCGGCAATAGGCTCGCCACCTATTACGTGGGATCAAAACACTGGCGAAAAGTGGGCGTTTAATATGCCTCTGCCTACCCCTTCGTGGCGACAGGCGTGAGTCTTTGTATGTATGTAATTTTGTCCACTTGGCAAGCTCGAATTAGTGAAAATTGTTTTTTGGTTGCAATGTCATAGGTTTGCACTGGTGTTTGATCATAAGATAGTGAAATAGAGGTTGAAGCAACGGTTTATAAGACTTACTGATTAAAAATATTGCTATCCAAATGCCTAGCAAACGTAAGGACACATTTTGACGTCATTTTTGCAGATAAAATCTGTAAAAATACATGTGCCAATAATTTTATTACTACAAAGAAGAAAACTACTTAGGTACAAGGAAAATGCTATGTTATTTAATAACGAGAGTGGAATGAATACAATACAACGTCAACTATTTATTCATGCGTTTGCTTTAAGTACCTACCAAATGTATTATATAAATATTCAATTCTGATTTAATTACATGTTTGTACATATTTGTATAATTATACTACGTACTATTTCGATTACTTTTAATTCATAGTTGCTAGTAAATATGTAGTATCTCGTACAAATTGTTGGATTAGTTTGCATTCAAAGTCTGGCGGGCTGAATAGTTGTATTGTTTTATTATTTGCTTTACATTTTTTGCGTTTCTTTCTCTCTGTTGTGGTCATACACATACTACGATAAATGTACGGATTTTCGATTTATTTATTATCATAGGGAAGTGGGGCAGATTCATTCAAGGGGCACCTTCAAACACTAGATACATTTGATGTTAGGCGCACATTAAATAAATTACGTGTGCGAAGTTTAAATACATAATTATGTGTGTGGTTGCTGACGGAGTTTGACAGGGTTTAGTCTCTAGTTAACTCTTATTCAAATAAAGGTACCACTTCGACTTTTTTAAATAAAGCATCCTAACATTTCATATTCATTAAAGGTATTGATGTTACGTATTTTAATCCTTATTGTTTTTTTTACATATTATAAGTCATCCTCAAAAACTCATCAACGTCATTTGTCACTATAAGGTAATGTCAAAGTTGACCAAACGGTTTTCGGGTTAAAAAATCGAGTTATTAACGAGTTTGTTCAATAAATTTGACTCTTTGTTAAAAAAAAATCTGGTATTAATTGCTTTTTCGATTCGAATATCAAAACTATAACATTTTGTCTGTAATCTCACTTCTTAGCAGTATGCGCAATTGACTTATTCATATAATTTAGATGTTTAAAAAACGTGGTAAATAATTTACCACTGTCCGATCTCGCTTTGATAAAAATCAGTTTATATATATAAAAATACGTTGTCTGCCTGTATAATTACGAAATCCTAAATATAATAATCTAATATTTTGAAACGTGCAAATTTGTTCTTATGTAAAGCGTAAATCGTTTGTTAACGTTAAACTCAAGGCATAAGAATCTACTTATTTTTTTATGTTTATACGTTCAATTGGTATTTTGTTTATTTCAGAAATACAATATGTCTAAAAAATATTATTACTTTCATTACATGCAATTTTTGTGATTTACTATCTACTTTAATAAAACAAGTAGGTACACACAAGTAGAACCAAGAGGAAGTCACTAGTCTAGATACAAAAATTAACGGAACGGACAATGGTAGGTAACTATTTTACCACTAAATTGCAAAATTTGGGAGTCATGAACGGATAATGGTAAATTATTTACCACCACTAAAACTACCCCATCCCCTACTTTTTTAATATTTTTGATGCCAAATATAGAATCTGCAAGTGTTCTTTACCCTAAAACCACCCTAACTTTCTTAATAACTTGTACAGGAGCTCGCGTTTGTTTAAGGGTTATAGTATAAATCATCTATGGGCTTAGCGTCAAACGGGCGAGTGTGATACGAAACGTGATTCGGCCAGGCGTAAGTAATTTTACACCCTAACTTCTAACTTTTTTTTTTCAATCAAAGCTACTCTCTAGATATTTAAAAGACTAGCTTTTGCCTGCTGCTTCGCACGCGTAAATTTCGGTTAGATAAAATGTTTTGTACACACTGTATTGCGCCCAGTAATTTTGGCTGTTATGTCAGTCAGTCAGTAACGCAAGGATTTTATATAGATGAAAGTGATTCCATTGAAAAATAAAAGTCAAAATCTTTTCTATACTTAAAGGGGAAGAATTACCAAAATAAATGTCTTTGTGTTCGCGAACGTCATTTGCGGATCCAATAAACAAAGTGTGAAGTTAATCCCTTAAATAATTAAAAGGGTTTCGTACGAATTCTTAATCCCCTTTTTATCCACTTAGAGTAAGAATTTTCAAAATGACTTTCTTAGTGTTCACAAACTGCATTTGAGGAACCAAAATGTAGACAAAGCTTAAAGTTAAAACATTGAAGGGATACAAGTTTCATATAAACTCGGGCAACCTGTTTAACCCTCTTAGGGGAGGAATTGCCAACCAATTCCTCTCTTAGTGCGCCCCTACACACCTCAAGAAACATACATGCCAAATTTCACCTACTTGCGCTCAATAGTTTCGACTGCAGCGTGTCAGTCAGTCAGTCAGTAACGCAAGATTTTTATAATATACAGACAGATAATAGGGTCAAGCTTGTTAAAATGAGTCGCGAATTATTCTATACATACATGTAGGCTTTTTCTAACAATATTTTTATTTCATTTTCTTGTCATGGGGTAGGTTCATACCGTAGTGTAAGGGGCACATTCGTACTGTATGAATGTGCCCCATTTTATTTTACCTATTTAAGTAATGTTATAATTTTCTTTTTTGCAGAGCTATAATAGTTCCGTGACGAGACTGCCTCCGTGGTCCAGTGGATAGCGTATGCGACTGCTGATCGGAGGTCCCGGGTTCGATTCCCGGGTCGGGCAATAGTGTTACTGGGTTATCCCGAATTCTCAGTAGCAGCACGGAGTCTGGTGATGTGCCCGGTAACGGCAATAGGCTCGCCCCCTATTACGTGGGACCTAAAAATTCATGGCGAAATGTGCGTTGTAATATTACACCTCTGCTTACTCCTTCGGCGATACAGGCGTCTATAAAATCGGTGAAGTTTTAGAAAACAAACTCTCTTTTCGGAAATTAGCAGCCAAGTATAATGTATGTATAGGTAGGTATTATGTTGTCTTTTGCTCTAAGTTTATGTTTTTGTGTTATTTGATCTCATAAATTCTTAATTTGTATTGCATATGCTGTGTTTACCTATAAGTGACTATTATGCTACTTATTTAAGTATGTGCATGTAACATAATGTGTTAAATACAAGTGTAATAGTTGTTGGTGAACCTAATAAAAAAAAGATAAAAAAAAAAATGTATATATGTAATATATGTAAGTATATTATGTAAATAAGAAGTAAGTAAGGACGAAGACGTTGATGATGATGAAGGACGAAGATACTAATGGCTAGAGTTAAATAGTAATGTGACTGATCAGAAAGACTCATTAGCTTAGTTACCTTGGTGCCATCAAAAGCAAAACTACTTATACAGATTTTTATGTTAACTTCTGTTTATTATATGTTTATGAAAATGTTGCACCACTATATTTTGATACTTATACTTTCATTTTGATAAATAAATAAATATTTCATGCACAACTTGTGTATTTTTTCATATGTATGAATCTGCCCCATAGCCTGTGTGAAAGTGCGGGGCACTTTGCTTTGAAAAAACTTTACTTGGGGTAAGTGAAACATAGTCATGGGAGTCAGGGGTAGTAAACAAAAAAATCAACTTTTACCTGTGTCTCTATTGTAATATAGGTATATCAACAATGAAACTTACATGAAAAAATATTTTATATTCTAAATTCAGTCTAAATAAAAAAAAGCACTTTGCTAATCACTTACGAACTTATTATTTACTATTATTTTATTACTTATTATTTATACAAAACTAACAAAAAATACGGTTAACAATGGTTGTCCGTGGGATATCATAATGCTTGGACGCAGTATAAGCACACATTCTTCCACTTTGGGATGCTCGTATAGTAGTAGTTTTCCTAAGTAATTTTTAGGCATATTTTACGTGACCTGGAAGAAAGTACAAATAAATTAATTTTACTTTTCATAGCTAATACCTTCGCGCGAGTATATTCAATTTTATAATGTGTATTCCACCAATTTGCTCAGAATCACTTTAGTAGTTATTACTTAGTTATTTGCGTGATGCTTGAACAAACAGAGGCCACTTTTATAATAGTAAGTAAAAAAGCAAAGTCTTCTCAAATCGTAATCAACAATCAATATTTTAACCGATTAATAAGCTTTGTGGTGCTTATTAATCTATAATCAAGTAGATAAGCAAATATAGAATTGTTTTTAATAAACTAAATTTCTCCAAAAATGTTGGTGAACTCTGTCACGGGGGAAGTGGGTCATATGTTTATGTTGCCTCGACCATCACTGTTTCACTTACCCTGGTCAGTACGTTATAAGCTTAGCATTTTTATAACGTCGTAAATCAATTGTCTGTGGGTTTTAGACAGAAATAACAATTGGAACATTTAGTCTATACTTATGTAGAGTACTTACTGTAACAAACTTTCATTAACACTGCGAAATCACTTGACACGCGTGAAAAAAGAACGGATGTCCAACTCGTGTTTTGTGGTTTGGCAGCTGTAAATTTATTTTTTCAATATTATCTTGTAGAATGATCACAGTGACATCTAAGCAGTGGCGTAGCAAGGGCCCCCCCTTGCTACGCCACTGCTTAGATGTCACTCTGGGGGGCGGTGGGGGCGGTCCGCCCCGGGTGACACCATTTTTGGGGTAACACCCGGGCACATTACACAGATGTGTAATGTTACAGATGGATATAGAAAAAATGCGTTACTGGCTGACTGACAGACAATGCACAGCCAAAATTATTTGGGACAAGAAGCTGAAATTTTGCACGTCCTGTGAGGACCGTAGGGGTGCACTACGAATGGATTTCAAGAATTTCTCACGGGATCGGGGAGAAGCGGTTCAGTTAAAATAAAGGCTGGGCGTAGCTGTAGTAACCTCTAGCATCTAGTAAATATAAGCTTTCGTCCCGTCCGGGCGTCCGCGCGAATTATATTTACATCTTAACGTTCCTCAAGAATCACACTAATTATTTATTGGTGAAAAGCGTACAAAAATCTGTTTTGTTGTTTTTGAGTTACAGAACGAAAAGGGGACTTAATTTCATTATAATAAGTGTAGATATCAGAGCCGCGCCGATTCAAGAAAGCGCCTGTGTGCGAAACCTATGAAGCGCTTTTTGTCGTTCTATTTTGACATTCTATTTTATTATATTTTTCTGAAATAATTATGTTCTCCAGTTTTATATACTTAGTATCTAGGCTATTTACCTAATTAGATACGTAAAGTTCGCTACCAGTTGGGAATTACTGCAAAAATTAAGCACAATTAAAATTTGTACATAGGTACCTACTATATTTAAGATAGCTGACTTTCTTAATCTATACCACTTTGTACAAAAATCATCAATTGTTAAAGAATATAAATATAATTTATCATCATTTTCAGCCTTTCGCAATCCACTACTGATATCTAATCAGATAATTTCTTCGTT
The DNA here is from genome assembly GCA_944739405.2 of Euclidia mi. Lineage (NCBI taxonomy): Eukaryota > Metazoa > Arthropoda > Insecta > Lepidoptera > Erebidae > Euclidia > Euclidia mi. The sequence goes on along the minus strand of OX123201.2, from coordinate 30,251,429 downwards.
TTATTCTGTTTAATTTTGATTTTAGGGTCGATTACTTTGATTCTCTGGCAAATGACTTCATTTCGAATTCGATTCTTCAGAGAAACTACGAGCGTAGCCCTCTCCATAGCTTGTTAAGCGAGCTCAAATTGGTGGACCAGTCGTACCGTCAATTTCTACGTTCTATAAGTCACAGGTAGAACACACATAAGTCTTTGCGGTAAGCGTGACGAAAAGTGACGTGATTTCTTATACGCTGCCCAGTTAAGCTGTATTCTTTTGCGAGCCTTCTCGAAATAGTCTCCACCCAACTGCAAGTTTTGCCCGACGCAGAAATTCGACATACCTACCTCTGAGCTAACGGTACTGTTACACGGACTCCAGAATAGACTAGGTTGCAATAAAGTCAAAGGCTTTTTCATAGTCCGAAAATGCTATAAGCGCAAGGGATGATTATACTCTTCTGTCTCATATATAATCTGCAGTAATGTTAATGTCATCTTTGGTGCCACCTCAACCTCGAGAACCGGACTATTTGGAGGTCTAAAACTCGTCAAGCGAGACGCGAAACGGTTGGTGGTGACTGATGACACTGGAAAACAGCTTAAATACGTTGCTCAAGAGAGTGACGTGTCGATAGCACTTAAAAAGGGTTTTGTCCGCCACTTCACGAGAAGAGGCTAGATTTAAATATACATTAGAGCTGCATGGTTTCGATTTCTACAGGGGATTTTCCTCGTTTAAGCTTCTTGGCTGATTTCTGGTAACTCGTCCGTGAAGTTCTGTTAAGGTAGTTCGGGGATCCTCCTAGTAGAGATGAGGAAAGCACGCTGCCGACATGTAGAAATCACTGTAAATGCTCTGAACTTCATGAAATTCGGACCTAGAAGTGACGAATTTCCATCAGATGTGGTCAACTTCTCCTACCAAATCCGTGCGATACTACTACAATTGGTAGATAAGCACTCCCACTTTGGCGTTGTAGTTCTCTATGACAACATTGAAGTGGGCCTTTTGGGTGTTATGTAAGACTCTAGAAATGTCAAAATACATTTCCTCCACTTCATCATTCGAGTATATCAAAGTAGGTGCTATACTCTTGCTGACACACTGGAAACTGCTATATCGTTGCCAGAGAAGACTTTATATACCAAGAATCCGGCTCCGCCTTGGGATAGCTGGTGTCCCTCTCTAAGTTCATAGGATGGCTAGAATCTGGGTAATGGTACTCTACGCCTCGCTGCGAACTTCACATAATCCCAAAATATGTCAGGCGTAGCTTTCGCACCAGTGACTTTGCTGCCCGTCACCGATATTTGGCATTTTAGGGTGAACCGTACACCCACATTTTCAAATTTTTTGTTTTGTTCCCCGGAGGAAGCCAAAACAACAAGTATTAACTTTCTCACTAACAAAAATAAAAAAAATTGACTGAACCCGTGCCTGAACACAAGGTGTGTCACATGTCACATCACATCGGGTTGGATCAAAACTGAATAAAAAAGGATTTAGGATGATGATGACTTATCTATGTTTCTTTTCTTTAACATTGGGCATCTTTTTTTTTTTTTTTTTTTTTTTTTTTTTTTTTTTATTAATCGTGATTGCTAATCGCAAGCGAATTTTTTCTACTTAATTAGGAAATAAGGTACTATATAAAGCTGAGGAATATTTTCAGCCAACAATTTAATATACCTAAAAAAATATTGTCAAAAAAGGCGCTTCATAGATTTCGCTCACAGGCGTTGTCTAGGGTCGGCTCGACCCTGAAACGCTAGCTTGATCCTGGTTATCGTAGGATTTATGAAGATGGGGTGCGTGTCAGAAACCTCCGCGTGGTGCACCCCGGGCAACGTGAGTAGCAAGTTGCTACTCGCGGCTAATTCTGACAGTGGGCGGACGGTGGGTCGAACTCCGACTACCGTCCGGTTACCAACGCGTAATCCCGACTCTTTCGGGACCGCGGGTCTTCGGGCTGCGAGCAAGACAAGCTCTCTAAAAAATTACCCGGAATTGGGGGTCCTTCGGGGCCCCGCTTCCACCCGTTCCCGTACGGCTCCTTTTGGGGTCTTGCGGGGACACCTGGGCGGGCGGGCTCGCTTCCTGCGACTTTCGTGGGTTGCGGGCATGGTCGAACTCCGGCCACCGTTCGGTCAACGCGTTAGCAGGGGGCTTTTTGGCCTCCTGCCCGCGGGTCTTCGGGCTGCGAGCAAGACAAGCTCACTAAAAAATCACCCGGAATTGGGGGTCCTTCGGGGCCCCGCTTCCACCCCGTTCCCGTACGGCTCCTTTTGGGGTCTTGCGGGGACACTTGGGCGGGCGGGCTCGCTTCCTGCGCCTTTTGTGGGTTGCGGGCATGGTCGAACTCCGACCACCGTCCGGTCAACGCGTTAGCAGGGGGCTTTTTGGCCTCCTGCCCGCGGGTCTTCGGGCTGCGAGCAAGACAAGCTCACTAAAAAATCACCCGGAATTGGGGGTCCTTCGGGACCCCGCTTCCACCCCGTTCCCGTACGGCTCCTTTTGGGGTCTTGTGGGGACACTTGGGCGGGCGGGCTCGCTTCCTGCGCCTTTTGTGGGTTGCGGGCATGGTCGAACTCCGGCCACCGTCCGGTCAACGCGTTAGCAGGGGGCTTTTTGGCCTCCTGCCCGCGGGTCTTCGGACTAAGAGGAAAGAAAGAAAAGAAAAGAAAAGAAAAGAAAAATTTATTTTGAAACAGCACATAGGACACATAATAGAAAGCAAGTAGGTAGGTACATATACAACAATTAGTAAACATAGAACATTTATATAAAAGAAAATAAATAAATAAAAACCAAAAAAAACAAAAAAGAAACAAAAAACAATTACAATATAATATAGTGAGGTATGTGTCCCATCGCTGGCCAAAAAAGGTGGCTGGATCAGCACTATGTCCAGTGATGCTAGTGCATACCGGACGCTGGTATTCTTCCAGCCCCTTCCGGACATCCCGGATGCGCAACCATCGCCGTGCCGATCACAACATGCAATCCGTGTGAGGTGTTTCAGTGAATGTGTATTGTGTGATGTGTAGTGATTTATATATATAGATTATCTAATTAGTGAAAATATACACACATACTTAGTTGCATAAATAAAATAAAATAAATAAATATACCTATGAATGATATAGTTACATAATATAATTATAGAAGCGCGCCAAACTGTGGTGCAGACTCGCCGCCAGCTGATGTGTACCAATGCACGTACCTACATTAATTATATAGGTATACACATTGTTGCATATTCTAAATTATCGCCGCGTCCGCCTCGTCGGGAGGCGAGGGGCGAGCGGGTGTGAGGTCCAACACTCGGCGCTCGCTCACGACGAAGCGGAGCAAGTGCACACACCATCAGAGGCGGTCACCGCCTGTCACCGCCTCTCGACGCGACACTAACATTTTTCTCGGACGATCGCACTTGAAATTATGCACGTTATACGCGCAATGAATCACCCGCACGCAACAAACAATAAATACCTACTCAAAGATAAGAATCAAATGAATTAGAAAGTATATCATTATAATATAATATTGGCACAGACTCAAACATGGGTAAGTCGTAACCATAATAATTAATTCTAAAATCTCTAAATATTTATTTATTGAATTTGTTTATAACGCAGTTTCAGCTGCGTTATAAACACATTCAATAAGTATTTCAATAACTTAAACACACGACTGTTGGAATAACTAATGTTTTGAATTTCAGATTTCTGCAAATAACTGTCATACTGTGCCTGGGCAGCGATACTCAAGCCTGGCCCTTTGAAACATGCCTACGATACGAATATGTGTGACGGAAGCAGCGATGTGATCCACGTAATTTGTACGGAGGAGAAATGGAGATAACACTACCACCGGTCATACTGATAGGGTATGTAAATGAGTCATTTATCAATGGGAACAGAATGTTTGCGTTCGTGAGAATACATGTATACCTAAGTTAGAATAAATAATGATTTAAGTTAATAACGTAAACAGGGGGATAACAAGGAATTTTATTTCAGATCTCGAGCGTTAAGGTGGCAGTGGCAGCCCCATCTCTCCCCAGCAAGACTGCGGGTGTTCGTGACCACGACGCGCTGCGCCGCCACACTAGTCCCATCCGGGAGCCAGCCGGCCATCCATCGCGCTGCTGAGTGCTGACAGACTGTTGGGATGTTTGTTATGACGACGCGCTGTAAGCCTGATCATGTGTCATATTATTTATAAATTATATTACATATAAAGAGGAGGAAACCTCACTAAAAAGTTACCAAAGAGTGGCGCTTGCGCTGCTTGTCTCCGCGGGACTCCACCCGTGGGGACTGTCGGCGGGCGGTGTCGCCTTTTGCGGCGCCGCTCCTTTGCAGTGTCCCTGTTGGGCACTGCCTTTACGTCCCTCCCGGTACTCCTCTGGTCATCAGAGGGGACACGGGACGGGACATTGACGGGCTTGGTGTGTACTCACCCTACCGCCAAGCAGACAGCGGGGTTGTCTTTCTTCATCCGTCTTCGGACGCCTTTTTATTTTTAACTTTTTGTTTTTGTTTCGTTTTGTTTTTGTTTTGTTTACTTTACGTTTTATTTTTTGTTTTTTATTTTTTTTTATTTTTACTTTTATACCTTTTATTTTACCTTTTGTTTTTGTTTTATTTAACATTTTTTGTTTTTCTCTCTTTTCTCTTCTTTCGTTCTTCTTCCCCCTGCCCCGTTGCCACCGTCACCCCAATCTCGTAATCCCGTAGTTTGCAGTGTCTGTGGTCACGTCTCGCGGCTGTCCACGGGACCGAGGGTCTTGGCTTAACCGCCCGGACCGCGTGCAAGGTAAGCACTATAAAAATCCCCTAATCCTAAGTTGCTGCCGCACGGCGAGAGGATGCATGGCTGACAGGGAGGTCAGTTCCTAGTGCGGCCCCCTCAGGGCACCAGCCGCCGCCCTTGAGGTATTAGGCTTACCCGGGTATAGCGGGATCTCTGCCCGGGTGGACTTTTTATTTCTCCCGCACTCGTGGGTCTTAATATGAATACTAAGCCTAAAAAAACCACCACACCGAAGTCGGTTGACGAATCAACCCGCACGCCCAGTCCTGCGGGTTCGCTGAAGGAGCAAGAGTTGGAGCTGTCCGAGTCGGACAGCTCCACAGTTTCAATGATAAGCGTGCGCAGCGCAGAAAGCCCAAGTCGGGCGAGCAAGCGCACACGCTCGGAGCCAGGCTCGGGCTCGAGCGAAGAAGGGACCCCCACGCCGAAAGTTTCGAAAGTGAGGGGTTTCAAGACGCGTGGCAGACCGCCCACCCACGGGCACTTTGTGGGCCTGGGCAGAGCTCGCGCGGAGCTCGCAGCCGCCAAACTGCGAGCAAAGCTCCTCGAGCGCGATGCTGAGGAGGAGCGGCGCATCGAAGCGGCCACAAAAAAGGTGTCCGTTTCAAGAAGCTCGCGCCTCTCAGAGACTTCGGTCTCTGAGGAAGAGCCGGAGGAGGCTACCGCCACCACATTGCGGTCGCGTCTCAAAATGGCGTTGGAGGCCATTACGATGGTCTCCAAGAAGTCCAAGGGACTCAAAGGGACTTGCCAAAAGTCCCTTAAGGAGTCAGTGGCGGCCATAGCCGAAATTGCGGATGTTCTCCTCAGCCGCACAGCGTCTGAGGAGACAAAGAAGCTCCAGGCCGAGAATGCCCGCCTCGCCACCGAAATCGCGGTACTCAGGCGCGAACAGGAGGAGCTCCGTGTCGCTTTTCAGAGGCGCACGGAGGCTAACGCGCCGGACAAGGCCACGGAGGACTTAACTGCCCTCCGACAAGAGATGGCCCAGATGAGGCAGAGCCTCTCCGCCCTGGAGGGCAAATTATTAATAAGGCCTCCAATCGCGAGACGGCAAGCAGCGCCGCATCAACCGCAGCCGCCCCCGCAGCCGACCCCGCAGCCGTCAACATCCTACGCGGCTGCAGCGGCTGCACCACGACAGGCCACGACCACGGCGCCCAATAAAGCCGTGGCAAATCAGGCCTCTAAGGGCAGGAAGAGGGGCCAGATGAAGGCCCAACCCAGCCCTGCTCCTGCAGCCTCCGCGCCCAAGAAGGATGGCTGGGAGACGGTTGGCGCAAAAGAAAAGGCGGCGAAGGCAAAACGAAAGGCCAACCAAAAGGCCAAGAAGGCGGCAAAAAAGGCGACCAAGAAGCTCCGCACCCCCAGCTCCACTGCAGTGGTACTAACGCTGCAACCAGCAGCGTTGGAGCGGGGGACCACCTACGCGGAGCTTCTAAAGAAGGCGCGTGGGGCTATCGACCCCAGCCAGCTTGGCATTACGGCGGGTCTGCGGTGTAAGATCACCCAGACCGGGGCCCGCCTCATCGAGGTGCCTGGGGCCGGTAGCGCCCAGCAGGCCGACGCTTTGGCCTCGAGCCTCCGCGACCTCCTTCCAGCGGAGGACGTACGTATCTCCAGGCCCCAAAAGTGCGCCGAGGTGCGAATCGGGGGCCTGGATGACTCAATAGAGGTTGAGGAAGTTGTTGCCGCCGTCGCCAAGGCCGGGGAGTGTCCCCCGGACCAGATCCGTTGCGGCCCAATTCGTCCGGGCCGTGCCGGTATGGGTACGGCAATTATTAATTGTCCCGTGGCGATTGCCAAAAAGTTGGCCGATGGCCGTCGAATTCTGATTGGTTGGGTGTCAGCGCAAGTGCGGCTCCTGGAGCCGAAACCGCAGAGGTGCTTCCGCTGTCTGAGCGGTGGCCACGTTGGTGTCAAGTGCACCTCTGCGGTGGACTGCAGCGGCCGCTGCTTCAGATGCGGCCAGCCCGGCCATTTGGCCGGCAGTTGTGAGGCCCCGCCGCACTGCGTTTTGTGTGCGGCGGCGGGCAAGCCGGCCGATCACAGGGCCGGCACAAAGAGTTGCGCTGCACCCAAAATACAAAAGGGTGCAAAGGACGGCCAATCGGCCAACAAGGGCGCCACTCCCGTGGCCAGTAAAGCGCCGGGCAATATGGAGCAGGACTAATGGCTCCATTACGCCTTCTACAGGCGAATTTAAACCACTGCGCCAGGGCTCAGGATCTTCTTCTCCAGAGCATGGCGCAGTGGTCAATCAACGTCGCCCTCGTCGCCGAGCCGTACTTTGTCCCCCCCCGTGACGATTGGGTGGGGGACCTCAGCGGCTTGGTGGCGTTAATCTCGTTAGCCGCCGCCCGCACCCCGTCCTTCGAGAACATCTATCGAGGGCGGGGTTGCGTCGCGGCACTCGTAAAGGATACGGTTGTGGTGGGTGGCTACTTCTCACCCAACCGTTCCCTTGCCGACTTCGAGGAGTATCTCCTCGAATTGAACGTCGTCATCGCTCGCAGCCGTCCTCGCGCCGTGCTCTTCGCCGGGGACCTCAACGCCAAATCTACGGCTTGGGGTTCCCCGGCCACAGACGCTAGAGGCGAGCTGCTGGAGCAGTGGGCCGTTGAGAACGGCCTGCTCCTCCTCAATCGTGGGTCGGTACATACGTGCGTGCGTCAGCGGGGCGGTTCCATTGTGGACGTCTCTTTTGCGAGCCCCGCACTAGCACGCCGTATCCGAGACTGGCGCGTCGTCGAGGAGGTGGAGACGTTGTCGGACCACCGCTATATTCGGTTCGACGTCTCCGCCGAAACAGTCAGCTCCGACGCCCCGGTTCGAAGAGGCCCGATTGAGGGCGGTCCGCGTTGGGCCTTGAAAAGGCTGAATCGGGAGGCCCTCCTGGAAGCCTCCATAGTTCAGGCCTGGGTTTCAACACCTACCAGGCCTGACGATATCAATATGGAGGCCGATTGGTTCAGGGGGGCAATGACACAAGTTTGTGACGCGGCGATGCCTAGAGTCCGTAGAACATCTGGGCCACGCCGGGTGTACTGGTGGAACGACACCATCGCGCGCCTGCGCAAGATTTGCGTCGCAGCGCGCCGCCAGTACGCCCGGTTTCGCAGGAGGCGTCGCCGCCCTCCCGATTTTACTGTCCGGGAGGCGGCGCTGTACAAGGAGTACAGAGCGGCCAAGAATAACTTGAAAGAGGCCATCTGGCGGGCCAAGCAAGACGCCCGCCAGGAATTGCTGGAGACCCTCAACCGAGATCCGTGGGGGCGCCCATATTTGATGGTCAGGAACAAGTTACGTTCCTGGGCGCCCCCTCTAACGGAGAGTCTCCGGCCAGAGCTGGTCGAAGATGTTGTGGCCGCTCTGTTCCCGTCGCCCATGACGGCGCCGCCTTCCGAGGCAGCCAACGCGGACATAGACGACGTTCCCGAGGTGACTCGGGTAGAACTCCGAGCGGCGGTGTTGAGGATTAAAAACACCGCCCCAGGACCCGACGGCATTCCTGGCCGAGCGTGGGTCCTGGCAATGGAGGAGCTCGGACCCCGACTGGGGAGACTCCTCACAGCGTGCCTTGAGGAGGGCCAGTTTCCACGAGCCTGGAAGACGGGGAAGCTGGTCCTCATCAGAAAGGCAGGGCGCCCGGCGGACAGCCCGTCCGCCTATCGGCCCATAGTGTTGTTGGACGAGGTCGCGAAGATCTTTGAACATATCATCGCGGAGCGCCTCGTCCACCACTTCACCACGGTGGGCCCGGATTTGGCGGACGTGCAGTTTGGTTTCCGCTGAGGGCGCTCAACAATCGACGCAATTATATCAGTGAGGAGTCTGGCGGAGGAAGAGGTTTCCCGGGGCGGGGTGGTTCTGGCGGTGTCTCTTGACATCGCCAACGCTTTCAACACCCTGCCCTGGAGCTGTATTCGAGAGGCACTCAATTACCATCGAGTGCCTCCATACCTCCGCCGTATAGTCGGGGATTATTTAAGTGAAAGAAATATCATCTACCCGAGTCATCTCGGTATTAGTTGGCGAGTTATGTCGTGCGGTGTTCCACAGGGGTCGGTCCTCGGCCCCCTTCTGTGGAACATCGGCTACGACTGGGTGCTGCGCGGTACGCTCCTCCCTGGCGTGGGTGTCACTTGTTACGCCGACGACACCCTCGTCACTGCGAGTGATAAGACGTACCGGGCGGCGGCTATAAGGGCGACCGCTGGGGTCGCACAAGTCGTTGGTAGGATCCGGCGTTTGGGCCTAGAGGTGGCCCTGTCTAAATCCGAGGCCATTTGTTTTCACGGGCCTCGGAAACGGCCACCCGCAGGGGCCAACATTATGGTAGGAGGGGTCCGCATCGGCATCGAGACGAGCCTAAAATACCTGGGGCTCGTACTCGATAGCCGATGGGATTTCCGTGAACACTTCAGACGCTTGGCCCCCAAACTCGAGAAGTTTGGGGGCCAAGCGTCTGAAGTGTTCACGGGGCAGCAGCAAGATTGTCGCGACTGCTGCCCAATCTGGGGGGGCCAACCGCCTCCTGCCGGAGGCTCTACGAGGGAGACGTGCGGTCCATGGCCCTTTATGGGGCCCCGATATGGGCGCACGACCTGACGGCCCACAACACCAAGGCGCTTCGCGCACCGCAGCGCGCCATGGCCGTCAGGTTGATACGAGGCTACCGCACGGTCTCCTTCGAGACAGCGAGCCTCCTAGCCGGATCACCGCCCTGGGATCTGGAAGCTGAGCTGCTGGCGTCACTCTATACATGGCCAGCAAGCCCTGGAGCAGGGCGAGAGACCGACGCACCGTGACATCGAGGCGCGTCGATCGGAGCTCCGCTAGGTCCTAGTGGCGGAGTGGAAGGCACGACTTGTGCACCCCAGCGCCGGGCACGCCACGATAGTGGCGGTAAGTCCCGTGGTTGAAGAGTGGTTGGAGAGACGTCACGGCGTCCTCACCTTCCGGTTAACTCAAATCCTTACCGGCCATGGTTGTTTTGGCCGGTATTTGTGGAGGATAGGCCGGGAGGAAACGCCCGGATGCCACCATTGTGGCAGCAGCCGCGACCCTGTCGAAGACACGGCGTTGCATACATTGGCGGAGTGCCCAGCCTGGGCATCGCAGCGCCGTGATCTGGTCGCGGCTCTGAATGCGGTTGTCCTCTCGCTCCCGACCGTAGTTCTGTCTATGGTCCGGAGTGAGAGGTCCTGGAACGCCGTCGCCTCCTTCTGCGAAGCAGTCATGCTGAGCAAGGAGGCGGCGGAGCGGGAGAGGGAAATACACCGCCCTCTCCCCAACCGTAGGTCCGGGCGTCGAGGACGTCGCACAAGAGATGACCTCCGACCACCCTGAATTCAGTGCCTGCGGACGGTGAGCGCTGGGGCTGCTCCCTGTCCGCCAAAAGGCGGGAGGCGGCGCGTGTCCTCGCCGCCTCCCAAGTAGCTTTGTGAGGTGATGGATGCGAGAAGTTTGATGGATGCAAGAAGTTTGATGGATGATTGCGAGATCATGATGAGACGGGGCCCGCCAACACCAACGGCGGGCCAATCCCGGGTGGGGTCGCGAGAAAGTATGCTAATCGCGAATCGCGTGACCCCGCCAATACACGGGACCCGTAGGGACACCGCGGTGGTTTTTAGTGGGTATGCCCCGAACGCCTTTAGGGGAGAGCCTCCACATACTTCCTCCGCCAGTCCCAAGCCTAGCCGTTCTAATGGCTGGGTTAGCGGAGTTGAGATGACTCATAAGGAGAGTTTTACCACCGTAGTGAACAAAAAAAAAAAAAAAAAGGATTTATGAAGATAATCATTCAAAAGCCAGCCAAAGAGCCAGCCAAAGGGAGGACTCAGATGCTTTGGAGAGGGCAATGAACCGCAATACACCTGCGATGGGGTGACACCAGTAAAATCCACCCCGGGTGCCACCCAAGCTAGCTACGCCACTGCATCTAAGTAAGAAGATTGAAACCATTTCGTCAAGTGTGTTTTATCAACTGAGCACCGTATCGATAAACTCCATAGTTTATTAGTTATTGTTGGGTGTTTCACTTCCCCCTGTGTCCCACTTACCCCACCTGACCTTATTATTTTTAAAACAAGGCGGAAATGTTGCGACCCGGTATTTTATTTTGATGGCCCGGTACCGGGTCGCGACCCGGCAAATGGGAAACGCTGTGCTAGATGGTTGTAGTTTTGCACATCGTCTACACCTTCGCCAAGTTGGACAGTATTTGAGCGCCATCTACTTCCATCAGTTTAGTTTTACCTCCGTGTCTCATTTTCTGTAAGACAGTCCTTATGTTTCGTATAGATGTTGTGATCAAACATCCCTCCCAGTTTCCTATTGTTTTAAGATATGCCGTAAATACTGTATAGCACAGGGGACAAGATACATCCTTGAAGGACTCCTTTCTTAATTATTCTGATTCTAATCTAAATAAAATCTGATCTAATCAGACTGAGCCGATTTCTTCAAAGGAACATAGAAGTTATGAATTAACTGTGTAAAATGTTCGCGAAATCCGTTTCTCCCGAAATGACTAGCTTTTCCCATCTTACGCATTCAAAAGTTTTACTGAAGTTTATCAAGAACACTGTTACAGGGTTGTCGAACTCTTGGCTTTTTCTATGTTCTGACTAATGTTGACAATCCGATCTCTCTGGTTTCTTTCTGCGTTTACAAAGCTTCATTTTCAGGTATTTGCCGATTAAGATAGTCGTGGAGTCTGTGGTTTATCTCTATAATATCATTACTATTTATATCAATGGATGGGGTCCGCTCATGGGGACCGACTCCCGGTGAAGTTGCGCATGCTATGCCACACTGTGGTGGATTGGTGGATTCTCGTGGCCCACCTTTGTGAGAGATAGAGGACACGGTGGTTTATTTATAATAGCGCATAAGCTGACTTTCGGGAGTTGCTCATACTCCCTGTACCGAGCAACTCATCTCTGAGTGGTTATGAGAGACCGCAAATGGAGTTATACCTACTCCACTAATGTACCTCTTTCGTTCTTCAGTAAATATGTAGGTCTACCTATTGTATAATGACTTTAACTAGTTTACTTATGGACGAGTTCTCATAAGGGCCCAGGGCTTAGGGCATCAAGTAGGTAGGCTTCCAGCACTGAGGTGAGGGTGAGACGTTATAGGCATTTATGTGCCTTATTTTATTATAGACCCACTAGTCTACGCGCAAAAGTGATAGAAAAACATAGGTAAGTAGGTCCGTAATAAAAAAAAAAATTATAAAATAAAAACGTTATTTTCAAAATCCAATGCTAGATGGACTGTCAAATTAAACAAAAAAGTAGGAGTGAAGTTACAAAATGTAGATAATTAAAAATTAAACATCTACAATTTCTTTTAAATTATCTGGTCTACAAGTTCTGTAAGGCTTATTTTATGATAAAACTTACCGTTTTGCTGAACCTCGGTGAACCCGTGAAACCCGTTTTTGTGACCTTTGACCCCGAGTAAATATTTTTCAGAGGTTGGATGGACTATTTAGATTTAATATTTTACAGTGTTTTGAACAATCCTACTGATTTGCAGCTACGTACGATTTTTTATACAAACTCAGATGATTGAATAAAATGTTATGGACGAGGTTGTATACAGGGCCCTAGCATTTATAAGAGTGCCATCTAGCGGCACTTAGTATAACTAGCTACTTGTTCTTCAAATTATTATTTAATGCGCTACTGAGCTAAAACCACTAGCAAGCGATGTAACTCTTAAAATAACCACAAGGTAGCGCTATTATCGGTAGGTAAAGAGGTGCTACGCTATCACTAGACCTTCAAATGACCTTTTGTCTGTGTCCTCTCGGCGACTTACAATTTGACAGTACTACCAACGTAGCAGTGCGGGAGTGTCTGTGTATTACCGGATAATAATTGTAATAAAAAAGTAAGTAGGTATATATTTTTTATTTAAAATATATTTGTCCCAATATTGCTAATTATTAAACAATTACGAATGCTACGAAAACTATTCAATTTACCTATTGGTTTGTGTTAAACTGAGGTTATAATTTAGTTAAATCGTAAATATACTGGATCGGGTACTGTGATATATATTTCAGGTTTTCCTGCTATTTATATTAGTTTATATAATGTTTGTAAATCAGTTATTGCTTTTTTCTATCCACATTTTTAAACCTTTCGCATGTCGACACTATTATTTGATATTACTCATAATTGAAATTGCGTTATATTTGCGTTTTAATTTATTTTTTGTGTGCTCAATAATCTAGTAATATGTTGAACGAGGTGTACTGTTTATTTTGCACACATTACTTCAATGTCATTCTTTTCCTTGATTTGATTTCATTTCGTTTACTTAAAAAAATATAAATTTATTAAATTTACTTGTGCCATCAGATATAAATCATAAGATGTGCTTTGAATATCGGGTTTCCTAGTATTATATATTTTCCGGATGAATTTTCATTTCAGTGACCTTTCAAGGTCACCTTTGGCAACGCTAAACATTGACCAATGTCAAATTAATAAACTTGAACTAATTGAGATGAAAGTTGGTATTTATAAGATACTGTTAGGCATAATGCGTATCATATTAATATGTAAGATTTTGTCCTGCGTACAATTAAAATTTTATAATCGATTTCATTACATTGAAAATAATAGTATTAAATAATAAACTCTTAGTTGGTACTAATATTTTTTTATTGCACATCACTGAAAGCTTTGACAAATTGCGCCAAATTGTCATGTCAACACTTGTGTCAATTTTTGACTGTCACTGGTCACATCAATCAAAATAATCAAATTGACATAAAATTTGAATTTCCGAATTTAATTTTAAAACAAAAGAATAAACGTCGTGAAAGGCTTTCACAAACATTGCGGTGAGTTTTTTGATAGAACACGTATTTTGTAATGTCGAGTATATTATTTTGAAAGTTTATTATATTATAAGTGCAATTTTATAAAATAAATTACAATGGGGGCAAAAAAGAAGGGAAAGAAGAAGAAGGGACCTCCAGAATCAGGATGGTGGCCTGGAATGGGGACCAAAGGTATTTAATAATAACTTGTGGATTAGAGCAGCCCCCTTCAGAGGCCATAGCAAACACTAGAGTTAACCGAACTTATCACTACCTTATTTAGGCGTGAAGTGAACTATTGTACGAAACGAAGAAGAAATGGATGAGTGCATCACACGGTTCTTGATAAAAATTGTGCAGTAGCAGTTGAATGTGACCAAAGACTTACCAATTTGAAATCTGAACTATTCAGTTTTAGGGCAATTTATGTATACTGATTATGAAAAATTCTGGGATTCCTGTCTATTTTGTTCTTTTAAGAATGGCCTAATCACTTACCTCTAATTATGAGTATTACAGCTGTCTGCAACTTTAAATATTGCAATAGTGATTTGATACTTATATTGAATAACATTGAATTTTATAGTTACAAATTATGTAGGTATAAGTAAATTCACGAAAGTTGACCACAAATGGCGGCCGTCGCGCATATGTACATTCGTGCACCAATGGCGTTGCTCCTTTCTTGACGCATTTAGGGAATGCGTCAAGAACGGAGCCACGCCATTGGCACTCCACCCACGCCTCACCCCGCACCTCCACGGGGACCTAAAAAATGATTTCTGCGCAGTGGTCATCTTTCGTGAACCGACCCATACAATGGCTTATAGTTACAACTCCAGAATTTGGTACTAGCTAGAGCAAGTAATGATTTTTTAAATTCAGAACATTCAATATTGCTGTGGTTATTGCCTGATTATTATAACTACAGTTAACACTTTTATAATAGGTAGTATACTGAGAGATAAGCTTTATTATTCATTGATAATATTGGTGTCAGCCTACCAAGGTTATAACATTTTAAGACGGCAGAATTATATACTTTATCTTGAATATTGAGTATTGAAGTTTGTTCTAACATGGAGTTTTCCCCTGCTCATGTCCCGTTTGGCAACATTGTATAAGTTTAATCATCGGGAAATGCCCAGTATTTCGAGCAAATTATTTCCTTATCTTGATATTACAGTACCCTATAAGTATATTGACTGCCTTAAATTAGGTTTTATACTATAACAAAAATTCTCCTTTACTTTCCTCTAAAATTATTTCTTTTTAAATTTATGAAACTGCTGTATCTTGGTTTAAAGATCTGCATCTAGTTGCAAGTTATTGGACTAGTAATCTTAATATATATAAATCTCCTGTCACGATGTTTGTTCGCAATGGATTCCTAAACTACTTAACCGATTTTAAATTAAATTGGCACACCGTGAGCAGTCTGGTCCAACTTGAGAGATAGTATAGCTTAGATCTTTAATTATAGTCGCAATTTTATTTTATTGCAAATTATTTGTCTATAATTAATTGACAGTCACAATTATCTGTTAACTCAAGATTCTCACAGCTGTCGATATTCTTATATTAAAAATGTCGTCAAGGAGTACATCGAAACCTTACCTGAATAATAAAACATTAAAAAATAAAGATTTCGAGTCGACAAGATATATCCGCAAAATTCGGATTGTCGAGTATTTTGTTAAATTCTAATGGTTCTGACAGACAAATCACAGTCGCCATATTGGTTCTATGATATTGGCCCAAGTTTGCTTTGTACTAAGTAGTTTGTATGTGTAAATACTTTTTACAGTTATATAGTATCCACCCAATAAAGGAGATTTGTATTACCCCGAATATATATCTATACTATCTATACCAATATAATAAAGCGGAAGAGTTTGTTTGTTTGTTTGTTTGAACGCGCTAATCTCAGGAACTACCAGTCGGATCTGAAAAATTCTTTTTGTATACGATAGCCCAGTTATTCTGGAAGGCTATAGGCTATATAACATAACGCTTCGACCCTTTGGGGCTGGGCAAAAGGCTAAAAAGGCTAAAAGATAATGTCGGCTAATCTCAGGAACTAGCAGTCGGATTTTAAAAATTGTTATTGTCTATGATAGCCCAATTATTCCGAAAGGCTATAGGCTATATAAAATTACGCCACAACTTTTAAGGGCCAGACAAAAATAATAAAATGGTCAAATGAGAAGGGGGAGAGGGTTGGGTCAAAGGCAAAAAAAGGCTAAACGAATAGGATACAATCTATATGGGTATCGTTTTTGAGATTTTTGGGACGCTGATTAATAATATGAAATTTATTTAGTGATCCAAGATGGCGGACGGGAAATCAAAGATGGCGGATGAGAAAATTTTAAAAATCAATATGGATATCGCCTTCGATATTTTAAGGGGTGGGGAATCGAAATACAACATCTATTTCGTGATCAAAGATGGCGGATGGGAAATCAAAGATGGTGGATAGGAAAATTTAAAAAAATTAATATTGGTATCGTCTGCAATGTTAAAAGGGATGGGGAATCCAAATATAACATCTGTTTCGTGATTCAAGATGGTGGATGGGAAATCAAAGATGGCGAATGGGAAAAATTTAAAAAATCAATATGGGTATCGTCTGATGATTTAAGGGATGGAGAATCCAAATAATCGTCTCTGATGATTTAAGGGATGGAGAATCCAAACACAACATTGATGGCGGATAGAAAATCAAAGATGGTGGACGGGATTTCTTTTAAAGTCGATATGGGTATCGTCTCCGATATTTTAAGAAATGGGGAATTCAAAAACAACATCTATTTGGTGATCAAAGATGGCGGATGGGATTTTTTTTTAAATCAATATGGGTATCGTCTCCGATGTTTAAAGGGATGGAGAATCCAAATACAACATCTATTTCGTGATTCAAGATGGCGGATGGGAAATAAAAGATGACGGATGGGAAAAATTTTAAAAATCAATATGCGTATCGTCTCTGATGATTTAAGGGATGGTGAATCCAAATACAACATCTATTTCGTGATCAAAGATGGCGGATAGGAAATCAAAGATGGCGGACGGGATTTCTTTTTAAAGTCGATATGGGTTTCGTGTCCGATATTTTAAGGAATGGGGAATTCAAAAATACCATCTATTTCGTGATCAAAGATGGCGGATAGGATTTTTTTTAAATCAATATGGGTATCGTCTCCAATATTTAAAGGGATGGGGAATCCAAATCCAACATCTATTTCGTGATCAAAGATGGCGGATGGGAAATCAAAGATTGCGGATGGGAAAGTTTTAAAAAATCAATATGGTTATCGTCTCCGATGATTTAAGGGATGGTGAATCCAAATACAACATCTATTTCGTGATCAAAGATGGCGGATAGGAAATCAAAGATGGCGGACGGGATTTCTTTTTAAAGTTGATATGGGTTTCGTGTCCGATATTTTAGGGAATGGGGAATTCAAAAATACCATCTATTTCGTGATCAAAGATGGCGGATGGGATTTTTTTAAAATCAATATGTGTATCGTCTCCAATATTTAAAGGGATGGGGAATCCAAACCCGACATCTATTTCGTGATCAAAGATGGCGGATGGGAAATCAAAGATTGCGGATGGGAAAGTTTTAAAAAATCAATATGGGTATCGTCTCCGATGTTTTAGGGGATGTCGAATCCAAATACACCATCTATTTCGTGATCAAAGATGGCGGATGAAAAAATATTTAAAGTCAATATGGGTATCCTCTCCGATGTTTTAAGCTATGAGGAATGCAAATACAACATATATTTCGTGATCAAAGATAGCAAATGGGCAATCGAAGATGGCGGATGGAAAATCAAAGGTGGCGGATGGGAAAATTCTATTAAATCAATATGAGTATCGGCTCCGCCGTTATAACGGGTGTGGCATTCGTATATAACATCTGTTTCGTGATCAAATATGGCAGACGGAAAATCAATATATTATTTTATTGAAATTTCCCATCCGCCATCTTTGATTACCCATCCGCCGTCTTAAGAAAGGTACTTTAAAAAGGCGATACGTAGTTCGCCGGGTCAGCTAGTAATAATAATAATAATATTCTACCACATTCACACTACACCATCTAGTCCCAAACTAAGCAGAAGCTTGTACTATGGGTACTAGATAATGGATAAACATACATATATACTTTTTTTTTGTAAATACATACATATTATACATAGAAACACCCAGACCAAGACAAACACCCATGTTCATGCACACAAATGTTTGACTTGAGCGGGAATCGAACCCGCGACCTTCGGCGTAGCAGTCGCTTACACTCCCGCTGCGCTAACCGGTCGTCAATAAAATATCTAATTAATAAAATATACATAATTAGAACTAAAATGGGCACTATTTTTATAGTTTCTATCTTAATAATTTGTCCAAACAATGGCAAATACTCTGTCACTACCAACTTGGAATTAAGAATGAAGTTTGATAAAAATATTTTTTTAATGTTTGAATAAAATTGCACTTGAGAGGAGATGAAATAAAATACCAAAAGGTTCATAAAGTAGAAATCATTCTTCCTTACATTGAGAACAATTGAGTCTGGTGTACACATACTTAGACTGTATTGTTTGTTGCAGGCACAATGAGCACCTACTTCCAGTACCCAACTCCCGAGCTGCAGGAGGAGCTGAGGAAGATCGCCCAGGCGATCGTAGCTCCTGGCAAGGGTATCCTTGCTGCTGATGAGTCCACTGGTAAGCTACTTAATAGTATACAATTGGTGCCCAAAGTTGTCTTAGCTCCAAACCATTAAACAAAAATTCAAATCTTGAGACCCATTTCTTAGCTGTTTTAGAAAGAAAACAGTGCATAAACAGGAGGATAAAGGCATAAAGGGGAAGAGGACTTCGGTCAGTCGGTATCGCCTTACACTTCAGTATCCACTCAAGTTTTGGTAGCGACCCACCAGTGGGTTGCGATTGCGACCCATAGATAGGGAAATCCTGCTGTAAACTAGGTTTGTATCAGAATGCTCAAGGTCACTCACAGGGCGATGGAGAGAGCTGTGCTCGGAGTTTCCCTGTGAGATCGAATCAGAAATGGGAGGATCCGCTGGGGAACCCAAGTCACTGACATAGCTCTCCGAATAGCCAGGCTGAAGTGGCAATGGGCAGGGCATATAGCTCACAGAACCATTGGGGCAGGAGGGCTGAAGTGGCCACCAAGTACCGGACGGCTCAGCAGGGGTGGGCCTCACGCAAGGTGGAATTACTAGCTAGTTAAGATCGTGGGAATTGGTTGGATGCGGGCGGCTCAAGATCAGTCTGTGTGACAAACCTTGGAGAAGGCCTATGACCAGCAGTCGACGTCTCTAGGCCGTCATGGCATGAACTAGTGTGTGCTTACTATATGTTCTTAGCCATACATAGCCTAATAGATAAGTGTCAAGGTTTACGACATCCTTAAGGTACCATGATAGAGATTTTTGCTTATATGTCCTCCTATATTTGAATGTATGGTTGGTTTTTGTGCCATTGTCAGGGCAGAGGACGTGCGTGCAACTAAGGGACTCTGACATCCTCGCACGGGACATCACATTGGGTGATCAGGAAATGAGTTGACCGAGTCTAGGCGTACTTTGATGCCATGATTTTTACGATTTCGAATTCTTGTGATAGATCCCTTAATGCTTAAAGGTCGCTATTTATGTGATTTTGAGCCAAGGTATATTACTATCTGTGGGTGAAAAATCTTGGGTGCATCTGGGATAACTTTCAGTAAATTTAAATTCGTAACTCCGTTCACATAATTTGAAATGACTGCAACTCGTTTATTTGTTATGAAGGTACCATGGGCAAGCGTCTCCAGGACATCGGAGTGGAGAACACTGAAGAAAACCGCCGCAAGTACCGTCAGCTGTTGTTCAGCTCTGACCCCGTGAGTATTTATTTAATAGTCCAGACTTATAGACCACATGGAAGTACGTACATAATTCGCGCCCGAAGAAAATGAGTGAAGATATTAACAGCGGAGAAGTTAAGTCGGTCCTGTCGAATGGCAGTAACATGTCATAAGTCGGAACGAACTATGTATAACGCTACGATTGACTCAATAATTAACCTGTATCTTCGTAGATACTGGTCTCAGCCATGGAATATCCCTATTTATATGGTTGTGGCAAACAGACGGTATTCGTTCAGTGGGAAAGCTAAATATTCTGTCAAATTTATTTAGAACAGTTTTCGGAACCCAAGCATCCAAGACAAACACAGTCAGACAGTCTTGGATGAAACCGGGAGAATGCTAAGACGATGAAGAATTTTCGTGGAGTGTATATTGAGTGCTCCATTAGCACAAGTCGAGAAAGCATGATCTTCTTTTAGGACTTGTTATAAATTAATTCTAGAAGATCAGGTTTATTCTTCTATTCTTTTGCGATATACATTTTTCTGTCTTGTCCACACAACGCAAGTCAAAGACGTCATACACTATACAGTGATACGATACGTGGTTCAAAAAAACAATATCGTTATATACGTAGCGGGTCTTGTATGCAAATTTAAGAGCTTTGTGCTTCCTGACTAGACGAGCCCCTCGACCATAAATATATTGTGGTTTTATTAGTTAAGATAATGTAGAAAATTCTTGTTTTCTGTATAATTGTTTCAAAAATAGCTTCTCTGGTAACTTTTCCTACCTTTTTGACTTTATATAAGGTCGTTCGATCTACTTATAATAGTTTTATAAAAGATACCTCACGACGAAATTTCGTCATGTTGTTTTAGAAGAATCATTATGACTCCGTATTATATTTAGGTTGCCTCTTAATTACTATCATAAACCACACCTCCATAACATTTCTAATATCTGTTGCGAAATCAAACCAAGAATGCCTTATACTTGTTTTTGTTTTTTATACCAAAAATATGTATATGATGCAATCTGACCTGTGATTATAAAAGGTTGCCCATATCATCGGCATTGCATCACATGTTGTTTTCGTTGGCTATCATTGTATTATCGACCGCGCCTCCTAAAGCTATGTCCGTCACTTGGGACATAGCTTTAGGTCAGTGGACCTTAATAGTTCGTAATGTTAACCGATAAATGTTAACAGACTTTTTGTCTTTGTAACCAAGTTGCTATTGTTTTCATATTCAATCATGGTAAAAAATTGTTGAACTTATCGTCCTAACGGATGCATCCACGACACTCACTTTCGCAAACCGGGGACCCGCTTACGGTTCTTAACAGATTTAACTGAATATAAGTATGGCAATAGAAGTGAGAAATGTTGGTGTTCCACAATCATTACAACGTGACTTCTTAGTTTCGGCTATCGTTATCGAACGAGCCTCCAAAAATATTCACAAATAGCAGTACAGTACAAAGTAAAGCAAAGTCATTAAGTTATGTCAAATACAAAGTAAGCTACATGAAAAACAGCTTGGTGAAAGGCATGTTGATTTCTGCCGCACTGAATTCTCTGTAACCCGTTTCAAAACAAGTAATGAGCTACAGTACATTGACACGTCACAACAGAAATCGGACGCCTGTATTCCTTAGACTCCTACACGAAAATCTTTCATTGGTCTCTCAGTTTAAGTTTAGTCTTATGAACGAACATTTGGAAATTGGCATGCATATTCGTACGGTCCATTCACAAACTATGGGCTCCCAACTTTTACATTTAGTTCCTAGTTGCTTTTAGTGCGTTACTAGAGGATGCCCACGGCTACGCCCGCAAAATTTTTTTTATTTACCCGTTTTGCTCGATCTCGTAGGTATTTTAGGAAATCCCTTCTTAGTGTACCCCTACGGTCCCCAAGGAACATACATGCCAAATTTCAGCTTCTTGTGCTTTGGCTGTAGCTCGTCTGTCAGTCAGTCAGTAACGCAAGGATTTTATATATTACTAGAGGACGCCAGCAGCTACGCCTGCATTTTTTTTAAATTTACCCGTTTTGGCCGATCCCGTGAGAATTTCAGAAAATCTCGTCTTAGTGCACCCCTACGGTCCCCAAGGAACATACATGCCAAATTTCAGCTTCCTGCGCCTAATAGTTTCGGCTGTAGCGTGTCTGTCAGTCAGTCAGTAACGCAAGGATTTTATATATTAAGATTATACAGATTTTGTATTACGCACTTCCTGACTATTTATCATCAGAACACACCGACCTTGAAATATCATCACTTCGTCCCTACTGCATATGCCAAAACTTGTCAGGCATTTCAGAATCATCCAACATTTTGAATGAGGTTGTCAATCTGCGCATACCCAAGTCAGCACGTGTTCCTGTTTTTACATAACTGCAATATAATAATAATAATGCATTGCACGTGATGAGAAAGTGTTAGTGGACATGGACGCATTTAGAATGTCCAAGATGATTGACGACATAGCTTATGACAGGAGTATGTCGCTCTGGCGCCGTATTCATTGATATTTAATTTGGCCGTGAACTCCCAAAATACAATTCTGGATCACTGCCTTCAGCCAAGAACGTGTTTACCGATAGTGAGCTGACTTCTTATGTAAATAGATATAGAACAAAAATAGAATCTTCTATGTATATTGTTCTACTAGACTTGCAAAGGATCTAGATGTCTTCTCGAATATTCAAAAACATCGCGAGATCTTGTGTGGTTGAAAATACGTGTGTTTTTGTAATTTATCATAGTGAACTTTATAACATCTTTAGCAATATTACCTGCTTACGTTTCCGCGTCAACGACTTCTCAGAACCGGTATTCTTGTCTGTTTGGAGGCACGTAGGCCACACCTCCGAAATACAGCCACGAGAACGAGCGAAAGTGTTGCGTTCAGTTACGGTTAGAAGTATTATTTTACGTCATGGTCAATGGCGTACCTGACTGTAGGCTCATATCAAGATGTCTCATGATTATGAAATATTGCGTCGAATTCGAACTAGGATATAACTCGATGAATAAGAAGCATGTTAGACCATTGATATCTTAAAAAATTGGTCAAAAGTAACTCTTTCCATGTCTTTTTGTCTGTTTTGATACTTTTGTCTTTGGCTCGTCTTTATTATATTCATTACAATTTATCCATAACATGCAAACTACTGACTTTCTCTATCTCCATTGCAATATCCTTCATCACTATTGCAAGCGATTTTTCTGTATTTGCATATTTCATTTTGATAAGACATCATTTCATAAATACAGTCAACTGCAAAAGTCGCTTCTCATCTCAACATGTTTGCCGGGTCTTTTATATATGAAAAGTATGAAAACGCCTTGATTATAGTATTATTTTTAATTTATAAATAACTATTTATGTGGCCTACTAGATATTGAGAAAATAATTACTTGTGTCGATATAGGTACCCATCCAAACTCACGTAAATGTACTGTACATTATACCAAAATGTCCCGAGAGAGGGAACATGATCGCCTCTTCGATTCCGCGGCGTGCTGAAGCGTTCCCTCTCTCCTTCTCGCTCTAGTAAATGACGGTCCTAAGTGACAGAAAAGGAGAGGAAGCATAGGAAAGTGCGATGCGGTGCTGATAGGCTCAACCCTAAGAGTGATCCGTGAAATTTGCTTGTTTATCCTAATTTTTCCATCTCCATCGATCAACTTGACTTCAAGATATTGAACATAATGACTCTTCAATATTTTTGCCTTACCTTTATAATACCTATCTAAACTTAAACCAAAGAATTATAATTCACGCCGATTCAAAGCGACGATTCTAATCATATGCGTACGGAATGTATTCCGTTGTGGGTGTGTCACTTTTCAAAATAACACACATGTAGCCCAGATAAAACCAGTTTTATATGACGGACAGCTAGCTGTTTTTTTCCTTATTAAAAACTTGTGAATACTACTTTGTATAAAAAAATAATTAGGCCAGTTTCTAAATTATCCGTTTTTGAGTCGTAACGCATCAAAACTTGTCACTTCTTCCTTATTAAGTTTTTTGACAAACATGCAAGATGGTGAATCCATTTATATTGATTTTAAATATATTTATAGATTACCTACCTAATCAGCCAGCATTAGAGCGACTATCTCTAATCATAAACGTATTTAGATAATTGATAAATATATTGTAGATAAAATAATTTGTAGATCGTAATTATAGGTGTAAAATCTAATTTCTTTAATAAGAGTACCACTATTGTACAATACGTATTAAAAATGTATTTGTCTTAGTGTCAAGGCACTCAGAGATTAATTCGTTTTTGTTCTTCGTCCTTTACCTGCGGTAGATTGACCGTGTTATTTTTCAAAGTGAAATATGTACGTATATAAGTACATTAACTAGGTACGTAGGTATTATTGTCTAATTACTCGTGTAATATGCTGTACAAAACCATCAATCGTGTCTTCAGTGAGATTTCACACTTGTTTGCTATGTTGAGCTCTCACGTGGCATTCCATTCACACGATACTATTAGTGGCCAGATAATGAATTCTAGTTGATAGTACCGCTAATACTCTAGAATAATCTTATATTATTGAGGCGCAGTATTAGTTAGAATTGATATTTATTCTAAGAAATAGATAGGACAAAATGTATGTAAAGAACATACTTTTCACAGGTGATAATTTTGATGGGAAATTGGTGGCCACTCGTCTTTGTAGAAATAAACAGGCAGATCCTAGCAAATCTCTGTGTAGCAAGGTCACCTTGATGAGACAGGTGATTTACAAGCGCATAGTAGGCGACTGAATTACACATACCTAGTAATATCTTCATCGCGCGCGAATGTATGATTGCTCCTGGCTAACCCTCGAGATGTACAGTAGGTGGCCAAATTATTATACTCAGTTGCGAAAATATAGATTTCACATATTCGTATGCGTTTATTTCACTATTCTGCAAGTGACAACATATCAACTTCTTTATTGATAGGTTTAGTAGCAAAGGTAATAAGAAATAAAACACAATACAGTGTTAAAATAGTGTTATATTAAAAAAATATATGTTTTATTAATATTTAGTGAATCCTCCCTTTCGTGCAATCACGTCACAAAGGCGTTGCGGCATGCTGGCAATGCAATTTTTAGCAATTTCTTGCAAAGCAGGTGTTCTGTGCCATGCTTTAATAATATTTTCAATGAGCTCTGTCTTATTCGTTATAATTTTTTCTCGTGAGATTTCTTTTTTTAATGCGGCCCAGACATTTTCAATAGGGTTGAGGTCGGGCGAGTTTCCAGGCCAATCCAGAAGAGTAATGTAATTATCTTTTAAAAATTTCATTACTTTTTTTGCCTTATGGCATGGCGCCGAGTCTTGCATAAAAATACAGTTGCCATTTGGAAACCATTCTCTCATTTGTGGGAGCAGCTTGGTTTCTAGGACTCGTAAATACTGGTCCTGGCGCATAGTGCTTTCCACCAAATGCAGTCTACCGTTACCCTTAGAGCTAATGACGCCCCATATCATAACAGAAAGAGGATGTTTTACTCTTTCCACCACACAACTTTCATCATATTTTTCATGCGGCCTTCGACGAACGAACTGGGAATTGTCTTGGAGGATTTGAATCGACGACTCGTCTGAAAAACAAACCTGTAACATCAAAAGTGAAAATGTGAACATCAGCAACACGATTTCATAAATCAAATCAAAAATCATAACTGTAAAAAATTAATTAATAATAATATGTTTACCATCTCCCCAGTCTTCTGCACTCCAATTTTTATGCATTTTAGCAAATGCAAGACGTTTAGCACGCATAGCCTGGGTCAACATGGGTTTTTTTAAGAGACGGCAACATGTGAAATTCAGTTCTTTCAGCCTTCGCCGTAATGTTCTATCGGACAATGTAACGCCAGCGTCGTCTAACAAAGACCTTATTACTTTTCGTGGCTTTCTGCGATTTTCTATTGTTACACGTCTTATTCCTCTCTCAGTCCGAGGAGTTGTGATACGTTTTCTCCCACATTTACCGGCACGTCTTGGCGATAGTGATTTGCAGTTATCCCAGAGTTTCTTTATATTACGAACCGTAGACTGTAAAACGCCCACTAATTCTGCTATTTCCCGTTGGCAATGACTTGTATGATTTAAAAGTGTCATAATTTCTGACCTTTTCTTGGGAGAAATGTCTGTAGCCTTCCCCATGGCTAAAAAGAAAGTTTTTTTGAGGTTAGGACGGCGAAAGACCGAAAAAGCTCAAAAAATAATAATAACATCATTTAATGCCGTTTATTCGTAATCAAAATAACAAAACAATAACACTTACCGCTATATATCACTGTTTATGATCATAAATATCACTAACGAATTACTTTTCAACTTTGTGCAGTACACGTCAATCATAGAAAAAATGGCGTAGGTACATAATGGGCGTCTTGACACTATTGCCATTTACAAAATAATTCCTTATTATAATAATTGTTGCCAGCTTATTAAATCTTAAATAAGTTCTTAGCTATGTAATATGATGAAAAATAATGCTAAAAACAGCGGTAATTACAAAAAAAAGACTGCAATAAATTAATTTGAACAAAAATGCCAAGTGAGTTTAATAATTTGGCCACCCACTGTAGTTTCACATTTTTTACGTTATTATTACAATCTGCCAATTTCTTTTACGAATTTTCTTAACAAACTAACCTGGTTAAGAGCTATATGAAAAATGCATGAGGTACCGTGACGTGGACGCATGACTATTCCGTTTCTTCTTTTACGTGGACTTACTGTCCAGGGTATAGTCTGCCTAAAGGTTCTCTGAAATAGAGGCATTTGCTATCGGTACGTTACCATCAACTTTTTGCCTACTAAACAAAGTTTAGTTGGTTGCACCGTTCTGTTCATTAAAGTTAAGGCGACTACTACTATTCTGGAGCATTTCGGTCTGCAGTTACCGAGCTTATTTACATTTGTATACTTCGCTAGTTTTTTTAACCTTTTATTTAATTTAATTCGTGTGTTTGTCCACCCAGTCTCTCTCGGAGAACATTTCCGGAGTGATCCTGTTCCACGAGACCCTCTACCAGAAGGCTGACGACGGCACGCCCCTGGTCAGCCTGCTGGAGAAGCGCGGCATCATCCCCGGCATCAAGGTCGACAAGGGTGTTGTACCGCTTTTCGGATCTGAGGACGAGTGCACCACACAGGGTAAGAAGCTATATTTCTTGCTAATAGACCAGGCGAACTTTGTACCGCCATATTTTCTTTTATTCAAACCTCCTGACAATTCAATTTGGAGTGCAGCCGTTTAGCAGTTATGCGCCTACAAACATTTTTTTCGGTGATTCATTTCTATTTGTATTGATGTTGTCCAACGGTACCAGATCTGGTTGTCGAAGACGCTCTAATGTCTTATGTATGTAAAATAAGTAGGTATTGGTTACGATACCTAAGCCCTGCCAAATAATGAATCTGCACCAGTGGAAAGAGTGGTAAAAAAAAGACTAAGAAGGCCTTAGAGGTACAATCTTAAACTATAGTTTGAGATTTTACCTCTTAGGGGGCCTTATTGATCGAAAGTAATCTTCTTTCTGACAATTTTCTGTGACATGCTACTACTCCAGAAGAGTCAACTTCTTTTATAAGCCTCTAGGCAAGCCCGCGTAAAGGATATATAATATAAATGACGGTTGCCCGTGCATTGGCTTTTGATTGAAGGAGTCAAACCGTAATATGATCGAATATAGCTCGGATTAACTTGATATGAGAGATATTATTATCTCTCTCTAGATAACAAAATATAAGTACTATGAATTGGTAGCTATGCCCCAATTATCTTGCCGCATAATGACTTTTTAATGTTTTTGGTTAAGTTATCACTTCCGAACGCAGTTACCGCTGTACATCTTTTAAGAGTTATTTTATTCTATCTACGGTACTGATTTGGCTTGTTCGTGCTGTGCAAGACAAACGATGTTCAATCTTACATCGTGCCCTGCGTGCCCGAAAACTTGCACGCAAGAAGAACTCATGACTGTCAACTTAGCGACAAAATGTTTTTCCCAAATACCTAATCTGCGACCATTAAACTTGTTGCGTTTATCAGATATTTCAAAGTACAAGACTTCAACTACATATTATCTCATCACCAAAAGGAATTAAACTGATCATAGCACTTGAATATTGTTTGATCCCTCGCTTATCAGTGGTAACGATAAATTGCCTCGACGCAAACAGCTCCTCAAAGTTGGTAGATAAATTCTTGATAATACTTTTGATCCTCGCACACTGCAGCTGAGTTATTTGGAAATATCACTCCCTAGAGTAGTTGGGAGCTGCCTTTGCACACGGTCAGGCAAATACGATTTTCCTGGCCGAAAAGGAACACCGTGGACCGTGGGGTTTAGTGGTTAGTTGCATGCAAGTCATCTCTTAAGATGGCTTAAGAGGCTCAATTCTTCTTTTTGCGAATAAAGGTAGCATATGTTTGTCTAAAAGGTATAATCTTTATTAATATTAAAATTCATCTGATTTTAAGTCAAAACGTAACATGCATACTTTTGTATTTATAATATGAAGGGATATGCGTAAAGCGTTGATTTGGCAATGCTTGTAATTGTTGTGTTATACAGATAAACGCAGATATTACTTGCTTGAGGAGTACCCATAATCATTGTTTATTTATACATTGGTTCAAACAGCTGTTACAAACTAGGATTTATAAATACTTGTCCGGTCAATGTTGACTATTAAAGTACATACTAATGGATGTGGCGACCCTTGGAGCGAAGGTGGATTAGTTTATGTTTATACAATATATGTATGTGTAAATAACCAAACTAAGCTCACCTATGTGTCTATAAGACGGATCCACAAAAATAGTCCACTTTACACTGGATATTGTACATTGATATGTTCGCGTCCGTCTCATAGGTTTAAATTTATATTGGACCCTTGTTTAAAACGTGACGAACCGGGGGCCAATGCTGTTATCTCAAGACTACTGCCGTTATCTGCTTGACGATTGGCTCCACAGATGATTGGCTCTTACATATTACGCAACTGAATGTACGAGGGTCAAACTGAAAGTTCTTAGAACTGGCCACTTATAAACAATATAATAAAAAAAATATTCTAAAATTTGAAAATAGAACTCTTTGCCAATATTACTGAGTATATATTTCATTCATTTGTCATTTGTTTTACGATTTGGCGGCAAATTGAAAATTGTCTGTGTCACGTCAACATGAATTTAACACGAGAAAATTTTCGTGCAATGATTTTTTATGACTTTCGATGTCATTTAAGTCAACAAGAAAGTTATGATAGACTACGATTGGCCTTTCACGATGAAGCCCCATCTCGTGCGAATGTTTACAACTGGTTTAATGAGTTTAAACGTGGTCGCACTAATCTCACTGATGATGTACGTGAGGGACGGCCTTCTACGGCGACGACTGAAAATTACATCTGTGTTGTGCGGCGTATGATAGAGACTGACAAAAGAGTGACCTATCAGCAGATTCGGACAAGCTTAGGCATCGGTATGAGTCAAGTGCACAAAATCCTCCACGAACATTTAGCGGTCAGGAAGCTTTGCGCCCGGTGGATACCTCATAATTTGACTAAGGCTCAAAAACTCCATCGTGTGGATTGGTGCCGTAAAATGATTGAAAGATTTAACGGAGGTGACTCAAATGCTGTGTTCGACATACTAACAGGTGACGAAAGCTGGATTTGCTGTTATGATCCTGAAACCAAAAGACAATCTGCTCAGTGGGTGTTTCCTTTCGAGGAGTTGCCAACTAAAGTGAAGAGAGATCGAAGTGCGGGAAAAAAAAATGGTGGCCTCGTTCTTTGGAAGGATAGGTCATTTCGCAACAATTGTGTTAGAGGATCAAAAAACAGTTTCTGCAGAATGGTACACTACCAATTGTTTGCCACTTGTCTTGGAAAAAGTTCGAGAGAAACGACCTCGCAGTAGGATCCTCCTTCACCACGACAACGCCTCGTCGCACACCGCCAAGCGAACGGTCGACTATTTGGCGACATCAAACGTTGAATTACTGGGTCACCCGCCGTATAGCCCCGACCTCGCGCCTTGTGATTTTTATTTATTTCCAAAAATTAAAGAAAAACTTAAAGGAAAGCGGTTTATGAATGCTGAAGAAGCGGTGGCTGCGTATCGCGATGCCATTGAAGAGACCCCTAAGGACGAGTGGGCAAAGTGCTTTTTCCAGTGGTTCCATCGCATGCAGCGGTGTATTGACGTCAATGGACAATATTTTGAAAAGATATAATAAAACTAATAACTGGCTAATGTAATCAGTTTTTGATTTTCTAAGAACTTTCAGTTTGACCCTCGTATATGTCTACGGCGAATAGCGGAATGGTCATATGGCCGATTAAAAGTACTGCCAGAGGTCATTCACAATATATGAAGAAACTTATCGCTGGGTTCTTTAAATGGATTTATTGCTGAGGAACGAAGTATATTTCGAAGTAGGGTTTTATATTTAAGTACCTGATACTGATAGAGAAAATAATATAATACGATTCAAAGAGCAAATACTTGTTTTAACCGACTACAAAAAAAAGAAGTACTTTCTCAAATCGGTTGTATTTTAATGTTTGCTGCCTTAGAATGCTTACCAAATTCTGAAAATATTTTTTGTTTGGGAGGACTCACGTCTCATGGCCCCACCGAAGTTTTAGCAATATTTGAAGACAGTATTTTTTTGCTAAAATTATTTAGTACATTATAGACGGGGTGGTAGAAGTAGGTGCGTAGATTAATGTTACCACTGTGCATTGATGTGCCTATTTTTACAAACTCAAATCTAATTTGGCAACGTAATTTATTGAGTAAACTAATTTCGTGCAATGTTTAGGAATTTCTATTAGAAGCAAACGGTTCTTATTTTATTCGTTAACATTATTGTTTTTGGCACAATTTAACATGATAAATGTACGCATTTATTTATTGCATATTATGTACTGTCGTGGATAATATAATTTTAATACAAATAAAACAGGGAAGCTACTACATACCTACACATACTAACATTGCATTATACATAATATGCCGTGTGCATATGTATATTGCAAAGTTCAATCATAACAAACTATAAGATAATTTTAGAGTAGGCACAACTTAATACTATCCAACATGGTCAAACATCGTTCTGGGGGCCAATTCTCCTATTTTTATATGACATTGATATTATATTTTGAATCGACTCAGAAGCGGTATTCTGATAACCTAATGTCATTATCTTATAATTTGAAATAAACAGTTCGTCGTTGACACATATTTTGACATTTGTTTCAATTAACGATCTCGTTACAACTTCGTTCAATTATCAGATAATTTAGAAGAATACGCTTTTTATGACGTAAGTATGACACTGACATGATATCGAAACTATATTTATTTAGCAGAATTGGGCCCCTGTTTTGCGATTTTCCAACAAATACAAGTTCTATATATTTGTTATTTAAAGACATAATTATAAGCTTCTAAGAACATCTCATCTTATACCTAATTAAATTTTTCTGTTTACAGGTCTTGATGACCTCGCACAGCGTTGTGCCCAGTACAAGAAGGATGGCTGCCACTTCGCCAAGTGGCGTTGCGTGCTCAAGATCGGCCGCTTCACTCCTTCCTACCAGGCAATCATGGAGAACGCGAACGTCTTGGCTCGCTATGCGTCCATCTGCCAGAGCCAGCGCATCGTACCCATCGTCGAACCTGAAGTGCTGCCTGATGGTAAGTAACTTCTTATAATGGTATGTTGGCCTGGGCCCTGTTTAATAAAGCTGACAATTCGACAAATATGTCAAAAAAAGACAAAATTGTAGAATTGTCGCGCTTAAGCTGTTTAATAAAAGTGACAAATATGTCAAAAATCGACAGGTGAAATCTTGTTATATTTATCATGTAAAAATGCGTTTAATAAAACTCGACATAGGTATAATGTCAGAAAACTACGGTCAACATATCTGACTTGACAAATTGATTCTGACAATTGTCGGATTCGGAGTCGTGACAATTATGTCGACTTTTGACATATTTGCAAATATTACATTTCGCGACAGAGGGTATAGGCTCCTGTCAGAATTGTCGTACAATTTTACAAATATGTCAATATGTCATGACAATTTTCTGTTTAATAAAGCAGATTTGACAAGTTTTTCATGACATATTGTCATCTGTCACCTGTCGCTTAAAAAGTTTTATTAAACAGAAAAATGTCGGATTATCGCGACAATCCGACATATTTGTGAATTTTCCACCGTGACAATTTTGTCGCTTGCAAGTTTTATTACACAGACAAATTGTCAAATTGTCACTTTTTGACATATGTCGGACTTGTCGCATTGTCAGCTTTATTAAACAGGGCCCTGGTAGTAATGGCTTCACCGTTGTACTGGGCTAACAATAATCTCGAAAGTTTAGCTTGCTCCACGAGTCCTTGATCAGAAATCAAATCGTCCGAGGCTGAAGTGCTGCCTGATGGTAAGTTACCTCATGACATAACAGTCGCCCTGGTAGGTACTAAAGGTCATCGTATAATGCTATGGGGATTATGGCTTTTTATGCGCGCATCCTATCTATCTGCGACAATCAGCGCACCGTACCCGTCCAACCTGAAATGCTGTCTGATTGTGAGTGACATTTTACACTGCTCTGTTACCCTGGTCATAACATAAGGCTGTCTATTCCGCCGTACCAGGCTATCATAGAGATCTCGAAAGTTTTGGTTCGTGCTCCCATCTGCTAGAGCCAGCACATAGTCGAAAACGAAGCGCTCGCGCTGTTATTATGAGTGAACTCTTACATAACTGTAACCCTGGTACTTTAAGGCTTCCCCACATTATCAGGCGATCATGCAAATCTAAATTTGGCGTTACTAAGCATTGCACCCACCAGAGTTATAAGTAGAGTAATGCTTTGCCTATTATGTTGGCCTGGTATATTGAGACTATGTGCTCATATGAGCCGCTTTATGCCGTGCTTACCAGGCGATCATGTAGAACCCAATGTTTCACTAATATTGCTCTGGAAGTCAGTAAATCAATCACTTTTGCATCATAAAACACAATGAACAATATAAAAAACCTATCACAAACGTGCATTCGTCACATGTAATTTGTAAGAATCCTATAGTGAATGCAATAATTACCTACCTGTTTCTACTCGTTTCACTTTATTTACAAGTTATGTGTATTTTTTCTTCCAGGTGAGCACGACCTTGACAGAGCCCAGAAGGTGACTGAGACCGTCTTGGCTGCCGTCTACAAGGCGCTTAACGACCATCACGTGTACCTTGAGGGTACCCTCCTCAAGCCTAACATGGTAAGTTGATGTTTTTATGTTTCAGATAATGAATATTCATAAATAATGAGCCATTTTCTACTATGATATTATAAAATGATTACGTTGCGTCGTAAAATCTCATAAGAATCCTAGCCTTAACTGGGATGCATCCAAGACTTTTGCCTTAACGCTAATCTAATTAGATTGAACTGAAATTAGCATTCTGACCAGCGTCATACCTCTGTGACCTAGTGAATTATGTGCTATCTTTCCTTGTAGGTGACCGCCGGCCAGGGCTGCAAGAAGACCTACACTCCCCTGGACATCGGTCGCGCCACAGTCACCGCTCTCCTCAGGACTGTGCCCGCTGCCGTTCCCGGTATTACTACCTCCGCTTTGTATCAATAGCTCATATTTCGTGAACTCTTGAATTTGAAAATACTCCCCTGGTTAAAAATATATCTTTTTAACCAGGGTATTTTTCCTGTCATTTATGGCGAATGCTAACAGCAGAAAAATATTACTAATATAATATTACTGTCGGACCTGGCAGATATAAACTAAATACCTACTTATTAATAATATTTAAGTTAGATAGATGATAGGTATGGTAGTTGCAAATCATCATCATCATTACTGCACAGTGGAGTATGGCATACTGATGATGATGACGAGACTGACTGACACTGCTGTAGTACTTTTAAACATAATTATAGGCATCGATGACCGCTAACCCAAAATGACCGACTTCCACAGGCGTTACATTCCTCTCTGGTGGTCAGTCCGAGGAAGAGGCCTCCGTCAACCTGAACGCCATCAACACCGTAGAGCTGAAGAGGCCGTGGGCCCTGACCTTCAGCTACGGCCGCGCCCTCCAGGCGTCCGTGCTCCGCGCCTGGGCCGGCAAGCCCGAGAACATCCTGGCTGGACAGCAGGAACTCATCAAGCGTGCTAAGGTGACTATACGGAGTACTAGGCAAACATGACGTACAAGGAAGTGTGACTGTATTGTATTGTATGCTAGGCGGGTGCTTTTGTCCAAGCTGACAATAAGAACAAGCTATGATACAGGGTACTAGGATCTGATGATGTCGAAGGAACTATGAATTCTCGTATGCTAGGCGTGTGCTCTTTCATGCTAATGAGACAACAGAGCGTCACATCATGAAGGAAGTGTAAATAATTTGGCGATAGAGTTTGGCAAATGCAAGAACATTTTGGCCGGACAGTAGGAACTCATCATGTGAGCTAAGATGATTATCCAATGTACTTAGGCAAACACGACGTAGGAGGAAGTAATTCAGAGATATTTTACGTGTGCTTCGTAGCGCAAACTTAGAAAACGGGAACAAGCCTTCTAAAGTAACGAGAGTTACCTACTAGGGTCACATGATGTAGAAGGAAGTGTCAATGTTTTGTAGAGTACAAGGCTTGTATGACGCAGAACTACCTAACAGAAATGATTTGTGAAAATGTGTGAAAGAATTACTGTCTGTGGAGGTATGTGAATGCTGAGAATGAAAACGAGTAGGAAATGCCAACACCTGAGTCTTATCTTTGAAGACCTATGGTTATTGAAACAGTTACCTAAATATATAGGACTATTCCAGGCACAATATAGGCAAGCATACCTTTTTTATGTCAATAAATTTAGGGTACAAACATGATAGGTAATATAATAATAAAAGTTAAGATATACCAGATTTCTTGGTAAGTATTTAGGCGACAAATAACATGTAACAACTTTTTGCACACTAATTATCTTCCTTCCGTTATTAATGGTAGTTTAATCTCATAATCTATGTATATGCATGTATGTGTTGTCTTTTGTGTTCACTAATTAGCACTTAGTATGTAGAAACTTTCATGTGTAGCTTGTAGAATTAATTTGTGTCGTTTAGAAACGTATTTTCCCTCCCTACTTAGTTTATGCAAAATTTTGCTGTAAACCATCTTGTCTGCAAATGAACAGTGCAAGTCATTATACAATTTGTTTATTTATGCTTTTTAGAAAACTTTATATTAAAAAAATAAACTGACATGCGCAAAATATGTTTTGTAAGTCAATACCTACTTACTAACAACACAAGCCACACATGAAAATAATTAGTAATAGTTTACTAATCATTGATTTTTTTCCTTCTACCTCCAAATTCTACATTGCATCACAACTACGAAACTCCGGCGCATCCGACCATTCCTATGTCTGCTCGTCTGTACACCAATCACGTGTTCGGCTGAATCTAAATTTGAAAACTTTGGAATCTTTGGAATGTAATTTGTTTGCCAATTATGACATCACAGGCCAACGCCTTAGCTTGCGTTGGAAAATATGAAGCGGGATCTATCCCCTCATTGGCCGCTGCTAAGTCTAACTTTGTCAAGTCTCATGCTTACTAGATTTGCTTAGTTTTGATGGCCGTTCTCCTATAGCCTATATCCCATAAATACTAGGGATTGGCCGTCAGTCTTTTGGAATAGGTGGATTTTAGTCATATGGGTGTATAACGTTTTGTTGAAAGCCCATTTTGCTTATATTCCTCAGTATTTGTATCCAGCTCTAAGACTGCCTGTTTTGAAAATTGAAATTAAGCAAAACTTTATTTTTCGTAATAATATATTTTTGTTTTATTTTTGTTATACCTATTTTAAAATTTGTTTTCGGACTTTTTGTTACAAGTGTTTATTTGTTACAAAATTATTTTTTTAATCACAAACTTAGCTCGAATTTTGATTCGTAATCGCATTTATTTACAGTATCAGTATGATATACAATATTATGTTTACTATTAATTCTAAGATATGTTATTTTATAATAAATAAAAAATGAACAAAAAAGTCACATAACATATTTACATTTTAATCTATGGACATAATTTTGCAGTTGTAAGATCGCGAGATTTTTTTAATATCATTGGAGTAATGCCCTTCGTATCACTACGAAAAAGTATTTATTCATAAACTACTGATTATATTGTCTACGTAACCATTCTGTATATTTACAGAAGAACTAGAAAATTATTCGTTCTCTCGGAATCTTACAATTACTTCCATAACAGAACCCTAGCCTGCATGTACTTATATAATAAAAGGCTTCAAATTGCACCCCGTATACCATTGCTAACCAGTTGTGTGCTTGACAATGTTGAAATAAAACTATGATGTACTGCTTTTTGTGTTTATTTTCACCTCTTAGCGAGTATGTAATTGTATAACTTACATACATTTTAGTTTGTAGTTTTTGGTAGTGCCGTTTTGTAGTTTATTGGCAGTTTCCGTAAGTATGTAGATTAAAACATAAGTTTTGGATCATCTCCATTTTGTAATTGTCTTTGGGTATAACTCTATTTTCATGAAAACATAATTCTGGAGGAATAATCTTACCTAATGTTTAATTTGAAAAATAATTTGTTTATTGGCAAAGCTAATTACGATTAAATTTTTTCATGCAAAACTACATTGTTTAGCAACATAAGTTGCAAAAAATATATAACTTTGAGCGACCGATAGTTTGTCAGAACCATTTGTTATAACTATTTGGTGACATTTCCAATGTAGAAAGGGAGTAATAGTAATAGTCTTCTGAAATGTTACATTTTTTGGGCTTGCATTTGTCAAAGGACGCAATTTTATTTGGGAGATGTCTAGTGGGGGTTAGTATAATGTTAAATCCAAGTTTGTGGGGTCGTAGCCCTTGTCCTAAGGCCGTATCTCGAAAAGATTGGTACAAATGGGTTTTCTAGTTTAACTGGAAAACTACTGGCCGGACAAAAATTTTAAAACATGTTTTGTTAAATTAAATTCTCTACAAATTTGATTCCGTAGCATTTAGCCGTAAAATGTACAAACGAAAATCGAATGAAATTTGCAACCAATTTTCTTTCCAATGTGTTATATTTTTTTCGTCATCAGTTATAAGAATACAGTTAATTTTTCTTTACTTCTTTCTAAAGCAAGACGCTGTCTGCTCACTTGAGACTCAGCATACTGCCTACATAAGGTCCAATTTTCAGTCAAAACAATGACTACTATCCCTGGGCATCTAAAGTCGATAGTCTGCCCAGCCAGTCGATACTGCAATGTGTTCTGCAGTGCCTTGATGTTCTGGGGACACCTGCAGGTAAATTATTAGAGATATCAAAATTAATTGAGGAGAATGATGAAATACCGACAAAAACGCGACTTTCCTCTAAAGTCCTTCATCAAAAGATATAACTTTTTTTTTTGGCGTTATGACAAAAGTTTCAAGACCAAAGTTGTAAAGAATTTAATTTGCAACAAAAATCTCTTACACATATTCTTTGTGCGGCCAATAGTTTACCACATAATCAATAAAAACCATTTGCACCTGCACTCATTCCAAGATGGCGGCCGACGAGGGACAAGAGGTACGACCCCACAAATTTGGATCAAGCTTTACACTAGCCCTCCCTGCACATCTGTAAAATAAAATTGCGTCCTCTGATAAATGCAACCCCAAATGCAACTTTTTAATGAATTAATGGAAATGTTCGCGTCTTTTAGTCCTGTTCCTGATAAAGACAGATTTTCTATAAGTAAAATAGGTATGTAGTACCAATCGAAACATGTTCTGAAATTCATGAAGGTCTTCTAAGACAGTCTCTTAGTTAGTATAGCTACATAGTGTCTTATCTTGATTGACCAGTGCTGTATGAGATGATGGGTTACCTTAAGTTCTGATTAGATCTGACCTTGGGTTGAAGCGGGCCAATCAGTAAGCCAAACACCAATCGAATCGACGTGAATCGTAAATTGGATATGACTCGTACTATGCGCTCAGTGATGGATGAGGTAGCTGTTCTTCGTATAACCATCTAAAATATAAATACCAATACTGGTAATCTCAATACCATCTTTGGTTTGCTTATGGTAAGCAGGACTAAACTACTTTCGAATTCGATGGAATCAGTCGATTTGATCAAATAGTAGTTTTTTATAATACAAATTTAGTATAAAAAACTACCTCTTCAGTTCTGAAACAAGATAAATGTTGGGACTAAAGTAAAAAGAAAAGTAACCTTGATACAACCTACGGCTAACGTAAAGTTTGATAATTGTTAACATAATTATAATAATTTCCCAGATAACAAACTTGCAGCAAGTTTAAATCAAACTTGCTAGTTTCACTGAGACAAACTTGCATGAAGTTTGTATTCCAAAGGATTTGGATGACGACGAGCACAGGTTGGTGGTCGGAAAACAGATGGTAGTCGAGCACCTTCTGCTAGTCTAGGAAGTCGACCGACCACCAACCTGTGCTCGTCGTCATCCAAATCCTTTGAAAAACCAACTTCATGCAAGTTTGTCACAGTTAAACTAGCAAGTTTGATTTAAACTTGCTGCAAGTTTGGTAAGTTTACATTGTTATCTGGGTTTGTTCATATTACTTTCGCCGAGCCCTCACAAAACTATCCTGTCGAAATGAAAATCTAATAAAGAGAATCTATCAAATCAGCCCGAACAAAACCTAGTTTAACTGATGGTTTAGACGTTTCATACCAGACAACACGCACTATTGCATAATAAAATTTAGTTCAATGTTCCTTTTGTAAAAAGCATGGCAATAATTTTACTATGTGAATATGTTCTTAGTCGCAAGGCTGACGAAAAATCTTATAATCTGGTACAGTAGTAGGTATAAGCATAGTACCCGCTATTTTAGGTTTGCAACATCAAAAATCATATTTTCTTCATTATCAACATAGACAGTAGGTAAGGATAAACCAAGAACTCGGTAATCGAACACCTTACATAGGTACCTACCTAGTTTTCACTCGCAATGTCATATTTCCAAAGTCCCTCGAACCTCATAGGTAAGGATAAACCAAGAACTCGATAATCGAACACCTTACATAGGTACCTACCTAGTTTTCACTCGCAATGTCATATTTCCAAAGTCCCTCGAACCTCATAGGTAAGGATAAACCAAGAACTCGGTAATCGAACACCTTACATAGGTACCTACCTAGTTTTCACTCGCAATGTCATATTTCCAAAGTCCCTCGAACCTCATAGGTAAGGATAAACCAAGAACTCGGTAATCGAACACCTTACATAGGTACCTACCTAGTTTTCACTCGCAATGTCATATTTCCAAAGTCCCTCGAACCTCACATCTCGAAGCAGCTGTAAATATCAAAACCAACTATAGGTAGAAATCCTATTGCTTCATACCACTTGCTACATCTCTTCACATGATTTCATATTTGGGCACAAGCTCAACGTTTACCTACGTAGAAAATGTCATAGTCAATTGGATACCCTGCCAAGGCCATTGTATTAGATTTTGGCAACTGTCTTACCTATGACATGTTGCTACAAATATTATATTAGGCGTAGAACTCTTAAGATGTTATAAGTCGAGCCGAAATTTATGAAGATAAGACGAAAAAAAAATTTTTTTGAAGTACCTCACCAATAAAAGTAAGCAAGTGAAACTGAATGAATGTTTGATGTGTGAAGCTGAGCACAGGTGACTAAAGTAAAAGACTGATAGCTTGGAACAAGTTTGATATATTTGTGAATAATGTGTGTTGTGTTGTGTTTTATTTATACGTAGGAGATAGTTATTGAAAGATTGCAACAATGCAAACGAAAAAAATTACATTTGCATAGCTTATCGTTTGAACAGTCATAAGTTAAGCAAGCAATTCTATGCAAATATTAAATTGGCATACCTACCTAAACTTTGCTAATGCAGACCGAATTACACATTACTACGTTAACTTGTCCCTCCTGAATTATATAATAGTGAGCAATGTTTTTTGAAAAATATTTTGGGGTCAAATGTTGGCCTCCAGTCCGTTTTTGATTCAATTACTTGGCAACATCATGCTTTAGGGACCGTACGAGGGTCAAACTGAAAGTTCTTAGAAAATCAAAAACTGATTACATTAGCCAGTTATTAGTTTTATTATATCTTTTCAAAATATTGTCCATTGACGTCAATACACCGCTGCATGCGATGGAACCACTGGGAAAAGCACTTTGCCCACTCGTCCTTAGGGGTCTTTTCAATGGCATCGCGATACGCAGCCACCGCTTCTTCAGCATTCATAAACCGCTTTCCTTTAAGTTTTTCTTTAATTTTTGGAAATAAAAATCACAAGGCGCGAGGTCGGGGCTATACGGCGGGTGACCCAGTAATTCAACGTTTGATGTCGCCAAATAGTCGATCGTTCGCTTGGCGGTGTGCGACGAGGCGTTGTCGTGGTGAAGGAGGATCCTACTGCGAGGTCGTTTCTCTCAAACTTTTTCCAAGACAAGTGGCAAACAATGGTAGTGTACCATTCTGCAGAAACTGTTTTTTGATCCTCTAACACAATTGTTGCGAAATGACCTATCCTTCCAAAGAACGAGGCCACCATTTTTTTTCCCGCACTTCGATCTCTCTTCACTTTAGTTGGCAACTCCTCGAAAGGAAACACCCACTGAGCAGATTGTCTTTTGGTTTCAGGATCATAACAGTAAATCCAGCTTTCGTCACCTGTTAGTATGTCGAACACAGCATTTGAGTCACCTCCGTTAAATCTTTCAATCATTTTACGGCACCAATCCACACGATGGAGTTTTTGAGCCTTAGTCAAATTATGAGGTATCCACCGGGCGCAAAGCTTCCTGACCGCTAAATGTTCGTGGAGGATTTTGTGCACTTGACTCATACCGATGCCTAAGCTTGTCCGAATCTGCTGATAGGTCACTCTTTTGTCAGTCTCTATCATACGCCGCACAACACAGATGTTATTTTCAGTCGTCGCCGTAGAAGGCCGTCCCTCACGTACATCATCAGTGAGATTAGTGCGACCACGTTTAAACTCATTAAACCAGTTGTAAACAGTCGCACGAGATGGGGCTTCATCGTGAAAGGCCAATCGTAGTCTATCATAACTTTCTTGTTGACTTAAATGACATCGAAAGTCATAAAATCATTGCACGAAAATTTTCTCGTGTTAAATTCATGTTGACGTGACACAGACAATTTTCAATTTGCCGCCAAATCGTAAAACAAATGACAAATGAATGAAATATATACTCAGTAATATTGGCAAAGAGTTCTATTTTCAAATTTTAGAATATTTTTTTTATTATATTGTTTATAAGTGGCCAGTTCTAAGAACTTTCAGTTTGACCCTCGTATTATTTTTATATTTACCTAAGAGCTAATCCCTATCTAGAGGTGGTGAACCTAGCCAGTTATCTTTTGCGCGATCATTTCATTGATCCTCTTAAGTATTTTGCTAGTAATCTTGACACGTTTTTCCTAAATAATGATTTCAGTCCAGTAATTTGGTGTCTAAAAATGTTTCTCTAATGACATTTTTATTTTGTTTCCAGGCTAACGGACAGGCTTCCCAGGGCAAATACGTGGGTGGATCAGTAACAGGTGTGGGAGCCGATGCCGGCCTTTTCGTTGCTAACCACGCATACTAGATCTACCACTCAGCATTCATAATCATGTCGCTAGTTGCTGTATTAGTCAACATTGTTTTGTTACAAAAATAACGCGCCACAATAAGTAAAAAAAATAAAGGATATGTTTGTGGATCTCACGGGTTACTTGAGCCTCAATACGGCTGTTTTTGCATAGGAATATCGGGTTATTCTTGCAAAATGGCGCGGGTACATAACGTTCCCGCGCTTTGGCTGTTTTCGAGGTTATGACGGTACCACAATGTCGCAAATATATCCATTCTACTATACGCTAGCAATTTTGGTATCGATTATAGCGACAGAAATGTCTTTTTGATCAATAACTTTGGAAATGTCGCGTTAGAATGAATTTTACAAATAATATTTTCAAAATGGCGCGCGGTAGACAAAAAATAAGTGAGATGTTTTCGTTTATAACAACACGTTATATTCTAAATTAATTTGCTTATAAATGTTGTTGTGTAAAAATCATGCGTATTTTAAATGGCAATTAGATTTAGAATTGAGATACATTGAACAAACATCTAGAAGAAATATATTTAAAGTATTGTAGTGGTTGACAAATAAATGTTGTTATTGTGTAAAAATGCAGAAAAGTACTTTTTATATTAATTTATTTATAAAAAAATGTTTATATAAATTAAATTACGATATTTAGATCAGACCATCATATATAAGTAAGTTAATTTTGTATGTATCTATTGATTATGAATATCACTTTTAGTTGTATACTATTTTGATATTTTTAAGAGTAATAAATTATATTAATCTTTGATCAGGTAGATTTGTTTCATTTTACATCGTATTGAACATCACCTAATTTGTTCATATATTCTATACGCGGTAAGTACCTTCTAAGTTCCTACCTAGTCCTTAGTTCCTCGTACCTATTCTGAGAGTACAGACTAAAATTAACGTTACGGACTTTTTGAAATAAAGATACATTAAATTTACCGCTAAGGTACATACAGTGGTGGACACATAATTAAGGACAGTTATACATACATATGTACCTACATATGTAAGGAACGCAATCGGCTACGAGTTATGGCATTGGCGATGGTAAGATTCTAAGTAGCGCAATTTAGAAGTGTCTAAGTACGACGACCCTTCACAGATAACTACCACTTTGGACAGCTCTCAATACAATTACCACCATACCGTCGAAAAAAATTACATTGAAAGCTGTTTACAGTGTCGTCTTAGACAAATTCTAAATTTCGCCGCTAGAGGCGCGCGGATAATCTTTGTATCGCCAATAGGTACACTAGCTTTATTTGTTTATTACGGTACGAATACGTGAAATGGTGGATTAGTAATTAAGGACAGACGAAAATGTTTACTGAACAATAAAATTATGTACTTTTCTATTTTCAAGGTTGGTTATTCTCGAAAGTAATTTTCGCTGCTAGGCAATCATCATAAAGTACCTGATATCGGGATTTGACGTTATTTTTCATTATTCTTTTCTGAGTCAACCTAACTTTGGCCCAACTTGATCTTGCCTCTGTAATGTGTAAAGACCACTTAGATTAATTTGGGACTGCAATTTAAAGGTTTCAGCACAGTCACACAATACCCACTGATGGATTTTTAAAGTAGATAGGTAAGGTATTTATTTATTAAGGGCTTATTGCATTTATCGAGTGATAAATACTTAGATGCAAAATATACTCGTGAGGACATTTGCACGTCTAAAGGCGCTCCATGACAGTAGGTACCGTTGATTTCAACTCGTTATTGTACCTGTACAAGAACAAGAAATGGCCAAATACAACTCATATGCTCCTTTCGGTGGTAGCTACATATTACTACTCTTTGAAGCGCATCAATGCCGTCATGCAGAAATACTTACGCAATCTGTTATCAGCCTATTGCAGTCCGTTATTGGCTTTAGGCCTCCCCCAGGGTACACCACTAGGCCCGGTCCTACGGTGTCGCTATCCAGCTACTACCATCCACTCTGAAGTAACCAGACCTTTGGACCAGATAGCCGTAGTACGGCGTTCAACGCTTGACTAGTCGTGCTTTCCATATTCCTGCTTCCTCCACCCACCATTGGTTCAGCGACAGATGTGGCCAGCTGTCACCTCAGTATGCTATACCTCTCAACTATGACAGTTACCTAGGCTTTCTGCAGCATGATCTCTTTAAGGACTGTGTCACTCATCGAGAACCCCTAGCTCCTAAGTTATCACAAACTTCTTCAACCTAGTTCATGGAGGAATCCGGTTTATAACAGTCTTTAAACCGGTGATGTTATCCATGTACTATAAAGTAAGCAAAAACGAATTATTTATAAAATAGAAGGCTAAACCAACTGTACACTTAATGGTAAGCTGGGTAGCAGAAATACTTTTGAAACCTGAAATGTATAGAACCAGCTTAGGTCACTGGTCAAAACTTAGCTTGTTGATATAGTAAAGTACCTACAATTTTACAACGCCTACAGCGTGTAAAATTTCAATATGCTATCATTTATTTATTTTTTGTCCTTAATTATTTGTCCATTCCATTTTGTTTTAAAATTCCGCTTCTAGTAGGTTCTTAGTATTCACCTAAAAATACCCACTGTCCTTAATGATGTGACCATCGCTGTATTTCCTTGAAAGGTAAAAAAAAAAAGAAGCGCGGCAAGGGTTGACAACTCCTGGATATTCCAAAGGTAAAGTATCAGTAGTCTTAAAATTAAGAATTTATTAAAATCATGCTCATTCTTTGGCATTTGTAGCTAGCTCTAAGATTATGAAATGTATATATGATTATTTACCCATTTGCACTTCAATATCATATTATTTTTATTATTGTATGCGACTGCTATGTCGAAGGTTCCGGGTTCGATTCCTGCTCAAGTCAAACATTGTGTGCATGAACATGGATGTTTGTCTTGGTCTGGGTGTTTCTATGTATAATATGTATGTATTTACAAAAA
The DNA here is from genome assembly GCA_944739405.2 of Euclidia mi. Classification (NCBI taxonomy): domain Eukaryota; kingdom Metazoa; phylum Arthropoda; class Insecta; order Lepidoptera; family Erebidae; genus Euclidia; species Euclidia mi. The sequence goes on along the minus strand of OX123201.2, from coordinate 30,207,187 downwards.
AGTATATAACTATGTATGTTTATCCATTATCTAGTACCCGTAGTACAAGCTCTGCTTAGTTTGGGACTAGATGGTGGTGTGTATATGTGGTAAAATATTATTATTATATTTAGTTTTAGATCTACGAGTAGGTACTGTGTTGTATTATATATTTTCGTAGGTAGGTTTCTACCTTCCTACGAAAATGCAAAATACAACACAGTATTATGCATTTTCGTTTCTCCCCATGAGACTTAGTCTTCCTAAAACATAAATAGTAAAAGTAGTGTTATACGAGCATCTCGTCTTAGGTATTACAGAATCCTGTTCTGGATTTAGGGCCTTCTGATCACCTTACGATAATCTCATAAACGTTAATTTAAAGAACACCAATACAATCAAAACAGCAAAGACTAGTAGCTGAGTGAGTTTGTACATAGTTAGCTACATACATTATTCAGGAATACTTTTTCCCTCGATCAAAACGAGAATTAAAGAAATTCACGCACTTTACGTCTACGTCACTTTAAGTCCGTCCTTTAGATTATTAAAAAATAAGCGATACGTATTTTTTATTTGTAACGTGTTACCTATAACGTCACGCCCGTGCTGAATTTTTTTGGTAGGTAACGTTTTTTTTTAACTTTAATGGGCTATATCTTTGTTATTTTTTATTTAAGTAATCGAAAACAGAAAAACTACGTGTCCAATATTTTTTTATAATCTAAAATACGACTAAATAAAATGTAATTATTTTGACCCTGGAAACTACCCTATTATTAGTTAGAACTTACCGTCGCTTGGTCATGCTATATTTATTATAGGTACTTAACTAGAACGGCCAGTTAAAGAGGGCAATAGCATGTAGGTATACAGAATAACATTTACTTCGGTAACGTATTGTTTTTTCAACAAATTATAACTTAGTCCAAGATTTCAGGGCCGCCAGACGTTACTTATTTTCTCAGAAACGAAATGTATAGAATAAAGTAGTGTTAGTATGTGCTATGAGTGTACGCATACTTGCTAGCTTGGATTGTGGGCCAATTTTTAGGTACAAGGTGCTTAAGTTAGGTAACAATTGTACTAACTTTTCTTAAATTCTCCGTGCTGATTTTTATGTATGTTTTAGAAAATATTAGTACCTAAAAATTCATAAATAATACTGCCGAACTCATTTCGGCGGCGGTAATTTTTACCAGACGCTTTAAAGTTTCCAAAATATCTAGCTATCGGTAGAGACCACTAGGAAGCTCATCTAGAAAATGTATGAAAATTGTTCCCGTGGACCTTTAGCACCTCATAACAAAAAATTGGCCCTCGATCCAAGCTAGCAAGTATGCTTACATTCATAGCAGATACTAACACTAAATTATTCTATACATTTCGTTTCTGAGAAAATAAGTACCTAAGGTCTGGCGGCCCTGGGATCTTACTCTTACTTGATTGTAAGTAGGTTATAAAACTATATTTTTAAGTTTGCCATGTCAGTAGGTCACTTCTGTTTTTATTATGGTAACTAAAACTATGATTTGAACTTTGATTATAATCTTTACACTTAAAATCAAAGGATTTGTGACACTGGTTTTTACAATATGTCATACCCTTGGCGTTTTTCAAGATGTTCTAATGATAGGCATACTTATTTTCTTTTTCACCGTGCCTTAAATATGTTGGCTTAGAATTAGTTTTCTTTCAAGTAGTCGTAGCACATCATCTTTTAAGATTTGCATAACTATTATGTATGCTAACTATTTCATAAAAATATAGTTGCTTAGACCCCCTTTTTAATAACTTACGTACCTACTTACTTATATGTTCATAAAACCGCCAAACCTACTGGTTAGCGATGTAAAACGTAGTATTCATTCCTCTTTTAGGTAATTATCGCAACTTTTCTACAATACCCATTTCTATCGCTACGCATGGGTACATTTCTGTCTCATCTCTTTGAACTTGTTCACATTCAAAATGTTCACATTTTCTCCGTGACAGTTATGAACACTGATCACTGAGTGCCAGAGGTGACTATAGAATACTATTCTCTCATAAATATTAAACCCCAGACAAAAGTATAGAGCGCTTCAACATTGTCAATAAAAGCACCCACCCTGAACTGGTAAAGCTCCGGTATTAAGTGTTTTTAAACTTTAGACGAAAACTTAATTAGGCCATCTACCTAAGTACTTTAATCAGGAATGTCGTCTGAAATCTGACATTCAAAAGCCAGAGCGAAAGCATAGTAAAACAGACTGATCCGCCCAACATTTAAGGAATTAATAGCAAAAGACAGCTTATGACATAATGGTAATAATAATGTTTCAACTGGTATATGGATTAGTCCCTTTACGTCACCCTCGACGATGGTCTTTTAATCCTGTCTTATTAGACTTGTTTAACAGTAGGTACCTACTTCTCTACTTAGATAGAGCAGTTTTAAATTATCTATTGAATGTTGACTCTGCGGATCGAATATGAAACTGGTATGAGAACAAAATTTCGTCTAGTTTCCTTCAGGTTATTGTTTAAAATTAAACCCACACACAAAATAAGATTTTATAGTGTAAAAACAATGCCTATCGAATAGTTCGTAAACTCTACCTACATAGTAGATATGTATGTGGAAAACATCGATATATGGTGGAAAATGTTGAAATACCTCGTGTAATTAGTATGCAGACGAACTTTAATGCTTGATGAACCGTTTAATTGAACTGCGCAACATCGCTATTGTAGACACATAAAGCTTGGACACATTGCCGCAACTGTTATTATTGCAAAACGAAAATGTTGTTAATAATTAGAATTGAACCAAGATCTCTTCTTGCCTAACAGATCTTGGTGTATTAAGGTATAAGATGTTTTAGTGTTTCAAAGTTTCTGGGATCGGCTGTAGGTATTATGGCATAAAATCAATAATCATTTTCTAAAATAGGTACGTTTAGTTTATGCCCAGGTTAATTTTACTGCCTGACTTAGCTGTCTATTAACTGTCATAGCTTTTGTAGTTGCCCGAGGCTTGTTTGTTGAAGTATTGTTTAAATGGGATTAAGGCGATCATCGTTTTTGGTATTGAAAATCTTTGACAGGCGTAGGTAATGTTGCGGCCAAGGTGCACTATGCACTAACTATATTCACAGGCAGCTTTGTTTTATTACCAATTCTTGGTTATGGAGTGAGGGCGTGTTATCTGATACTTATCTTTGCGAAAAAGTTAAGAGTTTTATAAATATGTGGTCATTTGTTTTATTGCTGGGGTACAATGTCGCGTTCAAATGCTTCGTCCAGGACAGAGTTGCCTGTTGCACTTTGGTCAAGTGTTTAGTGACCCTGACATAGCTAAAGTCACGGCTTACGATTATTGTAACTTTGTAATCTTTTAATGTAAAGGTATTCTACTTCTTCATTGTGGTATTCATTAATGCCATTTTGTTTTTATCTCTAGCTGCGTTCCTTAACTAAATCTTTTTATCCTTGTAGACTCAACTTTACACTAAGCTCTTTGGCACTTATATACGTATGTGTCGTGTGACTATTTAATGTCGTTCACCTAAGTGAACTATCAAAAATTGTTTGCTAAATTGACTATATTCACAGGCAGCTTTGTTTTATTACCAATTCTTGGTTATGGAGTGAGGGCGTGTTATCTGATACTTATCTTTGCGAAAAAGTTAAGAGTTTTATAAATATGTGGTCATTTGTTTTATTGCTGGGGTACAATGTCGCGTTCAAATGCTTCGTCCAGGACAGAGTTGCCTGTTGCACTTTGGTCAAGTGTTTAGTGACCCTGACATAGCTAAAGTCACGGCTTACGATTATTGTAACTTTGTAATCTTTTAATGTAAAGGTATTCTACTTCTTCATTGTGGTATTCATTAATGCCATTTTGTTTTTATCTCTAGCTGCGTTCCTTAACTAAATCTTTTTATCCTTGTAGACTCAACTTTACACTAAGCTCTTTGGCACTTATATACGTATTTGTCGTGTGACTATTTAATGTCGTTCACCTAAGTGAACTATCAAAAATTGTTTGCTAAATTGACACTTTGCTATCGTTTGTTTTTTAATATTGGCCGGTTTGTGTATGTGCATAAAGGAGAATGACCAAATTTGTATGGAAGATGGGCTAAGTTTGCTTCTCGATGATTTAACCAGTAAAATATAGTAAATATACTCCTAATTTAATTAGGAAAAAATTAATACGATATTCGACGGCAGTTCCCAGCTATCGGAAAATAAAGATTTCAAATATTTTGAGGTTAAGTATTGTGATAGTTACATGAATTACATCATATAAATAGTAGTAAATTAGTTAATTATCGCCCGTGCTTCGAAGAGTACTTACGTTAAGCCGTCGGTCCCAGTTGTCATGAAGATCTTTCACCATCGCACGTCTACGTCTAATAAACCGATACTTACTGGTCTAAACCATTCAATATCGCTTTCCCTTTGGGTTATGGCGGTCAGACTATGGAAAAGCTAATATTCTGTCATATCTGGTTAGACTAGTATGCGGACCCAGGGCTCCTAGGCGTTGAAGTCTTGGATGCAACCGACATAACTCTAGGACGGTGATAATATGATTTAATCATATTACCGGAATTTATTAGAAGCCTCTATGTATATTATTCAAAATAGAAAATAGTTGTAAAAAGAAGTGGAGCTACGAAAGAAACGCTTGTATCTACATAATATTAGTTTGCGGTTTTTTCAGTCTGATATATTTCTTACTGAGAATTCTCAATACCATGTGGTTCAATTAATGAGAATTTCAGTGAGGCTAGTTCGCAAAAGATAAGCTCATTCCATTGGACCTTATTACAAAGTTGGCATTAAAACAACACTGTTTTATGCTTAATAGGTAAATGAAACTCAGTTTTTTATGTTATTCTTCATTTTATTTGTTATTATACCTAAATCTTCTTCAAATAAATCACTTCAAAATGAAGCAGGAGCTTGTATATCGTATACCATAATGTGGTGCAGGTATGACCTCATAAGTTACAACAGCTTCAATTAATGTGTACCATTCTAAACATAAGACTCCGTTCAATTCCTGAAACAAACAATTAAAGTAGTTTGAATATTCGGCGAGGAGAGCACGAGAGAATTGTTGGAATTGAGAAGGGAAGTAAACAATACTTACACGGACTGGCGCTATCCATGATGTCAAAATATTGAGCTCCGAATCAGATAGCTTGTCCAAAGAACGGACACGCGTTGCTGCCGAGGTACCGCAAAGGAAGAGTTAACATAACTGAAATCCTCACCACGGCTAGTTGTTCTAAGTCCAGACATACTAATGTTACCAATAAAGACTGTCTCATACTTTAGTCAACCCACGAGTCTTGATAACACGAAATAAACTTGTTTGATCCACAAAGGATTGTTCAAGTCAATATAAACAACAGTAAGTTACTTATTTTCCAATAAAGAGATATGAGCATAGGTGATAAAGCAATTTGACTGTTTACATGTCAAAATAACTGACTACGTGACTACTCTGTGTAACCGAAGTAAGACTAGAGAGGTTGGACTAGTAATAAGGTTATATTTCTTTGCATAAGACATTACAGATGCCAGTATAATAAAAATATGTTCTCATATTTTCGATAAGTACAAAACATTATTTAGTGGGTAATATGTTGCAAAAAGGATAAACATATTCTGTATAGAACATATTTCACCACAATACATTTTTCAAAATATCATAAGATTTTGGTGTTATTTTGCTTAATAGAACTTTTGTTATGTCACCCTGTTTTCACTATGAATGTAATTTTTCCCTATTAAAAGGGGTTTGCAAGAAACTGTAAAAATTTGCCTAAATATGCAAAATGAGTTTTGAATATGAAATGGCGATGTCACAACCGGAACAACGCAGATACTTTTATTTTAGAACTAAAAATCCCCATTACGCTTTAACATAAAATTAATATACATAAAATTATAAAATAAAAGAAGATTTTCCATATGTGAATGGTTTAGAAGCAAACGTGTCACAAAATAGCCCAGTTTTGGTCATTCTCCTTTACTTATGATAAAAACATTGGAGCCATTTTTATAGGTTCGATAATACTGGTTGATTATAGGTCTGATATATTAAAAACTAGTCTTTGCCCGCGGCTTCGTGCGCGTTAAATTCGCGGTAACACATATCTCAAGTTGTGTGAAGACACTTCTGATTACTCTAAAGAGTCAGAAGAGTCAGAAGCTCTAGGTATAGGGTACAAAGTAACTCGGTCGGTATCCATGACAAAAGTAAAGCCATGTTTCAATACGTGTTCAATATATATGTATAAACACTTTCGCATTTATAATTTTAGTAGGTAGAGAAAATCGTTTCAGCCGCTTGAGCGTTTATTTATTACTTTAGATATGCGAACAAGGTAATCATCGATCACAATATGACAATATGTTTGATGTGACAGTAGTGACAGATAGCACATGCGCAGCACCAAATTATACGCGCATGCGTTCTTACTTCCAAGAAGAAAATTTCTGCCGTACAAACTTCTATCCTCCCTACAATCACTCCCAGTTTAATTGTTGCAACTTATGGTAGCCTATGTCCGTCTCCATTGTCCAATATATCTCTATATTAAATTTCAACAAAATCGGTTCAGCCGTTTTCGCGTGAAAACTGAACATACATACATACATGAACACTTTCGAATTTATAATATTAGTAGGGAAGTAGGGATATACTTATCTGATATTATTTTCTATTATAAAGACATAAAGATATATTTATTTCTGCATTTTGGTTGTTTACAACACTTATACTTGCATGTCAAAACCCTATTCTAGATGAAGCCGGCTTTTCCTAGCTAAATGACTTCTTGAGAAGAAAGGCCGAAACAAACTCAGAGTCATTGCTTTTTTTGTCATTTCATCTCTTCGTTTATATTCTTTTGAAGTCCAGACATAATAGGTTTAGATGCGAGTACAATGCAGGATATCATCTGACGCTTATAACTGACTCAGCCCGCTGATGGCCCGTATTCAACAGCCATCGTACGGCTCAACCTTGATCGAGGGAGCCAGCACGACCTGAATCATTATGCCTCCACGCCATCAGTAGGTGTATGCATAAGCATGCCAGCCTAAGCCACCAGACAGGTTGCCACTAATATTAGTTGAAAAGTTTACTAATTCCCGCATTGTACTTGCTCCTTACATTGTATCATAAGGTTGAGTACATGTTGTAAACAATAATATTAAAATAATAAAAATTATACAATAAAATGTCATCTAATTAAAATATCACTAAAGAAATAATAATAATTAAATGTCAATTTGAAAATGTCAAAAAAAAGAAATTATAATTATATAAAATTATTAAATGTCACTTAAGTTATTGGAAATGTCAAACATGAATAAAATAATTGAATGTCAATTTGGAAATGTCAAAAGCATAATACAATAATTACTATTAAAGTAAATAAAAATAATGTCTGTGTAATGAATAATAAATAAGATGTCATTTTAGAATGTCAGAATATAAATAATAACAAAATAGATAAATTACAAATGTCAAATATTCATAATTTTGTACTATTTACATGACATTTTAGCCTGCGTGTAAATTGGAGAAACTCAACCCCAGGCATTCTTGTCTTCTAAGTAATCTTTTACTGAGTAGTACGCTTTGGAACACAAACTCTGCTTAACAAATACTTTGAACTTATTTAAACTTAATGCCTGAATACTGCCTGGAATTTTGTTGTAGAAGCGGATACTTTGACACTTATACGAGTTACTGATTTTTAGCGGTCTAGTTAAAGGTAGCACAAGTTTATTTTTATTTCGTGTATTTAAACTATGCATGTCGCTTATTTTCGAAAACATATTGATATTTTTCCTAACGTATATCAAGTTTTCATAAATAGTCATTATTTTAATTTCCTTAAATTTTTCCCTCAGAGAATATATATATATTATATAAAAGTTAGTAATATCAGTTACAAATATTTATTTTAGCACCACACGTGTTGTAACATTTTGTTTGTCGGTGTAGGAAAGACATAAAATGTAGCAAAATCAAATATATCCTAAATTAAGTCATAATGTGATTAGATTGTTGTGCATAGGGTTCCCACCAAGAACTTAGGGTCCCAAGCCAACCTCACCTGCAAGTGGTGCACCTGCCGATCAACGGACGAGGCTCTGGCAAACAAAATATCCCGATAAGCGGCAATAGGCTCGCCACCTATTACGTGGGATCAAAACACTGGCGAAAGGTGGGCGTTTAATATGCCTCTGCCTACCCCTTCGGGGAAACAGGCGTGAGTCTGTGTGTGTGTGTGTGTTGTCTAAAATAATTTACGGTACATATTTCAGTGATATGACATCAAAAACTAGATGACATTAGTTAACAGCACACTAAAATTTAAGTACCAACCGTTAATATCGAAATAGTATAAAGATTGTATTCTATTTTTAGAAATAATGAGTTTAATTGTTTCTTTCGGACATTGAGGTGAGATGGTCGGTAATAATAGTCGGGGGAGAGATTTTAAAAACTAAGGATAACTTGAAAAACAATGCGTATAAAGTTACCGTGCGTCCCTTTTTTTCCTCGCTTTCCATAATATGTATAACTAAAGTGACTTATGTTACCTAGTAGTGTGTCTACACAACTTCTTTTCACCATCACTATGCTGCTAGGGACAAAAATTATCTAGCAAAACCTAAAACCGCAGATTGAATTAGGTTTCATGTTTGGGTCGGGTCACACAGACTTCTGCAATTATAATCATTGTATCGGATTGGAAATTCAAAAACATGAATTAGAATAATTTGGCCTACAGGCGTGTACTGAGATGCAGTGTTTTTACTTGCAGATAACAGACCCTGGCTTGAAACCCACACGAGTATCGTTCGTAGTGTTGAATCTATACACAGAATATCGGCGAGGGATCTGCTGTAATACATGTAGAATATCAGTGTTGACAAATATCGTTTATTACAAGTGACTAAACTCGTGTATTGGTATTATTTATTAAGTTTAATATTTATTTAAGATAATAAATGATAAAAGTTTTAAAAAGTTGATATTTTCTTTTTGCGGATGATTGGGCAGTCGACGTGAGCGAAGTTAGCACTTCCACGAACATGTTTTTCGAGCTTAAAGTATTTAAGGCGAGGATTTCCCAAAATACAGTGTTATCTAGCGTGGCCAAACGCGTTTTATTTGTAAATAACAGAGATTTAAATTCGGAAAAAAATATATGTAATTCTACAGCATTAGATCTTTATATTTCGGCCATTCGAAACACGATTACTGTCATTTGATACGATAGAAAATAATCGCGAATATAGGTCTGTTTAAACAACTTTTCCCGTTTCATTTGAGTTGTATTGGGATTAGAATTTTCAAAAGTATACCAAAAGAAAGGTCATGTAAAAGCGGATGGTTTTCGGCAATCACATTATGAATTTTAATATATACAAAAATATAATACCGAAAATACGTAATTTCCTACTGCCGACGCGCTCTCTCCGGCGTCGTTCAGTCCCGAGCGGGATGTAATGGAGACAGGACGTATCGCTAGTTTGCAGAGCGCACCGCAGGATTACGAATTATTTTATCGTCAGTTACGAATGTCATCATCACTTATTGATAAATATATTACATCTAGGTTTAGTTTGTAAATAGGTATTGTAAATTTTTAGTAAGTAATAATAGTGTATATAAGTAAGAAGTATAGTTTTTAAAATATCGTTTTGATTATTGGACAAGATAACGACTTGATAACAACAGCGTAGTTAGGTAACAGTTATTTAGAAAAATATTGATTTGTTGTATATTGTGGATGATTTATAGTATTATTGTTGTATTGGGTACCTACCTAATACAATAATTCACACTTTTATTCTGTGTACCTATATACCTTTATAGGTACCTACCTACCTAAATAAATACAAATATCCGCAGTTACCTACTTAGTGGTATTTATGGTTACTGCCCCACCCTCGTGGGTAGTAGCGTGATGTTATTTGGTATAACCTTCCTCAACAAATGGGCTAGACAAGCAAATAAATCTTAGAAATTGGCCTGCTAGTTCCTAAGACTAGCGCGATCAAAAACAAAAAAAAATGAATTTCCGTCTATTCAATAATTCTTTTGACTATTTCCACCAATAATATCATTGATTTCCACACTATTACCAAACACGGAACAATGGACACCTAATAATATTATAGTAATTATTTATCACGCCGAGGAAGTATGCACTGGTGTCACAGCTTAGAAAGGTAGGTAAGGTGTTCGGTAGGTAAGTATATCAATTTGAGCGACAAATAATAACAAAAACTAGAGTTTATTATTGGTTGGCGGAAAATAAGCGTTGTGGGTGTAGGAGTATCATTTCGTACGTATGTATGTATGTAAAATTTTTACTTTTTTCACTACTATTTGCCGATGGCAGCGCCTAAAGGAGATCACCCAAATAGGGCTTATTTTTATTTTGCCGGCCAATCAATAAATTGTGTTATTTTAATAGAACACAGTGTTGTAAACATTTTAACTATTACACCAAACTTCTAAGTCAATAGGCTTGTGTCCACTAAGAATAAATCGGTTTGATTGTAGTATCTATAGATCCATTATGATTTAAGATGTCAATAAAGTTTATTATTTATTATAAAAAGGATAAAGATTAATGTAATTTTTAGGATTCTAAAACTAAAAAATAATGTTTTTACTTATTCTTGTGACAGTGAACACCAATCAGAGAGCATTACGTCAAACAGTACGTCCACCATTCATGTTGTTGACGTTTTAGTAGTAAATACAACTAAAAAGTAAAAGTTTCAAACTGTCAAATCGAATATAACAAAATAAAAGTGGATGCATCAGACCAGACTTCATTCACGGATTGTTTTGTTTTGTACTTTGTGATATCACTCAACCGCTATGATGGTTTACAGCGTTTTCGTGTCAAATTCAAAAAGTTTTTTAAAAAGCCGTAATTAGTAATATTGCTGATTGTTTTTTGAAGAAAAAACAGGTATTTCAGTTTAACATCTAATAAAGGAACGAATCAATCGCTAATTACATTTTAGGATACAAGCGTATTCTCTGAGACGATATTTAGGTTTGAATGTATGTCTCAAAGTACCGTAGAGCATTTTTGTTTTGACAAAAGTGTTAAATCAAAGAGGTGTAACGGTAGTCAACTATACGTTTTCAGCCTAACGTGAAATACGTGAGCCTTAAAATGCAGTGGACTCATTAAAAAAGTAAAAAACATATTTTTAAATACTCCTGACCAAATATAAAAATATCGTCTAAACCTTTAGTAGGAATGTCTATGACCGGTCAGGTACCGATGTCTTGCATGATGTACAGGCAAGGCACCATGTTATTGAAGAGATGTTGCGTCGCGACGTTCTCACTTTCCAATGTTTCGGCCGGTTTTTGTAGAGAAAAGGCCAGTTGGAAACACGTGGATATCACTATAGTGACAGCAGCCGCAACCCTGTCCAAGAAACGTCGCTACAAATGTTGGCGGAATGCCCCGCTTATGCATCCCAGCGCCATGAACATCACCATCTTAGCCTTTTCCGACCATTTTGGTGTAGACCTCTACAACAAATTCCTTTCCGTTCTGTGTTGGGCAGTCTTCAACCAATTACTGCCTGCTATCTTTATGATGTCTTCTTTCCATCTCATTTGCCGTTCCAGCTAGTCATTTACAATCCCATAGTTGCCATTTTAATATTTGCTTGCACCATGTTTCGGGATTTCTGGCTACATGTCCGGCCGCTACTCTTTTGGCAACATCTGGTACTAGACTTTCTTTTCGGAGCTATTTATTCTTCTTTCTGTCTCTGAGTGTCACTCCTGCCAGTTTTCTCTCCATTGTTCTTTGAACAACTTCAAGTTTCTGTGGCGCTGCCTCTGTAGTAACCCAAGTTTCGGCTCCGTAGGTGAGCACTGGCAGGACGCATTGGTTGAATATTCTTGCTTTTTGTTGCTTCGTAAAAGCAAATGCCAGTTTATCGAAAGCAGCCCAACTCAAATGGATACGTGTATCAATCCTGTTCACTTGGTTTGCTTTGCCCATCTTTATTTCTTGCCCTAGGTATAATATACTATTTATTGAAGAATTCTAATCGGGTACATCCTACTGCAATGGTTATTCCGCTGGAGTTTTCACTGGTCATGTTTCGAATTGGCCGTAAACTGATCGCGGCGATTGTTACATAGACTACAGGCCCATGTCCAAAATGGATGGGTCATATGAACCACCAGGTGACGTATATAGGACGATATAAGAGCATCAAATAATAAGATTCAGCACTATGCCGTCACTTGTAAGCTGTCCAACTGAGTGCTGGTGAGAATTTGATTTTCTGACAATTTCCAAAAAAATACCGACTTTGTAGCGCACCATTTTTTACGGCACTGCACGCTTTCTTATTATTTATCATGGATCTATCGAAGGTCATAATGCTGTACAAAAATATATGACCAAAATGCGTACACACTCTACCTGCACTTTTGAATTCTCATCAGTACTCAGTTGGATAGCTTACAAGTGACGGCATAGTGCTGAATCTTATTATTTTATGCTCTTATATCGTCCTATATACGTCACCTGGTGGTTCATATGACCCATCCATTTTATACATGGGCCTGGGGCCCAATTCCGCTAAATAAATATAGTTGCAATATCATATCAGTGTCATACTTACGTCATAAAAAGTGTATTCTTCTAAATTATATGATATTTGAATGAATTTGTAACGAGATCGTATGTGTCAACGACGAACTGTTTATTTTAAATTATACGATGACATATGGTTATCAGAATACCGCTTTTAAATCCATTCAAAATATGATATCAATGTCATATACAAATAGCAGAATTGGCCCCCTGTAGTCTAACAGTCGTATCCTCGCTACCTGCCCTGCATATAGTCTAGTGCGTGATGGCTTGGAACGTCAGCGTCTCTTTCTGTGAGGTAATAATGCTTATCAATCAGATATTTCGCTCTTGGCTTACTACCTGTCATTACCTGATGCCATTTAAATTGCAACATGCACGTTATTTTAGGCAAAAAAATAACAGTAATTACTTAAGATTTATTTTAGGAACAGAATAGATTCTTTGAGCTGGAATATGATCTCACAGACTGCACTTAGAACCTTAGTGTAGTAATAAAAAATGTTTATTTCGTAGTATTCTATAAGTTTATTTTAGTTGGCCGGCACCATTGACATATATTTAGTACATATATATCGATGGCCGGCACTTTTAGAATAGCCTAAATTTGTATGAGGCTGGATAATCTCCTTTATTATGCATGCACGTGTGTTTGCATGAGTATATATTGCTATAACTATTGCCCTGTAATAAAAATCTTGTGTATTATTGATCTTTTCCCGGTACTTTTTTGACAGAGTAGTATCTTAGAGATTGCATAGTTAAAATAAATATAACAAAATGTAATTATTGGTGATTAAAAGTAGCTATGAGTATCTTACCCTTTATGTGTATTATTGGTTCTATGCCGTTGTTTTGCTGACAGTAGCAACGAATTAATTAATTTATATTAATCTAATCCTTTTCCCTAAGATTCATATCGAACAAGCGATACTTTCGCATTGCTAGCGATCATAAGTTTTTTTTATAATTAACAACAAACATAATGTTCATAAATTATCTACTGATTACTATTGTCACTATAAACAAAAGCAATTTTGTAAAACTACTTTCGAATTTCATAAAGGTTTATTCAAAACAAAAACTTTGCAAATTATTTATACTCGATAAGTAAGTTTATATTTCAATTGATATACTGCTTCAATTTTCTATACTGTGGCGCGAAAGTGTTATACCTACATAATATGGCGGCAGGTGCGTCGCGTCTCGCGTCGCGATTGATCGTAATTATACTCGCGAACTGGGGAAGAGGGGAGCCTCAAAAGCTTTGAGCGCTCGGAAATCCTCGCCTTAACCAGATTGCACCCTTTCCACGTGTAACTAAAATTATTATTATGTGACTCTAAAGTAGCATCCTTCAAGTAGCTTTTGCCTGCGCCTTCACCTGTGTAGAGGTGGGATTTGAGGCGGCCGATAACTTAAATTGAAGCTATAATGCTGCATTAAAAATTCTTCGATTATAGAGCTAAAGTTTCTCGGTACCTGATATTTCAGATTTTAAAAACTGATCGGTTTTATTAAGGGTAAATTCTTGATATTACAGCCAATAAACACTGCATTTGATTTAACACGACTCTCACTATCTAAATAAAAAATTTAAGCATCCAATAAAATGGCGATCATATTTTTTGTAGCACCTGTCGTATGAGTTCGATAAACGGTCAAAGGTTCATGCACGTCTTGCTTATATTTATAGCGCAAGTGTTTTAGGACAGACGATATGTGACCGACCCTGCGGGAACCAATATTTATTGAACGCGTATCAATTGCTTATCTACTTGACAATGCCAGATGACTGCAGGGGAAAGTCATACACGGGGAGTGCCCAAGAGGCAGAGGATAAACCCGTGATTTGGGCTTATCACTGCGAAGAAATAAAGCCAATTGTTCGCTTGACTCGCCTGAAGATTACCGGTAATTAAAGAATACAAAAGCGCATAAAGCCGGTGGTGATGGATGCTTTGACTGCCACTCACGCTCGTTTTCCCTAATTTTGCAATATATTTAGAGTGCTTTTTTGTTTAGTCACTATGCAGGGCTTGTGCCCCTTGCAATTTCCGTCCTGTTCTTTGGATTCACCTTTGAAACTATAATATTAAAACCCTTTAAATCTTAACATTATCGTATATTCAAAATATTACAAATTATTGTACCAAACCCATCTCTCCGTCTTTAATAAGTGTAGCTAAACATTGCGCGTGTTGTGTGTTGAGCACTCAACTAGTTTGCCATGCAGTCGTGTGTAAAGCGTGGAAAATAACTCCGCCAACAAGGGTAGGAGGAATGACACTAATTGATATTCACAACGGAATCTTTTCAAGTAATCATTATAACAACCAATTCCAGAGTGTACCACAGCTGGATACGGGCCTCTTCTCACTGTAATGGCCAAAGCAGATTGCCTGACTACGCTTGTCTTTCTAATATGGAGAATTCCTACATTCCTCACGCATTTACTTTTAGCCTGCGCTGCATGATTGTGAAGGTCGTCAAAGGTTTTATGGTACAAGCAATTAATATGACTGCTAAAATATATAGAGGATACATATAGGGTGCTATAAGCTCCGCGGACAAAGACGCAGACATAACCAAGTGGAAAACAACAATAAAATTTCGTACCAAAATTTTAAGCCTGCTGTTATTTACTGATGGATCCTAAATCAAAGAATATTCACAAACATTAAACAGAACAATATTTTAAGAGATACCTACGTAGATGAACTTCGAAATCTTTGTTTTAATTCATCCCGCTAAAAGTTTACGAGTGGGGCACGATAATTAAAATAGCGTTGACTTGGTCGTTTTGACCCCGAACCGTCACCTTACAGCCGGGATGTGTTTGGCATGTCAATACCCTGATTTGCATTCGCTCTGGATTCGCTTTAATTTTAAAAATCTTGCGAAAGTGCTGATGTGTTCGTGTTAGCCGTGCTGTTTACATACACGAAGCGTTGCTCTTAAATGACTTGGGCGCCTTTCATGTGAAATGATAAAAAGTTTCATGAATAACCAGTCGCATGATCAGAGTTTTCCATGTTTCAAAGTTTGGAAGTACGGCATAGTAAGTTTCATAATGCTGAACCTATGCACGGATCCACATAATAGCGATATCGTTGTTTCTGAAAACGTTGTTTTTGACTTCGTCGATAAGCGTTTAGGCTGATTAAACTACATAAGAGTTTACTGAAGTCTTGAAACCAATTTTATTTGATCTCTCCCTTGTCATTAGTCTTATAGCCAATATGTAGGTTAGGTAAGAAGGCAGGTGACCGGTAACGACCGTCCGTACAATCTCGTGTACAATAGGATTAAAGCTGATAGATTTATGGCAGGGCGCGTGTACCCATTGTGGGAATTGTGGGACGAGTATTATGTGTAGAAAGCCTGAGATAGTTCAAAGTTCGCATTAAGAAGCGTGCTACTTAGATTTGGACCAGTACAAGGGTAATTCTTCAGTGATTTATCCATTTTTGATTGTGCGCTTTGAGTGTTTTCGAAATCTCCTCGCAAAGGTCTCCGAAAGGCTCTGCAATAATTTGTCTGATATACTTAGTCGTAATGTAGCTATGAGTTAGGCACAGCGAGAAATCAACGCTGAGTCAGTCATATATTTAAAACCATGTCATTTTTAAGCCTAAAGACTTCGCTCGATGGAAAACTAACCTCAGGGCTGCGCTCCTTCGGATAAATACAGTTTACTACTATCATCCGTGGCTTCCATGGGAGAGTCGATAGGTATGTCGGTTACAAGCGAAATAATTTTGAGTAGAATCCGAGGGCACACGACACCTATATTCCGTCTCTAAAATTAATTCATAAAAATAATTGATTCATAAAAATTATTATGTACTTGTTACAACAAAATATTTTGAAACGGAGAGTCGTCTTTATTTTAACATGGTGAAGTGGTACTTTATTAATCTTTTATGCCGACCACATATAATTAGAATGATAGAAATTTCTAAAGGATCGATTAACCATAAACATTAAACATTAACAAGATTTCTGAAATAAGCTTTAAATATCAATACATGAAAATTACTTATGGGCTGCAAGGATAAAATATCTGCCAATTTATCTTAGTGTCAAAATGAGAAGGAGGTATACCGTAGGGGTGGAAATTTCAATTATCTATTCACCCATACATTTAAGTTAAAACTTTCATAACGAATATGAGTGGAAACTTTCATGTTTCAACTTACCTAAACGAATACCTAAACAAATGGGGTTGGTGAACTTTAACTTGTACATTATAAGTTAATTAAAATACATTTCAGGTGCTGTCTTTGTTGGTAAATTATTTTTGATTTTACAGTTCTCTAAAGGATTTATTCTCATTTAAAAGACTATTTTGTCTTATTGTGAGGAATGACGGCTCAGACCAGACATCGTTGAATCATATTTTGTGAGATGGCGTAAGGTAAACGTCCCAATAGCCGTGAAATTCTGAACTTCGCTGACTTTGCAGGTCTGCTATGTTAAGATTAAAACTTTAAAAGACTAACAAAAATGAAATTTACGGATGTTTATAGATAATTTATTCTAGTTTTTGAGCAATTTTATAGCTTTTGATATATATGACGTTAAGAATATTTTAATTTAAATAAAGTTTGAAAAGACCCATTTGTACCAGTATCCGGTAGATTTGTCCTAGTAAACGGTAGATTGTCCCAGATACCGGCAAATTTTAACCGCGAATTTGAACCCTATTTGCTTGACGTTAAAGTTTATAATATTTGAACATTTTATTTTTAAATATTGTGTAATGTAATTATTATGTATCTAAAGGGGTCAACGAAAAGATTTTTATTGAAATGTATTTCAAAGGAAATCACAAGCAAGAATTAAAATTGTCGTAATACTATGTTTACATCTTTTCAACTGCTTTCTAAAATAAACTAAAAACAAATAAAAGTATACCTGCATCACATTATTCTTGAACTTTTAAAATTACTGTAAGAAGAGAATTCTTACAGTAATAGACTACAGGCCCATGTCCAAAATGGGTGGGTCATATGAACCACCAGGTGACGTATATAGGACGATTAGTTTAGTTTAGTTGGACGTGGGTTTTCCGCACTTAGCCACTTATTTGGGCCATTGTGCGTAAGTGGCGACTTGATTGACGCCGACTACTCATACCACCATAGCTCCTTCCAGAAAGCCATTAGTTGGCTGATGTCGTTCAAAGCCTCACAAATGGTTCTGGGGTTGTTCAGCAGCTTTGCCCGTTGATCGCTCACACTTGTGCAGTGCAGAATGACGTGAGTGGGTGTTGTATATAGGACGATATAAGAGCATAAAATAATAATGGTGCGCCACAAAGTCGGTATTTTTTTCTGACAATTTCCAAAAAATTACCGACTTAGTGGTGCGCCATTTTTTTACGGCACGGCGCGCTTTCTTATTATTTTTCATGGATCTATCGATAGTAAAAATGCCGTACAAAAATATATGACCGAAATGCGTATTCACTCTACCTGCTCTTTTGAATTCTCACCAGCACTCAGTTGGACAGCTTACAAGTGACGGCATAGTGCTGAATCTTATTATTTTATATTAAGGCCCTTTCTTTAATAGAACAACTCACGCACTAGGGATAAACCCAGTGTCGCGGGAGTCTTTACCAATATACAACCGACACGATGAACACCCAGTATTGAACCCACAACACTAGGCAAGTGCCAAGCTGCGAGGTGGCCTCTTAAACCACGACGCCAACCGTACAGTCAGCTCAACAACCACTCTTTGTTTGCTGAAATTGGGCCTTCTCTCTAAGACTTGTCTGCTCCATCGGTCGTCGGTCCTTCGGGAGACGTGGCCAGCTCATTGCCACTTCAGACTGCTTATACGGCGAGCTATGTGGGTGACTCCAGTTCTCTTCCTGATGAGCTCGTTACGAATTCTATCCTTTAGAGAGACTCCGAGCATAGCTCGATCCATAGTACGCTGAGCTATTTTATATCTATGGACCAGCACTGCCGTGAGTGTCCAGATTTCAGCACCGTATATCATTACTGGTAGGAAGCATTGGTTGAAGACTTTTGTCTTGAGACTTTGCGGGATAGGCGACGAGAAGATCCAACATAGCTTACCGAATGCTGCCCACACCAACTGGATCCACTTATCGATTTCCTTCTCGAAGCTGTGTCTACCCAACTATATTACTTGTCCCAGGTATGTCAACAACAGTATGTCACTGTTGCACAACTTCGAGCAAGGAACCGTCAATGCAGATCGGTCTAAACACGACGTGTTCATTGAATATTATCTTCGTTTTAGCCAGGTTCATGCCAAGACCAATCCACCGGGGAGGCTTCATTAAGGTCGACAGCATTCCACTTAGCTCTTCCAACGTCTCTGCTATTAGGACGATGTCGTCAGCAAATTGAAGGTGTGAGATGTACTCGCCGTTGATATTAGTTGTACCCACTCCAGTGTCTTGTAGACATCCTCAAGTGCCTTGGTGAACAGCTTTGGAGATATTACATCCCCTTGCCGGACTCCCCTACGCAACTCTATGTATCTTAACACCTCCATATATCGCCAGCTAATGCGTCATCGTTGCAGGCTGTCAGGAACTGCCCAGGTTTCGATAAAGTCGAAGGCTTTCTGGTGGTCCACAAATGCCATACACAGCGGCTGGTTGTTCTCATGGGACTTCAGTATGGATGTGGTCCACGGTGATGAAGCCTTTTTGAAACCCGACTTGCACTGATGGCTGGAAGTCGTAGAGTCGTTTGTTACAACCCTCAAGAACAACTTGTAGATATGGCTCAGGAGTGAAATGGATCTGTAATTCTTAAATAAAGTTTTGCAACCTTTTTATGAATAAAATCACCATATACTCGCTCCATTTTTGAAACTTTGTGGATGACGGTATTGAAAAGACTTGCTAGCTCTCTCAAGGTTGTGTCTCCACCTGCTCAGAGGAGTTTTGCAGTGATTCCGTCATCACCAACCAGGTGCTTTATTTTTCCTAATTTGCTCTAATGCCATCCGTACCTCACTCTGTTTGACATCCGGGATAGGTAACTTCGGGAAAGTAGCTCGAGGGCTCTGTGGTCACCCAATTAGTCTGTCACGTCGAACTCATGTTTCAGTGGAACTCCTCTTTCAGTTGTACTCAACTATGATTTGAAATCTACTTTGAGTTGAAGTCAACTTTGACAACGCATCATCAAACTTTGGTTGCCATATAGGACCAGAGTACTCGTCAATACGATTGAAACGAGCTCAGACTCAATGGGCTTGTGTCGTTTTATTGCGGAGTTCCTATGGCCACTTTCCAGCTCCATCATGCGAGTACTCTCTACAAATTAAGAAATGGGAGCAGAGCACCGTTTTATTTTTCATTATAAATAAGTATTTATGCCTCGTAATAAAATACGTTTTGAAATATAAACATCAAGCCCTTGCATATGATAGGGTTTAGAATCAAGTGGTAGTGTAGGTCTGAGCATCAGGCAGAATATACATATAATGTTACTAGCTGACCCAGCAAACTCCGTATCGCCTTTTTAAGAGTTTTTATTTAATTTTTTTCAAGCCCCTTTTCCAAAACATTATTACTCTACTACTACACTACTACAGTTTCAAAAGATAATGAGACTTATTGCAAGGCACTAAGGTGCAGTAATGGGCTCCAGTGCAACGGGTAGTACGAAGTTAACTCGTGTACCAGTATCCGGTAAAAAAGGGTATAATATTGCCGGGAACTCGGTCATGTAGGGGTTTCTGAGTCCCAGTAAATGTAATATGCCAAAATACTTACTATTTCATTAAATTCATTGCCGCTTATGGACTATATCGCGAGATAATTAACTCAAATATTTAAGCAAATAAACACTCTCACAGTGCCGCTATCCGCAGCAATATGATAAGCAAACCAATACAATGTGGTAGCTTCGTAGTTTAGTGACAGAACCTCGATATTCCACAAAATTTTCGCACACCACACTTTCATTGTAGTATAGTTTTGCAACCATTACAGTTATTGAGCAGCGTTCATATTATAATTATACGAAATAATATCAAGTATGTATTGCAATTCTCAAACTTCAATATTCTTTTGGTAGAAACCTACAAAATGATAAAAACCGACTAGTTACCGGGTACCGGGACACTGCCGGAATTACGGACGTTTACCTTAATGCTGGTCAAAATCATGAATTAGTTATTCGTCTCGATATTTTTTCGTTTGTACGTATAATATACGTAGTAGGTAATTGTAGGAGAGATCCAATCTTGTGTATGTAGTTGCTACAACGGTTTCCCTATATGGGATACTAATAGCAGAGACAAGTAAAGGAATATTACTTGTCTCTGCTAATAGGTACGTTGTTTTATGTCATTGATGCTTTCTTGGTGCGATGTTATTGCGATGTAGGTACACAGTTTGGTAATGTATTAGTTTAATAGGACATCAGTTTGAAGTGCCTACTGACATTTAATTAATAGTCTTATTCCGTCCGTGACATTTAATTAATAGTCTTATTTTGCACTTGCATTTAATACCTTACATAATTGTCACCTTTATTTTCTTTAAAATGAGGAACTCAGATAATAACATTAAGCTTAGCCTAAATCTAAATAAGGAAAAGTTTTAGGGGACTAGGTAATTCCTTCACGAATTCCTAAAGGCCGAGTATTATGAGTCACTATTTTCATCGCTTTACCTTGCAAATTCTCAGTAACGCGTAACGTTACTATAGGAAGCCGTGTCTCTGGCTCTGGTCATTAAGAAAATGTTTGATATTTGTTTATGTCAATTAAGCGCGAGGACTAAATTGGTTCTGTCACCCTACCACTGTTGGTATGGATTTGCATCGGCTTAGCAAGTCCACCTTTGGTAAATTCAATGGGTAAAATAAATACTACGTTTCTGTAATGTAATGTTTGTTTACGTTTGGGCGGACTGCTGTGAAAAGCATGTAATTATGATGTTCTGGTACACGGCGATGTTCATTACCGATATCTTGTTATCTGGTAGTTTTCGTATCAAAAGGGAAAAATTATTTAACAGTTGAGTGTTATGCAATAATTAGAAAAATATTATTTTTTATTTAAAAAATATCCCGGATGTAAAATATAAATACTTAAAATTCGAATGGGCAGTACTCACCATCAAGTCATCTCTACATGCATCAAGAAATTACTATTCTTCCAACATATCATTTATTATACCTAAAGGTACATATAATCTACATTCCAAAATGGGAGGCTGTAAAATTTGCAACAATTAGTTGGTAACAAACCTAAAGTTGCCCACGTTTTAAAAGAACAAGCACGTACAATCTATGTGTGGGAGACGCTAAGCTCAATACACGCCATAAAACGTAAGTGCAATCAATGTGTGGGAAGACAAGCACAAAAAACAAAAGATAATCGATGATCATATTTCCTTATAAACATAATTGGCCACAGAAGCCTTACAAATAGGTAGCATCCAAGAGTTGGCCGTACCTTTTGCATGGCAGTCTGTTAGTCTCGTCACTAGGATATCATTGCTTAGTAGTATTAGACTTTAGTCTCGCCAAATAACATTTCTCTTTAATTCCATCCTCATCCCGTAATTATGCCTCACATATTTTTTTGTTCATACTTTAAGGTGCGTAGCCTACCTACTTTGAAAGTCTCTTTCATTACCCCTACTCAGGATCAGAACTGCATCCGTTCAAAGATGAATCCAAATCCCTCTTTGAAAGCATATGAAAATAATGCGGTGTCCTGTTCATTCAATTCCATAGCGCAATCTTCTTGGTTTTTATAAGTTGCAATTGTTGCCATGCCTAATGTCTCCGTTTTGTTTCAGGATAACCGGATCATTTGTGACATATGTGTATCTATCTCTGATATTATTTTTATTAAGAGCATTTTGTTTATTCTGTTGTACATAAGAAAATATATACTCGACATTATGATTAGCTCTTGTGTTTTATTTGTTGGACAAATATTGTTCGTTATTGAGTGTTATGAGATTCTTGGGTATTACGTTCTTATAGTTTCGGCGTTAAATATAAAATAGAATATGTTTGTCCATTGCACATTGCTTATATTTCTATGCTCAATTTACACAGTCTTACTAATAAAAAAATATTACTCACACGTTTAACGTATGAATACTTACACAGCGTATAACGTCTGTATAGGAGTTATACAGGGTTTGCACAACATCGCTACTAATAAACGCAAAGACAAGCTTGTGTAACTACTCACGCTGTGTAGTCTGTGTACCACACAGCTACACATTAACCTAAACAAGCCCAATATTAGGCGAACTCCTTTAGTGTGACCAACCTGTTGTTGAGTAGTTCAGCTAAAATTGGTCTTGTATAAGTTGATGTGTAGCTGTGTGTACGTCAAATATGCTGACAACCTTTTACGAAGTACGTTCAAAAACTTCTAATCGTAACTTCGTTTTAATAATTGGCTTATTCCGTTTATCCACCCTAAAAAAGCCACCCTAAGGAGAATACTCGGAAACGCGTGTCCTTCTATCCACCCTGAACGGGGTGGATAACCGTAATTCATATAATATGTTTCTTCCGATTTTTTACCCCAAGTACAGTTGAATCAAATTATCTTTTAAGTTTTAATTTAATATTTATTGTTAAGCGAATAACATAAAATAGTCTTAAAATCTAAATTGTAGGTACATGGTACTATAAGATAGAAAGCCGAAGCGGGGCTGGTGGTTTTTTATAAATTTTGCAACATGTCCAGAAAATGACCAACGCTTATTTCATTATTGAGTAGACGTAGTTGCGTATCCTGGATAAATTCGTCCCTTTTAATGTATATTTGCAATCGTTTTCTAAATTTTTTTGCTGCAGCAGACGTATTAGCGAAGAACTGTGCGTTTTTTTGCACGCATTCCAAAAACTTAGCTAAATGTGGATGTTTGTCTTTAATTTCATGTGACATTGTTTTATGCCAGGTTTCTAATGAATTTGTAGTCCTATGAGACACCCCGAATGAATTCCAAACAGCCACAAAGGTTTCGTCCTTGAGCCATGTTTTTTCAAAATATTTCACAAATGCCGCCATATTATTATCATCGTCTAATAAAAATGATTTCACAAACAACCAGCCTTCATTAATCAAGTTTGAAGGTAATAGTGGCAACCTTGCCGTAAGTAACACTAATCTTTTTGTATTTGGGTATTTATTGATACCTAGCTTATCTGCTCGTTTTTGAATGGACTTCACATAATGAAAGTAGCAGCCATGTAGCAATATATTTGGAAATACACTTTTTAATGCTCCCATTGTAGCTTTTTCGTAGTCGAGCGTGAATGTTGCGGGATTCCATGCAGGAATTTGTGATTTGATTAAATTAAATACCGTTAAATAAGTGCTTTTCTTTCTGTCACTCATAATTGCAAATGCCAAAGGTATTATATTTGTTGAAGTCGTGGTACTGTTCATATCAGCGTGTATACTGAAAACTTGGTTAAACGGTTTGGGGCATATTCTAAAAGTTGCATCGCCAAAGAAATTTTTGAGTTTACCCATTTGGTCTCTTGCGAAATTGTTACAGAATATCAAAATCCGAATATTGTCTATTTCATCTATGAAATCAGCTAATAAAAAGTTCTCGTATTTTTTCGGCACTACAACTTCGGCAACTTTTTAAAAATTAAGTTGTTTTAAACCCAATGCTTCATTTCTATGTTCATATAAAGTAGTTTTAATTTTTGAAAATTCAGGAACTTCATTTAGTAAGTCGACATCATCTTCATTAAGTGACGCTACCATGTTTTTATAGATTTTCGGCACCGGATCTAGTGAAGTGGTTACTTCGTTGATACATTGGTTTATATGCGAGTCAATTACATTTTTAGTGAAATCTTGTTTACATAACTGTATGTGTGGTTTTGTTTTCATCACAGTATTTTCCTGTAATAATAATGTTGGATGATGCTTAAACAAATAATTAAAAGTTAAAAAAGTTTACATTTGAAAAACAAGGCTATTAACAAAAAAAAAACATTTGACATTTACAATAAAGCAATTTAATTATAAATTTGCTAAAAATAAAATTAATAAATTTGACTGTGCATATTCCACTATGTCATTAAAAAGTAAGTACATTATAGAAGTATCCTGTATATATTGAATCAATGTTTGTCGCTACAAGTTATTACGACACATTTTTTAGGAAAGTACGAGTATGTGCCGGACACAATAGATGAGATGATATGACTCAATGTGATAGCCAAGAATCATTGGATATGGCAGAAAGTCAAAGGTGGGATTCAATGGCAGTTAATATAGGCGATAAAGAAACCACGACTGAACGAGATACTCAAACGACTAGTTCCAGCTTCAGCTCGTCATCAACCCAAACTAATTTTACTGCTATTGACGAAGAAAAAAATACCTTAGCTAACAATGCTTTTGGGGCGTTAGTTGGGCACGAACTGGGTAATGTACCTTTATTTAAAAGAAAATATGTTATGTGCAAAATCCTACAACTATTGGATAATAATTAATTAATAATACTTTTATTTACCATTACAGTAATTGTCCCGACGCAGTGGTTTATTTTTCGTTTAGCACACAGCCAATAAGTTGTTTGATTTGCGTATGTTTTCTTAAAGTGATATTGATTTGATAACCATTATGTAAAGCTACTCGACCCTTACCCCTTGTCAATATTTTTATTTTTTCAATTAAAGACATTTTAAAGTTTAAATCAAGCTATGATTTATATTTAAGCACATACAATAATATAACTGGAATGGAAATTAATTGCAATGATATGTGTCATTAAAAGATACGTCTAAAATGACGTAATAGTCACATAGAATGTTAGATGAGTAAACAAAACTATTTTCAGCTCAAAGAAGAAGGTAAGTATGTACATCTAAAGTATTTTAATGTTCACGAAGTTTCTTGGACTGGGTTTGTGTATGTTTCTGTGTTAATGACTGTACTTAGGCAGGTGAGAAAAACGGAAGAAACATATTATATGAATTACGGTTATCCACCCCGTTCAGGGTGGATAGAAGGACACGTGTTTCCGAGTATCCTCCTTAGGGTGGCTATTTTAGGGTGGATAAACGGAATAAGCCTAATAATTTAATTGTATTTTATAGTTTATATAGAATTTTACAAGCTTAATTATATATTAAAAGGTGTTTCTTCTTAAAAATATCCCTTATCTATTAATCTAATGTACAAAAACTAAAGACTAATGGTTGTTATTTTCTGAAGCATAAATATGTTTTGATTTGTAGAGGAAAGGGACCGAATATGGAATACTTAAATATATTCTTAAAAAAACAGTAAATAAGTCTTCTTTTAATCAGTCTCATGGGTTACAATTAAATGTAGTCATATTCACTCTTGAAAAATAATAATTAAATCAACAAATAATAAACACTTTCCGTAATATTTTCAACTAAAGTAAATTAATCAAAAATAGGCCTCTCCAAAAAGTGACCCTATTATGGAATAGGGTATTCCATAATAGGGCCATGTCATGTTAGTGAAAACAAAAGATTAAAATTAGCCCTGCAAGCAAAAATCACAAATAAAATCTGCATATTCTGCTCCGGAACATAAAATGTGACACCATTGTCTACATGCAATGTACTGGATCGACTCTTCTCCCTTTTTATCTTCACTGAAAAGCCCGGAGCAATACATCCACTTAGCATCAGCATCTGGATCGTTAGGTTGAAGAACAGAGGGTTTATCTCTTTATTCCTTGCCAGAAAGCCTTTTAACCATTTACGTCCAGCTGTTCTATTGTCAAAAGGATGTTTTAAGTTATTTCTTACCGCCAATTGATATGCCAATCTCTTCACATCATTTCGTGTAAGCCCTAAATACCGTTTTTCGATTTGCTTGACATTTTGTAGTAACATATTTTTAATAATTATCAGGTCCCAAAACTGTTTTATGACCTAGGCGGCAGTCAATATTTGGCTCGTTGGTATGAAAAAAACCGAAAGAGGGTAGTCCGAGGTACATTAAAGACCTGTGCAGCCTTCTTGTTACCCGTTTTTGGGTTTTCACAGCTTCAATAGCATTTTTCATATTGGTTTTGTCCAATGCTTTTCGTTTTTTTACTGGTAGGGCCATGTTGATCGCGAATATATCTAAAAAGAGAGAAATAGTAATCAGTTAACAGATAAAAACTTGAGATTACTTTGAGGTCCTAATATGGAATACTATTCCATATTAGGACCTAGACGATATTCCATATTACGAACAATGTGATGGCAGAAGGAAACTTAATGTAACTTTAAAAAAAAAAAAAAAACGTAAAATCACAATATCACCTAAAAATAACACACCTTAGTTAGATACTTTGCAACTTATTTTGAGATATTCATGTAAGAATAATAAGAGAACATATAGGTAAAACTTACGTAAATATCCGATTGATTTTGCGTTAACAGTGTCGCACACTCTCACTCGCGTGACGCGTCTATTGCCGCTGAACGCCGCACACGCAATGGCCGTCGAATGCGGGTAGCAGGAGGGGTAACATGACACATGTTTGGAATATTTGTGCCGTTTAGTTTTTGAAATATTACAGTATTCCATATTAGGGACGTATTCCATAATTGGTACCTTTCCTCTACTCATAGCTTCCGAATGCCTCCACAATAACATTAATTTCATAGATGAAACAAATATAACCTTACTAGTCCAACCTCTCTGTCATAGATTGCGCGCATAACCTAAGTGACAACCTCAAGTTATACAAGGGTGCAAGCACAGAAATAAATAGTAATAGAACGGTGACAAGGGCGTGGTGCGCGTGTCAAACTATTGCACTATAACGCATGTGTTTACACATGTTGTACAACATTATTCTGCCTGACAATCAGCAATGGTCAGTTTTTATATAAACAATAACATAATTTCATTTTCCACAGCTACATCACACACACACATCGATAATAATTCCTTAGTGTCCCCTCACTATCTATACGTCACTGTGGGCGGGGGTTGCTGAAATGTGGCACGCGCGAAATGTACGCGATGACGTGACATTCACCATTCTATTACTATTTATTTCTGTGGGTGCAAGCGTGTGTAGAGCTTGTGTAAGTCTAAATAGATATTTTGATCTCTTATAACGCATGTATACACGCAATCTGTCAAAATAATTTTTATTAGTAGCGTTTTTGTTACGCAATGCTTATAGTACTTGTATACACTGTGTCGTAATTTTTATTAGTAAGACAGTTAGCTTTGAAGGTAACTTCAAACATTGATGTAAATTAAAATTGTAGAGCTAGCACAATCATGCTTCTGTCGCTGAGACTCTACCTAACTTCTGTGATAGTTTAATTAGGAAAGTACATCTTTTACAGATGCTTGTGGTTATAAATACGAGTACTTTTGCGGTTTGTCACTACGAGTTGGTGTAATCTGCACTAGAACATCGGGGCAAAAAGATAACCTTTCGCCTGTATTTTTGAAATAATTACGCTGTACATATTGGTATGCTTATGGTCGATGCTAAAATTGTGTTTGAAGCTAACCCTAATCAACACTGGAAGTTTTACGAAGAAGACATAGAACTACCGGTAATCTACAATTCTTTACCTACTGATAATCTATATTACTATTATATGATCATAAATCTTAATTTTGCTGTGGGAAGAACAAGACACATATTCGCAACGCCAAATATTGTCGACGCCGATTCGTTCATGTGGGGTGGAAGGCAAAAGTTAGTCTTTGACAAATGATTATTGCTGGGCCGTGTTTCGCCTCACGACAGAAGGGGATTGACCGGGTAAGGGTGCTTCGATGCTTAGGCTCGATGACCAATAAATCTCCTTATTGCTTTTAGTTTGGACGTATAAATTTCTGCCAACATGCGCAATATTAAGACTTCTCAGAGATATAGTCAAAGCAAAGAGAGTTACAGAAAATTATCTGAAATAAAACTTTGATTTTAATAATAAAGGATAGTAGGATGACAATTTGATAAAATAACTGTGATGGTGGCTGCTAGACAGCCCCATTCGTTTTAAACTGGTTTAAAACTAAGTAATAAGATTCTCAGGAACAATAATGGTGCAGCGCTAATCCGAAGCTGGACTGCGGCCGCAGGATTTTTCGACTGGTGTCTTTGTACAGAAAGACATAATCTGGCCATGTGATGCACGTCATGTTTCCGGCCGGTTGTAAAAAAATCGGTTACAGTCTTGCAACCTTGCAATATGAGGAATACGACTCTGAAGTCGTATTCCTCATATCTGAGGGTGAGGGTCGTGACCACCTTCTCCCATAACTTTACTTCGAATGATGTTACGCCATCTTCCTCTGTTACCGGCAACCTGCATTGCATCATAAACGGATGTGTCAAGAGTGGTGCAGACCTGATCGGACCAACGCATTGGGCTTCGACCACGAGATCTTTTACCGTCAACTTTACCAATGACCATGAGCTTCTTAAGATTACAGTTTCGGTCACAGTCTTGCAACCATCTACCTAATAACAGTCCTTGTCTGGGTGCATGTGAATTGAAGACTGGCATATGAAAATTATATTATCCTACTTTTTATCTCCTCGTTTGCAGAAAAACCGCTATACCAGACATATTTTTGTTTTATATATTCTGTACAATTAATTTATTTAAGGTATAAATACCTATTTGTTTCCGACGTTTCGCTCGTCTTGCACCGAGCGTGGTCGCGGAGAGACTGATGAGAGCTCAGCGCCGTCTTGTAGAAGTGCGGGTTTCGGCACCTACCCTCACTTGGTCTTTATTTAAGTTCGCACTGTCGGTACTCCGACACACTACACTAATGACGTCTACACACTGTTGAGATTTATCACTGCGGCGGTGTTTACATTTGCTGATGACTGGATTCCAAGTAGCCGATAATCTATATCCATCCTCCCGGTTGAAATTGTTATATTTCTTGATTTCTACCGCTTCACGTACTATCCTGGAGTAATAGTGACGATCGGTGGATAAGACTTGTGGTTGATGCAGTTCTATCCAGTGGTTTGGTCCAGACTCCAACAAATGCTCAGCTATAGCCGACTTATTAATATGTCGGTTTTTCACAGCTGCGATATGTTCCTTTACTCTTTCAGCGATTGTACGCTTAGT
Source organism: Euclidia mi (assembly GCA_944739405.2). NCBI lineage: Eukaryota > Metazoa > Arthropoda > Insecta > Lepidoptera > Erebidae > Euclidia > Euclidia mi. The sequence goes on along the minus strand of OX123201.2, from coordinate 30,177,435 downwards.
CTGCCCGATATATGAACTACCGCAGCTGCAATCGACTTTGTAGACGCCAGGTGTTTGGAGAGGAATGACATCCTTTGGGGTACGCAGATTATGTGCTATCTTAGAGAACGGACTGTATACAGTCTTGATGGAGTATTTCTTGAGTACTGTTCCAACCTTGTCCGTTACTCCCTTTAGATACGGCATGTAAGCCGGCACTCTGCTCACTTCAGGTCTACGATCTTTCCTCTTCAGACGGAGTATCTTCTTCTTGTATCCGTTGCGCCTAAGTACCTCCTGAACATGTGACAGTTCACTATTTAATTGTTCAGGGTCACACAGGTCATACGCTCTGTTCACTAACGATGACACAACGGAATCCAAATGCCGCGGATGGTGGTGTGAGTTCGCGTTAAGATACCTATCTGTGTGTGTCGGTTTCCTATATACAGTGTGTCCAAGGGTACCATTATCTCTCACTGTCACTTTAACGTCGAGAAAGGGTAACGGTACGTACGTAATCTTTAATGTTTTAAATAAATAGATTGACTCGGCCATCGCATGAAAACACAATATAATAATTATCTCATAAGTAATACATAGGTACATATATTAATTAGTTTGTTTAGTGCGATATGCCAAGTCAATCTATTTATTTAAAACATTAAAGATTTTTAATGAAACAACTTGGTATTACATGGATCTCACAACTTTTTACGGTAGCGAGACTTGGTTTTTTGACAAGTATTGTTTTTTATGGGATCTCATTCCTTTTTGTAGATAGTCCTACTTTTTCCCTTTCCGGTACCTTCTACTTCTTGTACACCGACAACGAATTTTCTTAAAGCCCTAACTGCAAACGTAATTTTGTAATCTTATGTATTAATATGGGATTACAAAGTTAATTATGCAGTTGATGTATGTCGAAAACTGGACTGAAATTGAAAAATGTTTTAGTTTTTCCTTGATTCATACACTAAAACACTAAGCGTGTTCTAAATTTGAAGCTTCTATGTCTGCTAGAAGTGCCTTAGACTTTTGATGATCGGTCAGTGAGTGACAAAATCACGAAAATTGACTCGTTATAATTCTTTAACTATTGGTTTAAATGAAATGAAATTTGAAATATACCATATTTATACAATGCCTGCTTGAGTACTAAAAAACAGGCTTCTAGTTTTATCCACAACGAAGTTATAGGGGGTCGGCTGTGCCACTTTTTTGCTCGACTTGGCGGGGGCACTCCCGTGCCCCCAGATTCTGACGATACAGACATAAGCAGTAAACTTTTAGAGCTGGATTAGTTCATAGTAATAAAGTGGCTTGTAAAATGAGGAGGTACCTTTGTTTTCACTGGTTTAGAGTATTAGCTTTGCAGTGAAACATTTCCGTGACACCGACGGTTAAGGTTAAGGTTTCCTAGCATGTAGACGTCATAGAGACGTTACGTTAAACTATGAAGAAGGACGAATTCAATTTTCTAATAAAAGTAGTCCGTGTAAGTAAATAATGCCTGAGGCCCAATTCTCCTAATTATATTTGTTCAATATGCAGTTTCGATATAATGACAGTGTCATACTCATGTCAAAAACAGTATTCTCCAAAATTAACTGAAATTTAATATTATTGGAATGTTATCGTGATTTGATAGTAAATTGAACAATGTGTCAACGTCGAACTATAGAAGTCAAAAAAAAAAAAAAGATTCCGACGAATTGAGAACCTCCTTTTTTTTTGAAGTCGGTTAAACAATAATGACATTAAATTAGCAGAATACCGATTCTGAGTCAATTCAAAATATACTACCTACTCAAAACAAAATAAGGGCCACTACGTATTTTCATGATTTCGGTTAAGTAATTCACATGAATGTAATGTTGAGTGGCTGATACTCATGATTCGTTAATTTTAAGTGTCGACAAATGGTATTTTTGAGTATACCACAGGCAAAAAATTGCTGAAGTGGGTACATTTAGACATTTTTGGAACCACTCAATCTTAGTTCATCGTTAAGTTCAATCTATGTTTGGTATTAATCGTGAACTGTTCAAATATTGTTTACCTATCGTCTTAATTGACCTTTCGCGAAAACTATGCCGTGTATTCGACGACATATGGACTTGCCAACTATAACTAGAGCTGGAACTTTAATGTAAGAAGGACATTCACATCGTTCAGTGGCTCTACAGCTTGGCTATTCACGACGAGCAATCCAAAATGCTTGAAATCGTTTTCAAGAGGCGGGAACAGTATCCAAAAGAACAGGATCAGGCAGAATTAGAGCAACCATCGCACAAGAAGACTAATATGTTCGCTTGACTGCCTGAAGGGAGCGTTTTCTCACTGCTCGCTGCATATAAAATCGCTTGCCGCAAGCAACGTGTAGCCGCGTTATTGATCAAGCGATTAGGAAGCGGTTGCACGAAGACCAGCAGTTCTCCAGGAGACGAGTAGTGAGAATTCCACTTACAAATCCTCATCGTGCAAACCGATTAGTGTCGCAGCAACGTCTTGACTGGGACATGTGTTGGAGCACAGTGTTTTTACTGATGAGAATAAGGTGAAATTCTTTAGTGATGATCGGCGCGTAAGGGTTTGGGACGAGGAAGGAGCGATTTTCGGATGCTTGCATCCACGAAAGTGACAGATTTGGGGATCCCAATGTTATGGTGTGGGGAGGCATCAGACTATTCGGGTAAAATTGAGCTTGTAATCCTCAACAGAGGCACTGTAACAGCTCAACGATACATCGAGGAGGTTAACAGACCGCATGTGGTGACATTTGCACAGAGAATCGGTGCACGATTCAAGTTGATGAACGACAATGCACGCGCACACACTGCTAGAGACACCTGAGCTGCTCTAGAGGAGGCTGATATTCAGGTGTTACCATGGCCTGCAAACAGTCTTGACCTCAACCCGATAGAACACATGTGGGATCTACTCAAACGAAGCGTTCGAAGCACTGAACGATCCTTAATTAACGAGAGATAGCTGATTGAAGTGCTCGAATCAAGCTGGGAGTGAATACCTAAAGCTGCGTATCCATTATGCGCTCCTGGCGCGCGTGTCATGAACGCCCGCACCGAGAGCGCGTTCACGGAACGCGCTCCAAATATTTAAATGATATCAACTCCGCGCGCCACGGCGCGCGTGGCAACTGTTCCAGTGTTCGGTCGTTCAACATGCAGGCCAGTCGTGCACGAGCAGCAGATGTGTTTATTGTGATAAAAAGAACTTTTAGCATTCCAAAGCAGTTCTATTGTACCATAAAGTTGAATTAATTTACGGCAACTCTGAGTATCCATCTCGGAACGTAATCAACACACAAAAAAATATTACGTCCGTCTCAACTGGCGCGCGCGCCACAATTGAGTTTCCTTTGATGCGCGGTAAAAACCCAACTCTAGATGGAACGGGGCGCTCCATATTCGAGCGTTCCAACAAACACATTGGCGCGCGTTCCAAAATGGTAGCAATTTCGCGCGGCCGGAACGCGCGCCAATGTTCGTCCTTTTGGAGCGCGAAGTCGATACGCGGCGCTTTAGGAATGCGTCCAAAAAAGGGAGAGGCACACGCTAAGGAAAAAGCAAAAAAAAATAAACATCACAAATGTTTACAGTGGTTGATAGCTTTTTTCTTTTAAGTGAATATTTAGTTAAAAATGAGTACTTGGCTAAAAAATAATATAAGTTATTTTTTTGTATCGATTTTAATTAAATTTTGGGTTAATTACATAAAAAAATGATAAATCTAATGACCTAAATCATTGCCTAATCCCTAAGTTCAATAAACACATAAGTATCATTGAAAATTGCAGTGGCCCTTATTTTGTTTTGACTAGTACCTATATAACCCAATTAGTTCAAAATATAATTTCAATGTCATATAAAATACGAGAATTGGCCTTTTGCTTATATCTGCTTATATCTAATGCTATAACTTCATCAAGACTAACTTAAACGGTCTTTTGAGCCGCTTCTAGGAGTAGAATGTGTAGATAAATTAAAAAAAATAAGAGTTGTGTAAAAATTAGTAGTGGATCGAGTAGAAGACTCGATTTTGAGAAAATAATATTGAGAGGCAAGCTTACAGTTATAGAGCTGCCAGAGCTGAGGCGCGGCGTGGAGATGGCAAACATTTTACCATACAAGTTGTATGTCTAAGGTCTTACGTCAGTAAAAATGTAAAATTAAATGTCCTAGAGTCAATAATTTGGTAAACCTATGTAGGTGTTAATTGGCCTGAATCGAATCTATCATATCTATCTATCATAATCATGATTAAACCATACATTATCATATTAATATGCATCAACAAATCGCAGAAAGCAATTTAAAACTACACACAATATAAAATGATAAATGCCTGTCCAAATTCTTACAGCAATTCTTCTGACACGCAACGCGAAGCGTTTAAACGATTTGGCGTTTCAAAACATTGTGATTAGGTCAGGGTGACCTCATAACAGAAGTGTGTAGCTATTAACACTATTTGTGTTAGCCTAATTTACTGTTACAGTGGCCTGAATTAACGTAATCTATTTAGTGGCTTCGCGGTTCTACGTATCGCTTTATTTTGTCGTTGACATCTACCTACGGCGTTCGAAATGTTTGTTGTTTTTCTTTGTGCAAAGAAGTCCAGTTAGGCAGTGGGTTACTGAAAAGTTAAATTCAAGTGTGTGGGGTCACAGCCCTTGTCCTGCGGCTGCCATCAAAGAGGCACAAATGGGTTTTCTAGTTTATCTGGCAACTTATTGGACGTATGGATTATGGAATAAATTCTAAACATAGTACTTTTGGAAATTAAATTATCTACAACTTTGGGCCCGTAGTACGTAAGTACTATCTATTCTGTGCCCGTAGCATAAACTACCTGTGCGTAAAATAAAAAAGGTCAGAGCCTGCAATTTAATGATAATATGTTAGAATTTATAGATCAAGGTGAAAATTTATAACAATAGACTCCTCGGTTCAAATAATAGCTTCCTAATAAAAATAGTAAGACAGTTACTTAGATACACCCACTACACATTGTTCCTTATCTATCGTAATTCTTTTGTAGGATGTGCCATACTCCCACGATGTGTCGCCCAGTCAGGCACTCCACACTGTTTTATTTTTAGCTCAGCCTTCTAGCGCCTTAATTTAATATAGTGTAAGAAAAATTCTAGGATTTTCCTTGTGTTCACTTATGTTTTCTAAGAATAATGGTAACGAAGAGACTTCTAGATAAAGCTGATTAAGTAGGGTTATCAAGCATATCGAATGAATGTCTTCAGAATAGACCGTTACTCCGATCTTTATTTTTACTTTACACAGTGAAATTATTCAAGTATCTATGTGAACAAACATTTTTTTTATTTGCCTGCACTGTCCCTCTTCTGGGCAAAGGTCTGCTTCCGTCCTGTGCCAGTTCCTGTTGAACTCATCTAGATCGTCACCCATCCCATAGAATTTTTTGTTAGTAATACTCCGAACAAGTGGGTCGCCTGATGACAAGTGATCACCGCCGCCCAAAGACACCTGCTATGCCCGAAGGATAACAAGTGAGTTGCCGATCTATTAAAAAAGAATAAGCACGGTTTCTAAGGATTCTAATGTCGAAATGGTTTCGAAATACCGCTGCAGATAACTTGTTTCACAGTTTGGTCATAATTATGAGGCAGGAAAAAGAACGCCACTCATTAAGGTGGTGGCACTTGTGCCGAGTTGTACAATGGTGAAATTCTACAGCGCGTATTAGACCGAACAAGTCCTCAGAACATTTCCCATGATACAAACTATAGGTAACTTATGCAGAGAGATACAACATCTATATAATAATGTAACAAAAATATTTTAGAAGACAACCCTAGGTACTCTAAAAATTCCAGTTTTTTACTGACGAGGATTTTATCCATGTAGTTAGTAGTTCCAGTTTACTTTAAGATTTATTTAGTTCAGTCTTTTATGGATGAAACATATAATAATCTGTAGGTCGTTCTTGCAAATTGTATTTTGTTCGTTTACGGTGTAAACTCATAAGTGGGTACCGTGTTCATCATCTGCTGGTTACGAACGTTCACATTTCGCGATTATTTTATTGTTGGATCAAAGATCTTCTTGGAAACGCGAGAAGCTGTTGAATACTATGGCTATACGCTGGCTTACCGTCGGTCTATGTGGAGATACTTAGGGGAGGGTTCAGCAGTGGACGTCATTCAGTTGAGAGGATTACATTATTTTGGTATGATTTGAATAGGAAACCGTAACAAGTCGGTACTTCAGTGCCAGTTGCACTCGCTGACCACTTCTCGCTTTTGTATTACATACTTTATGGTTGTACTTTATATTATAAGCATAGATGAAATAAGAGTAAGGTACCCTGAAGTACTTCCTTGAGTCGTTTACACAATGTGGGAATAATGTCGACTGCACTTTGGCGTAGTGGTTTAAGCGGCCGCCGCCTCGTCGCTTGACACTGCGCCGAGTGTTGTGGGTTTGCTCCCTAAATTGATCCATAAATTATTGTCTATCGGTTGTAAGTATATTTGTAAAGTTCCCCGCGACACAGGATTTATGCCTAGTGCGGACGTTGCCTTTTTTAGGTAAATACATATTAAAAAATACTAGGTTTCTTTTAATATATAGATGATCAGTTTCATTAAATTAAGTCATGCAGTTCACGTAGCCGAGCCAAGAATCGGGACTACTCTGATGGAAAACAATAGTTTTTACGTCCGAACGGACCCAATTATTTTTCTACTTCGTTTCAAATAGCCATTGCATTTATGCAATTTGATGCACAATAACTCAATTGAACTGGAAGTTGTTCGTCTCAAAGAAACATAATAAAATCCCATTCTGTAACAAAATGGCTTTGCAGTTTAAAAGACGATGTAGAAAGTTTTCTGAAAATGATTACTGATTTCATGATGCTAATTCAAGAACTGAATTGTCCAATATATTTTCCCGATATTGAGAGAGTTTAATGAATTATTTGAAAATTTGAGGCATTATATTTTATTTTATTAATTTTATATAACATCAGAAGTTTTTGACTATGAACGACAAACAACAACAAATAATAATGTCTTTAACGTATTCAGGGCTATTATAGATAACTTATTTTATTTACTAAGGGTAAGTATAATAGTTTATCATGTTTTATTCTTATAAGGGCTCAAAAAGGTCATTGTTAAGTCTTAAGTATACTAATATGACCATAATATGACAAAGCTTTTGAACGCGCTTTGTCTACTCCATGAAGCATTGATGACAAACCATAAAGTCATAAAGCGTTTATTTTAAATACAAAGTGTATCAAAGTATTGTTAGGATTAATTCATAACAATACTTTGATACACTTCGTATTTTTTTTACACTTGGTTTTGTTTGAGTTTGGAAAGAAGGTAGAAACGGGTAGGCCATTTAAAAAAAGTATATGCGCCGTGGTTATTTACTGTTAATACGTGGGTATCTTCTTTAATTACGAGTACACTAACTAAAATATCACCCTATTTATGTATCCAAATTTAAATTCGTGCAGCAAACTTTATCTACTTTATAATTTATAAATTATAACTATCATAAACTTGAGAGAGAGACATTGATGAATAAACCATGTCGATTGAAATTCAAATATCAGCTGTTGGAAGGCCAACGTGCCCAAACTGCCTGAAACCGAACGATTTACACACTTGTTGCACGGACCACCGGGCCACCCCATGTGTGCTATCGCTAGATACGCATGGATAGAATATCGAGTATCGATCGGTTCGATAGAACTCCACCATTATTCTGCTGTCCTAGTATTTTCCGAACGGTTCCTCCATTATCGGTGATTGGCAATACTTTCCCAATAAGTTCGATTCCTCCTCCCCTACCCCTAACGGTTGGATTGGACAATTTGGTTCGATTTACTACATTGATGACATGCTTAATTAATTTCCTTTTAAATTAATTTGATGACATCGCAATGCCATACTAAGGTAAAGGTAAATAGAAACAGAATTAACATAGGTCTGAAAATAGTTTTTTATTTCAAATTAATTAATTGGCAAATAACTGCCTTATAAATAATGAAATGCATTTTGTGTTATTTCATTTTACTATTATTTTACGACTACTTTACACCCCTTTGAGTAACTTTGGCTTACTATTTTTTATAAGACCATATAGGGGTGAAAGTTAGATCTCAAGCGAAAATTTCTTCGTACTCAATCAGCTGCACTGAAGTTTATGAAAAGGTTCAATCGATTACAAACACACGCATACTGTCTAGTGTCTACTCAACCTATTACAATAAGTGAACCGTGAGAACGGGCCCACAGAACAACGTGGGAACAACATATCCTACCATATTATGTTTGCCTAGTAACTCCGAAGAAGTTTCTTCCCGAATTTCTCACGCTCGCATCCTCATTTTTAACAAAACCAAAATAACATAAACCATACAATTTAAACTTTAATGCTCAGATTTAAAAGTTTAGAATACAGCCTTTGAAGTGTGACTTAATTCGTTGTATGCCACAGCAGGAAATCATCTGGTCTTTCTTATAATTTTTACCTGCATCCTGCCCTATACTTAAATAGGAAATGCATCCCTATTTCAAGCACAGTAAAATTCAATTTGGCATAGCTTTCACGCTCTTGTAAGGGAGATAGAAACACACATCCCGTTTCCGTCCTTGTCTATAAATGAGTTCATCGACCGGCGCGACGAACATATCCGTCGGGACGGGAAGGAGAGGTCGGCTGTGGAATGCGGCTACCTGCTCTACTTGTCTAGTCGCCTGGTACTTTTGGAGGTTTGGTGCTGATGCGGAGCCAGGAGGCGTTACTGGACTGATGAAATTAGCCCCCTCATTTTTTATTGGCACTAACAATCGCTGTGCACCTTTAAAAAAAATATTTTTATGACTTTTATCACTGCATGAGTTCAATGAGTTGAATTTTTTTTTTCTCTATCTACGAAACGGAAGAAGATCACGCCTGGAATCTGACCGAATGTGGCTTTCTTGAGATTTTTTAAGATTTCTTCTCTACTTTATTCCATAGTTCAATTTGTAGAGGTTGAAAAGATAAAATAATGGAAAGATTCTGACACCAATAATTTCTTTGGTATCTAAAACACAATTATGTAAACCAGAGAATATATTATAGACGTTTAATTCCAAAGGTTATGAAAATAATAATAAAATTGTAATCTTGTTTTCATTTAGCCTATGCTTCCATTTCCAACCAAGTTTTGTTCACGATAATTATTTAAAGTGAGTGAGGTCGAGCATTAATTATTAACTTAAACGCCTAACCTAAGTAAAGCCAGAAACGACGAAACAAACAATGGAATAGACAAAGGATAATTTAGTGAAAAGGTAATTAAATAAAGCTTCTGCTATCACTGCGTAGGCCAGTTCGTATTTATTTAACAAAGTTCAGAGACCTTTGAGACAAAGTCTTCATCTTATATAAGATGTAAATAATAAAATGGAATTATTACAGTAATGTCTTTATTTCATACGTGTAACGATAAAGAGCAGAATTATTACGTATTGGGCTATCGAAAACAATAATAGGTACCACATTAATATCATGGTTACTTTCGATTGGAAAATATTAAGTTATGCTATTCGTTCATTAAATTGGAATAGAAAACACTGAAATTAAAATGGTGACAAAAAGCAAAATTATCTTCTTTATTAACTAGTGCACCTATACTGACTTCGACCCCTTGCTAATAAGCTTTTTATGTTTTTTCTGTACGTATCTTGATGTTTATGATATTCATTTAATTTGATAAAAGGAAGAAAAATAAATAATAAGCTCTGATATTTAACGTTTTGTTACAATATTGTATTAAAATGTTAAGCTTGTCTTCTCGGTTTTTTAAAGCCAAAGCACAGCCCAAGGTGAGCCGGTGCATACTCGTAAGTTTGCTCGTTGCAACTTCTGATCGCCTGGTACCTATGTAGATGCACAGGGAGTGAACCGTCTTCCACATGTCATTAGTACCGGTTCTAAGAAGGAGAGGGTAAGGTATTACGGGTCGTTTGTGAAGCTTTGTTGTTTGGTAAAGATGCAGCATCTTTATCTAGAAGTACCTATGGTAAACAGTATAATGATTGGCACCCTAAGCTGGTTTCTACTACTAAGTAACAAAATCTCAGGAAAATACAAATTCAATGATATTTTCTATGGTTTTGTCGGAATTGTGTTTACATGGGCATTAATAAAAATAAAACATCGTATTTAATAAAGCCGTTTTATTAGCATAAAAATGTGCTCAAACTTATTTCTTGAAAAGTACAATCATTGGCACCCTGGTATAGAGTTAATGGCAGTACCAAAAAGGTACAATCATTGGCACTGTTGGACTAAGGCCGTGATACCCAGACAGTCTTAAGACTTGATATCCGGATCTTTATACATGTATTCTATGTAATCAAAATAAATATTTATGAATGTTTACGTAACCTTCTAATATTTCTAACATACACACATCAACAAAGTCTAGGGATATTTTATATTTCATCAAATATCTAAAAATCTATGAAGAATTTTCTGATACAGTAAATAGAAGAATCATAGATTATTTTAAGGTCTTTAATAAAAATAAAAAACATTTCGTGTTTTTTTTTTGTTTTAAATAAAAAAAATATATTTTTTAATCATCATGGAAAATTAGTATGATAACAACAAACATTTCTTCTTAAAAAACTATTAATTTTAATAAAAATGGAAAAAATCTTGTAAAATCTAATCATTAATAATCAGTGTTGCCACCTCTTACATTGATTACACATCGACATCGATTGTTAATACTTAAAATTAAATTGTCAATGTCTTGCTGCGGTATGAGGTCCCATGTCCTTTGCAAGTGTTCGTAAAGTTGTTGTTCAGTCGTCAAATTTGGTGGAAAATCTCTCAAAGCTTTTCGTTGTAACATGTCCCAGGCATGCTCGATAGGATTTAAGTCGGGCGACTGTGCAGGCCAATCCAAAACTTGAATATCGTGCTCTCGGAGAGCGGTCGATACCAGCCGCGCCGTATGGCAAGGAGCATTATCGTGCATGAGTAGAAATTCATGGCCTATTTGAGTTCTGTGTGGGACAATAACGGGCTCTACTACCTCCTCGTGGTATTTTTGTGCAGTCATGCTGCCTTGGATCCAAACGAGTTGGGTTCGTCCGCCAAGACGAATTCCTGCCCACACCATGATTGTCCCGCCTTGGTATGGGTGGACCTCCTGAGGGTGCCGTAGACGGCTAACTCTCCCTGGAGCTCTCCAAACGCGTGTTCTTCGTGAATCCGGGTGAAACCCAAACCGGGACTCATCGGTGAACAGCACCAAAGACCATTGTTCGTCACTCCATGGTAAATGCTCCCGACCCCACGAAAGCCGCCGACCGCGATTGCCACGTCGCAATGCTGGAACACGCAATGGTCTTCGAGCATGAAGATCAACTTCATGTAACCTTCTTCGCACGGTTTGGTCGCTTACCAGCAGCTGGTGGTCCTCCTGGAGCCTTTGCACTAGTTGCAGCGCTGTGATATTGGGTTGTCTTCTGGCGGTCATTTGGAGAAATCGATCCTGTCTCTGCGTAGTAACACGATATCTACCTGTGTGCTGTTCGGCCACATCTCCAGTACTGCGATAACGTGACCACAACCTTGATATCACATTTTGACTGGTATGTAGGGCCTCAGCAACGACGCGTTGAATTGCACCATTTTCTAACATGCCCACGGCTCGTAACATTGCATCTCGACTCAAATGACGACGTGACATGACTTTTAAAGTTCGTACGTCACGTTAAATTAAAAAAGAAAAACAATTAAAAACCCTTTTCATTATAATTATAATAAAACAGTTTTAACTTTCTTTAATGTAACGAATTACTAGCAAATTTGCCGCCATATTTTGTTTATTATTTTGTTTTTTTTCTTTCCATGTTCAAATTTTGAAAATAGAATAAAAGAGGTTTTAATCTGTATATAAACTTTTTGTGGAAACTAACAAGGTTCTAAACTATAAACTCGTAAATAATTTAGGATTAAGATATCCCTAGACTTTGTTGATGTGTGTAAGTCTATATTTGAAAGAAGTTTAGTTCGTTTACCACGTTTTATATCTTTGTTTCGGCATATTTTTATAATGTAGCTCATCTTGTCTCTTAGATACATTGAAGCCACAGACCAACTACCCCATTGAAGCAAATGAGCCCTGTTTCAGTTTCTCACAAGCATTTCGTTCGTAATAGTTGTACTTTTGTGTAAAATTAATTTAAAAAAAATTTTTCGCTTCGGAAAGTAACTACCTAACCTAAACATTTCATAAATTTTTTAGGCAATTTTCCTAACATTTTTTTAAAACAGTTGTTAAACAATAACATTCTGCAGAAATACTTTGGGGACAAGTATTTAGTGACCTCAATGATAAAACCGAATGCACCAACCGAAGAAGTATAGAAATCCTGCGCAAGTATGTGTAAAGACTTTAACAAATCTGATTTCGTTATAATCAGTTAACTGATATAGATACGGCCAGATTAGTATATTTTAGTTATTTCCACAGCATAATGTCATATGGCATTTTATTATGGGGCAACGCAGCTGACATTCAAACTGTGTTTGTACTGCAGAAGCGGGCTATTCGTGCAATCTACAGTCTTGGTTCAAGTTGGTTCATGGCATTCACTGAGGTAAAAATTTAAAGAAATTAAGGTAATGACTGTCGCATCTCAATACATTTATGAGAACTTGTTATATGTCAGGAAAAATATAAGTATGTTTTCTAAATTCAGCGAAATTCATAAATTAAATACACGAAACAAAAACATACTTGTTCTACCTTCAACTAGACTACAAAAAATAAGTAACTCATATAAGTGTCAAAGCATACGTTTTTATAACAAAATTCCGGGCAATATTCAGGAACTAAGTATTAATAAATTCAAAGTATTTATTAAACAGAGCTTGTGTTCAAAAGCGTATTACACAGTTCAAGATTATTTAGCAGACAAAAACGCCTGGAATAGAGTTTAATAAATATGAATTGACATTAAATTATGAATTGACATTATGAATTTTGACATTTTGAAATTAGTGAAATAATATTTTTATTTACATTTGTAGTATAGGTAAATTCACGAAAGTTGACCACAAATGGCGGCCGTCGCGTATATGTACATTCGTGCACCAATGGCGTTGCTCCATTCTTGACGCATTTAGGGAATGCGTCAAGAACGGAGCCACGCCATTGGCACTCCACCCGCGCCTCACCCCGCACCTCCACGGGGTCCTAAATAGTTATTTGTGCAACAAGAGAGCAAAGTTGTTTTTTGTTTCGAGTGCTGATTTTGAGTCCCGAGCAAGCGAAGGATTCTATGATTGATTCACGAGCGTAGCGAGTGAATCAAAGTTAGAATCCTGAGCGTGGTGAGGGACTCAACAGCAAGGGATACAAAAATCTTTGCTCTCGTGTAGCACACATAACTTTTCACCACAGCAGTGAGAACACATATTACTTAGGAGACATAGAAATGAACAGGAATAGATTGAATTCTGCATAATCACTTGTTGATTTAACTCTTCTGGTGTTAAAGTACAGTCATCATCGCTAGTTTCACTCATCTTTTTAGATTATTTTATCTTAATATATAAAATCCTTGCGTTACTGACTGACTGACAGACACGCTACAGCCGAAACTATTGGGCGCAGGAAGCTGAAATTTGGCATGTATGTTCCTTGGGGGCCGTAGGGGTGCACTAAGAAGGGATTTCCCGAAATTCCCACGGGATCGGCCAAAACGGGTAAATTAAAAATAAATGCAGGCGTAGCCGCGGGCGTCCTCTAGTATTTTAATATAATTTAACACGTCACGCTATACCTACTGTATCAGCATCAGCGAAATTTTTATTCCCGCTACTTTTTTAAATCACGTTGTAATACCGCGTCCCTGATGTTTATTTTTCAAATGTATTATTGTTGTAATTCTAAATAAAAATGTATTGGTTAAATACTAATTTTATACTATTAATCAGACTTATTTTTTGTTAAAATCCAATAATTAATCAAACATGTAAACAATAACATATAAAAAAAAGTAATTTCTTTATTACAAATTTCTTTTTTTTTTTTGCGTTGCCGTAGGTGTTTTCTTTGAGGTCGAATTCCAAAATCGAATTTCGAATTCGAAGGGGTTTGTTTTTTCACTCACTTTTTATATGCATGTGAAAGAGACAGAGCACAGTAAAATTCGAATGTTTCAAATTTATGGCTGAACAATGTCAATTCGTGACACTGAAGATTGAAAAATTAAAAAGCTACTTTTACTCACGCTCGAATCAAAATCGCGTTTTGTTCACTGTTGTCTCGCAGCAAAAGCGGCATGTTTGAGCTGCAGTGGTGAAAAAATGATTTCTGCGCAGTGGTCATCTTTCGTAAATTTACCTATACTTATATCTTTACATTCTGACATTTTTGATTTGACATTTGTAATTTTATTTATTTTGTTTTGCCATTGTTATTTTCTTTTGACATTTAAAATTACTTAAGTAATATATTATTATTTTATTTTTTAGACATTCTTAAATTGACATTCAATAATATTTTCTGACATTTAAATATATGACATTTTATTGTTAAAATTTTTATAACTTTACATATTGTTTACAACATGTATTTTACTATGTATTAGCATGTAAAGTTGTGAGTACGATGTGGGCATTATTCAACATATAAACAAATAGTTGTGGCAACCTGTCTGATGGCTTAGGCTGACATGCTTATGCATACACCTTCTGATGGCGTGGAGGCATAGTGATACAGATCGTGCTGGCTCCCTCAATCAAGGTTGAGCCGTACGATTGCTGTTGAATGCGGGCCATCAGTGGGCCGAGTCAGTCAAAAGTGATTTCCTGCATTGTACTTGCATACTAAACCCTTTTTTTTGTCTGGACTTTAAAAGATCAAGAAAAGACTAAAGAAATTGAAGTGACAAAAAAAAACAATGACTCTGAGTTTGTTTCGGCTTTTCTTCTCAAGAAGTCATTTAGCTAGGAAAAGCCGGCATCATCTAGAATAGGGTTTTGACATGTATAAGTGTTGTAACAACCAAAATGCAGAAATAAATATGTCTTTATGTCTTTTATACTAACAGGGTAAACGACGTAAGCCCTTTTGGATATGCAAACATATTTATGTCACACATTACGTCAAATAAAATTTACCAATATATTAGTAGGCCAAATCTACAGACAGAATTATTTGAATTTAGCTTGTGTTAATAATTTACTGAAATTTGTTAGCTGCAATTATCAAACTTATCCGAGACATTCAAATAAATTACATGCTTGTAGATGTCGCACGAGTGATTGATTTCCACGGGGTAGCCGGGATCGATCACTCGCCGAGCAATTAAAGAGAGATAATTAGGTTGTCTTACGGGAAATAAATAAAAAATATCACCAGGAAAGTTTAAACTCGCGTTATATTACAGTTACACAATGGCTTTAATTACACAAAAAAACTGACACTTGAGATTAGCCGACTAGACAATTATCCAGGGCGTGGTGGTAGGTTGGCACTTCACAGGTCTTCAGATGGGGTACTCAGCTTTGGACGTGTTGTCCCGAAGCAGAAAAAGGGCCAAACCACGTGTGTCGCCGGTATATATAAGGCCGGCGAGCGGGAGAGGGCGAGCGGGGCTCCCCACTGCTGTGCGTCACTCGTAGCGAGGCTCGCGAGCGCCGGGGCACGACGTCACATAGATTAATTCATAGCAAATCTTAAATATAAGTTATTAAAATAATTATCAGATTTATTACGAAGATGTAACTAAACAGGATAATCAGCAGAATAGTAAGAAGGTTAGTGTGCAGACACATACTTCTAGCGATGTAGGTGTACAGACTGATTATACTGATACAGCAACCCAAAAAGTGGATGATTTTTTTCGTACCTAATCATGATCCTCAATTAACAGTTAAGCATCAGAATATAGCGGGGGTGTTAAGTAAACGTGATGAAATTTCATTCACCATAGTAGATTTAGAAAAGAATGGTATTATCATAGATGTACTGTGTCTAAGTGAAACGTTCTTGCTCCATGGTACAGAAAAAAAACTTTCGTTCAAAAGGATATAACCACAGCTGCCTTTTACTCGAGGAAGGCTTCCAAAAGAGGAGGCGTTATTATTGTCTTGCGAAATTACATCGCATTTAGAGTTTTACAGGATATGCAAAATATTAACAAAACCTGTACATTTGAGTGTTAAAAGTAGAGAATATAACTTTTGGTTAGATACGTATAACATTAAACAGGTTATCATAACGCCTACTCGAGTAACGGAAAAGACGCAAACTTGTATTGATCACATTATTACAAACATTGAAAGAGGCTGTGCAAAAAGTACATGATTTTGGTTTATCAGACCACACAGCACAAACGTATTCTTGGGCTGTTACAAAACGTCATCAACCTGCCTTAAAGTGGTGGTATGAACTTAAACGAGATTACAGTAATGAAAATGTAGCTAAATTTATATACTATAATCAGGTTTTTTAATGAAGTTTATGAAGCATCCACAGCGAATGAAGCATTTCGGCAGTTCTTTGACACTTTTTTGCTGTTTTATAATTTGTGTTTCCCCGTTATTCGTGTTAAAGTAACAAATAAAGCGTTTTGTAAAATAAATTGGCTAACAAAAGGAATAAAAGTAAGCTGTAAAAATAAAAGTACATTACATTATAAGTTAAAGCACAAAAATAATGAATTTTATAGAGCAAAGTATAAGAACTACTGTAATTTATTGTAAAATGCATCTTAACATCAAAAAAAATAATAATACTAATTATATAAAAATATCGCACAACAAGTGCAAAGCTGCGTGGAATATTATTAAAAAGCATTCCGCTGCTGATTGTAATACCACATGCATTTCCAAAATTAGTATTGACGGCCATGATTATATAAATCCAAATACCATTGCAAATAAGTTGAATGATTTTTTTATAAACACTGCTGCTAGCACTAACTTACACGATAACAAGCAATCGAATGCAACTCACATGCAAAAGATTAAGTCTACAGATAAATCTATATTTCTGTATCCATTAGAAGCTAGAGATCTTGAAAAAATTATAATGTCTTTAACAAATTCCAAAGCTAGTGACTATGATGGAATTCGCACCGATATCGTAAAACTGGCAATTCACATAATTCTGGAACCTCTTTTATATATTATTAACATGTCACTAGAGCAAGGAATATTCCCTGAAGTTTTAAAAAAATCGGTAGTAAAGCCATTATATAAAAAGAACGGCGACAAAACTGAAATGGGTAATTACAGGCCGGTGACATTAATACCTATATTTTCAAAAATATTGGAGAAAGTCTTTTACAATAGATTAACAAAGTTAATTGAAAAGCACAATATTATAAAAGACGAATAAAATGGTTTTCGTAAAAATAGAAGCACATCTTTAGCAGCTTTTCAGTTAGTTAAATCTATAACAGACTCAATTGACAACAAAATACCTGTTTCCGTCCTCTTTATGGACATGAGTAAAGCGTTTAACTGCGTTTGTCATGAACGTTTACTGGAAAAAGTATCTAGATACGGTGTTAGGGATACGGCTTATGACTGGCTGAAATCGTATTTGTCGAACAGATTACAAAAGGTAGAAATAACAAACTATAACGAGCAATCTAGAACATTGGAATCATTTCAATCTTCGTTTAGGGTAAACACGACGGGCGTGCCACAGGGCAGTATTTTGGGTCCTCTGTTGTTTTTGCTCTACGTAAACGACTTTCCCAATTATACATGAATGTGTGCTGTTTGCAGATGATACTACCATTATCATAAAGGGCAAAGATAAAAACTTCTACGAACAAGAAATAAATACAGCACTTGAAAGTTCTATAGAATGGTTAGGAGCAAATAATTTAAAAGTTAACATTAAGAAGACAAAATTTATGCAATTTCATACCTACCGAACGAAACCATTAAATCTAAAGATATCATATAAAGGATACTCTCTTACCAAAACTGACAATTATAAATTTCTAGGAATAACCCTAGATAAATTCTGTTCTTGGAAAAATGATGTCAATATTATTTGTGGTAAATTAAATAGTTTTGTATACCTTTTAAGACGTATTAGTTGCGAAGTATCAATAAATGCTGCAATTACTGCGTACCATGGCTACGTATCATCCATTCTTCGATATGGAATCATTATATGGGGTCGTTTTGTGGAAGTAGATCAAGCTTTTGTAATGCAAAAAAAGTGTATAAGAGCTATATTTGGCTTGAAACAAACAGATTCGTGTCGTCCTTTCTTTAGAAAACATAAGATATTAACTTTACCGGCTATGTATACCTATTTTAGAATCTTGTATCTTTGTTTATAAACACAAAAGTCTTTTTCAACAACCAGAGAGCTACTATGCTCCGCGAACTATTAATGCTAATAAGTTACATCGACCTAGGACGCAACTCACACTTACTTCCAACAACAGCTATATCATGTGTATTAAATTGTTTAATGAAATCCCGAGCACTATAAAACACTACCATTTTTTTAATTTAAGCACTAATTACTTAATTTACTTACTTTACTAAGTGCCTATTTACTACTCACGTGGAAATTGAAGCAAATTAAATCTTTGCTATTTTTTTTGTAAACACCAATCATATTGTTTATTCCTTCAAAAATTTCAAGTACATTGTTTAATGTTTAGTTTGATTAAATTGCACAAAACAGTTGTTTAGAATCGGAATAGGGAACGGCGAAATAAGCACCTAATCAAACCGCGAGTTGCATACCAATTTACTACAACTATCTAGCTAATACAAAGATAATACAGACTGCCTCCGTGGTCCAGTGGATAGCGTCTGCTGGTCCTGGGTTCGATTCCCGGGTCGGGCAAAAGTATTAACGAGATTTTCAGAATTCTCAGTAGCAGCCAGTGGCGGCTCGTTCAAAGGAGCGCTGGAGCAGTGAACTCCCAAAATTATAAAATATATGTACCTACTTATATAAACTTTTTCTATAAACATGCTCAATATTTTAATACACACCTAGTATCTTTTCTATAATGCATATCTACAAATAAGTATTTGACTACAAAACTGTTTATCATAATTTTGTCAACACTCTTGAAACATACATACTTAGGTATTTTTGTTGAGTGGGGCGCTCATAACAGCGCTCTTCGTTGACGAAAGCTTAGTACAACGCTTAATACTGAAATGTAATGAGTGCGAAAGAGAGAGCGTTCTATGCGCTGGGCGCGTGAGACAAAAGATTTGTATGAGAAATAAGGCAAATACGGAGCGCCGCTCCTGGCTAGCTTGACGAGGTGCGCATGCGCGAATATATTACCCGACTAAATGATATGACCATTTGTCACGAAGAAAAATTAAAACGTATGCGCCGTTTTTTTTAATAGTGTTTTGCCGGTATCATTTGAATGTAAACAAAAGCAAAACATTCCTCTGCAAGTGCGTTGGTAATTAGAAAAGAATTGGTGTTTAAAATATTGTTAATTGTACCTATGTGATTGTGTGTATATGTTTAAGAAAGACACTTAAATTGTGTAACTAATATGGAATATAACAGCGTTAACTTTATAAACGGATGGATGAAAGAAGAAATACGAAAGGAGTGTATTGTGCGAGAATGAATGGAAATGTCGGTAGGGGACGCCCTAGGCAGACGTACGCCGATCAAATAGGTGACGTACTAAAAATGGGCCAAATTAAAAGTACCCATAACCGACGCGCATGCATGATGAGGTTAATGAATGTCGAGGAAGCGAAAGAGGTATGTTTGAACCGAAGCATGTGGCGTTCCATAGTCTCTGCCTACCCCAATGGGAGACAGGCATGACGATATAGATAGATAGTTAGAACTTTATAAAAAACTGTGAAAAAACTTTAAAAAAAGACCAATATGATAAAACGCTTTGGTTATGTGGTTGCGAAAATGCGAAGGAAGGAAGCCGTTTTCTTTTCCGTATAGGTATTTTGTTTAGTGGCGCTGGAGTTGATACTGCGTGGACGGTTCAGGTAGGTATTAGTATCGATGATTTAGCAAATCTTACTGTTAATTGTAAAAGCATTCACAAAATAAATTGTAAGCAGTTTCATCTTCTTTTTTAGTGAACACCCAATATAATCTTTCACGAGCCGCCTCTGGTAGCAGCACGGAGTCTGGTTGATGTGCCCGGTAACGGCAATAGGTTCGTCCCCTATAACGTGGGACCTAAAAAATCATGGCGAAAGGTGCGTGTAATGTTACACCTCTGACTACCCCTTCGGGGATACAGTCGTGAGTCTATAACATATAATATACTAGTTTGATTAAGTGAAAAGCTGATAAAAATAACTTGAAAACCAATATTCAAATTTAGAAAGTCACGAAAAGAACTCAAGAGAATAAATTGGCTTGGTTTTAGTACATAGTACCAAATAAAAAATCCTATTAAACGTTATACTGTTAATGTTGACTTTGATTAAATTTTATGGAAGGATTTTTGAATAGGTCTGCTAAGATGTAAAATCAAATTTGATAGTTTATATATAACTAGCTTTTGCCCGCTGCTTCGCACGCGTAAATTTCGCTTCGATAAAAGATCTTAAACAAACTCCCCTACTATCCTCAAGGAACATACCTACAGGCGCTCAGTAGTTTCGGCTGTAGCGTGTCTGTCAGTCAGTCGGTAACGCAAGGATTTCATATAGACATTAAAGTGATTCCATTGAAAAATGAAGAGTTTTACACAAAGTCTGACTCCCTTTTTTACCTTTTTAGGTGAAGATTTTCCAAAATAAATAAATCTGTGTTCACTAACGTCATTTAAGGCAACAATATGCAACGTATGAAGATAATCCCTTGAATTATACAAAAGGTTTCATACAAATTTTGACTCCCCTTTTTATCCCCAGAGGGTAAGAATTTCCAAAAAGATTTCCTAAGTGTTCACTAACATCATTTGAAGAACCAACATACAAAGCTAGAAGTAAATCCGTTGAACGAATAAAAAGTTTCATACAAACTCTGACAACGTGCTTAACCCCCTTAGGGGAGGAATTGCCAACAATCCTCTCTTACGGACATTTTCAATATTCGATCCATACATGAATTTTGAAATTCGAGATTCGTGTTTGACATATTTTGTATGGAGTTTATGTCAAAAACGAATCTAAAATCTACAGATGTATCTATAGATCGAATATTGAATTCCGTAGTTAGTGCGCCCCTACACACCTCAAGGCACATACATGCCAAACTTCACGTACTTGCGCCCAGTAGTTTCGGCTGTAGCGTGTCTGTCAGTCAGTAATTAACGCAAGGATTTTATAAAATACAGAAGATAACAAAATATTTTTCTCAGGTCGATCGTAGCACCAACTGTCGGAAAGGACTGAAATTAAATTAGAATCTTTTTAAATATTTTTTTAAAATGTTTGATACAAACCTCCTTTATTGGGTGGATACTTCCATAATTGTCGTTTTAACTGTTTAAGAAATATAACTGCAAAAAGTGTTTAACACATAGGTACAAACTACTTAGTACTAAGACTGTAGTTTAGTAGTACTCAAAACTACTCAAAATGTTATCCGGTATCTGTGACATTTCGCTAGTGTGGCCAATATGGCGACTGTAATTTGTCTGTCAAAACCATTAGAATTTAACAAAATACTCAACAATCCGAATTTTGCGGATATATGTTGTCGACTCGAAATCTTTATTTTTTAATGTTTTATTATTCAGGTAAGGTTTCGATGTACTCCTTGACGAAATTATAAATATAAGATTTGACACTGCGATAGCAGCGCAGTCCGTCGGTTCCAATGTGAAACATTCCAAGATCCACAACTACTTACAAATTAAAAATTAAAATAAAAATACATTTTCCAGTGGACTAAATTGTGAATCTAAACCATTCTCAAGTCCCCTTGAACACACAAAAAAATTCATCAAGATCGGTCCAGTCTTTAGGAGGAGTTCAGTGACATACACACGCACACAAGAAATATACATAATTATATATTAGGTAAGATTATAGTATGTCCGCAGCTACGCACATAATTTTTTGCCGTTCTGCTCGATCTCGCGGGCATATCCGAAAATTCGGTCTCCAAGGAATATGTAAGTACCTTCATGCCAAATTTTAGCTTCTTGTGTTCAGCGTTTTAGCTGTGAGTTGTCGTCGTCAGTCAGTCTGTAACGCAAGAATTTTATATTTATATAAAAGAAGGTAACAATTTTATATCGATAGTCTGGTTTACTTAATTTGAAGTTTCTGGACCTGACATAAAATAGTTAGGTAGTATCGAGGCCATCTTTGCATGATCACCTTCAAGGCGAAGTGTTACGACCGTTTTGTTTTCGCAGTTCGTAACTCCGCTTATTATTTTGTCATTCGTCAATATGTTGCAGACAAGCCAATGATATATAAAAAATAAGCTTTGCCTGTATGGTCCAGTAGTAGTATAGGTGACGATGAATAATAGAATAGAATAGAATAGAATAGAATATTTCTTTATTCAAGTAACCATGACTCAAAAATATTAGTATTACTTAAAACTATGTTAGTAAAATGTAACTATTATATATTTAATGAGCGTCACAACCTATAGAAATATATTTAGGTCACCGCTGTTTAATACCATGCGAGATGGCACAACAGTGACTCAAATACACACAATCAAGTCTCCTTGCAATCATGCTTAGGACACTGTTGGAGCTGGCTCGCACCCTGCGCACCAGAGAAGCACACCTCTTTCGCATGGTTACGTAAAAACAATCTACGTGTGCGTCAGCAAACATCCCTGATGCGCTACAGAAGCGAGGCAGCCCCACCAGTACCCTAAACGCATTATTGTATTGAACACGAAGAGCGTTGTACGATTTTTGAGTATATCTAGCCCACAGGCTGCACGTGTAGAAAGTCGTACAGTAAGCTCGGAAGAGTGTGATCTTAACATGAAGTGAGCAGCGTGCAAACCTACGAGCTAGCATGTTCGCTCTAACCGACAACGCCCTCCGCTCCCGTTCAATGTCGTCATCATCACGGAGATGAGGGGTCAATACGTGCCCCAAATATTTGAATTTGTGTACTCTCTGTAATGGTATGCCGTCGAGTACAACAGGTGGTACATTGATGGTGTCCCTAGCCCCCGCCTCAAACACCATGATTTCTGACTTTTTGGAGTTGTACATCAAGCCATATAGTTTAGCGTACCTTTCACATTGAGCCACAAGTCTTCTAAGGCCACACACCGACGCACTCAGTAGCACCATGTCGTCAGCGTAGCTGATATTATTGACGCATATACCGTCTATATGACAACCGACCCTAGTGCTACTGAGCTCGTCGATCAACTCGTTTACGTATAGGTTGAAGAGCGTTGGTGAGCTTAATCCCCCCTGCCTCACCCCGCACTCCAACCCATACGGACGTGACAGAGCTCCAGCCCATCGTACATTATTGATTTGGTTACCATACCAGAACTTGAAGATGCTTATAACTCCATTTGGTACTTCAGCGTTTTGTAATTTTGTCCATAATTTATCGTAGATAACCAAATCAAAAGCCCTCGATAGGTCCAGGAAACAGGCATAAACAGGTGTCCCTCGCTGTGTGTAGTACGAGACAGCTTGCTTAAGACACAGCACCGCACTCTCCGTTGACAGCCTCGGACGGAACCCAAACTGGTTGTCGTGGAGCGTTATGTATTTATTTAATTGTATGTTAAGCAAGCTGTCAAATACTTTGGATATCACAGTAGCCAGTGATATGGGCCTATAGTTACCGCAGTCGGAAAGGTCGCCAGTCTTATTTTTAGGTATGGGCACTACTACTGTTCGCATCATTTCCCCTGGCATGTAACTATGGCTCACACAGAGGCTAAACATCATAGCAAGTACCCTAGGCAGGTGCGGACCTGCATATCGGAGGTGTTCGATGCTGAGACCGTCATGGCCCGGGGATTTACCCCTTGACATTGACCTTATTATCTGGGCAATCTCTCTGGCTTTAAATGTAACTCCTATTGCCGCACCGGACTCAACATCGATCACCGACCGAGATGGACCATACGGAGATTTCACAAGGAATTTCTCCATAAAGAGGTTAGCTATTTTATCGGGCTCACTAACACCGCCGACGCTCACAGGGATTCCAGGTTTGGATTGCAATTTATTGGTATGCTTCCAAAAACCACGAAAATCGTTTTTTGAGTGGTGCGAGGCTAGAATATCCATTTTTACTTGGTCCTCATGATCTTGGCACCATTTCAATCTTGACTTGAAGATTTTTCTAGCCTCACACATTTCATCATACACATATCCGTTAGATGGCTTACCACACCACACCCACAAATCAAATTTTTGCCTGGCCTCCCTGTGTGCTTCGGCTACATGTTTGTTCCAGCCTACTACCACCCTTTTGGGACTACTTTTGCCACCTCTCTGAACCATCGTGGCCGCCTCGCTCAAGGCGTGTACGATGTCTGAATAAAACTTATCTATAACAATTTTGTGACTAGAATCACTGCACATATTATCACAACAATCTCTAAATTCAAGTGGGAAGTCGAGTTGTCTCAATCTCTCATGACATTCAGTTTTGTACGATTCTATTTGATTTGTACTTCTGTCCCCCCACACTACCCTGTTCACATTAATCCTAGACACATATGTCTTTGGCACTATAGCTTCTAAAGTACATTCTACTACTAAAGGCAAGTGATCAGACCATAGAACATCGTATAACACATACACATTCTTAACAGAGCTGACAGCTGCTTCAGTTACTACACAGTGATCGAGCCATCTCTTGGACCCGTGAGCCTCACTTATATATGTATACGTGTTTGATCGTATACCTAATATCTCAGTATCAATACATGACCATTTTTGCTCAATACAATAACTTGAGAGTTCATTAAAAAATTGTTCTGATGGGTGTGCATTAAAATCTCCTAGCATGTATACACAGTCTACACTATTATCATCAATAATAGCACTCACCGCGCTCAATGTGTCCGTAAAATCCGCCAGATTCGACATGGTATCCGTAGGCATGTACACACTTAGCACTAAACAACATTTATCACTCATCACAATTTTCACAGCGCAGATACGTGGATTACCGCATTTGATTATGACCACATTATTAAATATACGTTGTCGCCACAGAAGGGCCACTCCACCGTGTGGCCTACCTCGCAAGATACCCGCCGATGTGTCTACAGCTGACACTCCAGTACAGCTAAACTCATCATCTATGGAGTTAAGAAATGACATTTCCTCAGGCAGCAACCATGTTTCCTGCAGCGCAATCACATCGGAATGTTTACACAAGTCACGAATACTCTGCAGCGAGCGCTTAACATTCTTACAATTAAAACTAGTAAATTTGTAAACAAACTCATCAGACATTGTCAGTGTTTTGTTTGCCGGTTACCATATGAGTCGATGTTTTGTTTATTAGTTTCGGTCTGTAATTCACAAAACGTCGAAATATAATTCCTTGTGGCCACAAGTTATGATCCAGGTACATCTGAAGTTTACTCTGAGATACAAAGAACTTGTACGCATTGTGTTCACATGGGCGTTTAATATTAATTTTGTCTAAGGTCACCGTTTCTCCAGTTTTCTTTTGAATATAATTTGTAATATCCGAAACTGATGAATCTTTATGCACGTTCGTAATAAACATGGGTATTTTTCTATCAGCTGGTCTGAATTTTTCCTCAGATTCAACTATAACACTACCCATGTTTCCTTTAACCCTGTTCTTATATTTATTCTTTTTATATTGCACCAACGTAAAACCTTCATTGTTTTCCTTCGCTGCAACGCTTGCATACGATTGACTAGACTGCGGCGGCAGTGCATGACTCATAGTTTCAGTCACCTGTTCGCTTGGGCCGCTCGCAGCCGGTCGTAGCGATGACGCATCAGGCTGACCGCTATTTGTCGCCCGAATCGTTCCATCTCTGTTGCACGCGTTGGAAACGCAACTGCTAACCGTTTGATATATTGATTCAGCACTACCCTCCACTCTTCGGATATTCGAAAAATTGGGCATATTTTCGCTTATTGATGATTTTTTCGATTCTTCTTCGTGACAAATATATGTAATATTGTTGTCATCACAATATGCACCCCTTTTTGTGTTTATATTTGCTGTTGTGTTAGCAAGAGGCATAAATTTTAAGTCACACTCTTCTTTTAAGTTTTGCAGCTCACTTTGCGTCACAAATGAGGATTTAATACTCTTAACTTCAGCTTGCACCAATACTAAATCTTTGAGCAGTTTTGATACATCCAGATGATCAAAGGTGATGGGTGGTAATTTCTCTAGATCGCGAGCCACAAACACGGGCAGCACATCAGGTTCCGTTGTTTTGAAAATTGCAATGATATCATATAATACCCGATTATCTTTGCCTTTTCCTTTACGGGCTGTACTGCGAATCTCCGTTGACAGTGATTCTATCAATAACGCCTTTGATTTTTGAATTTGGTCGCTAGTAAAAGCCGACGCACAAATTTGCACTAAGCTCGCCTCATCAGCGATCGACACTTTATTTTGCACATAAGCTAAAAGCTCATCTATCACAATGTTGCATGATATACATTTTACTGTACTTGACATTTTGATAATTGCGCATGGGCAGCGCAGCAACCGATAACACGAGCGCAGGCAACGACTGCGCGCGCGCAACTGAATACTGAAAACTGAAAACTGAAATAATGAGTTCTAGGATTCAATTCCTGGGCCAAGACAAAACGAAGACAATCATTTCTCATATACTTATCTCATAAAATCTTATGTTCATATGTAGCTGTCTCTGAAAGTAGGCGGTGTTTTACCCCCTTGCTTCGGCAAGCAAACAATTAGTCCGGGATAAGAGCGAAAGTCAAAATAAAAAGCCGATAAACAATACATAAAATTGCACGGTGTGGGACGACAACAAAAGGCGAGAGACAAATTGCGACTAATTGCATAATTTTAAATCATTATTTTCTATTCGACGAGTTGTGAATGTGGTTGCTCCCTGATTGATCATGTAGAGTGTCAAGAACGGCTTTTGGCGCGTGCGACTCGGTGCGACCGATATTTTGTTGAAACTGGTTATGCACAGGAGTCCCTGATTGTATCTACAGGATATTTTCTTACTAGTCCATATAAACTGAGATGTCAAGGAGGATTCAGCTCGGACGGGCCGCATTTTCAAAACTAGATAACATCTTAAAGTCGGTAAAAGTTCCTCAATGTTTGAAGACCCACCTCTATAACCAGTGTGTTTTGCCCGCAATGACCTACGGTGCCGAGACATGGATGCTCACATAAGAGGATATACCGAATGAGAGTCGCACAAAGAGCCATGGAGGGCTCCATGCTTGGTATCCGTCAGATTGACCGAGTTCCCAACGTCGCACAAAGGTGCAAGACGTGGGAACTCAAATAATAACGTCAAAATGGAATTGGGCAGGACATCTGGCTAGACGAGGTGATAACAGGTGGAGTAAGGCCGTGACAGAATGGCAGCCACGGATGGGGAAAAGGAGTGTCGGCCGTCCCTTAGCAAAATGGGCCGACGATATCGTTGCAATCGCGGGCCGAACCTGGACTAGATTACTACAAGATCGAGGAATGGCAAAAACAAAGAGAGGCCTATGTTCAGCAGTAGACACAGTCAGGCTGTGGATGATGGTGAGTCCATATAATTCTTCGGTAGAGCCGTACTAAGCCTGGGATTTGTTACACTACCTACCTGTTTTACAGATCTGTATTATTTTCAAATCTTTGCTCGTCAAGACTTAAGGTTATTTTATCATCCATAAAGCCCCTAAGGAGTATTAGACACCACACACGACCCACACGGGTTCTTAAACTCTCTAATCTCAGTTAAATCGTTAAGTGAACAAGTACTTAAGTTTATTGGTTCACTCTAGAATAAATCAATGAATGTCAATCTTTATTGAGCTCGTGTAAGAACTTCATTAATGTGTGGGTGCCTTTAATAAAACGGTTGTGTCACATTCTAGTTGCATTTGACACTTTATAATTCCTTTAGTCTCGGGTATTACCCAATGATCCTTCTTGGTTGTAAAATTGGATCGGTGTTGGGTGTTGTAGCTATCTTAGGTGTCACCTGGGGCTGCAATTGAAGTGTTTTTTCAAGTTTTTTATACTTATTTGAAGCTGTAAAGCGGACGTCATGCAGTCTGTTACTTTAAGAGTCTGTCTCACGCAAGGACAGGTTACACTCAGCTGCCTCTTTTCGCTACGCATCTCCTATATAGTTCTGATATCATAGTACTTTAGTATCCGTCTAAAAGTTGCCGTTCGTCAAGTAAAAAAGAGATTGTACATAAAAAAATCTTCCCAGTCTGATTTTAATACTGGATGGTGACACCGGAACATTTATTCATTCTTTAATAACAATTGACAGCTTATAGAGTAACGAAAGTAATTAATATGGTAAGTTGGAAGGAAAAATATGCACTGCCTGCCTGACGACACTGACTACTGTGAAAAAATGTGGGTATTTTTAGCTTTGGTTTTATTGCAAGTGCACGTTTCTGATGGAGGGGGAAATTTACGGCTTCCACCCCTACCGTCGCAGGTCTGAGCGTCAGAGATGTCGCACCTGAGACAACCTTGAATTGCGCGCCTACCAAACTAGCACTTTGGAAGATGACGGATGTATGACGCATGCGTTGAGGATTTGACGGATGTTTGAGAGAACAAATCATGATGAGACCCGCCAATACCGAACGGTGGACCGAATCCGAGGGGGTCGCGGTAAACTAACCCGCTACTCTATAAGGGACCGTAGGAGGCCTCCGCGGTGGTTTTAGTTTAGCAGAGAGCCTCACTGATCTCCTCCGACAGTGCCCAGCTCGGTCAATCAAACTACGAGTCAAGTCTTCCAACGAGTTTCCACCGAGTCAATAAAGAAACAAGTCAGTCAGTAATTTATCGTGTTTGTTTTTCCGCTTAAACCAAAACGTAACTTGCGTTTTTTACTATAATTCAAATTAGCTAAGTACTTGTATCAATGTTTATAACTTTGTGTAAAGTTATGTTTATCTCCATTGTATCAAGTTTTATCATCTATCATTTGGTCAGTAGAGGATAAATAATGTAACTAGCAGTAAGCACAGAGCTTCATTGGACACGGTGCGTTCACTTGCGCTACGGTTTCTAAAGTATTTTTTGTTTCAAAGTTGTAAATGATGAGGCTCACCGCAATGATCATAAGGACGGCACTGAAAATTTCGGGAATCAAGGAAGTGACACAAAATTACTATTTAAAAATGTATTTATTGCTTTTCGAAGTATTCTCCGCGAAATTTGACACATTTTCCATACGATGGAACCAATCATTGAAGCAACCATTCCATTCGGAAGTTGGGGTCTCCAAAATGGCCGTTTTTTAGGCGTCCACAGCTTCTTCAGGTGATGAAAATCTCTGTCCACGCAATTTATTCCTTACTTTAGGGAAATTATAGAAATCATTAGGGCTTAGGTCGGGGCTGTACGGCGGATGGTCTAATAATTCTATGTTTTCTTGCTCTAAAAACTGTTTTGTTCTGTGCGCGGTGTGAGAACTCGCATTGTCGTGATGTAGGATGATGCGGCGGTTGCAGTTCTCTTTACGGAGTTCAGAAACGACCTGTGGCAAACAAATGCTAGCATACCATTCTGCATTAACGGTTCTTTATCCTCAAGAGGAATAGTCATAACATGGCCGGTTTTGGAGACAAACGTGGCCACCATTTTTTTTGCAACACTCCGTGAACGAAAAATTTTTGTTGGCTTTAACTCATTTTCGAACACCCAAACTGTGTGACTGGTTTTTTGTTTCGGGTTTGTACGCGTATATCCAGGATTCGTCACCTAATACGATATTGAATACAGCATTTGAGGATCCTGCGTGGAATCTTTCGAGAGTTCTGACGCACCAAGTAACGCGAGCCGCTTTTTGCTCTTCACAGAGCGAATGCCATACCCATCGGGAAAACAACTTTTTTACACCTAATTGTTCATGCAAGATTATTTGTATTTGACTCATGCCAATGTCTAAAGTTGCCTGAATTTCGCAGTATGTCACATGTCGATCTTCCTCAATCAGCTTACGCACAACATCAACGTTTTCTTGGGTGACTGCAGTTTTTGGACAACCTTGACGGGGATCGTCACTGAGCTTGACACGTCCACGTTGAAATTCAGCAAACGATAAATTGTGGTTTTGGATGGGGCTTTATCACCAAATGCAGAAATCATCCGGTCAACACACTGTTTTTGTGTTAAACCACTTCGAAAGTCATAATAAATCATCGCTCTTGAATTTTCTCGAGTCAATTCCATTTTCTCAACGACTAAACAAGTTTGACAAAACCTTGTGACAAGACCGATAATCTTTTTTTCTATCTATCTATCTATATCGTCACGCCTGTCTCCAATTGGGGTAGGCAGAGACTATAGAACGCCACATGCTTCGGTTCAAACATACCTCTTTCGCTTCCTCGACATTCATTATCCTCATCATGCATGCGCGTCGGTTATGGGTACTTTTAATTTGGCCCTTTTTCAGTACGTCACTTATTTGGTCGGCGTACGTCCGCCTAGGGCGTCCCCTACCGACATTTCCATTCATTCTCGCACGATACAGTCCTTTCGTATTCCTTCTATCATCCATCCGTTCCAAATGTCCAAACCAACGCAACATTCCTTTTTCAATCTTTGTCACTACATCTTCTTTCAGACCACACTTCTCTCGTATCACACTGTTTTTCACTTTATCTATCAGCCTTACTCCGCAGATACTCCTTAAAGCTCTCATCTCCACAGCATTGATTCTACTTTCATGCTTCTTCTGCCATACCCATTATTCATTCATCTCTTTTTAAATAAATAAATGATATTCGATTTTTAAAACCAAGGAGTTTTCAATTAAAAAGATTTTAATATGACAGGAACAGTGGAAATATTCCATTCCCGATACTTTTAGTGCAGCCTATGTATATGGATATCTTACTACTCATAGCAGGCCGGGCGCACTTCGCATTTTAGGTACAAACTTACAAGTACCTCGGCCGACCACGTCGACGTGGTTGGATTTAGTAGGTTGCCGCGCGCCGCTCACATTAGACGTCACGCAACGAGTGCGACCGCTCCGTATTCTCACGCGCCGTGTTCATACACTGTTCAAATTATAAACTTAAACGCCTTTAACAACAAAAATGTATCATCACAAGTCTAATGCAAAGTATTGCTTAATTAACTGTGTGTCGAAAGCGACTTGAAAATTTGATTTTATTTATATTACGAGAGCAACTTGAAAATTAGATTTTTTTTTGTTGAGATATCTCAACGATTATGGTGACAAATTAAAGATTTAGTTCAAAAACCATTTTATCTGTTTGAATCATGTAAATCGGTCCACGCGTTTAGGAAATAACTAAGAATTTGTATAGTAAAAATGTAAACGACCAGAATTTTTGTGCTTTTGTTCTACTAGCTCCAATAGTGGGATAGGATACTTATAGGATAATTATTTATTATTAGCTACGTGGTCAAGTAGGTAGATAGACGATGAATAAATATAGTAGCAGTGCCAAGTCGACAACCCTAGCGCGCCACTCCGCGCCAGACAGCGACAGCGTTATGTGTTAGAAAAGAACAGGAACTGTTAGGTTAATATCGCATTAGGCACTGAGTGCTTATGCGAGCTGAATTGAACTTTATTGCTTAGTACCAAGAGTCGTAATTTCAATAAATTGGTTTGAAAAGTGAAGCTTCTGTACGTTAGTACTATTAATTATTCTGTGCTCATAGCATAGTTTCGACACTTAATTTACTTAATCTTCTTTATAAATGCGCGTGTTAGTTTACTGAGAAACGAAATATATAGAGAATACTCAGAAACCAAATTCACATAAGCATCTAATAATCTAGACTATTCTAGACACATGTATTACGTACTTAGCAACTGTGTCAGATTCGCGACAAACACTTAAAAGGCCTTTGTACAAGTAATAAGTACTTGAACAAGTAGACGATCAAATATTACGGTTTCCCACAACTCATAACTTTGTTAAGGCAAGGTTTGACTGCTTCAATAACTTTAAGGGCGACTTCAATACAGAACATTTTATGATATTCGGTATTATCATCATCATCTTCAGCCTGTATCAGTCTACTGCTGGACGTAGCTAGGCCTCTCCTGTGGCACGTCAATATGCTCGGTCTTCAGCTTTCATTCGCAGTTCCCTGTCCACCGAAGCCGTGACGTGCCGTGCCGTGACGTGACGTGTACCGTTACGTGACGTGTACCGTGACGTGACATGTACCATGCCGTGACGTAACGTGTCCCATGCCTTGTTGAGACGTGATGTTTGCCGTGCCATGACGTGCCGTGTGTCGTACCGTAATGTGTACCATGCCGTGTGCCCATATACTGTTAATTTTGTACCTGTCTTAGAATGAGATGAAGAGGACATCGCAATGACAAGTTTATTTATTACTAGCTTTCACTTGCGGCTTCAAACCGCGTGATATTTTAGTAAACAGTAGTCTATGTCCTTCCTCCATTCAAACTATCCATATCAAATTTCATCACAAATGGCTCAGCAGATTAGCCGTGAAACGTACATTTATACAGATAAAATACTTAATAAAATAGTTTTGTTTCCATAATATAAATACCTACATAAAAAAGTTCAGCTAAAGATTATTAGTCCATTGAAATGTTAATTTTTTTGGTCCCGAAGCATTTAGTCGTAAAATGAAAAATAACAAAGTTACAAACGAAAATCGAATGAATTTTGCAACAAATGTTTGTGTCTCTGCTGGGCACGGGCCTCTTCCCAGTATGAGAAGGCTAAGTCCATAGTCCACCACACAGGCAAGGTGCTGGTTGGCAAACTTCACATGTCTTTCGAATACATTATAGAGAATTCTCAGACATGTAGGTTTCCTCACGTGACGTGTACGTGTGGTGTGCCGTGACGTGACGTGCACGTCACGGCACACCACACGTCACGTCACTGCACGGCACGGTAAACGTTTCGTCACGGCACGCGACACGTCACGGCACGGTACACGGCACGTCAGGTCACGACACGGTACACGTTACGTCACGGCATGGTACATGTCACTCACGGCACGGTACACGTCACGTCACCACACGGAACACGTTACGTCACGGCATGGTACACGACACGTCACGGCACAGTACACGTTACGTCACGTCACAGCACGGTACACGTTACGTTAGGGCACGCTAAACGCCACGGCACGGTACACGTTACGTCACGGCACGGTACACGCCACGTCACGGCGCAGTACATGTTACGTCACGCCACGCGACACGTCACGGCACAGTACACGTTACGTCACGGCACGGTACACGTCACGTCACGGCACAGTACATGTTATGTCACGGCACGCGACACGGCACGCGACACGTCACGGCACAGTATACGTTACGTCACGGCACGCGACACGTCACGGCACGGTACACATTACGGTACGCAACACGTCACGGCACGACACACTTCACGTCACTAGATAAAAATACTTGTATAATTTATTTCACTTGCAGGAAACTTCCCTATTCAGTTTTATTCCAGACTCCACATTGCTTAAAAAGATTTCAAAGTACAATGTAATATCAAACAATAACATTCAAGATTGAAGTTTGACTGCATGGATAACGAGATGGTAGATGGTAGTATAATTATGTATGTTCCTATGTCAGCAAGACGCTGACATAGGAACTATTTTAGGACGAGAAACTTCTTAAAAAAATATACTGCTGTACTACTTCGATCTTTTGTGAGACAGTGGTACAGCCCCGATATGGTTGGCCTAGTCATACTGTAAACCAGCGTTTCTACTACACTAAATTACCTAAATCGCCTAAGCAACTTAGCCACAAAATCTTTAGACTTTCTCATTTATATAAACTGAATAATGATGTTGGCTATTCACACAACTCGCTTACAATGAAACCTGTGCTTTACTTGGTTAGTATAAAGCCACTATATTTGCGTAATTGGATGTTGCGTAAACCTGTTGCTGTTTATGTTACTGTAACAAAGCGGTCACAGTTTTGAAAACCAGTTTGTACAAAGTTTGTTAGAGTTTTGAGTGCTGTCGGTTACTTCTCACGAATATATTTTATTTATTTATTTTACGTAAAGATTAACTTAATCGGTCATCTTTACGTAAAATAAATAAATAAAATATCACTTATATATCATGCTTCGGCAAAGAGTCTCTAAAGGCCTCTACTTTCTGAACAGTTACTACGGTGGAAACTAAAAAAGTGCAGCTACCATGCATACCACCAGCATACCATTAGACGGAGAAAATAAGTTTGTTTTTTATTTATTTTTAATAGACTCACGCCTGTATCCCCGAAGGGGTAGGCAGAGGCGTAATAATTATTACACCCACATTTCGCCATGAATATTTAGGTCCCACGTAATAAGGGGCTAATGCGTGCGTAATAAGCCGTTACCGGGCACATCACCAGACTCCGGGCTGCTACTGAGTATTCGGAAAAACCCAGTAACACTATTGCCCGACCTGGGAATCGAACCCGGGACCTCTGATCAGCAGTCGCATATACTATCCACTGAACCACGGAGGCAGTCATTCAATTTAGACGGAGAAAATATGTGATACGTCAAAGCACGGTACACGTTACGTTAGGGCACGCTAAACGCCACGGCACGGTACACGTTACGTCACGGCACGGTACACGCCACGTCACGGCGCAGTACATGTTACGTCACGCCACGCGACACGTCACGGCACAGTACACGTTACGTCACGGCACGGTACACGTCACGTCACGGCACAGTACATGTTATGTCACGGCACGCGACACGGCACGCGACACGTCACGGCACAGTATACGTTACGTCACGGCACGCGACACGTCACGGCACGGTACACATCACGGTACGCAACACGTCACGGCACGACACACTTCACGTCACTAGATAAAAATACTTGTATAATTTATTTCACTTGCAGGAAACTTCCCTATTCAGTTTTATTCCAGACTCCACATTGCTTAAAAAGATTTCAAAGTACAATGTAATATCAAACAATAACATTCAAGATTGAAGTTTGACTGCATGGATAACGAGATGGTAGATGGTAGTATAATTATGTATGTTCCTATGTCAGCAAGACGCTGACATAGGAACTATTTTAGGACGAGAAACTTCTTAAAAAAATATACTGCTGTACTACTTCGATCTTTTGTGAGACAGTGGTACAGCCCCGATATGGTTGGCCTAGTCATACTGTAAACCAGCGTTTCTACTACACTAAATTACCTAAATCGCCTAAGCAACTTAGCCACAAAATCTTTAGACTTTCTCATTTATATAAACTGAATAATGATGTTGGCTATTCACACAACTCGCTTACAATGAAACCTGTGCTTTACTTGGTTAGTATAAAGCCACTATATTTGCGTAATTGGATGTTGCGTAAACCTGTTGCTGTTTATGTTACTGTAACAAAGCGGTCACAGTTTTGAAAACCAGTTTGTACAAAGTTTGTTAGAGTTTTGAGTGCTGTCGGTTACTTCTCACGAATATATTTTATTTATTTATTTTACGTAAAGATTAATTTAATCGGTCATCTTTACGTAAAATAAATAAATAAAATATCACTCATATATCATGCTTCGGCAAAGAGTCTCTAAAGGCCTTTACTTTCTGAACAGTTACTACGGTGGAAACTAAAAAAGTGCAGCTACCATGCATACCACCAGCATACCATTAGACGGAGAAAATAAGTTTGTTTTTTATTTATTTTTAATAGACTCACGCCTGTATCCCCGAAGGGGTAGGCAGAGGCGTAATAATTATTACACCCACATTTCGCCATGAATATTTAGGTCCCACGTAATAAGGGGCTAATGCGTGCGTAATAAGCCGTTACCGGGCACATCACCAGACTCCGGGCTGCTACTGAGTATTCGGAAAAACCCAGTAACACTATTGCCCGACCTGGGAATCGAACCCGGGACCTCTGATCAGCAGTCGCATATACTATCCACTGAACCACGGAGGCAGTCATTCAATTTAGACGGAGAAAATATGTGATTTCTCCCAACTAAATTGTTATAATATTTTAGGACAGTCAGATCTAATTAATTAGTGAACGAGTGCAGTTAATTTCGTAAAAAATAATTATACGTCTACAAATAAACTATGTTCAAATGATTCCAGGCCTGTCTCTCTAAACAAAGCAACAGTCTTAATATAACATAGCAGGTTGTTATATATAACAACCTGCAACCTGCAACATTAACATAATATAATTATGTGAGTATAATATTGCTTCCTTAGTAATATCGTGGGATAGAACATAGTACAGTCATTTCACCTAAAATACCTATTCAATGGTTTTCTAATCACATGGATTCTTGACTTAAATCATTGGAGACTTAGTACGAAGCTGTAGTAAAATATGTACCTATAAATATCGAAGGGCTAAAAAACCCAAGATAATATAATTATGTTGGTATAAATTGCGAACCAGACGTCTTGCGTAGCTAGAGCCGCTACGCATCTACAAATAAAAGTTCGTAGCGGTGTCCATTATATCATTCCTAACATTAACAGAACGTCTGATATAACATTGTAGACGCGGTCCAGTGGACAGCGTATGCGTGTGGTGATTAGGTGGTCCTCGGTTCGATTCCTGGGTCGGGCAAAAGTGTTACTGCGTTTTTTCGAATTCTCAGTAGCAGCACTGAGCTTGGCAAAGTAAGTAACGGCAATAGGCTCGCCCTCTATTAAATGGTACCTACAAGTTCATAATGGCGAAATGTGGGTGCAATATTACACCTCTGCCTAGCCCTTCGCGGATACAGGCGTGAGCCTATAAAAAAATGTATAACATTTCATCTATGGACCATTTTACGCAATACTGTACTGATATTTAGGTGCTGTTAATAAGTAATTAATTTACACATCATGTCCTCAAATCAGAATGTCTTTACAGTATAGGCATATCGACGACCTATCAAGATCTTATTGTAACCATTGACCTTTTTATCTATAACATGGATACCAGTAAGGCAAGTGGTTTAATCTAAATAGGCTGCGTCTGGTGATAGTAGGAGAAGCGCGACTCTAGTGCCGTGCAAATGTTCGTGTTTGCTCACAACTAGTACTATCTAGTGTTTAGCTTTCGAAGTATCTACGTTCTAGTATAGTTGTTGTTGTTTATCTTGCTGTGTATTGAGAGGCAGGCCAACTCTCGGTTATGTTAAACATTCCATAATATGAAAAAAGAACAAACTCATTTAACACCTTTAAGGAGAATTTCTATGACATTATAGTGTCGTTCGAAGTTCTAAAAGACCATTGGTAGAGTAATGTAGCTATGGGACAACAAATTGGTGCTTGACATATTTACATTGAATAAAAAAACACTCTCTGCTGAGCATTAGGTATTATGCTCAGCAGAGCGAGGTTTTCCATATTCTATAACAAATATCAACATCACTTCTAAGTACTATAGCTATGAAATGCACTTTTGGATGGAATTTTCTAGCTATATTTTTCTTTCTGATGCTCGCTTTTAATTTCAATTCATTTGTTTCAGGTGGCTGCTTTCTTTCTTATCTTCCTTGTAATATAAACATACATACATACATAGTCTCACGCCTATATCCCCGAAGAGGTAGGCAGAGGTATATTGCTACACCCACTTTTCGCCAGATTTATTTTTAGTCCCATGTAATAGGGGGCGAGCCTTTTGCCGTACCGGGCACATTACCAGACTCCGTGCTGCTACTGAGAATTTCCTAATGGAAAAACCCAATAACACTTTGCCCGACCCGGGGATCGAACCCGAGACCTCCCAATTCCACGTGCGTGAGACCAACGAGTGTAATATATTGTTCTTTTTTTTACTTTTACCAAGTATAACCAGTATCCAGTATCAAAAAATCATAGTCAACATAGTTATTTCCATTTGATATGCTTATGAACAGTTTTCTATACAAGTCGGTGATGAAAAATTTATATCGTTTGTCTTACAATACATGCCTAACAAAATTATTAAAAAAATGTAATATGGCTACCTACATATCTTTAGCGTATCAAATTTATCTTTAAAAGTATTTTGTTTCAATATTTAAGTTACTTTATTACTAAACATTTATCAACATTATCTACGTCAATTTAGGATAATTTTATATTCTTTCTCGACACAGGTTTCATATAAAATGAAATTAATGGTTACGTCGGTCGTTCACTTTTCAATGTTTGATACAAACATTTTTATTTGACAGGGAGTATGGCGTAGCGGTTGATACATGGTTTATTACATACGTGTAAATCGTGTAATACGTTTATGTACTCGGGCTCCTAAATAACCAGAATTATATATATGTTACCCTTTACCTATAGCATATATGTATATACAATAATGTTACACGACTTTTCTAATATTATTGTGTATAATTGTATATCTATGCTATAGGTAAAGGGAAAAGGTGGGTAATAATCATCAGGACAAAACTCTAATTACGTGCTCCATTAATTGCTGTTCTAAGTCTGAATGGTCTTAATTTTTTTTATAGTAATAGGCAGCAAATGAGCAGACGGATTGCCTGATGGTAAGCAATTACCGCCACCCATGGACACAAGCAACACCACAGGAGTCACAAGTACGTTGCCGCCCCTTGAGGATGAGAAAAGGGATAGGATGAGGAGTGGGATAAGGGAGAAGGAATAGGGCATAATGCCTCCGGCACTCTCACTCACCAAACGAAACGCAACAGTTTAAATACTGTTACTTTACGTAATCATACCGGTTCTTAATTAATTTAATATACTTAATTTGTTCATGCGAGTTGATTTATCAAAGTGAGTGTAGCAATAATTTTTTTAAAGAAAAGATTTATTTTAATCAATTTAAAGCATTGATACAATATTTTTATGAATTAAAGACATTTTTTTGAATTCCTGGGTATAAACGCAATTCATTCAAAAGTCATGCACTAAAACGTCCTCCTGTTCTGTTTTCCATCGACGTCATTGAATAAAACTTACTCATATTTACATAATAATATTCACTATAATTCAGAAGTTTGTGATGTTTGTATTCTTTCTAAAGAAACAGCTGCATTAACAATGTTATAAGTTATTAAGTTGTTTGACGACGACAATATCTCGTCGGCTTATTGCAAGAAGTCATTAACTGCAAAAAATCACTAAATGCGTTTTTATCGATAATGGACTTCTTTTGACACATTCTACAAAAGGCAAAAACACACTAATTTCTATCTAGTCAATTTAAGTCTTTACGGCCTTGCTATAAAGTCCATAACTGCATCGTTGGCAATAAAACATTTACAAAAATGTCACTAAGCTACGCAAGTTATTTTCATTAAATAGATAATTATTAAAATAACAGCATTCTTATTACACAGAACTCATTTTTACCATTTAATTAACTTTATCGAAATAAGTGTAGCATGAGTAGCTTAGAATTAGGGTCGATAAAGTTTATTATTTGTATTTAATCACTTTCTGTTATGAATAAATTGATCACAAATGCACAATAAGTAATCTTAATGAATTTTATCGAAATGAATTTTATATAAATCATAATATATAAGATTTTCCTAAACTCATGTCTTGTTTTTAGATATGTTAACAAAACCAAAGTCATGGTCATAGAGAGGGAATATAGTAGTACTGAATGTAACATAATGATAGGAGATGAAAAAGCGGCACAAGTGAATGAGTTTGTGTATTTTCGGGTCTTTGTTTACGAGAGATGAAAAATGTGAGGGAGATTTTGAAAGAAGAGTGAAAGCAGGAAATATTGTGAATGGCGCCTTACAAGCCATCATCAGCAATGGTATTATCCCAAGGCAGGCTCGCCTTGCTATGCTGCAGGAAGTTTTGGCGCCAACATTGATATATGGTAGCGAATCATGGGTATGGCAGAAGAAGCATGAAAGTAGAATCAATGCTGTTGAAATGAGAGCTTTGAGAAGTATGTGCGGTGTAAGTCTGATAGATAAAGTGCGTAACAGTATGATACAGGCAAAGTGTGGTCTAAAAGAAGATGTAGTGACAAAGATAGAAAAAGTAATGTAGCGTTGGTTTGGACATTTGGAATGGATGGATGAAAGATGAAATACGAAAGAAGTGTATCGTGCGAGAATGAATGGAGATGTCGATAGGAGACGCCTAAGGCAGAAGTACGCTGACCAAATAGGTGACGTACTGAAAAAGGCCCAAATTAAAAGTACCCATAACCGACGCGCATGCATGATGAGGAAGCGAAAGAGGTATGTTTTAACCGCAGCATGTGGCATAGTCTATGCCTACCCCAATGGGAGACGATAGATACATGTTTTAGTTACTTTTTTATTTTTTCGATCGTATAATTTAATTAAATGAATACCAGTGAATAAAATATAGTAACTTCTTGCAAGCTACGTGGTTCCTCTTTTCGACAAGCTACGGAGCCTTATAATTTATCCATATTAAAACTTAACGCAACTTATCACTTTCCAAACTGCACTCTTTCCATTCTTGACCTTATTTTGGCGTCTCCTCCTTGTTTCGCTTACAAGTATGGTCAATGTACCCCAGATGTGTAACTCTTATTACGATCTAGTATTTGTCTCTTATAAAATACGCCCACCCAAAACAAAACCTAGATTGTCTTGTTGCGCAGTTTTACTGGCATGGATCTTGACAGACTTGGTCTGGTCTGACAATTTCTTAAGACTCTGGGAGTTGGTAAGAAACGGCAACAAACCATTCCAAATAATTTTAACCTCGATTCTCTTACACTCACTACTTCGTCCAAATTTGATGGAATTACAAAAATAACCACTTTAGAATATCTTTCACCTTTGCCAACCCCAAATTATTCTCGCTTTATCTTCACGCATTTTTCCGCTTGTGACGTTAAGAAGAGTATACTGGCAGTGACGTGCAATACAGGCAATGATTGTGTCAGCCGCAAAATGATCCATTCTTCCCATCCTAGGTGAATTTTTTCCAGTCCTATGTCACATCCTTAGCCATTCCATAGCCCGTGGTATCTTTCCATCAAGTTGGAAAGATGCTACTTCTCCGATTATCGACACATATCCATACCACCTTTCCTATCAAAAGTCCCTATCAATTTGGTTCCTGCTCCGGGCACAGTACTGTCACTGCATTGCTTCGTGTAACAGATGACATTAGGCTGGGTATGGATAGTGGCAATCTGACGGTTTTGACTCTACTTGATTTTAGTAATGCTTTTAGCACCGTCGATTTTCACATTATACTTGGCATATTACGGTCTTTTAACGTATCTCCAACGGCAATTGACTGGTTTCACAGTTACCTGTTTGGTCGCCGGCAACATATATGCATCGAAGACATTTATTCCACTTGGTCTAACACAAATGCCGGTGTGCCACAGGGTGGCGTGTTATCTCCTTTACTCTTTGCAATATTTATTAATTCTATCTCTAAACAATTACTTTCATCCTACCACCTTTACGCAGATGATTTGCAAATTTACACGCAAGCTCCGTTAAATAAGTAAGCGGAAGACTGTACTACCATTAGCTGGGACCTGGCGTGTAACTGTGAGTGGACCACGAAATATGGATTTAAAGTCATCATCAGCCTTTAATAGTCCACTGCTGGACTAGGCCTCTTCTTTGAAAGGAGGAATTGGCCTACTATACCAAACTGGCCAAACGGGGTGGTATAGGGTTTGTATTAAGTTCTCCTTCTCTTACAGTGCTGTTCTCTGCATAATATGCTCCCTCTGTCGGCTCTTACGAGACCCATGGCATGATATGGGGTGGTGACATTCCGTATTCCCGTCACCACATGGACAAGTAAATCCTGATACTAAACTTAAAGTAAATCCTGATAAAACACAACTGATTGTTGTCGGTAGCCCCAAACTCGTCTTGAGAATTTGTTAGTCTGAACTGCCACGCATTAGATTCGGAAAGGATCTTCCATTCAGCAAAACCGTAAGGAATTAAGATATTTACTTTGATCATACTATGTCATGGAGATCTCAAATCCTGGAAACAAGTCGCAAACTATTTGCATCAGCAGGTTCGTTGCGTAGATTACGCAACTACCTTCCAACTGCCACTAAGATTGCGCTTGCTCAAGCTCTGCTTCTGCCTATAATTGAGTACGCGGACGTCAGCTATCTTGACCCCACTGAACAGCAGCAAGATAAACTTGAGCGTCTCCAAAACTTTTGCAAACGATTTATATTTGGATTGCGCAAATATGATCACATTTCAGATTTTCGCAACAAACTCAAGTGGCTGCCAGTTCATTTTCGCAGGAATACTCACATTCTAACATTGTTATATAATGTACTATTTGATCATAATTATCCCTCTTATCTCCA
Source organism: Euclidia mi (assembly GCA_944739405.2). NCBI lineage: Eukaryota > Metazoa > Arthropoda > Insecta > Lepidoptera > Erebidae > Euclidia > Euclidia mi. Next base: position 30,134,986 of record OX123201.2, on the reverse strand, counting down.
AGAACGGTTTAAGTTCCTCCATGACACACATGTCAAGTCCTTGAGGTCGTCTGAGGATCTGACGCTTGAGATGCCCAAGCATTCCACAAATTACTTCAACAAACCTTTTACTGTTCAGAGTTCAGACTGTGGAATGCTTTATCACTGGAGATCGAAGAGCAAAACTCAATAAAACTCTGTTAATTATCTATTTATTTCGAATAAACAGGTGATGATCACAAAAATCTTTCCGTGTAAGTCAGTTACATGGAAAGATTTTTTGTGATAAATTTTTTTTATTTGGTTTGTTTGGAAGAATTTAATTAAATTTGTGTCTCATATGGCTAGCGCTGTTTTATTTATTATAATACTAGTTACCTATCCCTTTTATAAAATAAATATTTGATTAGATTTTCGTTGTTGTATTACAATTTTAGAAATAACTAGCTGACCCGGCAAACGTTGTTTTACAAATTTTTTTTTTTGAAAAATAGATGTTGGCCGATTCTCATAGATACCGGATAAGCACAAAAAATTTCATCAAAATCGGTCAAGCCGTTTCGGAGGAGTATGGGAACGAAAACTGTGACACGAGAATTTTATATACGAGGGTCAAACTGAAAGTTCTTAGAACTGGCCACTTATAAACAATATAATAAAAAAAATATTCTAAAATTTGAAAATAGAACTCTTTGCCAATATTACTGAGTATATATTTCATTCATTTGTCATTTGTTTTACGATTTGGCGGCAAATTGAAAATTGTCTGTGTCACGTCAACATGAATTTAACACGAGAAAATTTTCGTGCAATGATTTTTTATGACTTTCGATGTCATTTAAGTCAACAAGAAAATTATGATAGACTACGATTGGCCTTTCACGATGAAGCCCCATCTCGTGCGACTGTTTACAACTGGTTTAATGAGTTTAAACGTGGTCGCACTAATCTCATTGATGATGTACGTGAGGGACGGCCTTCTACGGCGACGACTGAAAATAACATCTGTGTTGTGCGGCGTATGATAGAGACTGACAAAAGAGTGACCTATCAGCAGATTCGGACAAGCTTAGGCATCGGTATGAGTCAAGTGCACAAAATCCTCCACGAACATTTAGCGGTCAGGAAGCTTTGCGCCCGGTGGATACCTCATAATTTGACTAAGGCTCAAAAACTCCATCGTGTGGATTGGTGCCGTAAAATGATTGAAAGATTTAACGGAGGTGACTCAAATGCTGTGTTCGACATACTAACAGGTGACGAAAGCTGGATTTACTGTTATGATCCTGAAACCAAAAGACAATCTGCTCAGTGGGTGTTTCCTTTCGAAGAGTTGCCAACTAAAGTGAAGAGAGATCGAAGTGCGGGAAAAAAAATGGTGGCCTCGTTCTTTGGAAGGATAGGTCATTTCGCAACAATTGTGTTAGAGGATCAAAAAACAGTTTCTGCAGAATGGTACACTACCAATTGTTTGCCACTTGTCTTGGAAAAGTTCGAGAGAAACGACCTCGCAGTAGGATCCTCCTTCACCACGACAACGCCTCGTCGCACACCGCCAAGCGAACGATCGACTATTTGGCGACATCAAACGTTGAATTACTGGGTCACCCGCCGTATAGCCCCGACCTCGCGCCTTGTGATTTTTATTTATTTCCAAAAATTTAAGAAAAACTTAAAGGAAAGCGGTTTATGAATGCTGAAGAAGCGGTGGCTGCGTATCGCGATGCCATTGAAGAGACCCCTAAGGACGAGTGGGCAAAGTGCTTTTCCCAGTGGTTCCATCGCATGCAACGGTGTATTGACGTCAATGGACAATATTTTGAAAAGATATAATAAAACTAATAACTGGCTAATGTAATCAGTTTTTGATTTTCTAAGAACTTTCAGTTTGACCCTCGTATTAGACTAGCTTTCGCCCGCGGCTTCACCCGCATGCAATTTAAATAAAGAGTAGCCTTTGTACTTCCCCAGATTTCAGACTATCCATATAAAATTTCATCACAAACAACATAGTATAAACAGATAGTACTTAAAATTACTCTTGTTTTCATTGTGTAGGTATATTATTGCAGTCATGAAGAGCTTATATACCTACGGAATAGAACAGCAGCAAAAATAAAAACTGAAAGCATTACCACAAAGTACATAATCAGACCGCACCCTCGCCCCGCTGCGCTTAAGCGCGCCAACTAATAGTAAGCGCTTTTCATAACGCTGCGCTTAGGTTAAATATAATCGTGATAACTTTTAAACTATTCGTCCAAACTACTTACTGTAAAAGTCAAAGTTCATCAACATTAAATACTGAAGGCAAAAAATCTATCAATTTTGAAAACAATTTGATAACTACTCTAGAATGAGCATTGTAAAAAACATATTTTTTTTATGTTATTCTGTTTAATTACAATAAAAATTATGTAGTTAGGTTATGTACTAAAAGCTAAAAATTAATTTGGTAAGTCCTAGTTACCCAGATCGCACTAATGTTCTCATCAATCTGGGGTATTGATCAGACAAATATAAAATCGTTGGGCAAGTGAAATTTCTATCATAATGTTTACTCTGGATACGCTACGCCCAAAACAATTTTAATTAATGTGTTAATTTTAATTTCAAGTTTTTAGTTTTGTTGTAAGTTGATACTTCTCATTCTCTTTTCATAGTGATCCCTTTTCTACCACAATCAGGCCCTGTAGTTCGATACCCATATTGAGGTATTTGTGGCAAATAGGTAATCCGCCATTTTGTGGCGGCGGCCATCTTGGATTTTTCATAGTAAGCTCTATTCTACCAATCAAACCATTTCATTTGATACCCATATTGAAGTATTTGTGGAAAAAAGTACTTAATCCACCATTTTGTCGCGTCGGCCATCTTGAATTTTTCATTGTGAGCCCTTTTCTACCAATCAAGCCCTTTCATTCGATACCCATATTGAAGTATTTGTGGAAAAAAGTAATCGACCATTTTGTCGCGGCGGCCATCTTGGATTTTTCATAGTGAGCCCTTTTCTACCAATCAATCCCTTTCATTTGATACCCATATTGAGGTATTTGTGGAAAATAGGTAATGCGCCATTTTGTGGCGGCGGCCATCTTGGATTTTTCATAGTGAGCTCCATTCTACCAATCAAACCCTCTCATTTGATACCCATATTGAGGTTGTTGTGAAGTAATATGTGATCCGCACTTTTTTATCGGTGGCCATCTTGAATTTCCAATCATTTAAATATGATCTTTTAATCTTGATGACAATATGAGCGTATACCAAATATCAGATCAATCTGTCATCAGGAAGGGGGTAAAATTCCAATTACTAAATTTGACCCAAGCAAACAAATAAAGATAATACAGGATTTTTGCCGACTTAGTTGATACTTTTCCTTATACTATGGCAACATTATAGAAAACCTTTATAAATTGTAGCCTATGTGTTATTCTGATGTATAAACTATATTATTGTAAAGTTTCATCCAAATCCGTTCAGTAGTTTTTGCGTGAAAGAGTAACAAACATCCATCCTTACATACATCTGCACAAACTTTCACATTTATAATATTAGTAGGATTAATTCACATACCGTACAGACTTACAGTAGCCAGAAGTCATTAACTTTTATTTTGTGTTTTAAAAAAGTAAATAACTTTGTAGTATTAGCGACTCTCACTTGTTTTTATTAATAAACATATTAGGCTAATCGAAAACATTAAATTTTTCATCACCGTAATTATATTTAGGATAATATGGGCAAATCAATATAGTCACTAACTAAATCGAACTAAAATACCGTTTATCTCAGAATAGTGAATATGTCACATAATGACTTCTTGCAATAAGCCGACGATCTAATACTTAGACGAACAGTTTAAACTCATACCATCCTGGTACCGAAAGTCAATTAGTTGATAGGCTAGGCGCACAGAAACTCTATAGTGCAAAGAAATGGAGCAACTCATCCATCCTAGCATAGCCACTTATTTATGACTCGCCATTATATTATATTTATGAATGAGCATCACAAATCAGTTATGCATGAGTTCATTAAAATTGTTTAGCAAACTCAATTCGTATTCGACTATTTCATATTTATATTCTTTGGTAGTGTTTCAAGAAATTGAATCATGTATGGAGCATTATACTATAATGATTGACATAAATGAAAATATACTTACGATTACATTTACAAAAAAATACTTAACATTTCAACTATCAGTAGTCAAAGCAACTTATTTGGTCCGACCGACCAACAGAAACAAATAAACAAACCTCCGCCGCCGTTCGATGTCGAGCGTATTTATTGGAAGCGAATCGGCAATCGCCGATAATGGACAACCGATCGGTGAGTACTAGGCGAACAGAAATGCCGAGGCGTTCTTCCGAACCGATCAATATTACCAATATCCCGTGCTCTCCCCCATCCTGTTCACACATACATAGATATTCGACAGGTGGCTGGTGCATGATACAATTGGTTTTGCGTCTGTGTGAGTGTGTATTGGGAATCGCTTCGATGTAGTTGTGGCCTGGAATAGGGTGAATCGGGTGAATCACACTGTTAAATGTATGCCACATGAAAAGAATACGAATACAGAATAAGTGCATAGAAAAGTGGTACCTAAATAATTCAGTTTAGATACCAAAAAGCTATTAACGCTTCTAAAATGTGCTGTAAATTCACCATGACATATTTTAGATAGTTAATCTAATAATTATCAAACATTAAGGGCATTAAGATCGTATTCAATGTTTTTAATATAATTTACGATAATCATATTTAAAATTACCTTCGGGCTAATTTTTCACAGTTATATTTCATTAATCTGAAACGTAATATTAAATATTACCTTAATTATTTCATTTGACCTGTTTTATTCAATTAAATTAACAATATTATATTTTACAATAAAGTACAAAATTAACGAATCTCATTTTATATTATCTATAGAGTTCATATACCTTTAGTTCTTTGCTCTTTCCTTTTTAAATATTTTCCAAGCATAGGTAGTAAATCTATATAGTGCCTTTACCGTGTCATTTTCAGACTTTTTAGAGCTTATTTCGCTGTCGTAAGTTCGTTGGCGCGAAGCCAATATAGGTCAGGATAATAAAACAAGTAGTATTTTGTCTTCCTAAAAAAATTCTGTTGTAAAAAGAGAATTATTGAGGATTTTTGCACCCATATATAAAATAGAGCATACATTTGTCATGTAGAACAGTTTCATATGACATAGACCTCTTTTAATTTGCGTCTCAATTGCTTTATGCCTCGTTGGTCTCGCGGCATAAATGTGCGCGTGGGATTGGGAGGTCTCGGGTTCGATTCCCGGGTCGGGGCAAAGTGTTATTCAGTTATTCCGTTAGGAAATTCTCAGTAGCAGCACGGAGTCTGGTAATGTGCCCGGTAGGGTAATAGGCTCGCCCCCTATTACGTAGGACCTTAAAAAATCATCGCGAAATGTGGGTGTAATATACACGTCTGCCTATCCCTTCGGGAATACAGGCGTGAGTCTATAAAACAAAATGCTTCATGGATTTGTAGGAAGATTTGGCTTACTATACCAAGCTGTTCAGATGGGTTGGTACCTACAGGGTTTGAAGTTGAGTTTTCCGTCTCCTCGCAAAACATATTATATTCTGTGGAGCCTGGTGCTAAAGCTAATCTATGTGTTGCCGCACTGAACACTCCCTCTTCATCTACATCTTTAGCCTTAAAATATTTTTATTCTTAAGCATATTTGTCCGTGTATTCTGTGCAAGTTCTATTTTAATCCAGTTAAATATATGAATAAGTCCCTTGCTAATAAAAATGTCTAGTAAGTATTATTACCACAGTGATTCGTTCAATAAGATCTTGAAAGGAAGCGTTTCTAGAATTGAAAGGAAAGGCTAACACGCATTCAAGTGTTAAGGCTACTCATATACTAGACACATTTCTTGTGTTGGTACAATATAAATTACGTGCTCCGATGATCTAGCGCTAATGTGAAAATCCGGAAACCTGTGCGTCTAAAAGCTTTCGTTAATTTTCAGGAAAATATGGTCAATAAATGCATGTTGTAAGAGACTTAAATGTAAATGTGTAATAGCATAAGTTTATAATGTCTGACTCGGAGTGGATACCGTCCTGTTGTATGAAGTTAGGTACGAGGCCACTTCGTAGGCCTCGTTGATAGACGGGAGTTGCTCGGTGCACAAGAGGCACCGGTGTTGGCCGATCAGCTGGCAACGATTTGAATTTGCTGGCGATCTTTTAAATCTACTAAGCTTCCTCCCTCATGAATCTCGGAACATAACTGAGTATGAAGCTGATCATTTGACGCGCGCACGGAGTAGTCGGCGTGCTTTAACAGCACTGGCTCTAAACTCGGAATAGAAAACGCTAACGGTAGACGAGCCTTGCTGATTTCAGCGTGAATGGGCCGGATCGACCGGGGAAGTACTACCCTCTCACAGAAAATCGACGTAAAGTAACAGTACCTAAACTGTTGTGTTTCGTTCGGTGAGTGAGAGTGCCGGAGGCCCTATCCCCTGTTCCTTCTCCCTCATCCCACTCCTCATCCTATCCCCTTTCCCAACCCTAAGGGGCGGCAACGCACTTGTGACTCCTGTGGTGTTGCTTGTGTCTGTGGGCGGCGGTAATTGCTTACCATCAGGCGATCCGTCTGCTCGTTTGCCGCCTTTTAACATAAAAAAAATAAAATAATTATAACCCATGGCTATAGCAAATGTACCTAATCAGGTGAGCTACGATATCTTCAAAGCAAGCAATAAAACAAATTTGGTGGAAAGTATTAAGACGAAATAAGAAGATACCTATAGAGTATTAAGTATTGAATAAGAAGATAGATATAAATATACGATTTTTATTATCCAATACAACACGACGAATACAAGAATCACCACTAAAAAATAGTGTAGATAGTACTCAAGCAATTTGGTCTCGGAACTAAGTGCGATCAAATGTCCATTGAAACAGTATTTCTTCCAAAAAATATTCCCAAAATGTACTATTTTACCAAAGTAGGCAGGGCCGGATTTAAGGGGGGGCAGGCGGGGCAATGGCCCCGGGGCCCCCACAAGAGAGGGGCCCCCACAACCGACATAAAAATAATTACACTCCCAGAAACCACCTCAGATATCTTTTCAAACATTATTTTCTACATATTTAGCAACTATACCTTCTTGCATAAACCTGACAACGTTGTTTTAGAATATTAAAACAAAAATATCGGCATTTGTTCACTTCAATCCGAAAATCTTGAACTTGAACCCTGTCCGGGAAGACGACGAAATCATTGGATCACCGCGAAATGCTACTTTTCTGGGTATTTTAGAATTTTTAGCTATGTAGGTATGAACCAACGTTGGCAACTCATTTAAACCAGCATGCAACCAAAGGGAGCGGTCACGTTTCCTCAACGGTATGCGAAGAACTGCTATTATTATGTTCCATGGATAGTTCTTAATGAAATCGTAACGAGGATTAAAAAATCTAAGTACTATTCAGTTTGAGTACATTCTAATCCCGATGAATCTCATAGCGTTCAACTTAAAATAGTTGTGCGCTATATTGAAGAACCGATTGCAAAAGGAACGATTTCTTACCTTGTTACCTAATTGCGCCATACTGGTGGAGCAACAGCAAATGCATAATTATAGCAAAATATTAGATGGCTATCTTATTAATTTTCTTGATTGTCGCGGACAATCGTACGATAATGATGCAAATAAGTATAAGTAAAAAATTCAAAGAGATGCTAGTTCTTATTTTGCAGACAAATAATTTATCAGCATTTGTTGTGATCACTCACTGAACTTAGTTGGAAAAGCAACTGCTAACTCTTGTGCATCAGCAGAACAGTTTCTCGATTTTATTCAGAATTTATATACGTTTACACAGTTTATATACATTTATACAGAATTACAAAACCATACCCAATCCTGTCTCAACCATTATCGGAGAACAAAAGTGGACAATCATTATCATATTTTTAAAAAACGCTGCGATACTCGCTGGTCTGTAGAGCCACTAAGGCCACTATCATGGGTTATTCTAAAATTGAACAAGCTCTTAACACCATATCATCTGTTACGGAGCAGAGAGATTTTGTAAGAAATAAAGCAACATAAATATTTTAGATGAGTGGTCTTGAAACAACTTTTTTGCTATCTTTTGAAACGACATCCTAGAGCGATTCAACGCAACGAGCGAACGAAGTTTTTGACGCGTGTACGTACATTGGAATCTTTAAAATCATTCGTTGAATCTAAAATAGACAATTTTGATCGACTAAGAAGCAGCAAAACAAACATCAAATACTGACGGATACATACAATCAAACATCAGAAAAAGAAGTGTTAAATTGAATCCGCTCGATTACATGAAAACACCATAAGCAAATCTATCATCAAGGGAAAAAATAAGGTTTTATCCCAGTTATGGATCAACTTTGTGTTTCTCTCACAGAAAGATTGCAAACATACAAAGCTATTCGATTGAGATATGGATTTCTAAATAATTTAGAGGTGATGGAAGTCGCAAGTTTTTACATATGTACCTATGTAGAGGAATTAGTAAAAGTTTACAAAGATCGAGACGAGAGACGAAGAATTTAGAAACTAGCCTTGGCAATGAGTTGGTTAAATTTGTATCTTTAATAGACTTGTACAAATAATACTGTGAAGAACACAAATCTAGGGAACTGTATCGCATTCTTGAAAATCAGAATTTCCGAGCACTACCTACTTTCCCAAACATAGAAATTACAATGCATTAAGAATGTACTTACTTGGTTTTAATGGTGTTCAATTGTACCAAAGAGCGCTTGTTTTCCTAAATGAACATTATCAAGAATAGGCTCCGAGCGTCGATGGGACAAAACTGGCTAGCGAAATAATCGACGACTATTCATCCAAAAAAGTTCGCAAAGTGCCATTACATTAACGCCCTTATTTAGTGTTTAATAAATTGTTTTTTTTTATTTAAGGCAGTTAATTTTCTGACAGTGTATTTTTTAAATAGTTTAAGGAAAATTGCCTGTACCCTTTATACGGACAATTCACAAGGGCCTCCACAGCTAAGTTGCCCCGGGGCCTCCACACCTCTAAATCCGGCCCTGAAAGTAGGCGTTGGGAAAGTGGGGCAGCCGTATTTATTATATTGACATTTCAACATCTGTGGTAATACTGTCCTTAGTCCGAGAAATAATAGAGGCACCACACTAACAGACAACTAGTAGATTTTACTAAGTTTTATAGTTGTTGTTTTGCACGTAAATGATGCTCATTTGGACGTCGCCGTCGTAGCGTCGAGCACTCGTATAGTTTATTTATTTTTTTATTTTTTTATTTATTAAACTTCATACATACACTATAATGAATATGTATAGGCGGACTTAATGCCTAGGGTGGTGCAGAGATTGAACAAAGTAGGTGTAAATTGAAGTTAGTATAAGAAGAGAAGGAGAATTCTTTATATTGAATAAAACTAATCAAGGTATTATATAGGTATACATAAAGATAATATGCTAGAAATATATAAACATATAAATATTATTCATAAATAAGAATAAACTATATACATACACACACACAAATATATATATACATAATATAAATATAATTATATATATAGAAAAATATATAATAACAACTACAATTAAATAGAAATGTCAACTCTGTGATGATCCTGCCAACTCGTTCTGCAGTAGTTGCCGCAATTTGAATGTATATCGGCTAGTAGCCATCCTGATTTCCAGAGGGAGGGCATTCCACAGAAGAATAGATTGCACAGGAAAAGAAGAATGAAGGAAATCAGAGTTATGTGTCGGACAGAGAAGAAGTAGATTGTTAGAAGAACGTAACGTTCTATCGTGGTTGGAATATAGATACTTAAAATAAGGGGTTAAATAGGTAGGTGGATTAGGACACATGAGGATAGAGTAAAGTGTTGTGAGGGCACGCATACTACGGCGTTGACGGATAGGTAACCATTTCAAACGGGAGCGATAAGTAGACACATGGTCATACTTGCGAAGATTAAAGACGAAACGAATGCAGTTATTGAGAAGACGGTCAAGTTTATTGAGAAGGTCTGCATTCAGGTCGAAATAACACACATCACCATAGTCGATTATGGGGAAAATTAGGGTATGCACAAGCATTGTCTTGGTCCTGGTCGGTAGAAAATTTTTCAGCCGATAAAGAGCACGCAGGGTACCGGTGACTTTTTGACTGACGTGAGTCACCTGAGCACGCCAATTTAGAGTAGAGTCTAAATGTAGGCCCAGGTCCCTAACTACTGGACAATATTCGATAACTGATCCATTGAAAATGATCGGTGGTACTGCGGTCATATCAAGTCTACTCAAAATTCTTTGACTGCCCACAACTATTGCTTGACACTTACTGGGATTTACTGACAGACCGAAAGATTTAGACCAACTATGCAGATATTCAAGATCACTGTTCACACGAGCTACAGCAGAAGATATGTTCTCAATACTTGCTTGAGCGTAAAGCTGCAAGTCATCAGCATACAGATGATAGGCGCATTGAAGATTCTGGGTAAGGAGATTGATAAAAATTGAAAATAGAAGTGGGGAAAGAATGCCGCCTTGTGGAACGCCAGATCCGATCTCACACCAGTTTGACGAGGATTCCTCGACGCGAACCGACTGCTGACGTCCACGAAGATATGACGAGAACCATTCCAGAGCCTCGGAAGAGACCATAAGGTGGGAAAGGATAGCTAGCAGGATGTCGTGACTGACGACATTAAAGGCGTTAGAGAAATCAACTAAAGCCAACACCGTAACTTTGGTGTCCTCCATGCCTGACCTAATGTCGCCAGTCACTTTAAGGAGAGCGGAAATAGTACTGTGGCCAGGCCTAAAGCCAGACTGCATGGGACTTAAAAGATTATTAATATGAATATGGCGAGATAACTGCTTATGGACACTGGCCTCAAGTACTTTGGACAGAAAAGGAAGAACTGAAATTGGACGGAAGTGATTAGTACTTTCAAAAGTACTAAACTTAGTTGAACTTCAGATAGTAACACATACTTACCTAAAATGCATAATTATAGTTGCTTCGTTGTGGGTGACAGTCGTGTTTACCGACACAACTGACTTAAAACATGTCTGTATTACAATTCGCCGGAAGGCTACATCTAATAGAGAACAAATTAACACTATCAGAAGTATGTTGAAGAAATTTCTAGCCTCTTCTAAAATTGCCTAATAAAAACAGCAGCACACGTTTGTCCGAAATATCATTAGCGCAAGTTCATTTTAAGGCTACGCCAAAATAGCTCTGACAAAATTGTCCACATTGTCCGTCGTAGCTCAAAACGTATGGCGACAATATTGACCCAAATACGCTCATTTCTAGTTAAGTGACACATTTAACACGAAAAATGGCCCGAAATAATATTCATCTATACACTTTAGCAATATCTGACCTTCGACAAGCTGTTAGAAATTATTTCTATTGTTTAGCCGCGGTAAAGGCTAGACTTTTTTTCTCAAAACTTTTACGGGAGCAAGGTTAGCCATGTTGATTTAGATATTACAATAATGTGAAATGTGTTTGGTCTAGTAATGGTTGAGACCGAACGCCAGACGAAGGACTTGCTTGATCGATTGAATAGGATGTCATGCTAAACTGTTGAGATCTATCCTACGTTAGCCGAAATCTATGCCAATCGAAGCGGTTTTGTTTTTTAACCTACCTGTATTGAGTGATATTTAGTGATGAATTGATGATTGATGCAAATATTTCGCAAGCAGATCCGTGAATAGAAAAGTGTCTTAGCAAACTTTTGATAGTTATCTTATTATATAAGTTAGATATTCCTTTTTATATTAGCACGGGAATAGGAATTTAAAAAGGAATCTTCCAAACCAGCCTTTCTGTTGAATGATCATCAGTTAAATATGAGTAAGGAGTGTACAAACTTAGTAAAGTGATTAAAATTCTTTATACAAGCAGATAATAGAATCAATTAATTCACATTTCTGAATGATACCAATTTACTTAGTCCATTACCACCCGGGCGTCCATTCATGATAAGGTTTGCGTGTATCCACTTCATAAACTAGAGTATCCATTATCGCAGTCTAGTTTGGCCTGGCCCAGAACTGGCGCCCTAGAGACCTACGTAATCAATGCCCTATTATTATGTAATACCTATCCTAGATATTTATCTATTATTAAATTACTCTATAGATAGAAGGTTTTGGTTACTTGCGACCTCATTTCACTGGTCTTATGCAATGAAATAACTTGAGACTTACGTCTGTCTCAATTGGATTAAACTGGTGTGATGTAAACTCCAAAAGCTACTTTATTATCACATAAGGTGTGTTAGAATATAACTTTTTTAAATTTAAGAATAAATTGGTATAAGTTGTTTCGTCTAGTGAGTAGTAGTTGACGTGCCATATCATAATATTCATATTTAATGTGGTGTATCAGCTTTAATTTATTTTAGCTATAACTTAAATCCATCACGAATACCACTTGGCTGAAAACATAAAATAGGATATTGTGATATTGAAGCTCTTGCCTCTTACAAGATTATCTTTCGCTAATACACTATCAAAACAAAAGGACTAGCCAACCTTCACCTATATACTTAATACAATAAGTGGGCAAACAAAATACTTCTAAACAAGTGGAGCCCACAAAAAGACATTTTATTGCCTTTGAATACTACTTATTATGGAAATAACGTTACCTAATAAAATAGGACACGAAATTGTCTGGTCAGGTTTATTTTTCAATTTATTATGTTTACGTTCACCTCAAAATTGCTTTGTCTTGGTCTGGGCTCGTACTCTAGGCAAAAAAATTATCATTGTAGATACGTCTTTATCTAAAATAAGATAGACTGTATCAAGTATTCTTATTTAAATAAGGCAGGGCAAAATTCTTCACAATTATAACAAATCAGCATCCTTCGGCCTGATCACGAGATCGGTCTCAGCGGCGAGCGAGCGGCGCGGCAGGGACGATGTATGGCGCGTTTACTCTGAGACAACATATCGGTCTAAGCGGCGAGCGGCGCGGCAGGGGCGAGCGATTTCGATATACATAGCGCGCTTTTCTACACCGCGGCGACCGACGATCGCGTGACCGGCCTGGTCACACTTCTTAAGGAATTATGCCTTGTAGCTTTTTGCGCCCAGTAGTTTTGTCTTCGCGTTGACTGTCAGTCAGTCACGTAAGAATTTTATATACTGTATAGGTATTACAAAAATTCAAAGATCTATTATATTTCTACCATTATGAACATTATTCTTTAAATCCTACTATTTATTACTCATCCCATGCCAAAACGCTTTAAATATAAACCTAATTCTAAATTCTATCCTCGAAAAGACATCAAAATGGATGGCAGATCACAACCTAGACATTAATTTCTCAAAAACCAAATTGATGAGTTTTCATCCCCGTCAAAAACCACCCTTACACCTAAATTTCTCATATAATAATATAAAATTAGAAGAAGTTACAGAATTCACTTTACTTGGTTTAAATATAGACACACACTTAAATTGGAAATGTCATATAAAGAAACTCAGACTCAAATTATCAAAATTTTCTTATGCCTTGCGTGAAATTAAGAAAACTACTGATATGCATACGGCCTTGATAACATATTACGCATATGCCTACTCATGGCTTAGTTATGGCATCATACTTTGGGGAAATAGCACAGATATACCAACACTTTTCACATTACAAAAAAAACTTATTAGGATACTTGTCAACATAGATAAAACCGACAGTTGCAAACCCCATTATCAAAAGCATAATATTCTAACCTTATCTTCCATATATATATTAGAAATGTGTAAATTTGTACGTAAATATCCAGATTTTTATAGTAAAAGACAAGACATCCAAACAAAATATTCATTACGCCATAAAAATAGACTAAATCTACCCACCTCTAAACTAACTATGCACGCAACAAGCCCATTCGTTATGACAATAAAAATATATAATAATCTCCCAGAATATTTAAGAAATGAACCAAATGATCAGAAATTCATATACAAGTTAAAACAAATATTAATAAATAAAGCGTATTATACAATAAATGAATACTTAACTGATAAGCATATACTGTAGTAAATAATGTTAAAATCAATGCATTTACATAGGAAGTAAATTGAATACACAATTTGTAATTTTTAAGAGTATAAAGTTAGAATAGATTTGTAAAATAATTACAAGAAAATAGATAAGTACCTACATAATGATTTAAACCTAACTAAAATTATTACTTTACCGATATTTGTGCTCTATGTGACTTCATCCTCTCTCCTACGCTGCCGTGCCCTACAGGGTCCATAATGAACTGTATACCTATTTTTATAACATCTATGTAACATTATGGTATGCAATAAACGTATTGAGTATTGAGTATTAATCACTACATAGTATAAATCTATCTTCTGTCTGTCTGTCCCTCAGTACTTATGCTTAAATCTTTAAACTACGCAATGGATTTTGATGCGGTTTTTTTTAATAGATAGAGTGATTCAAGAGGAAGGTTTATATGTATAATACATGCTAAGCATTGCACCCGTGCGAAGCCGGAGCTGGTTGCTAGTATCATACAAACCAATGATGCACGTTGCACCATCCCAATTTGCGGCACCACAATGGCATTGTGAGTCTATCGAAGGAATTGACCCATTACGTATACCACGCTGGCTAGACGGGTTAGTTAAGAGTTATAAGTCAAGTTTTTCGTCTTTTACCAAGGATATTATTCGCATCGTGATTTTGCCTAAGTCGCATCTTACGACACATATGGAATGAAATTACACTTTGCATGATTAATCCGTCACTATATTTATTAATTATTTCAATTTGACCTGTTTTATTCAATTAAGTTAACAATATTAGGTATATTTTATAATAAAGTACAAAATTAACGAATCTCATTTTATATTGTCTATAAAGTTCATATACCTTTAGCTCTTTGCTCTTTCCTTTTTAAATATTTTCCAAGTATAGGTAGTAAACCTAGTTAGTACCTTTAGCGTGTCATTTTCAGACTTTTTACAGCTTATTTTGCTGTCGTAAGTTCGTTGGCGCGAAGCCAATATAGGTCAGGATAATAAAACAAGTAGTATTACGTCTTTCTAAAAAATTCTGTTGAAAAAGATAATTATTTAGGATTTTTGCACCCATATATAAAATAGAGCATACATTTGTCAAGTAGAACAGTTTCATCCTCATACAGCCTTTCGCAGTCTACTGCTGGTCATAGACCTCTGTTAATTTGCGTCTCTATTGCTTTATGCCTCGTTGGTCTCGCGGCATAAATGTGCGCGTGGGATTGGCAGGTCTCGGGTTCGATTCCCGGGTCGAGTAAAGTGTTATTGGGTTATTCCGTTAGGCAATTCTCAGTAGCAGCACGGAGTCTGGTAATGTGCCCGGTACGGCAATAGGCTCGCCCCCTATTACGTGGGACCTAAAAAAATCATGGCGAAATGTGGGTGTAATATTACACCTCTGCCTCTGCCGTCTATAAAAAAAATGCTTTATGGATTTGTAGGAAAATTTGGCTTACTATACCAAATTTTTTCAGATGGGTTGGTACAGGTTTGAAGTTGAGTTTTCCGTCTCCTCGCAAAACATAATATTCTGTGGAGCCTGGTTCATCTACATCTTTAGCCTTCAAATATTTTTATTCTTAAGCATTTTTATGTGTCCGTGTAATCTGTGCAGGTTTTATTTTAATCCAGCTAAATATATACGTCTTGTTCACTCTCAACTTAGCTCCTTCCTACATAAACATGCGCTCCTAAATCCCTATCAATCTGGTTTCCGCCCCGGGCACAGTACTGTCACTGCATTGGTTCGTGTAACAGATGACATTAGGCTAGGTATGGATAGTGGCAATCTGACGGTTTTGACCCTACTTGATTTTAGTAATGCTTTTAACACCGTAGATTTTCACATTATACTTGGCATATTACGCTCTCTTAACGTATCTCCAACGGCAATTGACTGGTTTCCCAGTTACCTGTTTGGTCGCCAGCAACGTATACGCATCGAAGACACTTATTCCACTTGATCTAACACAATTGCCGGTGTGCTACAGGGTGGCGTGCTATCTCCTTTACTCTTCGCAATATTTATCAATTCTATCTCAAACCAATTACTTTCATCCTACCACCATTACGCAGATGATTTACAAATTTACACGCAGGCTCCGTTAAACAAGTTAGCGGAAGCCTGTACTACCATTAGCTCGGACCTGGCGCGTATCTGTGATTGGACCACGAAATATGGACTTAAGGTAAATCCTGACAAAACACAACTGATTGTTGTCGGCAGCCCCAAACTCATCTCGAAAATTTGTTTGTCCGAACTGCCACGCATTAGTTTTAACGGAAAGGATCTTCCGTTCAGTAAAACTGTTAGGAATCTAGGTATTTACTTTGATGAAACTATGTCATGGAGATCTCAAACCCTAGAAACGAGTCGAAAACTATTTGCATCAGCAGGTTCGTTGCGTAAATTACGCAACTTCCTTCCAACTGCCACTAAGATTGCGCTTGCTCAAGCTCTGCTTCTGCCTATAATTGACTACGCGGACGTCAGCTATCTTGACCCCACTGAAGAGCAGCTAGATAAACTTGAGCGTCTCCAAAACTTTTGCATACGATTTATATTTGGATTGCGCAAATATAACCACGTTTCAGATTTTCGCAACAAACTCAAGTGGCTGCCAATTCGTCTTCGCAGGAATACTCACATTCTTACATTGTTATATAATGTACTTTTCAATCCCAATTCTCCCTGTTATCTCAAAGAACGGTTTAAGTTCCTCCATGACACACACCTTGAGGTCGTCTGAGGATCTAACGCTGGAGATGCCGAAGCATTCCACAAATTACTTTGACAAATCTTTTAATGTTCAGGCTGTGCGACTGTGGAATGCCTTACCACTGGAGATTCGAAGAGCAAAAACAATAAACATTTTCAAAGACTTGGTAAAGAAGCACTATTTCAAGGATTGACAAATATACCAACTTAATTATCGTCTGAGTTCATCACTTGTATAAACTGTATCTATTATATTATTTAGTATATTGATATATATTTAATTGTATTTGTATAAATTATGTATGTATTTTATGTATCTAAGTAAAATGTATATTTATTTATATTTTAGTACTTATAGTATTTTATTTAGGATAATCTTCTTGATAATTTCATTTTAAAGCTACACCATACCCACAAAAAAGCTTTGATCATTCCTGTCCATCCCAAGGTTGCCTGGCGGAGATTGCCCCTGGCGATAAGGCCGCCGTTTGTACATGAAACTTAGCTTTAAGTTACTGAATAAATGTAATTAGTAATTAACTTTGGTGTGCAATAAAGAATATATCTATCTATCTATATATATGAATAAGTCCCTTGCTTACAAAAAATGTCTAGTAAGTATTATTAACACAGTGATTAGTTCAATAAGATCTTGATAGAAGGCGTTTCTAGAATTGAAAGGAAAGGCTAACACGCATTCAAGTGTTATGCCTACTCATATACTAGACACATAGCAGCCCATCATAAATATATGATTTCTATATTAATATAATATATTTGTGTTGCTACGTGTGTTTAAAAGCTTTCTTTAATTTTCATGAAAAATGGACTCAATGTGCACATAGATCGTTGCCCACCTTATCGTATACGTTGATAGACGAGAGTTGCTGTTTTCCCCCTCGCACGGTTGCTCGGTGCTAGTGTTGCCCAAATGCAAGAACAAGACGAGACTTAGCCAGTCTTGGTCTTGGTCTTGCGCCAATACACCTGGTCTTGGTCTTGGTCTTGGTATTGTGCTCCCAGTCTTGGTCTTGGTCTTGGTCTTGCAGCAAGAGTCTTGCAAGTCTTGCAATTACCTATCAGTCTATTACTATTTATTAAAGTTTTTAAATCTTAGAAAAACGTATTAGAATTGGAACATTGTGAGCTTGAATTAACACAGCCATAGTAAAGATCAAGCAGATTAATAAATAACTAGTATTGTATTTTAATTCAGATAATTAAATTTTTAGATTAGAATTAAGATAAGCGAATTACTTGTAATGTGTCAGGTTCTATCTAGGCACCTGTTACATTTCGATTTAAAATAATCGCAATTTATTTTCCTATTCATCAATAATTGTACCTAATTATAGGCAGGTAGGTTATCCAGTTAGGTTTAGTTAGATACTAATTAGACCACAGATAAGGTTAGGATGATGATAATAATTAAACTAGTTAAAATGTGTACCTATGCAAGTTATTACATCATGCGATTAATTGCATAACTTACAGAAAGTTTTTTTTAAGTAGGTGCACGTGCGCTGAACGTGGCGCGGGTGGCGTGGAGGAGCGGGGATGACGGGTGATAGTAGAGGAAAGGTACCAATTATGGAATACGTCCCTAATATGGAATACTGTAATATTTCTAAAACTAAACGCCGCAAATATTCCAAACGTGTGTCATGTTACCCCTCCCGCTACCCTCATTCGACGGCCATTGCGCGTGCGGCGTTCAACGGCAATAGACGCGAGTGAGAGTGTGACACTGTTAACGAAAAATCAATCGGATATTTACGTAAGTTTCACCTACTATGTTCTCTTATTATTCTTACATGAATATCTCAAAATAAGTTGCGTAAGTATCTAACTAAGGTGTGTTATTTTTAGGTGATATTGTGATTTTACGAATATTTAATAAAAAAAAAGTTACTTTAAGTTTCCTTCTGCCATCACATTGTTCGTTATATGGAATATCGTGTAGGTAGTCCTAATATGGAATAGTATTCCATATTAGGACTTCAAAGTAATCTCAAGTTTTTATCTGTTAACTGATTGCTATTTCTCTCTTTTTAGATATATTTGTGATCAACATGGCCCCACCAGTAAAAAAACGAAAAGCATGGGACAAAACCAATATGAAAAATGCTATTAAAGCTGTGAAAACCCAAAAACGGGTTACTAGAAGGCTGCACAGGTCTTTAATGTACCTCGGACTATCCTCTTTCGGTTTTTTTCATACCAACGAGCCAAATATTGACTGCCGCCTTGGTCGTAAAACAGTTTTGGAATCTGATAATTATTGAAAATATTTTACTACAGTATGTCAAGCAAATGGGAAAACGGTATTTTGGGCTTACGCGTAATGATGTGAAGAGATTGGCATATCAATTGGCGGTAGGAAATAACTTAAAACATCCTTTTAACAATAGAACAGCTGGACGTAAATGATTAAAAGGCTTTCTGGCA
The DNA here is from genome assembly GCA_944739405.2 of Euclidia mi. NCBI lineage: Eukaryota > Metazoa > Arthropoda > Insecta > Lepidoptera > Erebidae > Euclidia > Euclidia mi. The sequence continues at coordinate 30,115,703 of OX123201.2, read as the reverse complement.
AGGCATAAAGAGATAAACCCTCTGTTCTTCAACCTAACGATCCAGATGCTGATGCTGAGTGCATGTATTGCTCTGGGCTTTTCAGTGAAGATAAAAAGGGAGAAGAGAGGATCCAGTGCATTGCCTGTAGACAATGGTGTCACGTTTTATGTTCCGGAGCAGAATATGCAGATTTTATTTGTGATTTTTGCTTGCAGGGCTAATTATAATCTTTTGTTTTCATTAACGTGACATGGCCCTATTATGGAATACCCTATTCCATAATAGGGTCACTTTTTGGAGAGGCCTATTTTTGATTAATTTACTTTAGTTGATAATATTACGGAAAGTGTTTATTATTTGTTGATTTAATTATTATTTTTCAAGAGTTAATATGACTACATTTAATTGTAACCCATGAGACTGATTAAAATAAGACTTCTTTACTGTTTTTTTTAAGAATATGTTTAAGTATTCCATATTCGGTCCCTTTCCTCTATACGTGTGTGCGTGCCACAACCACGACTATAGAGTTGTTAGGGTTGTCGAAAAAAACACAAAAAAATATTTTTTTTAGTTTTGTATGGAAAAAAAAGTTTCGCTTTCATTATTAACATTTACGCATACGATTCCAAACTTGATATAGATAAACACCTTTAAATATTGTTGGGCCTAACTCGGACACCCTGTATACTTACTAGAATAAATTATTATGACATCTACTACCTATCCTTACCATTTTATCCTAATCATAATACTGCTTGCGTGATCAGTATAATGTATTCATTTTCATTCTAAGCACTCTGAAACTTATTTATTCTTTGGAACACCTGTAGGTACTCTTTAAATTCGAAATTATTTTGCATGAGTCTACCTACGCCCTGTGGCGGCAATCAAATAGTGTCAAATGTTGTGATTTCGGCGCGGCGGCAACGATTGTTGTATATGCTTTCAAAAGAAGCCGCCGGCGCGTGTATCATAACCATGTACTTCCGAAAAGCGGCAAATTTCTTTGAGAAGTAAGTACAAAACCTTTGATGCCGCATTATCAAAGTGCCGATGGTTAAAACATAACTATGCATGCACTCAGTTTGATTTTAATGGATATTTTTTTATTCGCTATGTAGGTATGTTTATGGTACCTATTAGTCGTAATGCGCATAGGTCCAGTTTTTCATATTCTTTGATACAGTTTTTTGCGTCTCATAGAATTCCTAAGCGTACCTATACACCGAACTGTTACACCTAACTACTCCGTGAAATAGCGCTAAGTCCTAGCTGCAAGACGCAAGAGTCTTGCAGGCTTAGTCTTGTTCTTGCTCAAGTCTTGCACGATCAGTCTTGGTCTTGGTCTTGCTAAAAATACGCGGTCTTGTTCTTGGTCTTGGTCTTGCAAAAACGCAAGAACAAGACCAAGACTGCAAGACCAAGACTGAATTTGGGCAACACTACTCGGTGCACAAGAGGCACCGGTGATAGCCAGCGTGCAACGATTAACGATTTGAATTTGCTGGCGATCTTTTAAATCTACTAAGCTTCCTCCCTCATGAATCTCGGAACATAACTGAGTATGAAGCTGATCATTTGACGCGCGCACGGAGTAGTCGGCGTGCTTTATCAGCACTGGCTCTAGACTCGAAATAGAAAACGCTACCCCATATAATTATAACCCATGGCTATAACAAATGTAATCAGATGAGCTACCATAATAATAATAATATAATATAATATTCTACCACATTCAAACAACACCGTCTAGTCCCAAACTAAGCAGAGCTTGTACTATGGGTACTAGATAATGGATAAACATACATATATACTTTCTTTTTGTAAATACATACATATAATACATAGAAACACCACCAGACAAACATCCATGTTCATGCACACAAATGTTTGACTTGAGCAGGAATCGAACCCGCGACCTTCGACGTAGCAGTCGCTTACACTCCCGCTACGCTAACCGGCCGTCAAATCTTCAAAGCAATTTGGTCTCGGAACTAAGTGCGATCAAATGTCCATTGAAACAGTATTTCTTCCAAAAAATATTCCCAAAATGTACCATTTTACCAAAGTAGGCGTTGGGAAAGTGGGACACCCGTATTTATTATATTGACATTACAACATCTGTGGTAACACTGTCCTTAGTCCGAGAAATAATAGAGGCACCACACTAACAGACAACTAGTAGATTTTACTAAGTTTTATAGTTGTTGCTTTGCACGTAAATGATGCTCATTTGGACGTCGCCGTCGTAGCGTCGAGCACTCGTATAGTTTAGTACTTTCAAAGGTACTAAACTTCGTTGCCCTTCAGATAGTAACACATATTTACCTAAAATGCATAATTATAGTTGCTTTGTTGTGGGTGACAGTCGTGTTTAACGACACAACTGACTTAAAACATGTCTGTATTACAATAGGGTTGTTTCCAACTAGTCAATTCAAGCACTTTTAATGAAATGTCAAAAACGACCTTTTCTACGGCGTTTGTATGAAATAAGACCTAGTGACGTCATAGTTTTTTGCTGTCAAATAGAATACTTATTATCAATAAATTGTCGATAAAAAATGTTAAATAAAGTTTTAATATTAATTGATGAATGAAACTACCATTAATTTGACATATTTCACTGGATAAAGATACTTGTATACTTAATTTATTTCACTTGCAGGCAACTTCCCTAATCGCCGGAAGGCTACATCTAATAGAGAACAAATCCACACTATCTGAAGTCTGCTGAAGAAATTTCTAGCCTCTTCTAAAATTGCCTAATAAAAAAAACATCACACGTTTGTCCGAAATATCATTAGCGCAAGTTCATTTTAAGGCTACGCCAAAATAGCTCTGACAAAATTTTCCACATTGTCCGTCGCAGCTCAAAACGTATGGCGACAATATTGACCCAAATACGCTCATTCCTAGTTAAGTGACACATTTAACACGAAAAATGGCTCGAAATAATATTCATCTATACACATTAGCAATATCTGACCTTCGACAAGCTGTTAGAAATTATTTCTATTGTTTATTTATCCGATGTAAAGGCTTTTTCAAAACTTTTACGAGAGCAAGGTTAGCCATGTTGATTTAGATATTACAATAATGTGAAATGTGTTTGGTCTAGTAATGGTTGAGACCGAACGTCAGACGAAGGACTTGCTTGATCGATTGAATAGGATTTCATGTTAAACTGTGGATATCTATCCTACGTTAGCCGAACTGTATTTAGCCAATCGAAGTTATTACCTACCTGTATTTGTTTGTGTGAGTGTGTGGCCAACTCTAGTGTCAGAGTTTTTCTGACCGCCCGAAGGCCTCCGACATGGCCTAACGACTGTTGTGGAAAATAAGTTACCTCATGCCCATCCAACCGGGTAGCGGTGGAAGGGAGGAAGGGGGTAAGTTATCGAACGACTGTTATCCTAAGACAAGAACCGGGACCGACAGCTTTACGTGCCCTCCGAAGCACGGTAGCGATCAGATGTTAATGCCACGCATTGCTTAACTTTGCCGATCTGTTACGAACGACAAGCTAAGTCTCGCTATGAGCGCTACCTGTATTGACTGATGATTAGTGATGATTGATGAAAATATTTCGCAAGCGGATCCGTGAATAGAAAAGTGTCTTAGCAAACTTTTGATAGTTATCTTATATTATAAGTTAGATATTCCTTTTTATATTAGCACGGGAATAGGAATCTAAAAAGGAATCTTTTAAACCAGCCTTTTTGTTGAATGATCATCAGTTAAATATGAGTAAGGAGTGTACAAACTTAGTAAAGTGATTAAAACTCTTTATACAAGAAGATAATAAAATCAATTTATCCACATTTCTGAATGAAACCAATTTACTTAGTCCATTACCGCCCAGGCGTCCATTCATGATAAGGCTTGCGTGTATCCACTTCATAAAGTAGAGTATCTATTATCGCAGTCTAGTTTTGCCTGGCCCAGTACTGGTGCCCTAGAGACCTACGTAATCAATGCCCTATTATTATGTAATATCTATCCTAGATATTTGTCTATTATTAAACTACGTGTGGTTGGCGGCATAGAATACAAGTGTCACCACCCCCTATCTTCCCGTGGGTGTCGTAAGAGGCGACTAAGGGATAACACGATGCAAATACCATCTTTGCGTAGAGACGGAAAACTCGACATCAAACCCTATACGACTGCCTCGTTGGTCTCGCGGCATAAATGTGCGCGTGGGATCGTGAGATCCCGGGTTCGATTCCTGGGTCGGGCAGTGTTATTGGGTTTTTCTGTCCCGAAATTCTCAGTAGCAGCACGGAGTCTGGAAATGTGCCCGATACGGCAATAGGCTCGCCCCTTATTACGTGGGACTAAAGTATATCTGGCGAAAAGTGGGTGTAGAAATACACCTCTGCCTACCCCTTCGGGGATAAAAGGCGTGACGATATGTATGTATGTATGTATGTATGTAAGTATTAAACTACTCTATATATAGAAGGTTTTGGTTGCTTGCGACATCATTTCACTGGTCTTATGCAATGAAATAACTTGCGACTTACGTCTGTCTCAATTGGATTAATCTGGTGTGATATAAACTTCAAAAGTTACGTTATTACCTATCACATTAGGTCTATTAGAATATTACTTTTTATTAAATTTTAGAATATATAATAAATTTGGTATAAGTTGTTCCGTTTCTAATGAATAGTAGTTCAAGACGTGCCATATCTTAATATTCATATCTAATGTGGTTTAGTATCTTTAATTTATTTTAGCTATATCTTTAATCCATCATGAATGTCACTCGGCTTAAAACATAAAATAGGATAGTATGATATTGAAGCTCTTGCCTTTATTAAGATTATAATAGGCTTGTGTCCTAAAATGTAATTACCGAATGATAGGTACGTTCCTTTTATAAATGTTAAACCGAAATAACTGATTTTTTCTTAAAAAATCGATCAGCAACATAACTAATAACGGCTTTTTAAAAACCTTTTTGAATTTGACACGACACGCTGTAAACCATCATGGCGGTTGAGTGATATCACTAAGTGCAAAACAAAACAAACCGTGAATGAAATCTGGTCTGGTGTACCCACTTTTATTTTGTTATGTTCGATTTGACAGGTACAAAGTTTTACGTTTTAGTTGTATTTATTACCAAAACGTCAACAACATGAATGGCGGACGCACTGTTAGACGTAATGCTTTCTGATTTGTGTTCACTGTCACAAGAATAAATAAGTACATTATTTTTAGTTTTAGAATCCTAAAAATAACATTAATCTTACCATTTTATAATAAACTAGAGGACGCCAGCAGCTACGCCTGCATTTTGTTTTTATTAACCCGTTTTGGCTGACCCGTGGGAATTTCGGGAAATCCCTTCTTAGTGCACCCCTACGGTCCCCAAGGAACATACATGCCAAATTTCAGCTTCCTGCGCCCAAAAGTTTCGGCTGTAGCGTGTCTGTCATATATTAATAAATAATAAACTATATTGACATCTTAAAATCACAATGAATCAATAGATACTACAATCAAACCGATTTATTCTTAGTGGACACAAGCCTATTCGCTAATAAATTATCAAAACAAAAGGACTGCCCAACCTTCACCTATATGTCCTATACAACATGTAATAAATTTAAATGCACTTCCTGAAAGTAGTTTGTTCAGAATCGGCTACTGAATCCATTACCTATTATATATTACTATATATATTACCTATAACGTTACCTACTAAAATAGGACACGAAATTGTCTTGACAGGTTTATTTTTCAATTTATTATGTTTACGTTCACCTCAAAATTGCTTTGTCTTGGTCTGGGCTCGCACTCTAGGCGAAAAAATATCATTGCAGATACGTCTTTATCCAAAACTAGAGGACGCCAGCAGCTACGCCTGCACATTTTTTTTAATTTATCTGTTTTGACCGATCCCGTGGGTATTTCGAGAAATCCCTTCTTAGTGCACCCTTACGGTCCCCATTGAACATACATGCCAAATTTCAGCTTCCTGCGCCTAATAGTTTCGGCTGTAGCGTGTCTGTCAGTCAGTCAGTAACGCAAGGATTTTATATATCTAAAATAAGATAGACTGTATCAAGTATTCGTATATAACAAAGGCAGGGCAAAATTCTTCACAATTATAACAAACTAGATGATGCCCGCGGTTACACCCGCGTTATTTAAGGCTATTGCTCCGCTCTCGTCGCTCATAGCGCAATGTTATATAGCCTATAGCCTTCCTCGATAAATGGGCTATGTTACACTGAAAGATTTTTTCAAATCGGACCAGTAGTTCCTGAGATTAGCGCGTTACACCAAACAAACTCTTCAGCTTTACATATTAGTATTAGATTAGGTATATTAACAACTTCTCAGCACCCCTTACACTTCTCAAGGTATAATGCCTTGCAGCTTTTTTCGCCCAGTAGCTTTGCGTTGACTGTCAGTCAGTCACGTAAGAATTGTATATGTATAAGTATTACAAAAATTCAAAGATCTATTATAGTTCTACCTTTATGAACATTATTCTTTTAATCACTACATAGTATAAAACAAAGTCTATCTTCTGTCTGTCTGTCCCTGTGTATGCTTAAATCTTTAAAACTACGCAACGGATTTTGATGCGGTTTTTTTTTAATAGATAGAGTGATTCAGGAAGAAGGTTTATATGTATAATACATATATGCTTACTAAGCATTGCACCCGTGCGAAGACTGCACTGTTGGTAGTGGTTTAAGTGGCCGCCTCGCCGCTTGACACTGCGCCGAGTGTTGTGGGTTCGATTCTCACACGAGAATAGGTTAGATAGGAGAATAGGTTGTATGTTTATAAAGTCCCCCGCGACACAGGATTTATTCCTAGTTCGGGAGTTGTCTTTTAAAAAGGAAAAATAAAAAGCTGGATCTGGTTGCTAGTATCATAGAAACCAATGATGCACGTTGCACCATCCCAATTTGCGGCACCACAATGGCATTTTGAGTCTATCGAAGACTTGACCCTAGCTAGACGGGTTAGTTAAGAGTTTTATGTCAAGTTTTTCGTCTTTTTCCAAGCATATTATTCGCATCGTGATTTTGCCTAGGTCGCATCTTACGACACCTATGGAATGAAATGACACTTTGTATGATTAATCCTTCACCATATCATGCACATGTTTGCCACGGTTTATTTTGCTACCTCTCGTTTGATGGTTTCAGTAGACAATCTCTATAGAAAAATGAAAGACCAAATAAAATTTCAGATTTGACCGTGTAAAAAGCCTTATGAAGATTTCTTATTATTACACTCTTTAGTCTATGTTAACACATCTGTTAGGTATTTTAGTAATTCCAAGTTGCAGGCTTCAGATTATGTAGCTCTCTTATGCCTAAGACATCTGAACTTTATAGCCAGACCGCCACTCAGCTGACAATAAAAATGGTATAAAATAACAGTTGTGTCATAATATAATGTGGTATAATAGTGTTAGATTTATCTAATCCAGTGGTTTATTGTACCTTACGTCAAGGACAGATATAAAATATTTTATTGGCGCATTAATAATAGAATGGCTGCTGGTAGAAACACGTGGTTACTGGACCTTGGCAAACTTTGCGTATCACATTAATTTAGGCTATAAATATCAATAATTAAACACAATAATTAACACTAAGGTGATTAGAATGTTTAATTATCACTTGTTCAGTGCCTCAGTGAGCACATTAAGACCAGAAATCATGAATATCTTTGACAGCCGTTATGGTGAAAATATTGAGACTAGTCTAAACTCTAAGCCATGGAATATCGCTGTTCTATTGGATTGCGATGGTCACATGTCAGTCGCCTTGACGAAAGGATAATATTCGGTCAAATCTAGTTAGACTAGAAAGCAGACCCTGCTTACTTTAAAGGTATCATCATCAGCCTTCAGCAGTCCACTGCTGGACTAGGCTTCTCCTTTGAAAGGAGGAATTGCCAATTGGCCTACTATACCACGCTGGCCAAACGGGTTGGTATAGGGTTTGTATCAAGTTTTCCTTCTCTTACAGTGCTGTTCTCTGCATAATATGCTCCCTCTGTCGGCTCTTACGACACCCATGGGATGATATGGGGTGGTGACATTCCGTATTCTTAATCCGTCACCACGCGGACAATAAATACCTCTATTTGGTTTGACGTTAGGAAGGGTTAGTTAACGTATCAGCCGATCGGTTTTTAAGGGAAGGAACCGTATTCCCTTAAAATAAGTTTCTACGCGATTGAAACTCACTACTAGTTCAAGTTCGCAATTTCAAAATAATGTATGATTGATGAGATGAAATTTGACTGCTCGTTCGATCCTTGCACTGTACTACACTTAGTGTGATTCACATTTTGTTGTTTCGAATCTGGATGTACATTGCGTCCGTTGATTGAATGTATTATACCCTCGTGACACAAAATGTAGTATTAGTGCGGGAGACATCTTTAAAAAAGATATCGTATCAAGAACTTTCTCATCTTTCAAGTCGGTTAAAAATAGATTATCTCTTTAAAACTACTCGCTACTAGTCTTTTAAACTTTGCTCCGTGGCTTTGATCATAATTTCCAATAGACGTTTTATTTACACAGAATAATCTAGAAAGTAGCAAAGTTGACTTGAGTTATTCTTCAGATACTTTTATTAAGAACAACCGTGTTAAAAGGGATATTAACCTGGCAACTTTAGAACAAGTTATTACTTTCCTTTACGTAATTCAATACTCTTGAAAAATAACTCGTCTTTTTATCTGGATTTAGTTGCTCTGTCGCGCGGCCATTGATCGCTACTTAAAGTGTTTACCACTTCATAAGTAAAATTCTATTTTCCCGTGGTAACCTCGTTACAAGTATACTTGTAAACTGTTTTAACACGACAGGTTCCAAGAATACTTGTAATTTGTAACCTAAACCCTACGAGGCAATTTTATTCCGGACGTAAACGTAACCTTGATTCATGTGATATTTGTTTAGTTATTTGAAGGGAGAACTCGTACTCGTACAGATTAGAAGAATAGTCTTATTCTAGTTTTCGGCTGCGGCAGGGATTTGACCTGCTTCTGTAATTCTATGTGAATAAAATTATATCAACAAGTCACAATGACCGCTTAATATCAGATGAAACAAAGCCTTGTGTACTGTCGATTGCAATAAAAAATACAGCTCACTTTATTCTTTGATGAGGTAGTTGTACTGTTGTTGTAGTTTACACGCCTGTGACTCAAAGTCAAGATAATGGATCATTTCGGTTAACAGCAGTGTAATATGTCTCTTCTAACCCTTAATGGTTTTAGTACAAGTGCAGACGGTCATCTGGTCAAGCGTGTGTTGACCTATTGACATTGACTAAGTGCTGTGAAATCTAATATATAAAATTCTCGTGTCACAGTTTTCGTTCCCATACTCCTCCGAAACGGCTTGACCGATTTTGATGAAATTTTTTGTGCTTATCCGGTATCTATGAGAATCGGCCAACATCTATTTTTCAAAAAAAAAAAAAAGAAAGGGAAAAAAAAATTGCAAAACAACGTTTGCCGGGTCAGCTAGTAGCTATTTAATATCTTATACCTAGGTACCTATACAAACAATTACATTTTTCACCACAGCACCTCAAACATGCCGCTTTTGCTGCGAGACAACAGTGAACAAAACGCGATTTTGATTCGAGCGTCCTCATAGAATCCTTCGCTTGCTCGGGACTCAAAATCAGCACTCGAAACAAAAAACAACTTTGCTCTCTTGTTGCACAAATAACTATTGAATTTATGCCGGGATATTTTATTGACGGCTGGTAATGGTATGGTTCGTTTTCTATTTTTCTTCTTAATAGTCCACTTTGTTAGTGGTTTTGGTTGCTCAGATATCGTGCAAAGTTAAGATGGTGCGTATTATAATAATACATTCTATCACTTACACGCAACACTATCTAGTCTCAAACTGTACCATGGGCACCGTCCCGTGGTTACACATACATATATTATATTTTTATTAGTCAATAGGTAGATACATAATATACATGAAAAGTGCAAACTAAGACAAGAGCCCTGTTCACGCACACAAATGTTGACTTGAGTGGAAGTCAATCGGCCATTTGGGTCATTTTTTGGTCTTCTCCACCTGAAATGCTTTTCTGGCAATAAAACTTAATTTCTGTTTGGTTGCTGCGCTGTGAGAGCTCTCTATGATGAGCCTATCGAGTCAAGCCAAATCAAGTCAAGCGATCATTATCTCGAAAACTAATAATTTTTACAAGATATTGACTGCACGGTTGGTGTAGTGGTTTAAGCGGCCGCCTCGCCGCTTGACACTGCGTCGAGTGTTGTGGGTTCGATCCCCACACGAGACAACACTTTGTGTTATTCATAAATTGTTGTTTCGAGTCTGGATGTTCATTGTGTCCGTTAGTTGTATGTTTGTAAAGTCCCCCGCGACACAGGATTTGGTCCTAGTGCGGGAGTTGTCTTTTAAAAAAAAATACAATTCTGGGCAGTAATATTGTATTTTAAATTACACTAATTTGCAACCTTGCCATTCGTACTGGAAAATGATTCTATTTACTTTAAGATCAAAGTCGATTTGTGATTGCTAATTTTATAATTTTACTGAGACTCTTCCACAACCAAAACATCTGCGAAAATTTCTTCTAAATCCGTGTACTCAGACCAAAGCTTTAATTACATCTTATTACAGATTAAAACATTTTAGTCTTTTGTTATAAAAAACTAATGTAAATATTATGATCACGTGTTTGAAAATGTGCGCTAATGTACATTTAGTTTCGCCATAAATAAAGTAGAGTCAACAAATAGGTTACGTGTGAACATATACCAGCTCTTCATCAACACTCTAGTGAACAAAAAACGTACGAAACGATTGAGATATTGTGGCAACATGTAAATAGTCTAAATGGGGGTGTGGTTTTTATTAACGAGTCAAACTCAGGAGTTTTTAATTTACCTATATCATAAAAAATCCTACGCTATACGAGTATTACAAAAATGAAACGAATAGTTTTTTGAACATGCTAATCCCACAGACTTTAATTGGATTTTTAAAAATCTTTGTGCACTTGACAACCCAATTAGCAAATAGCTAAGCGAGTAACTCAGCGTTCTCGTATCTTCGTATGGGAATTGGCAATTTTGACGGTCATGCAGAGTTCCACTTAAGTATTGAACATGTTCTCGCGCAGATCGGACGCCTAAATGACGTGATGTCAATAAAATATTAAAAATTCTTATAAGTACAGGATTTACCAGCTTAGGCGTGTGTCTACGTTTTTTAGTGTCCTTAACAACTATCACTACAGGACTTAAACCCAATGAGATAGTGTGGCTATATTATTTCACTAACTACTTAAATACAATTATAAACTTACATAACTAACAATACCTATTTAATAAAATCCTTGCGACTTTACTCATATTACTATCAAATACATTTGTTTTTTTGTGTAACTTATTAATTATGCGGATGGTATGCACAAGTGGTGTTTTAGCCATATTTAATAAAATCCTTGCGACTTTATTCACATTACTGTCAAATACATTTGTTTTTTAGTGTAACTTATTTACTATGCGGATGGTATGCACAAGTGGTGTTTTAGCCATAAGATTAGTTCTGGCTCCCGGTATAGCTAACAGTAGCGGTCGTCACCGCCTCGACACGTTTTCGTATCTGTCGGGAACACAAAGTTGTCAACGTTGTTACACTCTCGGATTGTAAGAAGTTCCACGTAGTAATTTATAAACATACGCAGCGAGCTTAAATTCGCGTCGTACCCTTAGTTAGTTATAATAACTGACTGTATAATATTGTCATCATCACCAACGGTTGGCATAGGGTTGGATATCGTACTTTTTCATCTCTTCCGTAAAATACTATTTGATTTGATTCACCTAAGACATCTCTAACGACACCCTCACCGATGGAATGCAGTATTGTATTAATCTACAATGACTAGGTTCTACATGTACAAATACGTAGAACGTGGATAAGCTTTTACAGACATAGGTTCACCAGACTAGCAAATTGTTACGCTGAGACTCTAGCATTCAAACCCACATCTTTATATATAAAATCCTTGCGTTACTTACTGACTGACAGACACGCTACAGCCGAAACTATTGGGCGCAGGAAGCTGAAATTAGGCATGTATGTTCCTTAGGAACTGTAGGGGTGCACTAAGAAGGGATTGTCCGAAATTCCCACGGGATCGGCCAAAACGGGTGAATTTAAAAAAAATGCAGGCGTAGCTGCTTCTTCCTCTTGTCGATAATTAAAATGAAGCAGATACACGCTAAGCGTGTATCTGTACTCAGATACTTTAATGCAGTCAATATGTTAGGCACTGATATAAAAATATCCTATTAATACATAGCGATATTAAAATAATTTCTAGTGGTAGCAGATTAAATTTCTTAATATAGGATGAAAATTACTTTCTTGTTTTTGAAACGTGACCGACGAGATTCTGCGTATGAAATAAATACGGGCCAGATAAATAAACGTCTTATTGTTCTGGGAGGTGTATACCTAAAGATTACTACGTTAACACGTGACCAGTAAATGATTACCCTCACGTGAACTGGTAGGCTATAATAATCTGTTATCTTCACTTTATCCCTACGGTATGTTCCCTGCGGCAAGTTATAGGTGCGAGATTTGTATCTATTCGTAAAAAGATTTTGCAGCATAAAAAATGTTCAGTTGTATCTTTTCTGCGGGGGTTGTAAAGCTATGTAAACAACTATACTACGATAGTGTAAGAAACTAAGCTGATCTACGTAGGTATTTTATTTATTAAGAACTGAACTATTGCTTTTTCATGATGATTTAACATTAGTTTAGACAACATTCCCTCAATTATTGTTTAAACAATAGGTAATTTAAATTCTACATAATTATGTGTTTCGGTTTTGTAAGTTTATTCAGAGCGATACTACTATACCTATCTGATCAATTCTTTTTAATGTCATTATCATTACATATAACATGAAATCAACCTTTCAATAAGATTTAAAGAAGGAGCCGAATATTGAATTCGAAATTATTAATTTATTTCCACTTACAACTATCATCAATTCATCATAGGTTACAACCTAATACAATAGTGTAGTTACTTTCTAAATATTCACTTACTACCTATACTATATAATATCTTCACATTCAAAAGAAAAACACAGTAAGCTGCCTTTGTCAGTTCATTAAAGGTACAATGAAATAAGTCTTTATTATCTAAGATATCTATGAACATAAACTGAATACGTAATAAGGTCCTCCTTTCAGGCAGTTTGAAACTTTGAAAGCGACAAATACGTATTTACCACAGGTATTTACTAAGATTGACACCAAGTAATTGTACTAACTAACGTCGTCGCTGTAGCGAGCTGTAATCTTCTTAGAGGGTTATGACATGTAAGGTGTGCCCCACGTGTAGATACTCTGGCACACGTGCAAGTGCAACACATTAGTTTAAGTAAAGTTTTATACTACCTACACTCTGGAATATAGCAGATGTTCAAAGAAGAGACAAGATCAAAGAAATACTGTTGGAACAACTTTGTCGTAGCAATCTTGCTTATAGCTTGTTTACATTAAGATTTTTAACTAGGTAAGTATACTTTAAGATTGTAAATAAAGAGCAATAAGTCTAGGAGAATTGTTTGTGTCATAATTATAAAAAAGAGTAAAAATTATACTGAATAGCAAACACAGCTCGAGTATTTAAACTTTCGTGGTACCTAAAAAAAAATGAAGAGTTTCGGGAGGTGTTCCTCGTTTCTGCCTTTTATGTACCTATCCAATATCTTAGCACTGTTTTTAGCGCCATGATCGCATGTACCTTGTATTCGACGATTCAGCATTGGTTTGGTTACACCCATCGTGGTCACTGACTCTGTCTCCTTACATCTTAGAGCTCTCTGCAAGGAAAGTTTAAGTGTTAAAAGCATTTTATTTATTATTTTATTTATTTATAGACTGACGCCTGTATCCCCGAAGGTGTAGGCAGAGGAGCAATATTATACACCCACATTTCGTCATGAATTTTTAAATCCCACGTAATAGGGGGCAAGCCTATTGCCGTACCGGACACATTATCAGACTCCGTGCTGCTACTGAGAATTCCCTAACGGAAAACCCAATAACAATTTGCCCGACCCGGGAATCGAACCCGAGACCTCCCAATCCCACGCGCACATTTATATTATGCCGCGAGACCAACGAGGCAGTCAGGTTTATTTGGTAATAGTTGATCACCTAGGGCACCAAGAACTTGCTAAGTTGCCGTGTTATACCTATTATTTCTCCAGTTGAGGTCTAGCGGTAGCCGGAAATGAATTTAAAACACCCTGCGCTAACTTTCTTAATTTTCATAAACGAGTACCACCCACGACTCACGAAGGCCTTGTAGCTGTATATTTGCATCAAAACATTGATAATGGAATTGTAACATAGTTGGGCAGTCAAAATGTCCCCAACTGTCGGTTTTTACAAAAGAGCTTAATAAACAAAACAATTTGCCAGCTGAATACTGACTAAACGAATTAAAACAACATTACACTTAACAGAAAAGAAGACTTGAAATGAGATTTTCACAAATCGCTTCTTAAGTTGTTCAAGCAACTACCCTCAAATCTTTACTACATCTGCAACAAATTAGTGTTTAATTTAATATAAAGTTCGTAGGACAAGACAGTGTGAACTTAGGTGACCGGGGTTCATTGACCGCATGCAGCTTACCTTAGAGCAAGGACCTCTGATACCTACATAATAGGGTTGTAGCATTTACCACTAACGCGCTTAATATGTCAGGATGAGTAAAATATAGCAACTGAGACAATTGTTGATGTAAATAATTATCACGCCCTTGTTTCATAAATGGATATGCCAAGATTTCAAAGATTACTTACAGGTTTTTTTTAAATAATATTCTACCACATTCACACAACACCATCTAGTCCCAAACTAAGCAGAGCTTGTACTATGGGTACTAGACAATGGATAAACATACATATATACGTCTTTTGTTAATACATACATATTATACTTACATAGAAACACCCAGACCGTATCAATTGCGTTTTGGGAACGGAGATCTCAATTGTTATCATAATTTAATCTAGATGTACTTAGATGAGAAATAGGTAAGTCATCCTATAGCCATCATACAGTCTTTCACAGTACACTGCTGGACGCAAGCCTTTTCTAGTTGGCGTATCGATAGCATTGTAAGTCAATGGAGGATTTGGCCTCTTATACTGCCCTCATAGGCACATAGGGCACAACTGCATTAAACAAAAAGAATATGTTAAGGACTTCAAAGTCGCTTTTCCGTTTGTCAAAAATGGAAGTTGTACCCCTTCTCCGTATGGCGGCAGTATAGCATGGTAGTACCGAAACGAACCCGCAATGAAATCTGTAGATACTAGCTTCATTTCAATGTGTAAAATCCTAATATATAAAATCCTTGCGTTACTGACTGACTGACAGACACGCTACAGCCGAAACTATTAGGCGCAGGAAGCTGAAATTTGGCATGTATGTTCCTTGGGGACCGTAGGGGTGCACTAAGAAGGGATTTCTTGAAATTCCCACGGGATCGGCCAAAACGGGTAAATTTAAAATTAATAATAAGACAATATGAGAATACTGTTAAGCAGTATTAAGGTACTGAATTCAGTTGTATTTTTTTGTTTCTGACCTCAAAACTCCGTCATCCAGTGATCTGCTTAGTGTATCATCGGCAATACCCTCACAATTAATTAATGAACTCTGCTAATTCGCATGTTTAAAACCCACTCACGTAGTGCCCTTTTAATTATTTAAATGTATGCAAATTTATGCAATGGTCGTCTATACGAACGATTTAAAACGTATTGTGTCCCACCCCTGTTAACTTACCTACGCGTAATGTGGAACAATAAGGTTTTCCTTATTAAGCAAATGTGTTTGCGAAACAATGAATATAACTCAAGGAAGTGTAGAAAGGTTATAATCGCGATAATCTTTATATATAAAATCCTTGCGTAACTGACTGACTGACAGACACGCTACAGCCGAATCTATTGGGCGCAGGAAGCTGAAATTTGGCATGTATGTATGTTCCTTGGGGACCGTAGGGGTGCACTAAGAAAGGATTTCCCGAAATTCCCAAGGGATCGGCCAAAACGGGTATATTTAAAAAAAATGCAGGCGTAGCTGCTGGCGTCCTCTAGTATAATATATGGATGGTCATGGTCGTTGTTCATAGTGTTTGTTATGTAGATGGAAGTGACCCACAGAATTGGAACTATTTACTTATTACGTTTGTAAGCCCTCTGTTAAAATAGAGCTCTCTTACTTCATAGTTAATCTATGTATTCTTACATTTCAAACCCCATGTGTCATAATTATACACCATTGATCCAAAACATTGTATAACTTTTTTTGAAAAGTTTTTGCCAATTTTCATTTCTGTTTTTATTTTTTTGATTCTCGCTTAAGCTTAACGCTGCTGATTAAAGGGACAAAAGCTGTATAATATAATTTAATTTATGATTTACGTTAACACTAACACGTGAAACCATAAACATTAATAAGTAGTGAACCCACAGCGAATTATTACAGCTTTAGTGTGTAAATTGACATTGATACCTTATACACTATCTATAGCGATATATTCCCGATACACTTGGAAACAGACCTCAATACAATTGGGAATAATAATGCTTGAACGATTTCACTTAAAAGGTTTTTTGCCCCGTGGACGTGTGGACGTGTCATAATAAAGGGGGAGCCGTAAGCAACAGGTAGGTAGTGTTCATGTTGTACTAAAGTCTCAGCTAGGTGTGAGTGCACTCTGTCTCTTTCATACTGAAGCAGGTGAAGGAGCATCAATCGAATACTGAAGATCCTCCCCATACTGAACTTTATGTCGTTAAGATACCGTTGCATATTATGATATCAATAATATCAAGCACATCAACACTCAAATTTATGCTATCCTAATAATCGAAAAGGCGACGAAGATAAAGTAAGAGCTATTCCATCAAACTACGATCCTAAACCTCAATGCTACGGTACCTATATATTTGTTAATGAAATAGTGCTGTCGCATGTTGCTGTCCCTTTTTAGGCCTCCCATGAAAAGAATCTCCACTTTCACGGAAAAATCTCCCCGCGCCATGAGTTTGGGTACTAGGGTTGCATGATTGTGCAGGATGTCGAATAAGCGAAAGCGACGAGTGCAGGTGTGGGGTGTGAGGGAAAGAGACAAGTAGCAAGGCTGTGGGGCGAACGCCCGATTTATTCGGAAATTGACGCTCAGTGCAATTTGTAACCTCAGGTGGAATAAATTAAGTTGTTAAGAAGTTCATTTTATTCCTTAGATAAAATCGAATTATAAATGTAAAGGACGAGTGCTTCTGGCATAACTTATTTTCTCATTAGAAACTTAATTACTTTTATTGATCCAAAGGCGCGCAGAGAATACCTAAGCAAATCTTGTAAAGTTTTATGGTTAAGTTTTTATTCGCGCAAATAATAATTTTTGTAGCACTACAACCACAGGTTAAATAAGGCATGACTACATCCAACAAAAATAGACCTTCATAAAAGTAAAGTTAAGGAGAGCCCTTAACTTTATGAGGAAGCGGGAGTGCTATCAAAAGAAAGAGATAGATACGTAAACCTCAAAGGTCACGGTCAG
This sequence comes from Euclidia mi, assembly GCA_944739405.2. NCBI lineage: Eukaryota > Metazoa > Arthropoda > Insecta > Lepidoptera > Erebidae > Euclidia > Euclidia mi. The sequence continues at coordinate 30,098,043 of OX123201.2, read as the reverse complement.
ATGTGATGTGCATGCAAATTTCTTTTTTATTTTAAAGGTCCTAAAATGCTTCACCATGTATCTAGCCCTTGCACTATAGGTACGTGCAGACAGAAATAAATAAAATATTTTTTAGGATTTTGCTGTTCTATACAAGCAATTTGTATTTAACCGTCAATTTCGTTGGTCTCGCGGCATAAATGTGCGCGTGGGATTGGGAGGTCTCGGGTTCGATTCCCGGGTCGGGCAAAAAGTGTTACGTATTGGGTTTTTCTGTTAGGAAATTCTCAGTAGCAGCACGGAGTCTGGTAATGTGTCCGGTACGCGTATTTACAAAGCCTATACCATTAGAGTGAAATTACAAACTGAACAGGCTTAGCTTTTGTTTGACAAAAACTTGACGAAACCCTAGTCTATTCTAGTACAGAAATTAACTGAAATCGCGTAGACTTTGTAAGATAAATTCATTCTAACATTGCAGCAACAAATGCTATTCAATTTGGGACTAGGTTTAGGACCACAATGTGCCTAGTGCCTGGATGGTTAGGTGCGACTGTATGTAATTCAAGTAACTAAATAGGTTATGTTAGGTTCTCTTTTGACCCTTAACCCAAAAATAGGAGCCCTGCGAAGCAGGGCTCCGTCAACTTAGTTTATATTATATTATATCACAAATATAATATGTAGGTAAGTAGACATTATGTCCAATTAAATAGTTTTTAATAAACTAAGTTGACGGAGCCCTGCTTCGCAGGACTCCTATTTTTGGGTTAAGGGTCAAAAGAGAACCTAACATAACCTATTTAGTTACTTGAATTACGTATACAGTCGCACCTAACAAACCAAAACCATGTTTGAAAATATCTCGACAAAGGCTTATCTATTTGAGTGAAAATGAATCATACTGTACTAGGTTTTGTACGTGTATTTTCTTTGAAAATATCAAGGCAAAAAGCTAATCCATTTGAGTCAATTTTTTTACTGAGGTAGATTAGGTATTGTCGAGTAATATGCATAAACAAAAGCTATTCTATTAGAGTCTGACTCGTGACTCAAATAGTAGGCTTTGTAAATACGCGTCCGGTACGGCAATAGGCTCGCTATTACGTGGGACCTAAAAATTCATGGCGAAATGTGGGTGTAATATTACACCTCTGCCTACCCCTTCGGGGATACAGGCGTGAGTCTATAAAAAAGTAATTAAAAAATAAAGAACACAGATTTGTCATTCATTAGAGTCATTAGACCATTACTGAATAAAAACCGATACACGTACGTGATCCTATCTTCCAAAGGTTACCACAGTAGCTTCAAAAGTCGTTGTTGTAAGGTAAGACGAGTATTATCTAGTCCATTTTGGTTTAATAACATAATATAGAGACCCGTAGCAACAGTGACATGTTTGTTCATAATACGAGTAGGTATATCAACTCCCACAACGTTAGATTAAGTATTTCCAAGAAGGGCTTTTTCTTTTGAAGTATTAATAGCTTATGACAGTACGTAAAGTTCTTATGGCACAGTAACAGAAATAATTCATCATCATCATCATCAGCCTTTAAAAGTCCACTGCAGACTAGGTCTCTCCTTTAAAAGGAGGAATTGGCCTACTATACCACGCTGGCCAAACGGGGTGGTATAGGGTTTGTATCAAGTTTTCCTTCTCTTACAGTGCTGTTCTCTGCATAATATGCTCCCTCTGTCGGCTCTTACGACATCCATGGGATGATATGGGGTGGTGACATTTTGTATTCTTAATCCGTCACCACACGGACAGAAATAATTATGTATGAACAAATAGTTTTATTTGATTGGTGATAACTAAAAACTTTTTGCTGATCTTGCAGCTGAGATTATTGCTTTTGTTTTAAATGCAAAATTCAGTAGCTTCGACTACAATGTATTTCATGTCTAATACCAGTGTATAATACTAGGTAGGATGGCTGAAGCAACACCAGCACGTTGTTTTTTTAATTTAAACCATTCGTTCTTAATCACCTTTTTCTTAAGATGATAAAATGTAAAGGCGGAATCGATTCCAAAGCATGTTGAATACTGCTATTTTAAGTCGATCTTGTGTATTATGGTACCATAGTCGAACCGGTATCTGGATTTCTGCTGTAACAACGTCGAAAAGGGACTAGAATCTGTCAGAGGTGATATGAAATTTTATTGTAAGTTCCTACGATGCTGCATTCAAATAACTTGTAGAGTTTAATCTTAATATATAAAATCCTTGCGTTTCTGACTGACTGACAGACACGCTACTACAGCCGAAACTATTGGGCGCAGGAAGCTGAAATTTGGCATGTATTTTCCTTGGGGACCGTAGGGGTGCACTAAGAAGGGATTTCCCGAAATTCCCACGGGATCGGTCAAAACGGGTAAATTAAAAAAAAATTGTAGGTGTAGCTGCTGGCGTCCTGTAGTTAGATTTATAATTGCATATCCCATTAAGTAATTTCCTAGTCATCTTCTAAAATGTAAAAGCTAGGTTACTAAACTCATTCGTATCTCGTTGGCAGCAAGCTATATAAAGCACTCAACTGTTTTGCTTGACTCTGTATTGCTTTCAAAAGTGCGCTCAATCTACAGAATGTAAGTAATGTACGTCGGTACAAATTGAAGTAATACGAAAAGCAAATTTTATTACACAACATCACAATACAAATAATACGTTTAATCCAGATCAACTCTTACAAGCCTCATAAAATCGTCCTATCTAAATCTCAGAAAGTCGAAAGAATGAGCAAAAAGTAAGCATTGGCCCAGTTTTCACAAGATTTTGCCAAAAGGCTATTTTATTATCGGCGCGGGTTTTTAGGGCGTAGGGTTATACCCTTCCCAGGGCCTCGATAAACTTTGTAGCTTCTCATAAAGCCAAATATTTGTTCAGGAAATTATGCTAAATTCTATTACATACTTAGAAGTGGACAAAGGGGAATAGTTTGAATTTAAGAGACAATATTTTGTATGAATTTAGCTTCTGTAATGTTTATCAATGAACTGTTTGTAAACTTATTAGGTACAAGCTGTTTCCCGCGGTTTCACCCGCGTCCTGAGGCAACTACTTCGCGTACCTGGTTAATTTATAGCCTAAGTTACTCTTTGGTACATTAGCTACCCGCCAGTGAAAGTCCCGTCAAAATCGGCCCAGCCGTTCTAGAGATTAGCGAGAACAAACAGACAGACAGACAAAAATTGTAAAAATTGTCATTTCGGTATATGTACCGTGTATATACATCCATATGCATGTAGTAAAAAGCGGTTATTTTAATATTACAAACAGACACTTCAATTTTATTTATGTGTAAAGATAAGACAACTCAGAAATTCTCACTATGTCGTGTCAAGAATCTCGATAAAAGACATCCATCTCGTAATTACACAGCACGATTTAGATCTTTATGGCTAATCATTGTTTCCTCGCGCGCCAGCTTGTGCATGTAAGCCAAAGACTCATAGAAAAAACTATGAAGCCACTACAATGTATCATTAAAAAGAAGGGCAATAGAGGGTGCGGAGAGACAATAAATTGCCCAAATGAAATATATTACATACTAGAGGACGCCAGCAGTTACGCCTGCTATTTTTTTAAATTTACCTGTTTTGGTCGATCCCGTGGGAATTTCGGGAAATCCCTTCTTAGTGCACCCCTACGGTCCCCAAGGAACATACATGCCCAATTTCAGCTTGCTGCGCCCAATAGTTTCGGCTGTAGCGTGTCTGTCAGTCAGTCAGTATCGCAAGGATTTTATATATTAAGATTTTTAACAGATAGTGTGTCATCGATGATTTAGTATTATCGGAGTTGCATAGTATAAAAATATGTTTTGTAGGTATGATTGTATTTTTAGGAATTAAAATAAAATTAAATAGGCTTCTTAGTAAGTCAAGTAGTATATTGCAACTTAGGGTTAGGGCACAATGGTTGGTTAGTAAAATCAGCGTTGTGGTTAAAATATAAGGTCGGATATTTTACTAGAAGTTGTTATAATTATGTAGGTAAGTAACTTTTGTTATCGCCTTGTATCTTTGAACATATAGTAATGAGATGTTTTTCACTGAACTACCCTTATTGATTTTATATCTTGCTCGTAAACATGGGTGAACTTTCATGTGAATAATCGCATATGTTGTCAATAACATCTTCAATGTCGCGCTGCAATCACTAGGATAAAGGTAAATGTTGGTTACCAGTGAGTTCATAATTATATAATCGATACAAGATTCCATCAAAATAACCTGGCAAAGATGGCTACGAAGTCTTTGAAATTAATCATTATTATCACTCTTAATACACCCCAAACTTGCCGAAGCCTGGTATTGTCTTATGTGTGCCGAAGCTAACTGAAAAAAATAACAGTAAAATAGTATGAGTAAGTAATGTTCGTACTTCTCTGCTATATCTAAGAAACATCTATTAGCGTGAGTATATGTATATGTAAGTGTACTTTTAATAAAAAATGGCGATGGCTCGTGGCAGCTACTTGGTTTCCATACTAATTGTTTCTAAGTACCCACTTCAGTTAGGTTGGGGCTTGTGAAAATCCATAAATCTATTGGTTCGAGGAAATATACACGTGGCAATATGTTTCCATTGTACAAAACCTTTGTAACTTGTTGCTTTTATGTCCACTTAGCTTTTGATATTAACCGCAGCTTTCAGATGTACATAATTATCATTTGAAGTTGTTATTTTTATTGAATTTACTTACATGAAACATATTGTATTTTTTTAATCTGTGGTGAAAGACAGCGTTTACATTAGTACCTAGTTAATTTTGTCTAATGGGAGATTTTACAAACATTCAATCAATATACACATTTAGACTCGATACGAGAATTTTTGGATGACATGATGAGTTGACTCATGGGGCAACAAATTCACAACACACTACGCAGTGTTAAACGGCTTGACCGCTCGAACCACCACGCCACCTGTGCAGACAAATAATGAAAAATATTTTACAAAAATCGAGCATATAATATCCCGATAAACACGAGATAAAACTGTCTAATACATTAAGCTCATTTAAAAGTTTAGTTTTTTAGATACTTTTACAATCAGATTAGCTACTGAAGTGCCTTTATCCGAAGAAAACAGAATAACATAAAATAAATAACAAAGAAATTGTAAGAATTTTTCAGTGCACGTCTTTGTCATTAACGTAAACGTATCTTCCCCTTTAATTAACGTAAACATCGGAGTAATGAACTTAATTGGACAGTTTCTTGGCCCCTTTAAAGGTTCCTGACTGGAATGTTGCTAAAAACATTATTTGAAGGTTTTTCTTGGAAGGCATTCGATACATCTGTATGTATAAAATTCGTGCGTTACGGACCGTTGGGACCGTATAGTGATGCACCAAGAAGGGATTGACCGATATTTCTTCGGGATCGTGAAAAAAAAATATCTCTTGTTTTTCTTTATGATGGGGGCCTGGTCACAAAAGTCTGAGTCTACCTGGGAGTACCTATAGCGATCGGTTCTAGCTGTAGTAAAGATCTATGACCATTGTTATGGTCAGTCAGTACCCTCATATCGTGGCACTGGTTGGTCTTGAGTCAGTTGATCTGTGGAAAAGTAATGTGGTTATGAGTGTCTACGTATATTAAGGCTAATATGAAAATAATTTCTTTCATACAACATGTTAAGTGTGAAAAATAAATACCAATGATATTTAATGATCTTAACACTTTCACGGACAGTAAACGAGACACAATTGAAGTTTTATCACGTCTATAGGCGTTTACTGTCCTTCAAAGTGTTAAAGCGGGAGTCGCTGGAGTATGTTATACTGGTACAATAATTTATATTACTTATTATAAGCAACAGTGTTATTGGTACCTTTTAAATTAGTAAATACTATTAGTTATCTAAGCAGGAACTTTACAAATTACTTCTTTCTTATAGCTAGCACAATAATTATTTTAACCCTTCGGTAAAAAGCTCATGCCCGTATTGGACATAAACTTTAAAATCTACGTATGATAAGCATTTATGACAATACAATATAACAGTATAATTCTACATTTATTTTCTCATTTACAACAAATTGTATCGCATTCCCACCAACTAGGACAGCGTAATAATGTTTATATAATACAACTTTTACATCATCCTCATAGACCTTCCCCGGGGATTTATACAGGCGAGGAATTAGGGTCAAAAGACACACATGTCGGACATAATTACGCATTTACGCCTTCATACTTACGCGTACGTAATAAACTTCGTGGCAGGTTATTTTTATGTTACGAAATCCCCACTTGCCCCTATTCCAGTTATATGATGTTGGGATTATGGAAGCTTTGACAGTGTAGTTTTATGGTTGCTATTGCGTCCTATTTAGAACTTGTTGGATGACTTAGGCTAAGAACTCACGGAGCGATTTTCACCCGCGACCGCCGCGGTTGCGGGCCCGCAGCTTCTGTAGAATGCAGATATAATATATATGTAAAAAATTAAAGCATAACTCACGACGCGTTATACGCCCGCGGTGTGTGCGGTTGTTTGCGGTTCCCGCTGCACCGGCGGGCAACTAGTGGAATCGTGCGGGCCGCGGTTAACCGCAGCCTCGGCGGGTGGCGCCCGCGCGCTCTGCGGTCGGTTGGCGGGCCGCGGTCGCGGGCGAGGGGCATCGGGTACAAAAATATAACGTCATTTTGCACCAGCCAGTGACTTGTGGCATCGTTACAAATGTTTGTGCATGTTTAAAATTAAACAAACATTATAAAATGGATATTGAAATCTATCTACTAATTACTAACTTACTTACGTCTTGCAACCGCCCGTCTTGCGATCATCGCCCGCCACGTCTGCGGGCGATGAGCGCAGCTGCGACGGCTGCGAAACCGCGCAAATAACTGGTCTCGTGAGTTTAGAAATAAAACCGCAGTTCCACCACCACGGCGGTCGCGGGTGAAAATCGCTCCGTGAGTTCTTAGCCTTAGGAGGAATTTTGGATCGGTAATTTGTAATTTCTTTTTACTGAGTTTGTTTGCGATGTAAAATAAAAGCAAAAAGTATTTTAGGTAGGTTTTCCCGTGTAATGACGGGTTAAGAATCTTTTTTAATTACGTGGATTTTGTAAGCGGCGCCGAAGAAAAATAGTGTCTTTAGAGACGACATAGGTTAATTAAACCAAATAGTAGCCTTGCGAAGAGACGGAAAACCAGACTTCAAACCCAACCCATCTGACCAGCGTGGTATAAATACGCCCAAATACTTCTATTCACTCACAATGCTTTAGTTAGGAAATGCGTATGTCCAGCAATGGACTAAGGAAGGCTGTATGATAATATAGGTTAAACAATAAAACACTTGCGAGCTGGACAACGGAAATACTAATATTTTATACTATACCATAGAATTTTGCTGGAATGAAGCTGGATTGTCGCGTTTTTATTGGTGGGGAACAGTGTCGCATTGTTTTGACATTGCTTCTTCAATAGAAATTATTTTGCCTAGACTGTGGGATTGTCGTGATAACCGTATGCCATCACGATACTGATCGGTCACACGGTTGTGAGAAGTCTCTTCATTTGTGCTTGTATTTTTAGATAGTATTGTGTTGTTTGTATCCAGGTGCATATAGTTCCCACCAAGAACTTAGGGTCCCAAGCCAACCTCACCTGCTAGTGGTGCACCTGCCGATCAACGGACGAGGCTCTGGCAAACAAAATATCCCGACAAGCGGCAATGGGCTCGCCACCTATTACGTGGGATCAAGGCACTGGCGAAAAGTGGGCGTTTAATATGCCTCTGCCTACCCCTTCGGGGAAACAGGCGTGAGTCTATGTATGTATGTATGTATCCAGGTCTTAGGTGGTCGTCTGCAGCCTTTTCTATGCTCTTCTATATTCAACACTTTCTTAATCATTATATGGTCCTTATCCCTTTTTATTAAGATGACCGCAGCTTCGCCTGCATTTTTTTATTTTAGGGCCTGGTCACGAGATCGATCTAATCGGCGAGCGACGCGACAGGGGCGATGTAGTACATGGCGCGTTTACAGAGTAAACGCGCCATGTACAGGCAGCCTCGCGCCGCGTCGTCGCAGTAAACGCGTAATAGGTATGTACTACATCGAAAACGCTCGCCGCTGCCGCCTGTCGCTGTAGGCCGTGACCGGGCCGTTAATTTTAACCTTTTCTGCCCGATGCCGCAGTAGTTCTTAGTGAACTTCTACGGTCTTCAGAGAACATACATACCTACTTGCCAAAATTCAGCTCCTTGCGCCTAATAGTTTTGGCTGTGCGTTGTCGGTCTTTTAGTTAATGCACTGCAATGGCACTGCAAGAATTTTATATAAACTGATATCTACAACTGATTTGCATTTTATTACCAGCGCAGATGATCAGAACAGCAAAAGAGGATTTTCCAAGTTTTCCATGCTACAGTGTACAGTGTGAACAGTAAACGATAGCTACTGATAAAGTTCGAAAATAAGTCACTGTAACCAACTCATACCGTGACTTTTGTTACAGTGGATACATACAAATCTATAAAGCATTATTAGCCATCGATGGTTGATTGGTATCGGCTATGGCGAGGGTCAAGGGTGTTCTAATTAGCTTTAAGTGAATTACTTCTGATAACGCTCCGTAATTCGCTGATAAAAGATAGGTACACAATATAAGTGTTACTGAGAATCGAGCTATTTGTCTATTTGATCATAAAATTCGCGAAAGTCTAGGCAAATTGGAGATATTTGTGTAAATACCGACCTTATTTCTGTTATGAATAAATTTATCCTACTTTTTGACTTCGTGAATAAAATTGTGGCTTTCAGTTGTGGGAAAAGGCAATGAAAATACAATTAGTTTGCTTGATTAAATATCAAATTTGATCGACATAGATAAATCGTTTTCCTTTACTTATTCTGAGAAACTGTTGGTATTTAAATACCCTAAGGTACAAAAGGGCAAGTTATTTAAATAATAGTCATTAATTAGTGCGATAATAATTAATTCTACCATTTATACGTCCACCTACATGTGACAAACCACATAATCAAATACAATTTATGAGAAGATAATTAATTGCTAATACAATTATTTCAAAATAGACATTGAATGGGCGTAAAGCCTGAAGGATAATACATAGACATTGTTTGCACGGAGGCGTAGTGATTTAGGAGGTCACCCCGCCGCTATACTCTGTGCCGAGTGTTGTAAGTTCGATCATCACACGGGACAACGCTTTGTGAGATCCAAAAATTGCTGATTTAGTTTAGTCTAGATGTATTTGAGTGGATCCACTAGTCCAGCCATTCTCAAAGTGTGCTCCGCGGAGCCCCAGGGCTCCACGAAGCATCTCTAGGGGCTCCACGAAGATGTATGTCAGTAAAATAAATGGTTTTAAAGTGCACGTAGGATTCGGCTTTGTTTTATTTAACGGCTCCGCCGAATATTTGGTTACCCAAAAGGGTTCCATCCCTAAAAAAGTTTGAGAATCACTGCACTAGTCTATTGTGGGTACCAACAAATTGCCATGCACAGGTATCGAATCTACGGCGCGCACCACTGACTTTTCGGAGTTGTGTGCATATTGAATTGTTAATTATCGCTTGCCCCGTGCCTAGGAGAGCTCGTTTAACTTTATGAAGATCTCTGCCAGTCGTTATAGGGAGTCAGTACCTCTGAATAAACTGACACTTGTCTTAAGCAAGGAACATCACTATCCCGTTGGGTTGTGGAAGTCAGACAGGCAGTAGCTCTATGGAAAAGTTCATCATATCGGCCTCCCCCCAGGCTCTCCACATAGAGCGATCCTAAACCACCCGCATCCATCTGCTGCCCGCGATCCCAACAAGATCGTCAGTCCACCTTGCAGGAGGCCTATCTCTGCTACGACGTCCGGTGAGTGGCCGCCCCTCCAAAACCTTTCTGCTCCAACGGCCATCGGTTCTTCTGGCTATGTGCTCTGCCCACTGCCACTTCAGCCCGACTATTCGGATAGCTATGTCGGTGACTTTGGTTCGCCTGCGGATCTCGTCATTCCTAATTCGATCTCGCAGGGAAACTCCGAGCATAGGTCTCTCCATCGCCCTCTGAGTGACCCTGAGCTTCCGGATAAGGCCCATAGTTAGTGACCACGTATCGGCTCCGTAGACAATCACTGGCAACACACACAGGTCAAAGACTTTCGTCTTGAGACACTACGACATATGCTGTATCTGCCCGAACGCCGCCCAACCAAGTTAAAGTTAAAATACAGTTATTATACAGGCAAATCCGGTTAGTTTAGTAAGCGGACCCTAGGTTGAAACTGGAATAACGCTAAGAAGATGATCCACTGGAGGTAGTCGTGGTTCGAGTGGGTACTCAGCATCCACTGATTGAATTATTTATTGTACAGTTACCAGCGACACAGGGTTCATTCCTAGTGTGTTTGCTAATTTGGTGCAGGGTGTTGTGTGCAAGTTTTGTAAGGTGCGGGGGACAGTTCTGTCTGTCCCTCGCAGTCGGGTGCGGTCGGGAGGAGAGGCGTGTCGGTGTTGCGTTGCCGCGCGCCCTATCTCCCGCGACCAAATGGGGGCGCACCATTCGATGCGTCGCGGTGGGGCCGCAGAGGAAGAGGAGATGCAGTGTTGCGTTGCCGTCCTCCCTATCCTCTGCGGCTGCTGAGTGTTTTGGCGGCGGGGCCAAAACCTTAATCCGCCGCCAAGGGGGTTTTGTGCGGGGCCCGGCTGACCATCTGGTGGGCTAATACCCGTCGGGGGGTAGCGATTAATGCTTATGCGAATCCCAACCCTCCGACACACGGGTACATGAGGAACACGGGTTGGTTTTTAGTCAGTAAGAGACTGACAGTCCCCTTCGTTCTTCCCCCGGGCGGAGGGACTCCATGAGGATTTTCCAACCCGACACTGATTCTTCCCGATTCTGATCTCTAGGGTCTTGTGTGCAAGTTTTCCAAGATCTGACCCGATACTGAAATTTTATCAATCATCGTTAATGTTCCCGCCTATCTACACAGCCAAGATTGGCATGATCTCACTTCGTGAACTTTTGATAAATAGGTACAACAAAGGTACAACATATTTTGACCAACAGTGAAATTCTCTAAAACCTACCTTTGGATAAACAGGAAATGAAAACGCCACACGCTTTCCCATCCACGTGTATCATCAAAAACAACATAATTCCTAATGGCAAACAGATTGATATGTTTGTACGGTACATTATTTGCTTTGCCCACACATATTTTCTCTTTTTGTATTTCGGTCAGCAGAGGAAATTAACGTAGGAGGCTATTATTTTATATCAATTGTACACATTTACATTACGACCAAGGCTGGCCTGCGGTATGCCTGCGGTGGCCAATTTAGGTTAGACCACAACGCCTCCCAAATTTAGCTTAATATGTTTGTTATGACTATTTTATTTGACTTCACTGCTTTTTGCTGCGTCAAAAGTGTTAGGGATGACCTGCCTAGCACAGTGGTGTACGAAACGGACTGCCGAAACGATGGTCTCGGGTTCGATCCCCAGGTACCTACCCCGGGCACAACTCTGACTTTTCGAAGGGCTACCGGCTGTGTGCATTTAAAATGTTAAATATTGCTTGCTTAATAATGTGCCCGGTAGATGGCATTAGGCTCGCCCCCTATTACATTGGGACTGAAACGTTGCTAGTGAAGTGTGGGTGTGCTATACACCTCTGCATACCCCTTCGGAGGTAAAGGCGTGGAGTTATATTATGTTATGTCATAATGTATCACAAGCATCTGATCTTCATACTATTTGACCGCGTATCCATAAAAAATATTTCAATTCTTATTCAAACTCTGTAAGGCACTGATAGAGATTTAAAATTAATCTTCATTAACTTGCGCAATTTTTTTTATAGTTACTGTAACAATGATAAATATTTCTCATTATGCTTAACTCTTTTCATTAGACCATGCCAACGTTTTTCTAAAGCTCCATATAAGAAGTGGTCATTATATCCCACCCACGACTTCTGACGTAACTTGTATGTATGCTCAGACACCAATAAATTTGCAACGGATAACAAGTGAGTTATTTTAGTATTATGAACATAATTGATGTTCGATTTCTCGTTCATTAGAATTAGATATTGCCATTTTGTTCAGTGTATGCATTTTCCGCTAACAAGCAATACTTATCAAGTAAAATATTGGTACTACTATTATTTATAATCCGTTTTTTAAGCCTAGCTCGTCCACAAACCTTTGTGACTTAGTTACGAGCTTAACAAAGAAGTTAAAATAATGTGAACAGAATTCAAGGCTCCGGATGGAGCAAGGATAGGGAATTTTGTATGTTTATGCCTGCACGGCTGGCGTGGCTGTTTAAGTGGCCACCTCGTCTCTTGACACTGCGAGTGTTGTGGCTTCGATTCCCACACGACACACCACTTCGTTTTTTTCTTATTTATACTTTTTTCTATAGACTCACGCCTGTATCCCCGAAGGGGTAAGCAGAGGCGTAATAGGTAAGTATTACACCCACATTTCGCCATGAATTTTTAGGTCCTACGTAATAGGGGGCGAGCCTATTGCCGTTACCGGGCACATCACCAGACTCCGTGCTGCTACTGAGAATTCGGAAAAACTCAGTAACATTTTTGTCCGACCCGGGAATCGGACCCAGGACCTCAGATCAGCAGTCGCATACGCTATCCACTGGACCAGTTCGTGTGATCCATATCGGGCATATTGATTCTGTGTAAGCACTGTCTTGCAGTCAAATAAAAAACCTTAATGTGATTCTATGAACATTATATTTTGATTTGTGATAAAATCTATCTATACAAATAATAAAACAGTAAAAAAAGTATTTCTGTACATTGAATATATTTACTAAAAAAATATAGGTACAGGGAAGCTAAGAAATATTAATGGAGCAAGAATCTAAAAAAGAATCTGTCTGTTTATCTGTTTGTTTGTACACAATAATCTCCGAAGTTACAGGACGGATTTGAATGAAACTTTTTTGTTATATTGCTGTTAGGTCTGGTCAACATATAGACTATAATTTATTTTGGAAAGTGGAACACCTTATGCAGAACCACACCAGCCCAGCGAAACTATAAAACATAAAAAAGTGCGGCTTGGCAACAAACATTACGCCTGATAAGCATTTTCGGTTGCGCGATTAAAATTTGAAGATCTCGAGCATCTGATGTGGAACTATGAGAGCCCATCTACCTACACTAGGTATACCATTTACAGACTTGACGTCTTAACAAAAGTTGTTCAGTCTGATGAGCATTTTCTGTTGACTTATAAAAATCTAAGATCTGAAACATTTGATGAGGGACCATAAGAGCTCATCTACGCTATACAATTAATAGACCTGACGGCTTCCTAACGGCCCGATCACGGCCTACAGCGGCGGCGGGCGGCAGCGGCGAGCGTTTTCGATGTACATGGTGCGTTTAGTGTGACGCGGCGCGCGGCAGCCTCAGAGTAAACGCGCCATGTACATCGCCCCTGTCGCGCCGCTCGCCGCTTAGACCGATCTCGAGACCAGGCCGTAAAAGTTGTTTAGTCTGATGAACATTTTCTGTTGAATAACTAATCCTGTCCTTCCTCGGGTCTTCGACCAATCAAAGACCCGAGGAAGGACATAAGATAGTTTTTATCGCGATAACCAACATTCACGCGGACGGAGCCGTGGGCGACAGCTTGTGTGTAATAATTGTTTTGGTCGATTGCTAATGCCAAGTCAAGACTACAATTTTGTGAGCGTAATTTTTTTTTTTTAATTCTGAGCCTTGTTTACGTTAATTGCTTGACTAAAAAATATTACTTGTTTCAGGATCTAGAGGAGAGAAGTCTCAAAAATAGAGTCCAAGTTTTACCTGCTGTGCCGGATATTTGGGTTTTGCAAGCGTGGGGCATAATTTATTTAACACAAGATTATTTGTTAAGTTTAGGTGATTTATTTTTTCATTTGCAAGTACCTTTTGCTATGTCTTACTACAAGCACAGTATATAAAGACATACAGTAGTTTGACGCCTTTGATCTCGAAGAAAAAGCCGACAACGTCTAGACAAGGATAAGGAGGCTAGGGCTGCCACATTTAAACAATACCTACTTATTCAAACACCGTCTATTTATTTTGGAAAAATATAACAATTGTTACGCTTACATGAATATTATAGTGTAAATCACTTATTTATTATATGAAAACAATTAACGATGAATAATTATTATAAAACAGTTTGCATTTAGTTTGCACTTGCGGTGACAGCTTTGCATACAAAGTGTCAGTCAGCACCTATTTCATACCGCAAGTGTCGTAGGAGGCGGTTAAGGATATGAAGCATTTTTTCAGATATACTAGGTGGTTATCGTACAAACCTAGTTAAAATAAAGCGATTGATATAGCGGTCGTTTAATGGATGGGCAACTATGGGATCAGCTTGCAGAGCCTATGTTATCGATATGAAGTATTTTGAAGATCTATTTTCGAGCAAACTACGTTAAGGTAAAGCAATAGACATCAAGGTCATTTTATGGATGGGTGACCAGGCTATTAGATTACTGAGAACATGTGTGGGTTTTGTAAAAGGGGGCCAAAAATATGGTTATTTTTTAGCTAGGACGCGCCGTTACCAAGATACATATTAATATTTGATAGGTACACTTACCTAATACGAAGGTACTAGGTTAGGTACTCATTGCATGAAATTAAAATCACGCTTGAATCGAATATTACCTTACAACGCTTATTTTCTTACGCCTGCCATGTTGTTTACGTACAGTAATTACTACTTTTTTCTGTGACAAGAGGATGCCCGCGGTTACACCCGCGTTATTTAAGGCTACTGCTCCGCTCCCGTCACTCATAGCGTGATGTTATGTAACCTATAGCCTTCCCCGATAAATGTGCTATCTGGAACTGAAAGAATTTTTCAAATCGGACCAGTAGTTACTGAGATTAGCGCTTTCTAACAAACAAACAAACTATTCAGTTTTATATATTAGTATTAGATTTGGCCAGACATGAGATATTGTAGTAGATTAGTGGGTACCTACGTGCACATTATTTCAAGTGGATACAGGTATATACATACGTTTCATAATAATATAAATAATTAAAATTAATGAAATTTTAATTTTTTGTGTAAGTAATTTGATGAAATCGCAGATTTTTTAAATGCTTATTTTTTAAATCTTTAAATGAAGCATGAAGAATTGCAATGTCTCACAGCACAAGTCGTATGTACCATCTTAATTAATATTCATAAGCAAATAAATAAGTAACGAACAAAAAACAAGCACGCGCCAGCCCCCAAAAACATGTACCTAGTTAGGAACTAAAGTGATATACGTAAGTAGGTACCGCTCTACCCGCGTCTCACCTCTTGTCCCCCGCACGATTGACCCGTCTAGACGCGTTCGTCGAACGACTGTATGGATTATTTGACTGTGCTACAAGTAAGGCACAGCAGACTTTATTTGTAAAATTATTTCTAAATCGAAATAATTATACAATTAATAAAGTCACCACGCTAGCCATAATATGCGACTTAGCAGACTCTACATGTATTTTAGGAACAATATGACGAACTTTCAGTAATGCAGATTATCGCACGTTGTTTTCCGTCACCGTTTAGCAAGCGATAATCAACAATTTAATACGCACATAACTTCGAATAGTTATTGGTGCGCAATGTGTGTTTAAATGAAAGACCCTCTGCATAACTGACAGTCTGTTAGGCCCCCCTCACATTGGGCGTCAGCGTCTACGCAGCGGCACCCCGGCGTATACGCGGCGTCTACGCGGCGTCTACGCGACGTCGACGCCGCGACAGCCGAGCGTTCTTTGAGCGACCGGCTGCTTACCACTAGAGATGTTCGCTTTATCATAGATAACTTGATAAGTAACATATTATTTTATAATAACCATATAATCTGTTATTTATAAAGTCCAATAAGATGCTATGCTATTTTGTTTAAATATAAGTAAAGCCATTATGTCCTAGGTATAACATAGGATTGTCACTTAGCAGAGCTTTTAGGCCGCCCGCACTTTGGATATGCGTGTTCCTTGAGCGGCCGCTCGGCGTGCGCTAGACGGGCATTCTTCGTGCGCTCGACTTTCACTTTGTACCGCATTACTTGGTATGGCATTTCTGTCTACCACTTATACTTACCGGATATAGGCCGTTGTATGTACCTATTGTGTCATAAAACAAAATTAACCGATCTGTCACTGGCCTAAAATTGTTTTTATTTAATGAAAGTTGCCACGTAAGTCGCTAAATTGGTATATCTCACAGCAACAATATGATAGAAGTCATTAACAGTCAATTCCTTTGATACATGACTTCATTAGTGGCAGCGACTATAGATAGCATAAAGATAGACTACTAACAGTTAAAAAAATAACGTTTAATCGAGCTCTTGCGATAGATAGCAATCTAAACATTTTTTTGCAGCAGTCCTTAAGATGGTGCTAGAGTGCTGGCTGGGGATGGCATATTATATATTTATACTTTCATAATATAATTAGTACCTATTAACTTCATAGTAAATAAACAAGTAAATGATGAAGAAATTTTGTATTTTAAATGTGGTAAATTCTATTAAACCATTTTATTATTTATAGCTTTTTCCCGTGGTTTCACCCGTGTCCTGAGGGAACTACTTCGCGTACCCGGTTAATTTATAGCCTAAGTTACTTCTTGGTACATCAGCTATCCGCCAGTGAATGTTTCGTCAAAATCAGTGCAGCCGTTCTAGAGATAAGCGAGAACAAACAGACAGACAGACAGACAAAAATGGTAAAAAATAATTTAGGTATATGTTCCGTATATACATTCATATGCATTTAGTAAAAAGCGGTTATTTTAATATTACAAACAGACACTCCAATTTCATTTATGTGTATAGATGTGTGTTATAGTTAAGGTGGGCACTTGCAGTTCCACACCTGATGACCCAGATCTTCGATTTTTGTAAGTTTGCAGTAAATGCTCATTGGGCTGAACAACTTTTGCTAAGCCAACAAGTCAGTATATAGTCTAGTGTAGATAGGCTCTACCTTATCAGATGTTTCAGATCTTCGATTTTTATAAGTCAACAGAAATATAAAATATTCTATTGATAATAAAACGCACGTACACCTCCTAACACTAAAACAGATGATAACAATGTGACTTATATAGATTAAACAAGACAATTATTTCAGAAATTGAACAATACTTTGGTTATACCGGCTTTCAATTTTCATACCGACTCTACTTTTTAATCAAAATTATAGTACTGGTAATATCGCACTTTTTGCAAGATCCAGACCCAACGTAACGGGAATCATGTTATGTAACCGTACTTTCTTACGTAAATAACCGCACCTAATATTCTTGAATATAATGGTACATATTTTTATCTAAATATTATCCGTATTAACACTACTGATTTCTATTTTATTGAAAGTATATGGATATGCATTAACATTTACTTACTTATTATATTAGCGCGGCAAACTAAGCTATTGAAACATATTATTACGTTATGCTATAATATTTAGATGTAACAGTTTAGCACACCCCTACTCACAAACCCGTCATACGCTACAGTGTTGCCAGCTTAGAAGATTTTCCGCTAAAACTGGTGATTTTAGGTGGCAGAAAAAAATAAGCAGACGCACACAATGAAAATAAATCTTTAAACTACTACGTTAAGAACAATTAATTCGTCTGATAATTACAAAAAAAATCAAAATAGCCTTTGTTTTGAAATAACTTGTACGTTGATTTATTTAAAAATGATTTATTGTTACTTAAAAGGGAACTTATAACTTGTGTGCCACTGATCGTAATGTAAGAAAATCTTAGTGGACATAACTGTGTTTATGTCATGTGTCTAGTTAAGAACAATATTTCTTAGTGGTTTATGGTAGTTTTAGTATTCGGATTAGATGGAAACCTGATTTAGTTGTTGGCAACACTAGTGAGGTCATCTGCTGTGCCACAATGTAAAAAACCAACAGAAGTTAAACTTATACGTAGAGGTCGCGCGAGTGTTATCATATCTGGTATATACGGAATAACTATTACGGAAATGGTACTCGTATCTAGTTTTTTAATTGATTATTGAGAATAAAACTGCTAAAAAAACCGATGCAAAGAAAAATATTTTCAATAGGTTATATTTCCATTAGTCTATTTAAATGTTACATATATTTTTTGGGCTTAGCGTAGGTACATTTGTCAGAGGACGCAATTTTATTTCATAGATGCCAAGGAGAGAGCCCTCGTCCTGCGGCCGTCTTGTAAAGAGTGGTACAAATGGGTTTTCTAGTATATCTGGCAAACTATTTGCTGCACAGAAAAATTTCAAAACATGATGAGTTGCAAATTAAGTTCGCTACAACTTTGGTCCCGTAGTATTTTGTCGTAAAATAATAAATAAAAAAGTTACAAACGAAAATCGAATGCAATTTGTAACAAATTTTCTTTTCAGTGTGTGGTAGTTTTCTCGTCCTCAGGAACAAAAAAATATATTTAATTTATCTTTACTGCCACCAAAACAATAACCTCCTACTTGAGACCCCGCAGACTCCAAGACTACTATTAGGTCCAATTTTAACTCATCGCAACGATCATGAAAACAGGGGGTTGGCAAAATATGGACAAAACTCTAAAACTACGGCACTCTGTGGGCTATTGAAGTTGATGTTCCGCCCAAGTAAAGGAAACTGCAATGTTCTGCAGCACCTCAATGTTCTGGGGAGAGACGCTGCAAAATAATTGGAAAAATCAGTGCCAATTATGATTTACCGACAAAATGCCTTTTTTTGTTCTTCAGTTCTTCTAAAGCTCTATTAGATCATAGGCCGCAGCCTGGCTCATAAAAAGACTAAAGACACAGTAATCATGAAGAAACGTTATAATAACCTAAAGAAAACAATATCATAGAAACTCTTTTTTATTCATGGTTTTACGACAAACAGTGTCGTCAGAACCAAAGTTGTAGAGAATTTAATTTGCAACAAAAATGCTTGAACCATATCTTAGCGTGATCAATAGTTTACCAGATGAATAAGAAAAACCATCCATGCCCGCACCCTTTCCAATATGGTGGCCGAGGGAAAAGAGGTACGACCTCACAAATATGGATCAAGTTTTAAAGTAGCCGGCCTTACACATCTGTAAAAAAAAAAAGTGGTAATTATCTTCAAAAGCGATAATTAACTTGATAATAATTTGTTGTTCTTTGTTGCTCTATGTTTGCACAAAAATAATTACAAGACCCGTGCCTGAAGCGGATGGCACCTATATTTCGCGCTATACTTGACCTTTCTGAGATATCCTATCGGTAAGCGACTTATATGTGTGCGTTGCTCGAGTGCACTTTGTATGTAGTTTAACTTCTGATAGTTTTTTGTGGTTGTGACATGCCGTCGCAGAAAACGCGGCGTCTACGCGGCGTCGACGCCGTGTAGACGCCGCGTCTACGCCGAGGTGTCGCTGCATTGACGCTGACGCCTAATATGATCCCTCATATTACAGGCCGACTCTCTGAACGTAATTGTTGCTTCGCAGAAACATTACTCGAAATTGACAAAATGTTCTCGAAGGTGAATTTTATAGGTATGTTCTGCAGTTTAACCGCCCTATGAACTATTCCACAGGCTCCATCCAAAGAAACCTCCATTCTAAGATACTTTTCTCATGTATTTGATAACGTTATAAAAAAAATTGAACTTAATAGTCTCAGTTATTTGGATCCTTTGCTTCTATTAAAATTAAGTTATTCTTGTCAATGTTACTACGGCGGTGGCGCAAGGGTGACAGTGATCTAATACCGAGCTGATCAGTAGCAGAGTCATACACTAGTAAACAACGGCCTAACGAAGTTGTATTTTCACATTGATCTTGGTCTCACAGCAACATACTTATTTTTTTCAGAATTAGGATTAAATGTCTCTTCTTTCAGGAAACTTAATAATCGAATGGAGAGAAATCGTCTAACAAGTCATTTTAGGCAAAAGATATGTATAATAATGTATCATAGGCTCTAAACCAACCTACCTACAATAATAATTGGTATCATCCTTGGTAATAAATCCCATGTACACAAGTAAACAAGCTCTTATATTTAAGAGAAAGTAATCATAAGCTAACAAACCTCACGCTCTCGAATCATCTCTAAGCCAAAAAGAAGAATCTCACTCTTCAAACAACTGTTCGACATCCATCGACAAACCCAGATGTGTTTAGAATAATCAACTTCATCAGGCAAAACGTGCGACTGGGCGTTATTCTGAGTAAAGTTATCAACAGTACTATTAGTCGTTGCACACTGGGTCAAACATCCAAACTATCTGGAAAAAACCTAGTGAGAGCGGCGTGGGAAGTATTGAATTTAAATGAGTTGTCGGAACAGATGATGTACATACTTTCGTTTTTTGTCCCTGTCGGGTATTATTATAAGTATCGTTCGAATTTCTCGGAAAATTTGATAACATCGACATCCATCATTGTTTGACAGAATAGTTACGGTGTACTCCAAATTACGGTATAATTATGTATTTATTGACCGATAATTTTTGCTTTGTTGTGTTCGTGTTCGATTGATAACCTTGTTTATGTGTATCTATCATAAATAATAACTAATTTAGAATCAATGCAAAGGACTCCAAAACGAAGGCTATTAAATTGAAATGTTTCTATTATATTATCACATAATAAAAACATTTTCAATACACAGAAGGTTTCCTTGAATGGAGGCTGTGGAATGGTTTATAATGCGCGAGACGTGGGGGGGGGGGGGGGTTGGAGAGAGAGAGAGAGATTTTATTGTTCGCAACATTACACCATTATACAAAGAGTACATAAGCAAAAAACACATTAACAAACAGCAATCGTTTATATTTCGTACATCAAGATAGCATAGGCAATGTAAGTAGGTACCTCCTTCTATGTAAGTAGGTACGTGTTACCTGAACCTGAGTGTAGTGACTGTAGTGAGTGTTGATGTCAGTGTTGTGTGGTGCATGTATTGTATGCTTTCACCTTCGAGAATATTTAGGTAATTTTGATCAATGTTTCTGCGAAGCAAAAGTTACGTTCAGGGAGTCTAACAGACTGTCAGTTATGCAGAGGGTTTTTCATTTAAACACACATTGCGCACCAATAACTATTCGAAGTTACGTGCGTATTAAATTGTTGATTACCGCTTGCTAAACGGTGAAGGAGAACAACGTGCGATAATCTCCATGACTGAAAGTTCGTCATATTGTTCCTAAAATACATGTAGAGTCTGCTAAGTCGCATATGGCTAGCGTGGTGGGTTATGAATAAACATCGTTATCGGGCGGGTAAAAATGGTGGCAGTGCGGTAGCGCACGACAATAGGGTTGTCATACGTATGCGTCACGTAGGTGCATACATTTAATAAGCTTTTTCGATTATGTTATATCGTACAATACCTTTATTTAATTAAAATGTATTATAGTTTTAAATGTTTTTTTAAAAGTATAGCTATATAGTATTGTATTTTTTTTCGTATTGTAATAACTTTTTCACTTATTACTCTTTACTACTTCAATGTAATTTGAAAGTTAAGGCGAAATTATTTTCAAAAATATTAAATTATTATTTCGCAGTCGTGTCATATATTGGATAAAATTTTTACAAGCATCTATGTTAAAAATATGTTTTAATCTATTCTTAACTTTCATATTTTTGTTGTAATGTTAAAAAGTGTTAACATATTTTAAAAATTGGCAACACTAACATTAAGTGAAAAATTAACAATATAAACTTTCAAATTATTTCACAAGTTTAAAATAAATACGTCTTTGTTATGTCAAATGAAGTCGAAAGGTCATTTTCTTACTTAACATGTTTTTTTTTCCAGCAGACATCTTTAACTAACAGAAAGCAGTATAAATAAGTTGTTGGTTTTTTATTCCAAGTAGAGCTAAATATCTTCAAGGAATATTTTAACAAAAAATATTCAATAAAAAGTAATTCAAAAATATTTATGTGTTTCATTTCAAAATTATTTCTAACGAAAAACCTACATTAATTATTTTGTATTGACTTAGTTACGAGTGATTATTAAAATATAATTTAATTTTGATATTTTCATAAGATACACAAGGACATATTGAAATATAGATTCTTAATTACATAAAGATATCAAGTAATAACATTAAACTATTATTAAAAAAAATGTGCATGCTATATGGGTACGCGCGGCAACCCTAGTGTCGAATGCCACGACCTTCACCCGCTGGATAACGATGTATAGTTATGAAATCATCAAAACGCTCTTAATAGCAAGATGAGACCGTGTCCAGCGGGGAGACAATTTATTAATAGGCCTGATATAATTATTGCAGACTACCTCGTTGGTCTCGCGGCATACCTAAATGTGCGCGTGGGATTGGGTCTCGGGTTCGATTCCCGGGTCGGGCAAAGTGTTATTGGGTTTACCGTTAGGAAATTCTCAGTAGCAGCACTGAGTCTGGTAATGTGCCCGGTACGGCAATAGGCTCGCCCACTATTACGTGGGACCTAAAAATTCAAGGCGAAATGTGGGTGTAATATTACACCTCTGCCTACCCCTTCGGGGATACAGGCGTGAGTCTATAAAAATATTTTTTGCAGAACTTAGAAAAATATTATAATAATCTTTGTTCAACAATAAGTCTAAGTTTTTTTTTGTATATTGATAGAATTTATACACAAATTCTGTCGTCCTCATAGTTCTAGCATTGTCTTAGTTGCGTCCAAGTCTTGCCCCTGGAAGCCGAAGAAAAAATATTACCGTCTAACCAGATTTGGCAGAATATTAGCTATTTACAATTTCGTCCGACCTGTACAACTAAAGGTAGGTACAGCGATATTCCTTTGCTTAAACCTAAGTGTTGGTATATTCAAGGGGACTTGTGGCCTCTTTTCACCTCAACAAATAGAACACTACGATCTGAGATGACCTATATTATCGCAGCACCACCCGCCTTGAAAAGTTGTAAAGTTTTATATCGCCCTAGTTACCACAAGAGATGCATTGTCAGCTGATTTGTTCAATGACGTACAGGTTTTATGGATGTTATTAAGTGTGACAAGGACAGGTAATTTACCTAGTTTTAGGTATACTGGTCAGTATTCCCTGAAAGTGTCGAAGATTTTGAATACGTATAAAGTGCGATGGATTTGTTTGTGCACTTGCAAACTTTCACGATTTAAACGTACTACAAGTTATGTAACTGGTCTCAATCGGATCATTACTCGAAGATAAAGATGAAAATAAAGCTTGAATTTACCCCGAAGTTTCGGCGTGTAACACCAGCCGTGGTCATAGGATGACTATTGAGCTGACTCAATTGAGAACCGTTTCATATAATATTAGTAAGCTTAAATGTAAATGTAATGCTAAAATATTACCTGAACATTATTGTTTGCGATCTGTATTGTCAATGATGTTACAACAGTAAAAACAAGTAGATACGTTATAAGCGTACATACTAAAAGCAGGACGCAAAACATAAGCCAGTTGGCAAGTCTGTCATATGCGTGTGTGACGTAGCGAGCCGGCGTCAAAGTGAAACTGACACATCTTGTCAACCGAAAATAAAATAAAATATGGAGTTATCGATGTTTGCGTTAGTGTATCGTTTCTACGGATTGATTACTACGTAGGTAACGTATCTACCTTTTTCTAATATCATTGTGTATTGTAGTATAAAATGAAGTCCTCGCCGCGTCCTGTCAGTTTGTGTGAATGCGATAATGTCAAAAACTTCCGAACTGTTTTTTGAACGACTGACACCAATAGATAGTTTGATTCTTCAGGAAAGCTTAAATGTATAATTCCCGCGCAAGTAGAACCGCGAGAATAGTAGCCGAGTCTTTAAATAAATATATAGGTAACCTAACAAGAAAACACTAAGATTGTACATTGGAGTTCGCTTAGCTAGTCAATCGCGGTTAATTGTCATACACTAGAAAGCACTTAGCAGCCTTTGTTTTAGTTTTCTCAACGGATAACCTGAACATTTATTTACTTAACCTGTAACTTACCTAGTTATGTTAGTAGTATCTTCTGATTTTCGTACACTTGTCCTGTTACGTATCCTTGTCTTTATTGTAGGCGGCGAAAATAGCTTTGTCTTAACTTCGTCACAACTAAATCACTAAACCAGTTTTAGTGCAAATTGAGTGACAAGTATAAATAGGCTTATTTTTAAGGCTGTCAAGGCGTCTTACGATCAGCTAACAAACTTAACAAACATAATAATTCTTCTGGCCCTTGTTACTGTTCTATTTCTGAACACAGGATCTATGGCATAATTTTGTGGGTATCAAAATGTATAGAATTATTGCGTTACTGAGGGACTGCCAACGTAAAACTAATGGGCACGAAATGAGATTTTTTGTGGAAGTGCCCACTCTAAGGACATAGAATAGTCGTAAGTATTTGTTTTGAAAAAGTTCCTCGATGGCTGTAATTAGGCATTGATCTCGTCGATGATACTTACATAACTTGAGTGTTACACTAAGAACTGTGGTAAAATAATGTTGATCTGCAATGTGTCTTACTGCGATATTGTAAGTGTCGAAATGATGGGCGGACGGACGAGATGCACTTCCACTATGGCTCTGATCATGCGACGTCTTAAGATGTAAATGGTAAGAAATAGAACCAGGACCCAGCACAACTAGTCCTGGATTGGGACTGAAACATGTAGACAGGCCAAGGAGGCTCTTCCCGCAGTATACGGTAAGATAGCCAAACAAGTCCTCCGGCTGTCCAAACAACAACTACGGACAGTCACGGCCGCCTACACAGGACACGGATTCTTTAATCAACACCTATTTACTATAGGTATTACCGACAGCCCACTGTGCAGAGCCTGTATGGCAGCAGACGAGACGGCAGCCCACCTGCTCCTCGACTGCCCTGAGGGCGCACAGTGCAGGCAGTAGTACCTGACCAGATACAGCACCCTGAGGGAAGCAGTGGCCTCATCAAGCGTCTGCTGGCCTTCCTCGAAGAGCTGGGGTGGCTCGAGTGACAAGACCATTCCCACCCGCACGCAAAAAACACGCCAGGGCGTGGAGTTGCGGAAACAGCCCGTGCTACCAAGTACCAAATGTAAATGGACGCTTTTATTTATCTGTATTTACTTTTGATATGCTAACTAAAGTTACATCATTTCTTGAACTGATCAAAGCTTGCATTTGATGTCAATAGGTGAAATACAAGTAGTTCATGAAGTAAACCAGTTGCATATTAATGGTTACACAAAATATTATTTGCGATTATAAGAAAAAAATCCTAGTTTTATCGCTCATTCTTTTTCATGTTTACGCACGCTTGCACTGCGAAGGAGTCTTATCATATTTATTACTGTTGACCAGTTCTGTATGTTGGCAATATAGCTTAGTTGCATGGCAATTCTTTTGTGGATCGGTGGTTAGGACAGGCCTATGTCCAGCAGGGAACTGCGGAACGCTTTATGATTACATATTATAACATACCTACACGGTTTATTGAAACATCCATCAGGTAATTGCTCTTTCTTTGTATATTTATTTTATTTTTTAATTTATAGACTTACGCCTGTATCCCTGAAGAGGTAGGCAGAGGTGTAATAGTACACCCAATTTTCGCCATGAATTTTTAGGTCCCACGTAATAGGGGGCGAGCCTATTGCCGTTTCCGGGCACATCACCATTTCTTTGTTAAAAGAACAAGTAATCGGGCTGCATGGTCCAACCATAACTGATTGTGACTGTCACAATTTGTGTCCTTACTTGATTTACATCTATATGTTTTGTTTGAGGCAGCGATAACCTAGTGGAGATACCAACGGACTGCCATGCAGAGGGTATCGGATTCGAATCTACGGCGCGCACCACTGACTTTTCGAAGTCATGTGCGTATTAAATTGTTAATTATCGCTTGCTCCGTGCCTCGGAGAGCACGTTAAATCGTCGGTCCCGGCTGTCATGAAGATCTTTGACAGTCGTTACGAGGAGTCAGTACCCTCAAATAAACTGATACTGGTCTAAAAACCATGGAATATCGCTAACCCTTTTGGTCGCGGAGGTCAAACGGCAGTCGCTCTGTGGAAAAGTTGATATTCTGTCATATCTGGTTAGACCAGTAAGCGGACTTCAGGCTCCAAGGCGTGTGAGTCTTGGATGCAACCGGGATAATGCTAGCAGGATGAAAATGATGATAATCTATATGTTTTGTTTGACACGATACATCATACAGCCTTTCCGTAGTCCATTGCTCGACGCAGACCCCTCTTAATTTAACTGTGAGTCAATAGAATGATTTACCCAACTATACCGCGCTAGCCAGTCGGTTGGTTTAGGTTTTGATGTCGAGTGTTCCATCACTTCACAAAGTTATTCTCCTAAGTCGTCTCTTACGGAACCCTTAAAATGAAATGGGTTAGTGACACTATGTATTCTTAATCCGTCAGTACACGGACTCATACGATTAAGACCTGCTAAATTACAGTGCATGGAATAATCTCCATTCTACTCTTAGGCCGCGCGCACTTTGGACACGAATTCGTATCATACGATCGTGGTCGTACGAATTGAGTGCGCACACTGTATACGTTTTTATAAGTCAAATCAGCAGTGTTCTACAGTGTTTTAAAACACTTTCGTACGTTGTATGTACGAAAGTGTTTTAAAATCCCAATAAGTTCGGATTGTTTTCGGACGTCTGAACTACAGTCTACACGTACCTACGTATACGCACGACTAACTCGCATCCAGTGTGCGCGCTCCCATAGTACTAGGAATATCGGGATCGTTCGTACGTGTCCGCACGACTAAAATTCGTACGAAAACGTGTCCTAAGTGCGCGCGGCCTTAGTCATTGGCTTAGTGCAGTACCAAGAAAACCAAAAAAGAATGTGTAATCTTTCCACAAGCATCAGGGAAAGAGGCGAAAGCTGCCCTCCTACGCGCACTCTGAGTCATCGACCAGCATTATTATCGGTCGTTGACCCCGCAGCGATACCTTAGCGAATCTCGATTAATAGCTTTAATTTTTAATCTCGCCTACTAACTCTGTAATCATGCAGCCTACGTGTTGTTACGGAGAAGTGAACTAACGTATAATGATTCTTCTCTATATGAATATTCTAAATACAAAAAGATGGCCTGTTAATTTGTTTTTGTTGCAAAAATACTTAACCGATTGTGATGATACTCATGATATAAGGAATTGTAGCGCTATCATCGCACTTAATACAGGAGTAAAAAAAATTGTTTGGCTTTTGTGGTTACTGAGAAATAAATAATGAGAATATTTCTGAAAAATGAATCACATTTCAGAAATCCAGATCACACGACGAATAGGAAGACAAACCAGCAAGCGGGTCACCTAATAGTAAGTATAAGCACCGCCGCCCGTAGACTAGAGAGGGGCTAAGTGGTTGAATTTATTTATTTGTTAAAAGTTATTTGATAAAAAAAATTAACTGTTAATTTTAATGGTTGAAAATATTAGTTAATTTTTATTCTAACAACACAAAGCCATAACGAAGTTGATATTGCTAGGTCTGCGTTAGTTTCAACTAATTCAATGAATATACTTTCCTTCATACTTTAACAGGCTTAGGACTGTCTAGCTAATGTCACTATTTTTGTGGTATGTTGGTATTATTAGGTCTCAACAAACTTAACGCTCGTTGCAGAGCTTGTCCATAAAGACTATTAAAGACACTAGGTAGGTACCTAGGTATAAATTTTACCCGTTTAAAGTTACTACCTACTTGCACTAAACGTTTACACTTCACACACACTTGTGTTTAATATTAAACACTTAGTTCCCTATAATATTCGTTAACAAACAACAATAACAATAACACGCTAGTCAGCTAAAGTCAACACAGATCAGTATTTCGTAACTCGCACTTAGAACGCGTGACATCAACTAATCTCACTCAATCACTCAATATTCTACAAAATTATTGAATGAAATTACTGTTTCGTTCCATCAGAATAAAATATTAAAGTAACACTAAACCTCAGCAAGTTAATGTTAAAACACATATTCGAATGTCATTCAGGTGTTTAAAATCAACAAATCACATTCATTATTATCAAAAACTAACACTAAACCTCAGCAAGTTAATGTTAAAAATATTCGAATATCATTCAGGTGTTTAAAATCAACCAATCACATTCATTATTATCAAAAACAAATGTTGACTAGGTACTTAGGAACGGAGGGATGTATGGGATAGGTTAAGTTAATGCAACATGCATCTTAAAGCAATAACAGTTAAGTGCAAATTTCATCGTAGTGAATTGATGTACCTACTACCTAGACATTATTTCTTGGAAACGAATCCGAGTTGGCGCGTGGCGCGTCGACGGCCGCGCTGCGCGTCCTCGGTTGAATG
This sequence comes from Euclidia mi, assembly GCA_944739405.2. Lineage (NCBI taxonomy): Eukaryota > Metazoa > Arthropoda > Insecta > Lepidoptera > Erebidae > Euclidia > Euclidia mi. Next base: position 30,069,680 of record OX123201.2, on the reverse strand, counting down.
AATAGGTAGGTAATAATATTTTTATTCAATAGCGTTGATTTTATTTATCATATCATACAGTTGAAATTTTTTATCAGTTAATTTTAATGGTTGATAGTTATATTCACCATCTCTACCGTAGACACCTGCAATGCCCGAAGGATAACAAATGCGTTGCCAACCTTTCAAAAAGGAATATGCACGCTTCTTAAGGGTCTAATGTCGAGCTGGTTTGTTTGGAAATACTGCTGCAGATAGTTTGTTATAATATATTCCAGAATTGCAATACTAAAATATGACCAAGGACTAGAACGTACTAGAAACTAAGCGTATCATGCGTAGGCAGCAAACACAAAGGCAAATTCGACAAGCACAAGAAGTTTTATTTTTAAATTACGAAAGAGGTTATACATTTAATAGTTTTAGTAACAGCCGTGTGGGTTTGTATTGTTATTTACAAGTAATGTCTTAGCTTTCAAAGCGCTTCATGTAGAGAGCTGGTTCCGAGAAGGCTTGGATTTCTACTTGGTGTATTGTTCATGAATGGTTTACTGTATGGTTGGTTTGTTGGGTAAGAAGCTCAGCATGTGAAGTGGCTTAGAATATATTGGATTCCTAGGATCCATGGAGGCATGATCTATAATTTCGTAAATATAAGGGTCATATAATTATTGTCAGGGTTATATTCTAGTAGGTACGACTTACACATCGTCATTTGAAACCAAACTCCATTCAGTTGAGTTTCGATTGGTAACTCATACACATACATTCATATTAAGGCGCTACCTCGAAGGTCAAAAAATCGTGCAGAGGTCATCGCTAAGTGTTAGCTATAAAGTTGAATGTCGCACGGTTTTTGACATGGCATGCCATCACAAAACTGTCTGAAATCTTATTTCGTTCATAACTCAACTAATAATCGTTTTAGAAAAAAATTGTTAGACCAATCCCTAATAAACTAGCTCTTCTTCCAGTGAGTAGCAATTTCAAGGCGAAAAGTTAAGTATTTTTTTAATATATCCTAAAAAATATTTAGAGAAAGCATGTTTTTCAAATTAAAATTCTATCGAGCGAAAATCTTCCAATCGTGTATCTGTCCGAGCAGTCCCTAGATAAAGACCTGATAAATAATATATAAAATTATCACTTTGCTGGTGTGTCTCACTGCTTCAAAATCTGTAATCAAAAAGGGCATACATTTTCGAGGTAGCGCCTTAATAAATTCTAGAAGACCTACTAGAAGGCGGGCTCGGGCAAATGTGTTGAATGGTACAGGGGCAACCACGACGAAATACTTGTCCTGGGTGGCAATCGAACTCACTTCGATCGAACTAACTACTACTATACTATCGCTATATCTTAATATATAAAATCCTTGCGTTACTGACTGACTGACAGACACGCTACAGCCGAAACTATTGGGCGCAGGAAGCTGAAATTTGGCATGTATGTTCCTTAGGGACCTTAGGGGTGCACTAAGAAGGGATTTCCCGAAATTCCCACGGGATCGGCCAAAACAGGAAAATTTAAAAAAATTGCAGGCGTAGCTGCTGGCGTCCTCTAGTTTTTAATAAAATATTTAAACCCTAAGTGGGTTGAGATTTCATAGCAAAAACACATGATAACCAAGATCTTTCTGTAAAAATGTACAATACAATGAACTGTTCTCTTGTTCATTTATATTCTGTTTCCGTATCTGTACCGTGATAGATGGAGCCACTGTGCACTCAGGACATCTCACGTACGCCATTATTTTGACGATGTTTTCCTTGACCGAAAAAAAAAGATATGTTTTAAAGCTTACCAATTACTTTTATAACATAATTATTGCATAATATTATTATGTTGAATAGTGCAATAAATCCTAAATTTGTTTTAAATCATTGATTTTTTTAATTGAATTGAATTGAAGATGTTTATCATTTTGTTACAAACCTCCAGATGCATAATGTTTTTGTCTTCTCGGCACTCAAACTGCATCATATAGTTTAAAGGATGCTTGCTTCAAAGTACATGATACAATTGAGTGCCGAAAAAAGTATTAAACGATTATCGCTTGAACACCCACAACACCGTTATGTCTACCATATCCATACATTATCTAAATGCGATCTCTTGTGGTGTCTATGGTAAATTCAACGGGCACGCTTAAAAAAAATGGTAATGTTACCCATCGAGAAACGATTCGCAAGCTGATCAAACTCGGCTTAAACCATCAGTGAAGTCATAATGTGCTCTTCTTGAAAGTTTGTATTTGTCATCAGGCCACACAGATGTTGTTGGGAGAAGGGTTGTGGAAGTTTGGGGGCTTGACCCGTCTAACCTTTCCTGCTGCTGAAAATAGCAGTATCCATACTGTTTTACCAGTTACAGGATCCTGTTTCTCTTTCTGGAAGCATTGGTCCGAGCTTTGATTGGTCGTGAAAACCTTTGTCCGTACTCTTGTATTCTTCTATCATGAGGCTATTAGCATTGACAAACACAGTTTAATTCATCTTTAGCTGCACTGTACCTGGAAGCATAATCATGGTCAACAGGAAGCATATTTTTGTGACTAGTGTAACTAGCTTAGAACCTTACAAACAGCTGATTCAATCTTCTTCTTTATACAAAGCAACCGATCCAATATTTTTATACTACACTAGAAGACGCCAGCAGCTACGCCTGCATTTTTCTTAAATTTACCCGTTTAGGCGGTTCCCGTAGGAATTTCGGGAAATCCCTTCTTTGTGCACCCTACGGTCTCCAAGGAACATACATGTCAAATTTCAGCTTCCTGCGCCCAATAGTTTCGGCTGTAGCGTGTCTGTCAGTCAGTCAGTAAGGCAAGGATTTTATATATTAAGATTTTATTTAATACCATATGCACAACGCATCCACAAAAATTGCAAATTGCCTACGTAAATGTAAATTTAAATTCGTGATTACCCGGTACCAGTATAAATGATTGAAGCGTTTGATAGTGGTTTTCCTCGTACGTTGTTTTGTGTGTTTGGTGAAGAACCTAAAACAGGTAAGTTTTGATGATGACTCGTACTACCTATGTGTTTTGAATTTGTACATGTTGAGACTGCCACTGTGGTCCAGTGGATAGCGTATGCGTCTGCTGATCGGTCCCGGGTTCGATTCCCGGATCGGGCAAAAGTGTTACTAAGTTCCGAATTCTCAGTAGCAGCACGAAGTCTGGTGAATGTGCCTGGTATGGCAATAGGCTCGCCCCCATTTACGTAGGACCTCAATAATTTACACGGCTATATATGGGTTTAATATTACACCTCTGCCTACCCCTTCGGGAATACAGGCGTGAAGATTTTTAATTTAAATTTGTACATGTTCGATCATAGGCTTTGTTCATGCGTACCTTTTAGCATCGAAATAAATAGTCCTCATCATAATCTAGTACTATACAGCGTGCATCCAAGACTTGCATTTGAGCTCGATTTCCGCACACTAGCCTCAATAGATCGGAAAGAATATTAGCTTTTCATAGAGGGACTGTCGCCTGACCTTCACAATCCAAAGGGATTGCAATTGGCGATGCAAGGATTATCCGCGCGCCCCAGCGGCGAATTTGGAAGTTGTCCGGGTACGACACTTTTGACAGCTTTCAATACAACTTTTGCTTCGAGGTTATAGTGGTAATTGTATTGAGAACTGTCAAAAGTTTCCTACCCGGACAACTTCCAAATTCGCCGCTAGAGTAGCTTGTTAGTATCAATGCCAGTAATCAATGGGTCAGACCAGAGTCAATGTTTTCAGAGGTAATGACTTTTATAACAGAAATAACAAACATCTTCATAAATAGTTAAATATCAACGGAACCGGCTAAATGCCAAGCGATGATTCACAATTTATCTGGCTTATTTGAGTGCTCCACAGCTTGTTTGAATGATTGAATCAAGATATTCGCGCCTGTAACCTTATACTCAATCGGCTTGTGTTCACTAAGAATAAATCTAATAGGTTTGATTGTTGTATCTATAGATTCATTATGATTTTAAGATGTCAATAAAGTTTATTATTTATTACAAAAAGGTAAGATTAATGTTATTTTTAGGATTCTAAAACTAAATATAATGTATTTATTCTTGTGACAGTGAACACCAATCAGAGAGCATTACGTCAAACAGTACGTCCGCCATTCATGGTGTTGACGTTTTAGTAGTAAATACAACTAAAACGTCAAACTTTTACCTGTCAAATCAAATATAACAAAATAAAAGTGGGTACATCAGACCAGACTTCATTCACGGTTTGTTTTGTTTTGCACTTTGTGATATCACTCAACCGCCATGATGGTTTACAGCGTTTTCGTGTCAAATTCAAAAGGGTTTTGTTGCCATCTAATAAAGGAACGAATCAATCGCTAATTACATTTTAGGACACAAGCCTATTGGAAGTAGTATAAAAAATTGCCTTGTCTTTGAAAAAAGTTACACAAAATGAAGCATTGTTTCATAATTATAATTTTATTAAATTACATTTCATTTATTAATTAAGTTTAAAGCGATGGTACGAGTGAGTCAAGTCTATCCTATGCATACTTCATAACAGTGACCCCGGCAAATGAAGTTGAAACTTCGCAACTTGTCGTAGAGATAAGTTTGTGAGTAAATGAACTTTGATCTTGGAGTCCCTTACATCTATACACATAAATCAAATTGAAGTGTCTGTTTTTAATATTAAAACAATCCACATTAGGTACATATACCGAAATGACAATTTTAAAATTTTTTGTAAGACTGTCTGTTTATTTGTTCTCGCTAACCTCTGGAACAGCTGGACTGATTTTGGGACTTTCATTGGCGGATAGCTGGTATACTAAGGAGTAACTTAGGCTATAAATTAACCGGGTACGCGAAGTAGTTCTCTCAGGACGCGGGTGAAGCCGCGGGAAACAGCTAGTAATGTATAAGGTCAGAGTTCGTGTGGCAGGACTTGTGAGCAGATTAGATCACATAATGCGTTATGATCGACATGTCACATATTAGTTTAGGGCAGGTGCGCAAACAAAGATCAGGCTGTTGGTTTTTATGGGTACAGAGTTGTAGAGTATGTGGTGTGGTATTTTTCATAATAAGTTCATGAGTACATAGGGTTCCCACCAAGAACTTAGGGTCCCAAGCCAACCTCACCTGCAAGTGCACCTGCCGATCAACGGACGAGGCGACGGCAAACAAAATATCCCGATAAGCGGCTATAGGTTCGCCACCTATAACGTGGGATCAAAACACTGGCGAAAAGTGGGCGTTTAATATGCCTCTGCCTACCCCTTCGGGGAAACAGGCGTGAGTCTATGTATGTAGGTATGTAGATCATGAGTAGAAATACTTCTGAGTATGATTGGTAAACGCAAATCATAGTTGCCGTTTCATCTTCATAGATATTATATGTACCTCTTTCTATATTGTTGCTTGTTCTGCAGCTTTTATCGGTGCTCAGTTTTAATTACAGTAGGCCTAAGAACATTTACGAGCTCTCCGAAGCACGGTAGCTATCTCATGTTGGAACACAACAAGGCACCCATCCAAGTAGTAACCTCTGGCAATATTGCTGCCTGCTTTTTGCGAGGCAAAATAAAATTATAAATTAATGACGGTTAGGGGGAGTACTCTTAAGACGCACTTTATTTTTTTTTTGTCTCTTTTATATGGATTGTATGCATTCCTAATTATAAATTTATTATTATATAACTGTATACGCACGTTGTATTTTCTAAAATAAATGTAATTAAATTCAAAAAGATAAGCAGATCTTCGTCACACATTATACTGAAATTTCTGGCACATGGTACACCATTTATCAGCAATTGGAGATAGAAGGTGAACGGTCTTACTCCCGTTTGACAAAGCACTTTATTATTAGATCAGTTGTACCTACTGTTACTTATGGAATGTGAGGATCGTTCCATAAGACAGCCCACTTGAATGTATGCTTACAATGGATGTTTTAATAGATCGGGGATATTTCACGACCCTTATAGTAATGTGTGAGGGATATATTTGGAAAAAAAATGTATATATTACTATATAAGAGACCGTAAGCCTATTGGGAAGACCTATGAGCGAATTAGACTATTAATTAAAGTTTGCATTTTTTTTTAATTTTCCCTTGAGACCTGTGTGTTTGAAAAAAAGTTTAACCTTTTCTATTTAAAAGACTGCTCTCGCGCTGTGGATAACATCTGTGTAGACTATACAGACATACAACCAAGGGACACAATGTACACGAAGAGTCGAAACAACAATTTGTACCCTGTATATAAAATCAAAAACAATTTTATAATTTAAATTAAGCTAAATCTAGATCAATCGTAATGACTAAGTAAGTATAATATGTACTTATGTGGGTAGGTAACTAGGTACATAAACCATAAAAAATAAAATATAAAAATATTTACAAATATTATTATTTGCAACCTAACCTGTCCCACTGCAGGGCAAAGGCCTCCCTACCCTCTTTCCACCTCTCTCTATCGAGAGCTGTTGTTGTCCACTCTGCATTATAAAGTTTCAAATCATTTTGCCACCTAATCTTAGGTCTGCCGCGAGACCTCTTTCGATCTGGGATACACAAGGTGGTAGTTTTAGCCCAAAGATCGTCAGATATATGACAGTTATGACCGACCCAGTCAAATTTTAACTTAGCTGCTTGTTGGGACACATCTGCGATTTGTGTTTTAGAGCGCAGTATGGTATTTTTGACTCAGTCTACAAGTTTTACCTCGAGAATACTGCGCTCCATAGCTCGCTGACAAACCCCGAGGCTGGACTTCTGATCTGCGGTCAAAGACCAGGTTTGGGCACCATATGTGAGGAAGGGGACATGCGACTACATGTGAGGATGGGCATAGACATGTGCATCCTGCACATGTCTATGAGTCGGCTTTTCAGAGACATAGGCAGGTTGCCATTCAAAAGATCTTTCAGAGACCAAAAGCTCCTCCAAGCGTGTTTCGTTCTACGCGCGTGTTCCGCTTCTTGTTTCGCCTGAAAAGAAACTAATTTACCCAAATATATATACTCATGGACATATTCAACCTCCACCTCCTCAACATATATCTTCTTCTTTGTGCTATTAGTCATTAATCTTCGACATATTCATCTTCAGTCCAACCCCAAGGCTAGCCTTGTACAGATCTTGAATCGTGTGTCCCAATTCCGAGGCAGAGGAAGAAAAAAGCACTAGGTATGATGTCATCTGCACATTGGAGGTTTGTTAGTCTCTTTTCTCCGATGAGAATGCCTAGTGTAAATAATTTTTAGTTTTTTTATAAATGGAAATAGTTAAGTATAAGTCCTTGTTTAAGATAATATATGCGTATATTTGATTACATTAATTTCGTACTTAATCCTAGTACACTTCCTTAAATTTTTGCTCGACAGTTAATACATAATCTTAAAATATTTAAATGCAAGCACTGAGTCTATAATTAGATATGCAGTAACTTTTTTTTAAATCAGCTCGGTGAAAAATGGTATTGCACCTTTGTTTCTTTTAAGATGAATATAACTAAATTGCATAACACAGATTTGAAGGTAAGAGAATTAAATATTGATAAATAGGTAGGTATAAACTAAAAAGAAATCTGACATATGACGTATTATGGCTTCATCAAATGAATTGTTCATAATTACAGAAAAAGATTGCTTTGCGAAATAAAAACATTTAAAAGTCATTATAAAGCACGATGTCATTTTAACCTTGAAACTTCCTTATCTAAGTAACCCTTTTACGAAACGTAATAAAACATTTTATTATATTATTTTTATATCAGGCGAATAAAAGTTTCAGTACCTACAAATAATAATTCCAATATAATTGCAAAATTAAATTTACTAAAAAACTAAAAACTTAATTGCGACCGTGACAGGACTCGAACCTGCAATCTTCGGATCCGAAGTCCGACGCCTTATCCATTAGGCCACACGGTCGGTACATTGAGTTGCGAAATAGGTCATGAGATCCCGCGAGGCAAGCCTCCCGCGGGTTACGTCACCGCTGACGTCACAAGGTCGTTCACCCCGCGCGGCCTCTGTACAGTTTTCCGATAATTTCGTTTTCATTCGCTTCGCGTGCTGTGATTGTGTTTGTAAACACATTGCTTTCAAGGTCGTATGACGTCACATTTTACACGAGAGTTCTGAAAGGAAAACGTATCTGTATTAGGAAAAGTCTTCAGAATTGCCATTACGTTATATTAATTGAACGACGTCTTCCTCCTTTTAGTAGATACATTATTTAAATAGCATTAATCATTGTTTAATAGTATTTGGCACCCATTGGCCGCATGCTACTTACATAATGTATTGCATACAGATCTGTGCTTATAAATTATAGAACAGATGTAATGCTAAGTAATGCTAGTGTTGTAAATGTTGCCATAACAAATTTTACTGCATATTGTGATATACTTACCTGGTGTTAGCAAGCAAAGCAGTACGCAATGGTTGCGTAGGTACTTACACGAGTTAGAACCTATGTATTGTTCGATATGATCTCATTGAAACTATTTCGCAAATTCTTTTGTAAATTTTAATTTTAGAACTTCCAACGGTCTTAATTAGACAAAAAATCAGGGAGCGGGTACTGGGCAGCTAATATTTCAGAATTTGGACAACATTCACATAAATTAGATCCAATTATAGGTAGCGGAGAAATATTCAATTGATCATACTACAGACTGAAATTGATTGCTTTTAAATTGGTCAAGCCATTTAGGATGGTAGCCAGAGAAAAATAAGCGATCATGTGTATAGGTATTTTATATCCATTCGTATACTATATAGTGTTAAAGAAATAAAATATAAAAAATATGTATAAAAATGGTATTCAAACTGGAATTAAACGGCTATTGATACCGAGACGTAAACTCAATCTGGATTTATGTATATAATTTTACTTCATCATCATTTCAGACGAATGAAGACTACTGCTGGAAATTATTCTCGCAGGGCCCTCCACATTCCTTGAGGAGCCCGCATTCATCCGCTACCCGAAAAACCCAGTAGTATTATCTGTTCACCTTGCAGAAGGACTATCTCTGGTGTGACGTCCGATGCGTGGCCGACACCTTTTTTTATTTAACATATTATTCCAGCTAGGTATGCCACGTCAGCTTGACTACAATAGCTGTGACGGTGCTTTGCAAGACAACTTCAAGCAAAGTTCTCTTCATCGCTTTCTGAGGGCTTTTGAGTCTTCTCATAATGTCCGTAAAATAAGCGACCAAGAGTCTATCGATCGTTAGGGGCGCTTTTAGAAAATGTATGGAAATTGTTCCCGCCGACTAGTCTATCGTCACCGTGACGATCGAGGGCAAAACTCATACTAGACCCTCATGTCTTAGATCCATACGTCACCAATTAGACATTTCTAATTATTTCTATATACCTGCATTTACAGATAGGACTCGTGTCTTGTCAATCAGTAAAGTATGCAGCAGATTCATCTTTGTATCTTACCAATGTAAAGCTAGACATCTAATGAGTCTTTGATTATAGTCTCAGGCCTGTATCCCCGAAGGGGTAGGCAGAGGTGTAATATTACACCCACATTTCGCCATGAATTTTTAAGACCCACGTAATAGGGGGCGAGCCTATTGCCGTTACCGGGCACATCACCAGACTCCGAGCTGCTACTGAGAATTCGGAAATACCAGTAACACTTTTGCCCGACTCGGGAATCGAACCCAGGACCTCCGATCAGAAGTCGCATACGCTATCCACTGGACCACGGAGGCAGTCTCCACTGAACCATGGAGGCAGTCTAATGAGTCTTTGAACAAACAAAAAAGAGCAACATATTGTTTCCCGATAATTCAAATAATACTTGCCATTATAGACATTACCCAAATTAACCCCTTCAAGTTTTATTTTCGCTATACAAGCCTATTGCCGGCTAAAGTCTTAGTAATCTACTTCTATGCTAAGCATGCAATGCATCAAATACGGTTCAATTATTCCGCAGTCAAAACGGAACTTACGTAAATACACATTTTGCCAACGTTTATTTGTTTAGGTACATATTTGATAGTTATATACATATGTACCTAAATTTAATATCTTTATCTCCACAGCACGTTGTAGTTAATTTTGTAATGGCATATGTATCTGACTAAGTTAGTTTTAGTGTGGACAGTGAGAACGGTCAACCAGACAAGGAACACCTTCGTCATGAATGTTTTACAAGTTTACTCGACAGAATCCCATTTGCAACCGCAACTGAAAGGTTGGCTTGTTTCCATGTACAAGTTAAGACAACGCATTATATATAGGGCTTTAGTACACCATGCTGGCTAAGCAAGTACTTGTTTAGTCCACATACAAATGAAGGCACATATCGTACAATGACGAAGAAAAGCAAAGTTTATACGTAGATTTGGTAACGAGCATCCTTACATCCACAAACTTTCGCTTTATTGCAATAAAAGGACAAATAATTAATAAATGGTAAATTTCATAGTTGTGGTCGCGGAGGGACTCCGCGACCACAACCGTTGCAAGCCGGTAGAAACGTAGGAGAATAACAGAGGTATTTATGCCTTGAAATAAATAAATTATCGCGACTAAGACCCGCTAAATAATATTGTATGATGTTTACAAATCGCGAAAGTTTAAAATGGTAAATTACTGTACAAAATATAGAATTGTTTAAAGGTTTTATTTAAGAAAATTAAACTATTACTAGGTGACTATACGTAAAATAAAACAATTATTTCTATACTTAAGTACCTACCTAACAAATAAAAACCAATACATAAAAAGGCAAAGAAAAATTTTAAAGGGCGTCATGGAAATCCCCCACATCGCCATCAATTGGGAGCGTGCCCAGAATGCTGGCAGCATTGCCACGTTGTATAGCAATGCTGATCTTTTGTGCCAAATACAGGCCAGCCTTCTGGTCACGCGAGGCGTCAACCAATCTCTTTGAGAGATCTCTAAAAAGAGATCTCGCACTTGGACCCCATGGTCCCAACGTTTCGACTCCAAACGGCTCAAATACATAATCCTCTACTAGGTTCATGTATTTGCGTCGTTTGAGAGACTCCGCTGTAGCAGCAGCAGCGCCCGCACAACCTGCTGTGCTGGGAAGATGAGATGGCGCAAGGGTATCGACACATGTTGCGTCTCACACCATTGTTATATTTTATTTCTTACATTTTTTTGTTGTATTGTTAGGCTGCTTTCAGCATGAATAGGCCGGCTGAACCGCTTAAGTAGTCATCACTGTCTTACAGAGTGTAAAGTAATAACGTTTATAATAATCTGTTCAGAAACTTATATTGCTAAATGACTAATCTCCTACGCATTCACGAATCTGCACCTTTACCCATCTTCCTCTCTTGTTCTCTTGCAAGTACCTAAGCCTCTTTTAATTGTATTCGCGTTATTATTTGAACAGGCCGGGTTGTCGTTGATTTGAACATATAGGTGAAATCTAATACTAATATTTAAGCCTGAAGACTTTGTTTGTTTGGTTGAACAATCTAATCTCAGGAACTACTGGTCCGATTTGAAAAATTCTTTCAGTGTTAGATAGCCCATTTATCGAGGAAGGCTACAGGCTACATAACATTACGCTATGGGCCACGGGAGCGGAGCAGTAGCGTTAAATAACGCGTGTTTAACCGCGGGCTCATCTAGTACCTTATATTTGCCTCGATCTTTCGGCGTGGATCACAATAGAAAATAGCTTGTCGATGATGCGAATATTTAGTTGACGTCGTCGTTTTTTAGCTACACTTTTTACTTAATCTAGGCGTCCTTGACCCTATTGTTTAAAAACATCCACACAGAGAAATTCATGGCTTATCTCATGAATGTAACCAAGGTCCTGACAGTAATTATAATAGTGAGATTACGCAGTCACTAGGAGCGTCGTGGGATGTTATAACGAGTGTGTGACGTGCTGGTGTGATGTCAGACTATGTAATGTGCGTAATCTGCTCATCTACATATTATTTTAGGTACTAGCTGAGCCCGCGGATGTACCCGCTATATTTTGGGCTAAGGTAAACGGCCCAATAGCCGTGAATTTCTGAACTTCGCTGACTTTGCAGGTCTGCTAGGTTAAGGTTGATAGACTAACAAAATGAAATTTACGCAAGTTTATAGACAATTTATTCTTGTTTTCATGCAATGTTATAAATTTTAATATATTATATGACTTAAAGGACTGTGGCTCCACCAGCTCTGAGGAGTTCTGCAGTGATACCGGTATCACAATCTAAGTTACGCAAAGACCACCCGTACCTCGCTCTGGTTGACACCAAGATAACTTCAGTAAATTGACTCGTGGTCGTGGGCTCTCTGGTCGTCCAGTTGGTCTGTCACGTTGAACTCATGTTTCAGTGGAACTCATCTTTCAGTTGAATTCGAATATGATTTAAAATCAGCATTGAGTTGAAGTCAACTTTGACAACGCATCATCAAAATTTGGTTACTATGTAGGATTAAAGTAATAGGGAATATGCGTGTGATTCAGATATAAGCGAATATATTTTTATGACATTATTTATCGGCAAAGAAAAACACCTCTAACATTATTTTATATTTAAACACTCTAAAATCGCGAATATTAATTAGTAAAAGGTGGAACATTTACGCGCGGAATTTAAAATGTCGAAACGCAATGCCATTGCCTGAGACCAACGTGACGACACGATTCACAGATGATATGTCAAAAGTGTCAAAACAGTACCAGACATTTGACAGAGTCGACAGTTAACAACTCAAACGTTGAGAACGCTGACAATGAAATGAATACAGATATGACGCTGACATCACCACAAAGCGCGCTAAAGCGCTAAAATAGGGGTGTTTAAACTAGCGTTATGTCATTACAATTTTCAGCATTTAATTTAAAATAAATGTTAGCTTCTCCACGACTAATATTTTTTTTACGGTTTCATATTAACATAAATAAACGATAACAACAATAAAAAAAGCATGCATATTCCCTATTGTCAATACGATTGAAACGAGTCCAAATTCGATGGGCTTGTGTCGTTTTATTGCGGAGTTCTTGTTCTTTTTCTTATCCTCTTCTTTCCAGCTCCATCATTGCTCTATACAAATTAAGGAATGTGGGCAAGGCACCGTATTTTGTTTTAATTTTTATTATAAATAAGTATTTATGCCTCGCAATAAAATATGTTTTGAAATATACACATCAAGCCCGTTCATATGATGAGGTTTAGAATCAAGTGGTAGTGTACGTGCCAGCATCAGGCAGACTATATTGTGTTATAATTATAATACTCTACTATTTTACTTCTATACTTTCAGAGGATAATGAGACTTATTGCAAGGCAATAAGGTGCTTCCGTGCAATGGGTAGTACGAAGTTAACTCGTGTACCAGTATCCGGTAAAACAGGGTATAATATTGCCGGGTACTGGGTCATGTTGGGGTTGCAGTAAATGTAATATGCAAAATACTTACTATTTCATTAAATTTATCGCAGCTTATGGACTAAATCGCTAGATAATTAACTCAAATATTAATAAAAGCAAATAAACACTCTCACTGTGCCGCTATTCGCAACAATATGATAAGCAAACCAAGAAATTTGGTAGCTTCGTAGTGTAGTGTCAGAACCTCGAAATTCCACAAAATTTTCGTACACCACACTTTCATTTTAGTATAGTTTTGCCGTCATTACAATTATTAACCAGCGTTAATATTATAATTATACGAAATAATGTCAAGTATTCTCAAACTTTTATTATTTTTTTATAGAAACCTACAAAGTGATAAAAACCGATGTGCATAGGGTTCCCACCATGGGGTGCATAGGGTTCCCACCAAGAACTTAGGGTCCCAAGCCAAGCTTACCTGCAAGTGGTGCACCTGCTGATCTACGGACGAGGCTCTGGCAAACAAAATATCCCGATAAGCGGCAATAGGCTCGCCACCTATTAGGTACGTGGGATCAAAACACTGAACTGGCGAAAAGTGGGCGTTTAATATGCCTCTGCCTACCCCTTCGGGGAAACAGGCGTGCGTCTATGTATGTATGTATGATAAAAACCGACTAGTTACCGGGTACTGGGACACTGCCGGAAATACGTACTTCTACCTTACTGCTCTGCGCCCGAGGCTTATAGCGTAATGTTATATAGCCTACAAGCCCGTGGCTCATAGCGTGATGTTATATAGCCTTCGTGGATAAATGGGCTGTCTAACACAGAAATAATTATTTAAGTCGGACTAAGCAAGTCCTGAGATTCCCGCGTTCAAGCAAATAAACAAACAAACTCTTCAGCTTTATAAGATAAGTATAGATTCTTCATACAGACCTAATACTAATTTGCAGTGCAATGTGTTCGTGATACAGCCAATTAATATTTTATTCTATAGTTTCATCAGCGTGACTTTATTAGTCCAAAAAACTCTCTTTGTGAAATTGATTTTGTTAACAATGGCATCGTTTTAGTAGTAATGAGTAATTCGTATTTTGTAATTAAACCCTTATGCTGTTTTTTTAATACTCGGTGTCATTTCTTGCAAGTTTTTTCTTTCTTATTATCAATATGTACTTTTGGGTCTACTTATGGCACTGCCGGGGGATTTTATAACGAGTGCGTGACGTGGCGAGTGATGTCAGGTAGACGTAATGTGCGTAATCAGTTCATCTACATATTATTTAAGATACGGAAACATACGCGTCATTGAGGTAAACAACTTGAAGACGTCATACAACTAGATGTATTATAAACTGTGTAAACGGTTGTAGCTTCTAAGGTTTTATAGTTATAGGCGGCAAACGAGCAGACGGATCGCCTGATGGTACCTAAGCAATTACCGCCGCCCATGGACACAAGCAACACCACAGGTGTCACAAATGCGTTGCCACCTCTTGGGGTTGGCAAAAAGGATAGGATGATGAGTGCCATGAGGGAGAAGGAATAGGGGATAGGGCCTCCAGCTCTCTCACTCACCGAACAAAACGCAACAGTTTAAGTACTGTTGCTTTACGTTGATTTTCTGTGAGACTCGACCTGGGAACTACGGGTAGTACCTACTTCCCCGGTCGAGCCGGCCCATTCGTACCTACTGAAATCAGCAAGGCTTTACTACTAAGACTTTCGCGGTTTATATAAATACTAGATGATGCCCGTATGATGATGCGCATTTTTTGTAATTTGAATGTTTCTTACCGATCCCGTGGGCATTTCGAGAATTTTTTTCTTTGTGCACTCCTACGATCCTCAAGGAAAATACATGCCAAATTTAAGTTTCTTGCGCCGAATTTTTTGACTGTGCATTGCCTGTCAGTCAGTTAGCTTTTATATTTATAGTCTCACGCCTGTAGTGTAATATTAGGAAGAAGTGTAATATTAGACCCACATTTCGCCATGAATTTTTAGGTCCCATGTAATAGGGGGCGAGCCTATTGCCGTTACCGGGCACATCACCAGACTCCATGCTGCTACTGAGAATTCGGAAAAACCCAGTAACACTTTTGCCCGACCCGGGAATCGAACCCGGGACCTCTGATCAGCAGTCGCATACGCTATCCACTGGACCACGGAGGCAGTCAATTAGTAACGCAAGAACTATATAGGGTGATTTGAGATGCTCGTATTCCCTTCGGGATTCTAGGAGCATAATGGCATATTTTCACTCCCTACTTCATCATCAACAGCCTTGAACAGTCCATTGCAAGCACGAATTGGCCTACTATACCACGCTGGCCAAACGGGTTGGTATAGGGTTTGTATCAAGTTTTCCTTCTCTTACAGTGTTGTTCTCTGCATAATATGCTGCTCCCTCTGTCGGCTCTTACGAACCCACGGGATGATATGGGGTGATGATATTACGTATTCTTAATCCGTCACCACTCGGATGCCCCCCTATTATCCCTACTTATAGGGGTCAAAAATTCGCCATTTTTTAATACAAAGATTTTTTGTCATACAAACATTAGGTATTTTTGCTTTAAGACGTAGCAAATTTTGGCCTTATTTGATAGACGATTAAATGGCCCGTCTTTTTAAATAAACCAAATCTGTGAATTCAGCACGGATTCAGTGTGGAATTTGAAAAGGGAGCCATAAAAACAGAAAATCGAATAAATAAAACACAAACACGCAATATTTGGACAAAAATAATATATAGCATGGTATGTATATAATTGGAATAACTTTCTGGTAAGTATAAGCTGCTAACCAAAAAGGTATAAAACTCTTAGCCAGGTGGTGGAAATTTAGAGTAATAGGCAATTAAGTCCAAGTAAGTACCTACTACTGGATGACTCACTCTGCAGAACATTGTTTCCTTTACTTTTAAGTTTATTCTTAAGCTTTGCATTCAGCAGTGATTTACCTACTAGTAGCCCCCCCTACTAGTAGGTAAATCACTGCTGAATGCAAACTAAGAAACCGAAATGCACAATGTATTAGGTCCGAATCCTCAGCGTCAATCACTGTCCATAACTTTTTTATTTTAATAAGACAGCTCCCGTACTACATCCTGTGTCGCGGGCCCGCTTAAACCACTACGCCAACCGTGCAGTCATCATCATCATAACTAGGCCAAAGCAAGGCATAAGCTTATCCAGCCAATGATGTTATAAAGTAAAAAGAAGTAGATATGTTATAGGCGTATCAAAGCAGAAGCCAGTTGGCAAGTCTGACATACATATGTGTGTGTGACGTCGCAATCCGGGGTTAAAGTGAAACTGACACATCTTGTCAACTGAAAATAAAATAAAAAATATGGAGTTATCTACTAAGCTGCTAGGATTGATTACTACGTACGTAACGTACCTACTTTTTAGGGTTCCGTACCTAAAAGGTAAAAAACGGAACCCTATTACTAAGCCTCCGTCGTCTGTCTGTCTGTCTGTCTGTCTGTCTGTCACCAGGCTGTATCTCATAAACCATGATAGCTAGATAGCTGAAATTTTCACAAATTATGTATTTCGGTTGCCGCTATAACAACAAATACTAAAAATAAAAAAAATAAAAAAATTAAGGGGGGGTCCCATATAAAAAACGTGTTTTTTTTTCGTATATTTTGCTCAAAATTACTAACTGTTACAGGTAGACGCTTTAAATTTTTACAGAATATGTAGTTGTATATTACCTTCCAAAATAAATAATTAAATTTAAAAAAAGTAAATAATAAAGGGGGGCTCCCATACAACAAACGTAATTTTTAGGCAATTTGTTACTCGATCTTAATAAACAGGTAGAAACTTATAAAGTATTTAAGTATACATACAACGAACGTGATTTTCTTTTATAGATGATGGTACGGAACCCTTTGTGCGCGAGTCCGACTCGCACTTGCCCAATTTTTTCTTACAATATCATTGTATCCAGCGGTGGACTACAGCAAGTTGATGATGATGATTATTTATGTCGCAGGTCTTAATCGTGAAATTATTCGAAAATAAAGGTGCAGTAACTTCCCACCCCGAAGTTTCAGCGTGGGTTATACCAGTCACGGGACGATTGGTCAACAAGACTGCTATATTATCAATTTATCAGAACGTATTACCGGTTTATTTATAGCCCATTCTTCATATCGTGATTACAGTATGACGTAGGGCAAGGTTACAACAAACAACCCTTGTCTTAAGGCGTTGTACGCATGACGCAGGGACTTTATTACGTAGGTACAAGCATTTGTCAAC
Source organism: Euclidia mi (assembly GCA_944739405.2). NCBI lineage: Eukaryota > Metazoa > Arthropoda > Insecta > Lepidoptera > Erebidae > Euclidia > Euclidia mi. The sequence goes on along the minus strand of OX123201.2, from coordinate 30,052,055 downwards.
TATAGAATATAATACTGAGTAAATCAATGGCGTAGGTCGGGCCAACCCTCATATTATATAGTTTTAATTTGGTGGATTTCGCCAAATGTACTTCTTTTTTCTGTCCGTGTGGTGACGGATTAAGAATACGGATTGTCACCACCCCATAACATCCCATGGGTGTCGTAAGAGCCGACAGAGGGAGCATATTATGCACAGAACAGAACTGTAAGAGAAGGAAAACTTGATACAAACCCTATACCAACCCTTTTGGCCAGCGTGGTATAGTTGGCCAATTCGTCCTTTCAAAGGAGAGGCCTAGTCCAGCAGTGGACTGTTAAAGGCTGATAATGATGACTTCATTTTAATACTCCATACTCATTTGCAGTATTATATTTACGAATTTTATTATTTAGTAATTTTACCAGCGTGTCCATTAGATTTTGAAAATAAAATCTCATATATTATTTGAATTGGGTTTTGTTAGGAATGGCATGAGTTTTAACCCTTGGCACAGAACCCTAATTTTAGTTTTTCTAAAATAAAAGTATTCTGAGTCATTTTGTATAGACATACTTGTAAGCATATCGACAAAAGTTATTATTGCGATTTTTCAAACGAGCATTCCAATTTATAACGACGATTAAGTATAATGCGTCCATAAAAATGAAATTTCCGCCTCATTCAATTCGCGGAACAGTTTATATAATGACAAGTGGCAGAATGATGGTACTTCCTTTGTCTCCATTACATACAATTAATTACGAGACAAACCAATTATCCTTATGAATACAATTGTCTGAAGGCACGCAACCTTGTTTAAAACTCATAAAATCTGGGCAGTGACTTTGTCTCTCGCTAGTCGCGACGATATTTAATATAGTATTATTTATGACTTCTAAAGTGGTATTTAATGATTAGCTTTGATTGATATAATTATTGCCTATTAGCTCAATAAGTTTTTAGTAACGATATTAATAGTACTTTAAATTACTTTAACAAAAAACAATGTTCACCTTTGACATAACATATCTGGTGGAGATAGATATTTACTGTCACAAAACTGTGCTATTTATCCGCCTACTCTAGGAATAAATTCTGTCGTGACAGGCTTTACATTCATCATCATCATCAGCCCTGTATATAATACTGTCCCACTACTGGGCACGGGCCTCTTCTCACTATGAGAACGGTAAGGCCATATTCCACCACGCTGACCAAGTGTGAGTTGGCAGACTTCACAAGTCCTTCGAGAAAATTATGGAGAACTCTCAGACATGCAGGTTTCCTCAGGCTGTTTTCTTTCACCGATAAGCAAGCGATAATTAACAATTTAATTCACAGTTAACTTCGAAAAGTCTCTGCGTAGCAGTCTGTCGGTCTCTCCACTAGGTTATCGCTGTTCTATATTAATACAACTAACGAACACTAATACCGAAAACATCAATTTGTGTATAATTTAAAATGTTGTAGTATCAAACGATGAAAGCAGCGATAGCCTAGTGGAGATACCAACAAACTGCCATGCAGAGGATATCAGGTTCGAATCCACGGCGTGCACCAATGACTTTTCGGAGTTATGTGCGTATTGAATTGTTAATTATCGCTTGTCCCGTGCCTCGGAGAGCACGTTAAGTCGTCGGTCCCGGTTGTCATGAAGATTTTTGACAGTCGTTATAGGGCGTCAGTACCTTCTAAATAAACTGACACTAGTCTAAACCATGGAATATCGCTATCCCTTCGGGTTGCGGAGGGCAGACAGGCAGTCGTTCTGTGGAAAAGCTAATATTCAGCCAAATCTGGTTAGACTAGTAAGCGGACCCCAGATTGAGACTGGGATAACGCTAAGAGAATGATGATGTAGTATCAAACGATGAGGCGATTGAGTAGTGGTACATGCGACCTCATATCACTAAGCCATTTCTGCAGTGAGATACTATCATTGTCAGCGTAGTTTTTTATCGCTAACTACTACAATATTCATAAAATATGAATAAAATTACTTATCCTGACTGACATATCACCGAAAGCTCAAACTACTAAAGCTAGAAACATGAAATTTGGACAGCGGATTCCTTATACAATGTAGGCACTCAATAAGAAAGGCTTAATTCTTTTAGTCTTTTACCTGCCTCCGTGGTCCAGTGGATAGCGTATGCGACAGCTGATCGGAGGTCCCGGGTTCGATTCCCAGGTCGGACAAAAGTGTTACTGGGTTTTTCCGAATACTCAGTAGCAGCCCGGAGGCTGGTGATGTGCCCGGTAACGGCAATAGGCTCGCCCCCTATTACGTGGGACCTAAAAATTCATGGCAAAATGTGGGTGTAATATTTTCACCTCTGCCTACCTCTTCAGGGATACAAGCGTGAGACTATAAAATAAATAATAAAAAAAGTATACTTTACATAAATGTGCAACGCTACATATGTAAATGTAAAATAAACATTGAAATAATTTCTAACTAGAATTGTATAAGCATGTTGTTCCTCAAAAATCTAAATGTACTTAATCTAATCTTAATATATAAAATCCTTGCGTTACTGACTGACTGACAGGCACGCGACAGCCGAAACTATTGGGCGCAGGAAGCTGAAATTTGGCATGTATGTTCCTTGGGGACCGTAAAGGTGCACTAAGAAGGGATTTCCCGAAATTCCCACGGGATCGGCCAAAACGGGTAAATTAAAAAAAATGCAGGCGTAGCTGCTGGCGTCCTCTAGTCTTTAAATAAAGTTCGATAATTGTGTTTGTTTTAGTTAGACGTGATTGCTTCTGTATTGCCGTGATTACCCTTTTCAAACGATTTATTTCAATTTATGTTTCAATCGGAATTTGGAATTGATGACTAGTCTGATGTCACAGCCCTTTTTGTGTTTGTCTTTATCGTGACTTAACTACAAAATTATGTAAAAACGGTATTTTTTATCCAAAGAAACGAAGACAATTCTATAAAAAAAAATTAGAGTAATTGACTGACTGATAGACAACGTACAACCGAAACTACTGGATGCAGGACGCTGAATTTATATATATATATATATTGGTCGTAGAGAAGCTCTAAGAAGAGATTTCCCTAAATTTCCTATGAGATCGGGTAAAAAAAATTAAATAATGAAAATGTGTGGGCGTAGCTGCGGCCATCCTCTAGTACGAGTACGATATACAATATGACATCTTCCTAGCGAGGTAAACATAAATATGTATCGTAATTTTTTGGAATATTTTATGAAACAGTGATGTGTCATTTGTATTACGCGTAACGAGTGACCGAGTGTACAAGGTTACGTCATGCGAACGCAAACTTTTTACTAATGTTGTATAAAAACCGTCTAGATGGTTCACATGATAAGCGAAATGTGCCTTTTAATGTAAATTAAATGTATTATGATCCTCCTTTATTCGCAGAGTTTGCAGATAAGCATATCTAAGTGAAGTAACAGTATCTTTACTGTATCTTACGGCGGAGCAACGCAACAGTAAATACTAAGTAAAAGTATTCCCTTTCCCCATGCGTAACCATTTGTAACTGTACTCCTTTACTCCTTTCCTTCGTCATCACCTTGCTCCTTCTGCTTCTTGACTCTGGGTAGGTAGGATTTTAGAAGGAGTCATAGAAAAATGATTTCACAGCTAAACCACACAAGCAATTTAAATTGTTAGAGTGGAGTCATTTGAAGAAACATGGGCTACTTGTTTTACATCACATATGAAATGGGCCAAAATTTGTTTTTTTTTGCGTGCGGTTGGCGTAGTAGTTTAGATAACCGCTTCGTTGCCTAACATTGCGCGTGATCCAATAATTGTTCTTTCAAATCTGCGTGTTCTTTGTGAAGCAACGGATGGTTCCTTGTTTGTAAACTCTTGGCGATACTGGACTAATTGTTACAGTCATTTTTTGTATGAATTTGGACACAGAACAAAGGATTTAAAAAATCATACAAACTGTACAAATAGCATAGGTGTTTTTGAGGTGTCCGATAGTTTGACAAAAAACAAATGAAAAATTTTCATTTGACAAATAACATTTGACAAAATTATACTTGATAAATTTATTATTTTACAAACTATTGTTTAATAAACTGCTCATTAGGCAATATATTTACTATAAAAAAGTTATTATGCTACAACATTAATTTACAAATTGATTATTTTTTTAAACATGTTATCTGGCAAAACAACGTAAAGCATAAATAACATTTGACAAAATTCCTTGCTTGGTAAATATTTTAGTAACCAAAATCTACGTTAATACAACAATCTTTGTGTAGGGTCAACTGAAACAATGGCTGGTTAGGTTAGGTTAGAACTGCGATCAGAACAGACGAGCCGAGCGAGCGAAGCGAGCGTGCCGCGGCATAATTCTACTTATTTCTCTTAATTCAGGCAGTGTGTATTTTTTTTAAAAGACTTAAGTTTCTATGGAATTAGTATTAATACAAAATTATTACTTGCCTATAAATAATCTGTCCAAGATGAAAATTGCAACCATGCAATTAAATATTTTCAAAATTTCGCGTAAGTATTGGTTACAAATTAGTTCTTTTTAAAAACTAATAATTTATCTTCTAACTTTTTGTCCAATCACCAATTTGGCAAACGAAGTATTTAGTCAAATGATTATTTTTAAAATAATTATTAAACATTTTAATTATTTTCCAAGTAAAACATTTGCGAAACTTGTATTAGGTCAAATGATTGTTTTTAAAGTAATATGTTTGCGAAATGAAAGTTTGTCAAATGATTAGTTTTTCAAACGTTGTTTGTAAAATGATCTTTTGTCATACGTTTTTTGTCAAACAATAGTAAACCTGTTTTTGACGACATACCTACGTGGTGTAAGTATCAGGCAAACGTATTTGTATAAAGCATCTCTAAATTCAGTTATATGTATCCAGGACTTGCCATACATCATTCTGCTGTAACTCTGGTTCGTACATATTCATTAACACTTGATCCACTTACGTGGATGTGGGGCGGTGGGGCTTGTCACGGCGAGATGACAGATACAGTTCCTGTTTGCATTGTGACGCGTCTCCATTGTGTGGGCGGACTGTGCTACTGACAACAGACTGCGTATTACTTACTGTACGATGAGGTGATTAAAATATTTATGAACGTTTTCTTTAAGATGTATTAAAAAGAAATCTTTTCCAAAACTCGAGATGCGATTCAGCCTTATTAATTTGAATCTTATACTAATAAATAAAGCTGAAGAGTTTGTTTGTTTGTTTGGTTGAACGTGCTAATCTCAAGAACTACTGGTCCGATTTGAAAATTTTTTTCAGTGTTGGATAGCCCATTCATCGAGGAAGGCTATAGGCTATATAACATCACGCTATGAGCGACAGGCGCGGAGCAGTAAGCCTTAAATAACGCGGGTGTAACCGCGGGCATCCTCTAGTATAATATATAATAAACCAGACCCTGTTTATAATCTTGCCCATTGCGGGGTACAAGGCCACTTGTCAGTACCACCACGCTGGCTTATTGTGGGTTGTCAGATTTCAATGTAGGTTATTTTGTTGCCGTTCATCATCACTGCGCGCGATCCTAACAAGGTGAGATTGTCGCAGTTATTTACCTAACTCTACCTCGAAGGTCAAAAAATCGTGCAGAGGTCATAGCTAAGTAGTAGCTATTACGTTGAATGTTGCATGGTTTTTGACATGGCATGCCACCACGAAACTGTCTGAAATCTTATTTCGTTCATGACTCAAGTAATAATCGTTTTAGAGACAATTCGTCTAAGCCATCCCTATTAAACTAGCTCTTCTTTCGGCGAGTAGCAATTTCAAGTTAAGCATTTTTTTAAATATTCAAAAAAATATTTAGGGTAAGCATGTTTTTCAAATTAAAATCCTATCGAGCGAAAATCTTCCAATCGTGTATCTGTCTAAGGAGTTACTGGATAAAGTCCTGATAAATAATACTTATGCAAAATTTTCACTTTGCTAGTGTGTCTCACTGCTTCAAAATCGGTAAGCAAAAAGGGCATACATTTTCGAGGTAGCGACTTAAATCGTAAAATCTATAATTATTTTTGCGACAAGACAGCTCGTGGTCAACTGAAACGTCAGGTACTGGAGGAAAATTTGATTCTAGATCTTTAGGGTCTAACCCGGTTACTTGTAAGACTAACAGTCGTCTACTCGCACATAACTGTAAAATGCAGTCAAAACGCCTCAGCAATTATGAAGACCAGCTTGCAAAACAGCAACGTCATGTACCTTCTTAAGTAAATATTGTTTTGGTAGTACTCGTACGTAGTGTTAGATGAGTCATAGAGCATTCACATAATGTAATTATCAAGATGTTATCAAGGTTGGGCAACGTCATCAAAATAATCTACTTTTTGTCTAAGGTCTAAGCATACAACGTAATAAGTTACGTAATTTATCATTTCAAATAATCTGGGCAAAAAGCTGTTTACTATTTAAGAACATATAGCACAAAAGACCGTTTCTTATAAATAACGGTCACTTACTCGTTAGAAGCATTTGCTTAAAAACGTCCATAAAAATGGTTAGTATTTATTATAAAGATGATTGTACCCATACGTACTTCCATATTATTCCATGAGCACTTACCTACTAATATTATTGGTGCGAAGATCTGTCTTTACGTTTGTCACGCTCGCTGTCATGGCTCAACTGCTTAAACCATTTCGTTGAAATTCAGTTTGAAGGTGGTTGTAGACTCGGGGTCTGATGTGAGTAATTTTCTTTTAAAAATCTATAACTATGGGTCTGAAATGTGTAATTAATGTGGTTTGGCAAAAATTTTGCACGGACCCATTTTTGCAGACACGTCGTTTAATAAGTTATACAAATATACGACGTAGTCTCTTTAAAAATAACAATATTATGCCTAAACTGTTGCGTTTCGCTCGGTGAGTGAGAGTACCGGAGGCCCTATCCCCTAATCCTTCTCCCTCGCCCCACTCCTCATCTTATCCCTTTTCCCAACCCCAAGGGGCGGCAACGCACTTGTAACTCCTGTGGCGTTGCTTGTGTCCATGGACGGCAGTAATTGCTTACCATCAGGCGATCCGTTTGCTCGTTTGCCGCCTATTACCATAAAAAAAAAAAATGCAGCGGCAAATTGTAAAAATATATACAGCCAATGAAAGCTCTCGTGCGCCCGGTAACTTGTACTATGTTGCCTGAGGTTTTCTTCTATCGAGACACCCAAATCTTACTTAATAATGAGTACCTACTAATTAAGAATCAATATAACTACATACCAATGACAAAATAATTAAACATTATCGAGTCGCCAATTCCCTTTTAGCATATATTATATAAAATTGCGAGCGTTTTTGAATAGTCGATGTCATTTGTACAAATCCTGCTGCAGGCGAGAAGACCTCGCGGGCAAAGCCGTGGCAAAAGCTAGTATAGTATAAACCAAATTCTATTTACGTACTGCAATGAGTAATGGGTTTTTGTATTGATTGATTGTACTAAAAATAAACCGCGAACATTGACCATTCAGCCTCAGTGATTGGACACATTCAGTTATTTTTAGCATGGGAAGTTTCCTACACCGGTGCTAAGAATAGATATTAATATAAGACATGTTTTGCATACAGGAAATGAGTTTTATTTTTACTAGATATCCTTCGCAGTACATTCTAGAATTGCGGTGAATTTGATTAGTATAGTTACGGAAAAATATCTATAGGTATACTACAAAATAGGTCTCTGAAACGCCGACTTATGGACATGTGTATCCTCCCCATCCTCACATATGGTACCCAAACCTGGTCTTTGACCGCAGATCAGAAGTCCAGCCTCGGGGTTTGTTAGCGAGCTATGGAGCGCAGTTTTCTCGACGTAAAACTTGTAGACCGAGTCAAAAATACCATACTGAGCGCTATAACACAAATCGCAGATGTATCGTAAAAAGTAGCCAAGTTTAAATATGACTGGGCCGGTCATATATGTCGTATGTCTGACGATCTTTGGGCTAAAACTACCACCCACAAGGTCCCAGATCGAAAGAGGCCTCGCGGCAGACCCAAGATTAGGTGGCAAAATGATTTAAAGCTCTATAATGCAGAGTGGGCAACAACAGCTCTCGATAGAGAGAGGTTGAAAGAGGGTAGAGAGGCCTTTGCTCTGCAGTGGAACAGGTTAGACTGCAAATAATAATAATAATACTACAAAATGCATATCTCAGTGAACGTATGTATGGTGTCAATACACCAACGACCGCCTTACCGCTTGACACAGCAAAGATTGTGTTTTCGGTGTCTTTGTAATAAAATCATGGCTTTTGCGATGAATGTAGTGATAACGTTTAACTTTATCCCCGAAGGGGTGGACAGTAGTGTATTACACACCCACACTTCGCCAGTTATGTTTCGGTCCCAATGTAACAGGGGGCGAGCCTATTGCTATCTACCGGCCACATTGTTAAGCGAGCGATAATTAACATTTTTAATACACATTACTGCGAAAAGTCTGCGGTGTGTGACTGGGGTAACTGGGGATCGATCCCGAGACCATCGTCTCGGTAGTCCATTACGTACACCACTGGGCTATCGTCGCTTCTTAGATTTTTTTAGAGTGTAGCGATTATCCTTTACTGTCGGCCTTCCCCTCCCAGTTAAGCATGGATAAACATACTTAACTGTTTTGTTTAACAGAACACAGACATATAGGTAATAACAGTAGGTATGTACGTTTTGCTTTTTCAGTCAGTGAGAGAGCGATAGTCTGATGCTTTTAACCATTATCTATACTAATATAATAAAGCGGAAGAGTTTGTTTGTTTGTTTGTTTGTTTGTTTGTTTATTTGTTTGTTTGTTTGTTTGAACGCGCTAATCTCAGGAACTACCGGTCGGATCTGAAAAATTCTTTTTGTATACGATAGCCCAGTTATTCCGGAAGGCTATAGGCTATATAACATACGCTCCGACCCTTTGGGGCTGGGCAAAAGGCTAAAAAGGCTAAAACATAATGTCGGCTAATCTCAGGAACTAGCAGTCGGATTTCAAAAATTGTTATTGCCTATGATAGCCCAATTATTCCGAAAGGCTATATAAAATTACGCCACAACTTTTAGGGGCCAGACAAAAATAATAAAATGGTCAAACGAGAAAGGGGAAGGTTGGGTCAAAGGCAAAAAAAGGCTAAACGAATAGGATACAATCTATGTGGGTATCGTTTTCGAAATTTTCGGGACGCTGATTAATAATATGAAATTTATTTAGTAATCCAAGATGGCGGACGGGAAATCAAAGATGGCGGATGAGAAAATTTTAAATATCAATATGGGTATCGCCTTCGATATTTTAAGGGGTGGAGAATCGAAATACAACATCTATTTCGTGATCAAAGTTGGCGGATGGGCAATCAAAGATGGCGGATGGGAAAATTTTAAAAAATCAAAATTGGTATCGTCTCCGATGTTTAAAGGGATGGGGAATCCAAATACAACATCTATTTCGTGATCCAAGATGGTGGATGGGAAATCAAAAATGGCGGATGGGAAAATTTTTAAAAATCAATATGGGTATCGTCTCTGATGATTTAAGGGACGGTGAATCCAAATACAACATCTATTTCCTTATCAAAGATGGCGGATAGGAAATCAAAGATGGTGGACGGGTTTTTTTTTTAAAGTCGATATGGGTATCGTCACCGATATTTAAGCGCTAACTAAATGGTAACTTTGGAAAAGGCGCTTGGAAAAAAGGGAATTAATAAAAACTCTTAAAAAGGCGATACGAAGTTCGCTGGGTCAGCTAGTTATAGGATAAACTGCCACACAGGTATATTATTGAAAGGCAGTCATAACTATCAAATGTCATGAATCTTCACAATATTTTAATCTTTAAGGCGTAATCCATCAAGTTCAAATCTTGTTTAAAGCTGTCGGAATCTTCAAGAGCAAAGCTTGTTACAACTTTATTTAAACGAATTAAGTCTCTTAACTTATTTGTTCTGACTTAAGACATAACCTTGAATTTAGTTTCAAAATGTGATTTTGGTCTCGGTTTTCAATCGTATAAAATTATATACTTTAGGGAACTTTACGACAGATTTCATTTTGGGTCGTAATTAGTTGAATTGGTTGTTTAGGTTTATTTTTTTATGTATTGGGAGTTAGTCACCTTAATAACAAAGGTATACCAACTGGCAGTACGGCTGATCGAAAGATGACAGAATCTTGAATTTCCACACGCCAGGAATGTCTAAGATCACCAGATATTGGACATTCCTGGCGTGTGGAAATTGACTGACACTGTATCATATCGCTTTAGAAAGACTCTCCTAATCTAACAATTTTATCAAGTTTATAACAAGGGCCATTTTACAATGTTGGTACATTGTAACATGGCCCTTGTTATAAACTATTACTACTATTAGGAGAGTCTTTCTAAAGCGGGCTTTGCGTAGTGGGTGGTTTTGCGGACGGACACGCGCGGCACCTTTGCAGTTAAACTACTTGCGGTGTAACTCGCGTTCTTCCGCTACACGACGCACTGTAGGAGGCGGGCTTTATAAGTATAACAAGGATCTGTTTGATACTCAGATGCGGTATAATATTTTCTTATTTTATTTTTATTTTAGACTGCACGGTTGGCGTAGTGGTTTAAGCAACCGCCTCACGGCTTGACACTGTGCCTAAGTGTTGTGGGTTCGATCCCCACACGAGACAACACTTTGTGTGATTCATAAATTGTTGTTTCGAGTCTGGGTGTTCATTGTGTCCGTTAGTTGTATGTTTGTAAAGTTCCCCGCGACACAGGATTTAGTCCTAATGCGGGAGTTGTCTTTTAAAAAAAAGAAAAAAAAAGAGATATCACTGTCCTTAAATAATTTCTTTCTGAAATACAAGGTACATATGTACAGTCGAACAACTTCCCGCTAGACAGCTATAAGGGCGAAAATCGCTCAGCAAGACATCGTCGCTTGCAGTGCTGCTTTACACGCACATTGAAACTCGTATACAAAACCAGTTACTAGTGTGCCTCGACTCTATGAGCGAGCCAAGGGAGTTTTTTTTTCAAACTGATCCAGCGCCGACTTGTTTTATTCTACATACCTTTCAGCTTCCTCCGTTTATTAGTTTTGGCTACGCGTTGTCTGTCAGTCAGTCAGTAATGCAAGAATTTTATATTTCAGGGCAGCGATAGCCTAGTGGAGAGACCCACGGACTGCTACGCAGAGAGTCTCGGGTTCTAATCCACGGCGCGCACCAATGACTTCGAAAGTTATGTGCGTATTAAATTGTTAATTATCACTTGCTAAACGGTGAAGGAAACCTGCACGCCCGAGAGTTCTCTCGAATTTTCTCGAAAGACATGTGAAGTCTGCCAACCCGCACTTGGCCAGCGTGGTGGACTATGGCCTTACTCTTCTCATAATGAGAAGAGGCCCGTGCCCAGCAGTGGGACAGGTTATATAAAGGGCTGATGATGATGAATTATTTTGTAACCAAAGTTTGAAAATTTGCGTTGAATAGTAATATCATTCACACTCATCTATACTTATAAATAAAATTGGAGTGTCTGTTTGTAATATTAAAATAACCGCTTTTTACTTAATGCATATGGATGTATACACGGTACATCGGTTGGTATATCCAAAATGAAATTTTTAAAATTTTTGTCTGTCTGTCTGTCTCTCTGTCTGTTTGTTCTCGCTAATCTCTGGAACGGCTACACCGATTTTGACGGGACTTTCATTGGGTGATAGCTGTACCAAGGAGTAACTTAGGCTTTGAGTAAATTAACCGGGTACACGAAGTAGTTCCTTCAGGACGCGGGTGAAACCACGGGAAACAGCTAGTAGTATATAAAATTAATATGATGCCTGATCCCATTGACGTCCGATCTGATCAGACTGACTGTATTAATTATTTATTTTCTTAAGGAAACAAACCGCCAAGATATTACTACAGATATACAATGATGTGTATAATGCAAGTAAACGAATTCTGTTATCATCATCATCATCATCAGTCTGCCGAATTCCACTGCTGGATATAGGCCTCTCCAATGGCACGCCACTGAGCCCGATTTTCGGCTCTTCGTGTACAGCCGCTGCCAGGCACTTCGCGTATAACGTCACTCCATCTAGCTAGAGGGCGTCCTAAACTACGTTTGCCAATGAGCGGACTCCACTCTAGAACACGACTACTGCAACGGTTATCGGTTCTGCGACAAATGTGACCAACACACTGCCACTTCAGCTTGCTGATTCTTTGAGCTATGTCGATTACCTTGGTTCTATGTCGGATCACTTCATTACGAATTCGATCCTTCGGAGAAACTCCGAGCATAGCCCTCTCCATAGCTCGCTGAGCGACCTTAAATTGGTGGACTAGTCGCACCGTCAGTGCCCACGTCTCGGCACCATAAGTCATAACGGGTAGGACGCACTCGTTGAAGACTTTTGTTTTAAGGCTTTGCGGTAGGGATGACGAAAAGACTTGACGGAGTTTCTTTTATGCTGCCCAGCCGAGCTGTATTCTTCTGCAAGCCTCTTTCTCGAAGTTGTTTCTACCTAACTGAAAGATTTGCCTAACGTAGACATACTCCATTTAGGATAATCGGTGGTGGAGAGACCATTCAGTTACCAAAATTAAGTGGCGTTAAACGTTATTCAAATGAGCACCCGTTACAATACTTACACGCAAAAAGAATTTTTATTTTCATTCAAATCTAGCAGATGTCTGCATTTTACTTTATAATTAGCGTATTTTTAAATAATACATACCTCATGTAATAAAATGAATATTAATATAAGCCTTTACTTAGTAGGTGCATATGTCAAAGAAGAAACCCACAATAGCCATACCAACGAACTCCGTTAACTTCAGATCGAGTTTAAAGTTCACCGCGGTTTAAAATTTTATCAAAACGGTCATTGTAGGCCAAGTTTCAATAATCTTGAGGTCGTTGGAAATTAATTGCAAATGATTGTCTGAGGGGGAGATATCTCGACGTAAACGGTTGGATACCACCCAAGGCTTCCTGATAACCTATGGTCCGGCCCCAGGAATATTCCTATCGTGACTGTCTTGTTTGCCTCGTAATGACTGTTTCTGTTATTTTTAGTTCACAATTGATATTAATATGTAAGTTTGTTTTTTGCTTACATGGTTGTTTTACTACAAATGTTTCGTCAACATTTGTGTAAAGGTTATCTTTCGCTCGTGGAAATTAAACTTTTTATGAATGATCGTGTAAATATTTTGTTAATAATTATGGAATAGATTAATTTATTACAACATGGAACAATCGTGATGGCACGTGCTCTGAGAATAATAAAATTGAGTTGCTATGTGTTTTGACTATTTACTAACGGCCATTTTCAATATTCGATCCATACATGCATTTTGAGATTCGAGATTCGCGTTTGACATATTTTGTATGGAGCTTATGTCAAAAAGGAATCTAAAATCTCAAAAATATGGATAGATCGAATATCGAATGCTGTAGTAGAAAAGACTGCATCGTTTTGGTAAGACATAATTTATTTAGTAACATTTATGCCGGCTTTTCTGTGTTAGTCATAGGCATCTGAGGTGTACATTTACTAGGTATTATCATCCAATACATGATCCAATATATCATCCAATTGACGAGAGAATTGGATGATGTTATCCCGGTTGCATCCAAGACTTACATCTTGGAGCCCGGGGTCCGCTTACTAGTCCAACCAGAAATGACCGAATATCAGCTTTTTCACAGAGCGACTTCCGTCTGATCCCCATAATCCAAGGGATACCGATTTTCCATGACTTAGACCTATCAGTTTATTTGAGGGTACAGACTTCCCGGAACGGCTTTCAAATACCTTAATGAAAGTCAGGACTGGCGGTTTCTGAGTCACGGGGCAAGCGATAATACGCACATAACTTCGAAAAGTCAGTGGTGCGAGCCGTGATCGCGACTCGAACCCGATACCCTCTGCGTGGCAGTTTGTTGGTATCGCCTCTAGGCTATCGCTGGCTCGGATGATGTAAGTAGGTAACTACCTAAGAAATAAATAAATATCTTTGTAGTAGTCAGTTTATGAAACTATCCATTAAAACATGGATACCAAGTACGTACAGTAAATAAACTTTTCTTTTTATAATTATTATAGGCGGCAAACGAGCATACGGATCGCCTGATGGGAAGCAATTACCGCCGCCCATGGACACAAGCAACACCACAGGAGTCACAAGTGCGTTCCCGCCCCTTGGGTTTGGAAAAAGGGATAGGATAAGGAGTGGGATGAGGGAGAAGGAATAGGGGATGGGGCCTCCGGCACTCTCACTCACCGAACGAAACGCAACAGTTTAGGTCCTGTTACTTTACGTCGATTTTCTATAAGAGGGTAGTACTTACCCGGTCGAGCCGGCCCATTCATGCTGAAATAAGCAAGGCTCTACTACAGTGTAAAACTGAAAACATTATTTAATTTTATTTGGTGTGCATATTCCTATCTTATTCTTGAATAGTTCACATTTAAGGTAAAGTCTCGTTACTTAAAATATTTACTTAACCTTGCATGTGAGCAGAATTCTAATCACTTTAACCAAGCTTACCTAATATTTTACGACAGATATCAATCTGGTGACCATTCAATAACATTATCGTTGTTTAAACACACACATTCCATTTAAAATCGAAAGTGTATCACACACAACTCAAGTATTAATTAATACAATCTTAAGATAAATGTTAGCATTACAATGTTATCTATGAAACAAAGATCCTCAGTTTGTTGGCAGACGTCGTTTGTTCAAGATAGTTGCGTCTGTGCGTTTCGTGCAATGCGTTTTATTATGACATCATTTCATCAATGTTTCTGTTATATACGAGTAAATTAAAGGCTCACGCACTGAGGTTTTTTATTGTTTAGCGTATGTTATCTAGGCAGCTATAGCCTAGTGGAGATACCAACGGACTGCTATGTATAGGGTATCGGGTTCGAATCCACGGCGCGCACCACTGACTTTTCGAAGTTATGTGCGTATTGAATTATTAATTATCGCTTGTGTCGTGCCTCAGAGAGCACGATAAGCCGTCGGTCCCGGCTGTCATGAAGATCTTTGACAGTCGTTATAGGGCGTCAGTACCTCTAAAATAAACTGACACTAGTCTAAACCATGGAATATCGCCATCCCTTCGAGTTGCGGATGTCAGACAGGCAGTCGCTCCGTGGAAAAGCTAATATTCAGCTAAATCCGATAAGACTAGAAAGCGGACCCCGGGTTGAATCTGGGATAACGCTAGGAGGATGATGATGATGTAATCATCATCGTCTAGCGTTATCCCGGTTGCAACGAAGACTTTCTGCCCCCGATTCTGGGCACGCTTTCTAGTTTGACCAGCTTTGACAGAAGATTTGATTTTCCACAGAAAGCAGTAAGCCGCTTCCTATTGTGAGACAGAAAAGAGCTAAAAGACGTAGAAAAAAAAGAAAGGAGATAATAACGCCTATGATAGCCTTAATCACATTCCTAATCGCAACAACGCAACTGAAACGCACTTAATTCATGTTAACTACTTTAAAAAAGAAATTCATATTCCACATTTTAATTGATTAACATTCGTAATTGTAAAATATGTAGGTCAACATATTAGCCTTTTTTACTTATCCCTCTCATTATATTTCCTACAAGTAGGTACTTTTGTTTTACCATCTACAATTTCACAAAGTACTGACCCTTGTCACACGTTTGTTGGTAAAACAAGACTGGTGTGTGTTTAAACATGTGCTTGACCTTAAGGGAACGGCAAACAATAAAGTATTTAGGAAATGAAATTTATGTACCTTAGGTATTCATACATGCATACATAGACTCACGCCTGTTTCCAGGAGGGGTAGGCACAGACTACGGAACGCCATTTGCAACGGTCCTGACATACCTCTTTTGCTTCATTCACTCCTATCAAGTTCTTCATGCATGCTGTTCTGTTTAGGGTACTTCTGACCTGCCTTTTTTAGGATGTCTCCAATCTGGTCAGAGATCGTCCGCCTAGGTCTTCCCCTTCGTCCTGTCCCAATCACATGTGCCTTATATATCTTCTTTGTCAATCTTTCGTCATCCATCCTCTCCATGTGCCCAAACCATCTTAATATGCCTTTTTCGATGCATCGTCTAGTAGTACATATGTATAGAGTATTGTTTTAATATAATTTAGGTCAGCTTCCGGTTTACTAATTGAGTTATTCCAATATTGGCCGTACAACGGCTTGTTATGTTTATATACTCATTCGTAAATATTGATAATCCCTTATGAGAGAGTTACCTTACGACTTAATTGCTTAAATAGTTTTCTTGGCGTAAGTACAGGGATGTCCTTTGATTGGTAGCAAAAGCATCTTGCGAACAAAACACAACATATTTACAAAGACCTCGCGGCACGTTTTGGGAGCGCTGACATTGTACATGCAAAAGCATAAAATCCGGCCTTATTTGCGAAAAATGGCGGATTGCATTTATAAACTTTTAATGAGCTGTAACGTATTTTTGTAAGGCCGCATGCCGTTTATACTATATTAGAGGATGCCCGCGGTTACGTACGCGTTATTTATCTACTGCTCCGCTCCCGTCGCTCATAGCGCAATGTTATATAACCTATAGCCTTCCTCGATAAATGGGCTATCTAACACTGAAATAATTTTTCAATTCGGACCAGTAGTTCCTGAGATTAGCGCGTTCAACCAAACAAACAAACAAACTCTTCAGCTTTATATATTAAAAGTACTAGAGGACGCCAGCAGCTACGCCTGCATTTTTTTAAATTTACCCGTTTTAGCCGATCCCGTGGGAATTTCAGGAAATCCCTTCTTAGTGCACCCCTACGGTCCCCAAGGAACATATGTAGGTACATACCAAATTTCAGCTCCTGCGCCCAATAGTTTCGGCTGTAGCGTGTCTGTCAGTCAGTCAGTAACGCAAGGATTTTATATATTAAGATAAGATTCACGCAGTTGTGGGATTTCCAAACAATTTCACAACAATTACCGCACATTGAAATTACACTATCTAAATACTATAGACATACTGCGCTCTGATATGAAGTCAAACAGATGTAGGAACGGAGTCAGGGGCACGCGCTAGTATGTCTGTTATCTCCCGGGTCAAGACTCTCATACGCTAATAGTTAGAAGCATTACTCTCATTATCTCACACAAATATTTGTTTCAACTGTATAGTTCGTCTTGGATTTGTATTGGTTTGAAGTATTTTGTGTGGTTTATACATAGTTTAAATTCCTCCTTTCTTGGAATATTATTATATTCATTGTAGTCTTTTATTTAGTCTACTATTGGACAAAGGTCTCTCTTAATTTTCATCACGATAATACTGTCAGTAAATAGTTCAGTCATAGTCATGGCAAAGCAGGCCAAATGCCTACTTTACCACGCTTGGCAGACGGGTTGCAAAGGGGTTTGATGTCAATGTTTCTATTTTTTCTTAAATATCTATTTATTTAGTATATTTTTCTTAGTCGCTGTCTATGACCTCACGGAATAAAATGGGGTGATGACATTTTGTATCCACAATCTATCACACCACGGATATCTTATCTGTTAGATAGCTCATTTATCGAGGAAGGCTATAGGCTATATAACATCACGCTATGAGAGACGGGAGCAGAGCAGTAGCCTTAAATAACGCGGGTGTAACCGCGGGCATCCTCTAGTTATTTATAATATATCTGAGTAGGCTAGAAAGCTGACTCTCATTTTGAAGGTTCAAGAATGTCGTTGATGCGATATGCATAGTACGAGCATGTCGCTTATGATGTTATTATACCTGTTTATGCATACTGCGCCTGATAATGATGTGAAATCAATACTACCGTGGTACCACCCGCGAAGTATGTTGATAATTTTATTTATATATTTATAGACTCACGCCTGTATCCCCAAAGGGGTAGGCAAAGGCGTGATATAACAGCCACATTTCGCCATGAATTTCTAGGTCCCACGTAATAGGGGGCGAGCCTATTGCCGTACCGGGTACATTACCAAACTCCGAGCTGCTACTGAGAATTTCCTAACGGAAAAATCCCAATAACACTTTGCCCGATCTGGGAATCGAACCCGAGACCTCCCAATCCCACGCGCACATTTATGCCGCGAGACCAACGAGCAGTATGTTGACAAATAGTATAAAGTGTGCTAAACCAGTCAATAAACTTCCTGTGTGCCGTATTTCATTATGCTGTTCCGTCGTATTTGCATAAAATAATTATAATATACAGCAGTCGACCGATTCCGGCCACGGTTGCTTGTCTTTATATGAGACTTGCCAACTGCGCGGGTCATATTATAGTGCACAAGTGCACTCTATTCCCTCACTCTCATAGTCCGATGGGATGCCACAAGCGACACGACCGGAGAGATATTGGGTGCAGGTCCAACGGCTTAACGTGTTTTCCGAGGCATGCGGGTGTGACACCGCCAACTCCCTGACTCCGAACTTCTATTGGATAATTCCTAACAGTAAAACCCAATATCGCTTTTTGTTCGACCTGGGAATCGAACCCGCAGGACCAGAGGCAGTCAGTATTTGCATGATTGAGTAACGAACAACAAACATCTATAAATACAGTTATCAGGATCATCTCAGCGAAAAGAAAGGAACTGTGGAATAATGTCCTCCCCCAAGTGATCCACACAGAGTTGTCCGCGATCGCAACAAGGTCATCGAAAACTTATTAATCTTCATATTTATAAAGCAGTGGTTAACACAAATTAAACCATTTCACAGAACCTGTAGGCGTGCCCACACGAAAATCCAAACCACGAAACGTTATCATTCAGATCGCCGTATGTGTTTATTCTAGAAGTTAATACGCTGCGACCTAGTTGTCACTATTTGATTTAAAAGGCAAATAATATAAATTGCCTCGTGTCTACTCTCCACGAGGTTCGAATGAGGAAAAAGATTTTCAGTCTACTTTTTTGGGATGAATTTCATCCCCTTAAGGGTGATATGAGAGTTTAGTATGAGTTTTGCACTCGATCGTCACGGTAGACGATAGACTAGTCGACGGGAACAATTTCCATACATTTTCTAAAAGCGCCCCTAACGGAGAGTAGCGATCGATGGAGACCGCTAGGGGGCGCATTTAGGAAATGTATGAAAATTGTTCCCGTCGACTAGTCTATCGTCACTGTGTAAAACTCGTAGACCCTATGCTCGTTTACTTCAAAGCGCGTCTTTTAAAGTTCTTCAACTATTATTTTCTGTACAGACAACTTACGGAAAAAATCGCTCAAAGGTTTGAAGCAAAGCTAATGTTCTTAAGTCTTGTTTTTGCCCTAATTATCCTAATTAAATAAAGCTAATATTCTGGTTAGATTAGTGAAGACTAGAGAGGACTTTGGATGCAACCGAGATAATGATGATATACGATTCTGCGTGGCTCGCATGGCTATCTCAGGTGACAGTTATCTTGATAAAAAGGTGTGTGCTATAGTGTACTGAAAAAAAACCCCAGAAACGTCCACGAAGTTGTTTGTCGTTTTTGCGTGCAAGAGTAACAATCATCCATTGCAGTCTAACAAACTTTCGACTTTATGTAATGGAAACCTTCTTTTGTAGTGGGGTCCGTGCCTAAATGGTAACGAATCTATTTACCTTCTTGTATAAACGCAGTTTTCATCGTCTAGATACTAGATAAATGACCGGCCTCTAAGGGTTACACCTTTCCGTGGCTCGTAGCGCACGTAAAGCTGTGGGTCTCGGCTGTCATGAAGATCTAGCAGATAAGACAGGAAGTCGGTACTTTCAAATGTCCTGAAATAGAATATAGCTGTCTTGTTGGATTGCGTCTGACACATCTTGAAGATTTGTCTTATTTTCGAAATTGGACGGCGATTCCCTAAGCGAAATTTTTGTCCTTACAACTGGGGTAAGGCTAAGATATTATTGATCACGTCGGCTTTGTTAGAGTATGCTTACCGTGATTCACGTGGCTCCGCTGCTACAGGACTTCGAGAGACACCGTGGTGATTTTAGTGGGTAAGCTGCGTGTGCCTGCAGGGGAGACTCACACATATGTTTTTCTAATCACCTGGGGCCCAATTATCCTAAATAAATACAGTATCGATAAGATGTCAGTGTCATACTTACGTCACAAAAAGCGTATTCTTCTAAATTATCTGATATTTGAATGAAATTGTAACGAGATCGTATGTGTAAACAACGAACTGCTTATTTTAAACTAGATGACGCCAGCAGCTACGTCTGCATTTTTTTTTAAATTACCCGTTTTGTCCGATCCCGTGGGAATTTCGGGAAATCCTTTCTTAATGCACCCCTACGGTTCCCAAGGAACATACATGCCAAATTTCAGCTTCCTGCACCAAATAGTTTCGGCTGTAGCGTGTCTGTCAGTCAGTCAGTAACGCAAGGATTTTATATATTAAGATTATACGATAATGACATTAGGTTATCAGAATACCGCTTTTGAGTCCATTCAAAATATAATAACAATGTCATATAAAAATACGAGAATTGGGCCACTGATGTAAGCAATTACCGCCCATGGACACAACAACACCACAGGAGCCACAAGTGCGTTGCCGCCCCTTGGGGTTGGGAAAAGAGATAGGAGGAGAAGCGGGATGAGGGAGGGAGAAGAAATAGGGGATAGGGCCTCCGGCACTCTCACTCACCGAACGAAACGCAACAGTTTAGGTACTGTTACTTTACGTTGATTTTCTGTGAGATGATGATTTCTGTGATATGTCACCTCTCTCGTTTCTGACCATGGAGCAGCGAATGAGCCCGTAAGCTGGATTGCCACTGTGAACTGGGTAGAAACAGTCTATGAGGTGCGCAGCATTTTGCGCCTAAGAATCACGAACACATCAGTCTCACCTTCCATCGCTAAACGGTTGAACACACTCGTAGTGTTTTCAAATCTCCTATGACACATCAGCGTAAATTACCTCGCGATTGGCGCGGAACGTTCAGCACGTGTCGTTATGCTAAGAGCCTCTCCAGTGTGAAGGGGCCCTAATCAACATAACGACGTAAAATTTGCCACGTATACACTTCTGCGGTGCGCGGCCTCAACCGCTTTGCTCAGGTAAATTGGATCATCATAAAGCGTCATCATACTATTAATTAAATTATACACGTTTATCTAAACAGTCATACTTAACAAATTCAAACAAGATCTGAAGTATATCTTTATACATGTATACAGGGTGTTAATATGTATTTGCAAAATATTTTAATAATACAACATAGACAGTATTTATTTTAAAAAGTGTGCGATGATATAAGACCCTATTTTCATTAAATGTTACTTAGATAGTAAATCAAAAACAGTGTGATACGAGAGAAGTGTGGTCTAAAAGAAGATGTAGTGACAAAGGTTGAAAAAGGAATGTTGCGTTGGTTTGGACATTTGGAACGGATGGATGAAAGAAGGAATACGAAAGGAGTGTATCGTGCGAGAATGAATGGAAATGTCGGTAGGGGACGCCCTAGGCGGACGTACGCCGACCAAATAGGTGACGTACTGAAAAGGGCCAAATTAAAAGTACCCATAACCGACGCGCATGCATGATGAGGTTAATGAATGTCGAGGAAGCGAAAGAAGTATGTTTGAACCGAAGCATGTGGCGTTCTATAGTCTCTGCCTACCCCAATGGGAGACAGGCGTGACGATATAGATAGATAGATAGTAAATCAGAATAAATGGTTAAATCCAGCAAAATAAGACTGAATCGCGTAGTCACTGTAAGTACGTGAGCTTGTGTGTGTTAGACATGTGCAATGGCCATCAGCTGAGCGGCGGCGGTCAATAGACCGAGTTAATTTTTGCTTTGAGTGAGTAAATTTTTCATGTATATTTGTATTCAGTTATAGTAGTATATTTACCCCTTTAAATATTTTGCAAATGCAAATTAACAACCTGTACTTATGATGCCTGCAGCTACATCCGCACATTTTATTTTAATGTACCTGTTGCTACCCGATCACGTGGGAATTTCGGGAAATCCCTTCTTAGTGCACCCCTACGGTCCCCAAGAAACATACATGCCAAATTTTAGCTTCCTGCGCCCAATAGTTTTGGCTGTACCTAGCTTGTCTGTCAGTCAGTAAGACATGGATTTTATATACACAGAAGATAGTTTACAAATAAAATGACATATGTTTCCTACGTAACATGCCGGTTCTCATAAGGCGTGGCCGTACCAGCGTAAGTGACACTTACGCAGTTTATCTGCAATGTCACGGGCATGAAGACGACCATGGATGCGGGAATTACTAATGCCGTCCTTCCGCGTGACTCCACACATCCAGCGCAGCATAACAGCATATTACTCTCCGTGACACGCAGACTCTGCTTGTGGTGCTCAAGCAAGGCCACATCGCACTGCCAAACGGAATCTATAATATATTTTTTTTATAAACTCACGCCTGTATCCCCGAGGGGTAGGCAGAGGTGTAATATTACACCTATAATATAGAAAAATAAAATAATATCATAATTACCTTTAGGGTTGGTATATCTGACGGAAAATGGATTGCGTATTATCGGTCGCGTAACGCCAAAACAGAAAAATATATAATAAAACATTCAACCTTTCACACCTAACCGATGATGTGTCAGTGCGTGGGCGTACAGCGACTGTTCCGTTTCCGCCAACGCATTGTTGGTCGACGTTGCGCGCGCCACGCACCACGTGTACGTTGACTGACGCGTTGGGCGTTTTAAAATTCAATATCACACAACGCAACGGCACTGTAGATGCTGAACACAGAAAATGACTAGACGCGTAATGTTGCAAGCACGTGGCAAGTCTAATTTGACTGATTAGACGCGACCAATGCAAATACGCTTGACGCATTTTCCGTCAGATATGTACAGACCCTTAGCAACAATATCTTACCAGGTAATCCGCTTTTGATAATAAACACTGTCAAAATAAACGCTGTTTGTCCAACAAAACGTGAAATAAAGGATAACCGTTGTCTTATATTGTGACAGGTGTCCGTTTACTAAGACCACGTAAATTCCCTCCAATATATTTACATATATCAGGCTTGTAAAACAATTTTCTCATAGATTTGCTCTATTTATTGTATTTCGTATATCGATGATCGAAATATTAGCTATAAATCAGCTTGATGGTCAATTGTAGGGTATTCTGTGAATAAAAATAATAATTGAACATATGTAGATGTTTTTTTTTACCCTAATGCAGGACTAATTCGTGACTCCTTAACATCTTATTAGAATCTATATAAATACATAATTACTATGACATCCTTCTATGTACATTGAAACGGAGTTTTGTGTTGTTTTTACTAAGAGAAAATGATTAGCTACTGAGTTTTATAAAATAAATCAAAACATTTAAAAATCTTCAGTCGTTTAAAAACAAAGTTGTTGTTATGTCCAAAATTAATTCGTGCATCTGTAAACAAATCAAAGCTTAACGCAGATTATTGTTGATTCTAACTTGATGCAATTCAATTTTAAAATACGACCCAAAAACCTCTTTACATTTTCTCAGACGGCAATTATTTTTATTGAAATTTTTCTTATTTGAAAAAACTATAAAAGTGAAATTTAATGCGCCAGACTGAGGGTAAACAACCCCTATAAAATACAGTGGCGTGACTTAATAAAAAATCATGTTATTAGTGCCTAATGGTTTCACAATAAATTAGCTTCTTAATGGTCCGTTTGGTACCATTTGATTTCTAATTTCTTCACCACTTCTTCACTTATTGTAATTATTAGGATGGATAATAATTGGAGCACGGGAAAGCTAAGATCTTTTTAATAAGTCGTTAATAAGTGGTAGTAGCGAGAACCCATGATGCTGAATTTTCCAAAATCCGATGAATGATTATAATGCTTCGCGGTCAAAGGTTAATGACACAAGGATCGAGAACATATCTCATTTGAAATAGAAGTTATTGGTTATATTTATAAATTTTAACAAAAATGCAAAGCACGAAGATTTCAGGCTTAGAATATCATCAAGAGATGTAGACAGTCATGTAAAATTCTTGATGAGGATCGGAGCCAATGGAATCGATTGCTCCCTTATTATATCCTTTACGGGTTCACTACTTGTGGACAAGTGGAGTAAAAGAGGGGTCTGTGTGAACCGCCAATTAGAGGGAAGATCCTCTGACTCTGGCACACAAAGCTGAAATTTGGCATGTATGTTCCTTGGAGAGCGCAGGTGAGCACTATGTACTAGTATTTTTGGCCATTCCCATCCTTTGTGGGGCGTTTTACCCACTTTTTGGGAGCCATGAAGCAACTCTAGTTTTATACATAACTAGAGAACGCCAGCAGCTACGCCTGCATTTTTTTTTAATTTACCCGTTTTGGCCGATCCCGTGGGAATTTCGGGAAGTCCCTTCTTAATGCACCCCTACGGTCCCCAAGGAACATACATGCTACATTTCAGCTTCCTGCGCCCAATAGTTTCGGCTGTAGCGTGTCTGTCAATCAGTCAGTAACGCAAGGATTTTATATATTAAGATTATGAAGTAATTCTGAGAAACCTAACAAGAAGTCTCTTGTTTCCTGGTATGTACTTTGTGTTTATCACGTTATGTCATCAGAGCCCTTCATCTCTCACCTTTGACCGACGGCACCGATAAGGAGGTATTTTTCCGGCGCAAAGTCATCTCAGTGTGTTATCTGCATAGTAATTACACCTATTATAAATAGCAAGAGGAGTGTCAGGAAATTAATGATTTGGGATGATTAATGAGTTTCTTGATCAGTTTCAGTAGTATTCAATCATCAAGTATTTTAGAGAATCTTGACTGCGATACGACGATCTCTGCACAAAAATTACTTGTGTAATCTATATTACACAAGTAATTTTTTTAACTTACTTGTGTAATATAGATTTAACGAATACTAATACGTTTTGATTCATGTTCCCTGTAATTGTAATACCTACTTACTTTAAATGTTTGTGAGCGTGATCTTTATGGTGAACGCACACCTATCCGAGCCGAACGCGTCGAACGCGTCGAACGAAACGAATTTTAGAATTCTTTATATGAAATCTCATGAAACCTCGCACACTTGTCCGCGTCGAATCGTCCGAATCTGGAAGAACCTCAGAAATCCTAGAAACATTCGAATGACGTCATCAGATTCGGCGCGGTTAGTGCGGTCGATTCGTCCGATGCGCTCGCATTCTATCAGTTGGGTATGACAGAACAACGCGCGAGTACTATTTCCGCATTGTTTCTTCATATTCCATTAATAAAGCACTGACAAATAAAAACCTCGTCAAGATCCATCACAATTCACATGTAATAACAGTGCGACAGGCGTAAAGGAAATAGAAACCATTTGTTCGATGCGCTCGATTCTTTCGGCGCGGTCGATTCTTGCTAATGTGCGAGGCCTCCTTGACTTCGATTCGTTCGACGCGTTCGGCTCGGATAGGTGTGCGTCCAGCTTTACGCGGCGCGGTGCGATATTATGAGTCGCAAACAAATTCACAAACCAATCTACGAGAAAACTTAAAGAATCGCCTTTTATTGTTTAAGTACAAAATAATGGGCAAGTGCGAGTCGGACTCGCGCACTAAGGGTTCCGTAACATCATCTATAAAAGATAATCACGTTGGTTTTATGTATACTTATATATTTTTTAAGTTTCTACCTGTTTATTAAGTCGAGTTGCAAATTGCTCAATAGTTACGTTTGTTGTATGGGCCCTCCTTTCATATTTACCTTTTTTAATTTAATTATTTATTTTGAAAGATAATATACAACTTCATACCTACTCTGTAAAAATTTTAAGCGTCTACCAGTTACCGTTAGTAATATTGAGCCAAAAATACGAAAAATAACACGTTTATTGTATGGGACCCCCCCTTCATATTTTCATTATTTTATTTTATTTTTTTGTATTTTTTGTTGTAGCGGCAACAGAAATAAGTACATAATTTGTGAAAATTTCAGCTTTCTAGCTATCACGGTTGATGAGATACAGCCTGGTGACAGACAGATAGACAGACAGACAGCGGAGGCTTAGTAATAGAGTTCCGTTTTTACCTTTTAGGTACGGAACCCTAAAAAGACCGGCCATCCATAATGACGATATGTGACAGTTTAGAAGCGAAAGTCACTGCCAATCTACGTGAAATCTCGAATGTAGGAACTGCTACTAAAATACTCAAACTACAAACAGTCATACGTAGCCTGGTAGAGAGCCCTACAGACTGTTACGCTGAGGTTTTGAATGATCCTTGAGAACCTTCTTAACGACAGTCATAGCCTGTTTATTTTTTTGACTTGTATCCATTATGATGTGGATATTTAGTTTCTAATTTCTTCCAATACAGTTTGGTAAACATCGTTTACGTTCTTAACGAGATTTTAATTACATATTGATATGTTCGACAGAAAACATTTAGTATTGTTTTGTTTATAATCTAATGAATGACAACGTGGTAAGATAGTACGACGTAGCACGTGTGTTGTTATCAATTAGATCGTTAGTTCAATAACACAAATATTGCGTAAGGCTAATTACTTGTTACAAATATCATCTATTAGGTGACCCGACTGACGTGTTTGTGAATTTACTTATTAGTGTTCAATATAGGACCATTATTCGATATTTTTAAGGCGCTGACAACCGCTATTGAGTTGCTCCTGTCACTGTCGGATTGTATACATAAGAAAGAGAAGCGCGACGACGACGGGACGTTCAGAACTGTTTACAAACCATAAAATAATTAATTACTTAATTAAAAATAAGTGGAGTAGTGAAAAAAAACAACCAAGTTCTATATTTAAATATGATACGTTATTGTTATAAATTTTACCAACGTACGTTGATAAGTAATACAGATATTTTTGTTGGAAGATCATTTTAAGAGATTAGTTTACTATTCTTTTGTATCGAGAAAACTTTTCAAAAACGTGTTTTGAATACAACAGGGTTCTCAGAAATATGTTCAAGATTAACATATATTTTTTCCGGCGTCACAAACTTTATAGATTTAGCAAAAAAGTTGTTTGAGACTAGCCTATTTGGCTGTTGTCAGCGTCTGAATTGCTTGTACTGAACAGAGAAAAATAATGTTTTCTAAAATAAATAATGGGTTTTAATCACGATTGCGTACTCAGCAGAGGCTGGCCTCACGCAAGGTGCGGTCCACCTTGCGGGAGCCTCAGCCTCTGCTGAGTACGATCTTATTGGGATAGCGAGCAGTGGATAAATGTGGACTGTAGATCGAGATCGGTCCATATGAAGAGCCTGAGAGAAGGCGTATGGCCGGCAGTAGATGTCTGCCAGCTACAATGATGAATTTAAAACCATCGCGGATTATTGCAGCGTGACTTATCCCTCCTCATTCCTTAAATAACTTTGTATGAAAAATACTAATCTGTTATCAAACAGGTGACCTCTTTCACTAATAAATCCAACTAGTGTGTTGTTTTGTCGAAGTTCACTGAATCAGTCTCGATTCTAATATACTATGGCATCCAATATGTACATCAATTTCATTTGTAGCTATATAGAAGTGATAATATCGATGTCAAGGACAGGAAACCCCACGCGAGGTTGAACGAAAATGAAAGTCATCGTAGTGCAAATTAGGTATGAAGTCACTTTGATATCGTTACAGCATATATCAAAAAGCCATATTGAAACTCAACATACGTTCACTGAGAGAACAGTTAAGATTATGATTTACGCCTACAATCGACTAAAGATATATCTTCTTTCAAGAGCCATACATACTTATTTATTCGTCCACGATGTGATTAATATCTATGGCTCGTAATTTTAGTGAAGCTATGACAGATTACCACCCCTTTAGACTAAGATTTACATACATAAAACTATCTACTATAAACGAGCCGCCTAACCAAGCCTGTCAATAAATATGAATGCACTAAACTTCTAAAGTAACGTCAAAACTTCGTAACTATAAAATTATTTACGTCTGCTTAGTTGTGGCCAAATATCGAATCCTTATCCTAAGCACTTTGCATATCGAGATACATATGTTTTTGCTGCGTATTTTACGTATGCGTCCTAAAAAGGACGTATTGTATAAGAAAACTTATGACGTACTTGAGTGCGTTCATATCGATGCCTTCCGGCCAAAAGGGGGTAAGCGACATTTTTGGCGAAATCGACTTATATATATGGTTAGAATCGGCTTTTTTTTCTGCGTCTAATGGTCTAAGTTTCGTGGCTCTAGGACAAACTTTTTGTCGCTTAGGCGGTAAAGGAATTGAGGTTCTAACACTAAGTTTTTCGTCATAAACGACAGTTACTTTTGGTGTATTTTGTATTATGGTGGTTGGATAAAAATAATATTTCAAAACTGTAAGATAAGCAATTTTGGCTTTGAATATTTTTTTCTTTACTTGAACGTTAAGTAGTTTGGGCTGTAAATACTTTTTTGTAAAAAATACATTAGTCAAATTTTACTTGAATCTTTGTGTACCAAACTTTCGGTTAGGATATTAGGGCAGTTCCTTTGGATAAAATATATGTCATTTATTACATTTAGGTCTCATTTCCGTGACTTTATTTGGCGTTTATTTTTATTTTCCCTAGTCACCAAATCAATCATCGAAGGCGCTTAGGATAATTCATCCAAACGAATGTCGCCTTACATTGTCGCTTACCCTTTTTTTCCCTCCAAAAAAAAATCTGGTATGGTGGTGGTTAGATAACAAGGTAAATCAAAGGTTTGGCGGTTAGCTTACAGAAGAATGACAAACAGCGTCGGTTATCTCACTCTTTCGTTCGAACGAAATGTTGTTAGCGTTGCACAGCGAACATTCACCGCGGCGTAAGCACCTCCGTGCTTGCGAGTCCGTTTGGCGCGAAGTTTTTCGAAGGAAATAAAATGGTAAGATTATTTTAATAGACTTTTATATTAATCTATAATTGTGTATTCTAATTAGTTATTTTAAGTTTTATAGGAAAGAAGTCATTCTTTTGCTATCTTGTTCAGACAATACTGAATGGTTAAATAAGTACCTACTACAGAGTTTTTGTTGCCTGACCTGGCTTAGGATCATAATCAAGGGTTCGAATCCCAGGTTGGGCCAGCAAGGAATTATTGGAATTTTTGATGAATTCTCAGTAACAGTCAAGAGTTTATCCTGCGACTTATATGACTCTATTGTGTCGAATTGCCTATGGGACTATGAGAGTGAGAGAATAAAAACTGCACGTTTGTTTTGCACATATATTAGGGTCAGAACATATCTGACGGAAGATGCGTTGAACGTATCTTCCGTCGCGTCTATTCCGTCAAATGGGTCGGTACACATCTGACGGAAAATGCGCCATTGCGCGAAAATGAGCTGAAAGCGTGGCTATTGTGCATTGGTGCACACATATCAGTTTGTTCGTGCAGGGCCGCACTCAGGGCAGCTCAATATTTTACTGTCATATTCTTTTACCTAATCATTTTTCGTGTGCCCTGATGTTATGTAGTCACTGAAGTCCTATAGTTATTTATATTGCAATTCGAGTTTGACTATTAAAAATATGTGGGACTTCGGAGATTTTTCATAGTAGCCAACAAGCGTTATTTGAATATATTTCCTTTAAAGGTATTGAGGTTCAAAAATAAAAGACGATGATACGATTTGGTTACGGTTTTTAACAAAATGTATACAAATTATATAGAAGGGGTTACAGTTGCAGCGCATGACACAAAATGTTTTCAATGTAGGTATGTATGGAAATTGTTCCTGTGGACCTTTTAGCAACTCATACCTAAAAATTGGCACACGATCCAAGCTTGCAAGTATGCTAACACTCCATACCACATACTAACACTACATTATTCTACACATTTCGTTTCTGAAAAAATAAGTAAGGTCTGGGGGCCCTGGAATCTTACGATCTTAGAAATCACCGATCTGGGAATGACATGGATATGGTATGTCCAATAACCTACGAATTTAGCGTGCATACCTACGAAATTAGCGTGCATACCTACGAGACGTTGGGCAAATAAAATGGATGCCATTTGGTTGTACTCTGATAATGTTATCGATATCGATATGGAGCCGGTTAGAGGAAAATAATACATTTTTGTACTAAGTCACATTAGTTAGTTTAAATCTTTTGCCAGATTAGTTTATTCCATAATGCAAATGTGGGCGAAAATGGCAAAGCGAAAGACGACCCTTGTATCAAACATGTAACAAAATATTCTCTGAGAGCCCATATCGATACTGTGTCGCTGAGAAAGTACCGGACATGAATGGCACCATACATGCGGTAATGAAACACAGCCTGAAACACTGATTCATCTAGTTTTTAGACATATTTATGCACAAAAACAAAATTATTATGTTCGATATACAACGATTTCACAGCAGATGAACCATAAATCTTGGCGAAAATATGGCGACAGTGGCACGAATGAAATTTCTAATAAAATATCGTCATGATTAATTTATTCAGTAAACTAAGGCTATATCTTTCTTCTGACAGAGATATCCCTACGACAAAACGAGACATCACTATGTTTGGTGGCTTTATGTCGATTTCGTATATATGTGTATAATGTAATTTTCTATATATACTATTTGCCCTCTGCATGTATATTTCTTACTCAAAGGTCAAAAATCACATGGTGTGTGGTGCGCGAGACGTCGACGGATAATGCGTTGACGGAAACGGAACAGACGCTGTACGCTCGATGTACTAACGGATCATCGGTCAGGTGTGAAAGGTTGCACGTTTTTCTATACATTTGTATGTCTTGGCGTTACGTGACCGATAAAACGTGACGGATCTTCCGTCAGATATGTTCCGACCCTTAGTAGGTCCCTCTTTTGCAAATTGTTATTCTGCCTCAAGATTTGTCACCGTGACTGATTTAACATGTGTCATCATCATTGTTTTATCGATTGAGTGAATGGATGGGTGAGTGCGAATGAATGGATACACGGCAAAAGCGATAGTAAGAACCCTCTTTGTGGAGTGGCTGAAGGCCGCCACGGTGTCTTCACCTTTCGCCTGACGCATGTCTTCATCGGACACGGTTGTTTTGGGTAGTTTCTTTGCTGTGGAATACTCCCCCGGCAATGGACGTCGCGAGGCGATTTACGGCAACTGTAGACGCAGACATGCGGACGACGAGGACCAAACGCCGTCATACCTTAAAGTGGTCCTTAGGTACGAAATTTTAGGTTTATATTTTTTCGTCATACCTAGAATGTCAGCATGAATGTATAATGCAAGACCAACTTACAATGAGTAACAATTGTTTTGTTTAATTTTTTAAAATAAAGACTGACTGAGCACAATTTCTCTTTTTTTTAATTCATACCTTAGTCGGTTAGCCAGTTTAAAAACTTATAAAAGTGTAATGTATGTATGCAAGTATGTATGTATAATTTTATAAGAATTAATCACAATGTGCTTTCGCGTTGTATAAAAAAGCTTATAGTATTTTTTACAGAAAATTAACTTATAACAATTTCCTTGTTCTTCTTCCATTAACCAATAGCCGGTTATGTCATATTGGCTCCACTTGATGAACAGAAAAAGCACAGGTATGCTCTTTTTCTTCAACAGAAATAAAATAAAAGGTGCAGTTAAATCATTTGGGTTGGAACTAATTAATTGGGTTGTTTTCATTTACGATGTTTTTTCCTGTTAGTATAATTAGGACCATTTGAGGGTAAGCGACAGTAAATAGTGTTAGGAGTGTGATTTGTTTTAATTAACAATGTCATTTTGTAGAGACCTAATCAAAAACTAAATGGTTAAATTTTGAAACTTTTGGAACGTACAGAAAATTTTCTATGATTTTTTTTCACTTATTTTGAACTTTAAACTACTCTCCTGTAAAGTTTGTTAAGTGGCGGTTAGCCTCTTTTGGCCGTAAGGCATCGATATGTAAACATTTGCGTGGTGCATTCTTAAGATATCCCAATTCGTCCAAGGACAATTTTGCAATTTTGACGTAAACGGAAAGCCGTGATTTATACATTCCATGCACTTTGAATACATGTATTTCAATGACAAACCCAACGTGAATCAAAATGCATTAAAAGCCACAGCCAAATGGTAATTTTCAAAGAAATTTATCGCACCACTTGAACTGAAAAAGCTAGTTCCTCGATGATCCACGGGATTGCCTATTCCGTATCCCGACCCTCTTCTCACCGTAGAGTACTAGGCACGTAGAAGTTCTAAAGAGCTCAGTCGTGTTACTTCACAGCGGAGTGTTGAAGTGAAGAACCCTATGCCTTTGAACATACGATTCAATTTTCTGCAGAGAATTTAATCTTGTGATTCTATTAAATGGTAACAGACTTTATTCTAACGAGATAAGACTGCTATTACATTGAATAACAATTACAAAAAGGAAAGGAACGGAACGTACGTTTGACAGCTCATAAAAACCGAGAAAATAAAATAATTAATATAAATAATAGTTTAAACCCTATATTATTACAATAGCACTGGAAAATATACAATAGTAAATATTTTAAAATAATGTTACCCAGTTTACAACAAATTCCTATGTTAGCATAATATTAACATTCCAGAAGCTAACTGTCACGTGAAATAAAAAACGCCACATTCCGAGTCAAATTATTTTAAAGCCGTTCGCAAGTCATAAGTCCCAGAATAGCACGAGTAAATTAACTCTTACTCTTCACGGCCGTATAAGAGAAGCACAAGAGCTCGATACAAGGAAACTGCAAACAGGACGGTGCCACTGCACCAAAAAAGTCTGGATGCCAGCATACAACTTCTGATACAATCTGTGGATCTAATATATAAACAACAATTAATTGTCTACATATAAAATGTTTATAACTATTACCAAGCATGCGCAAGTGGAATGACGTTGACAGTTTATTAGTTTCAGTCTGTATTGTAAATATGTTTTATTATGTATTTGTTTTGTGATTATTTTTTGCAATAAATTGCATGCAAGACCGATATGGCGATACGGATGTGAGTGCCAGTCAACCTGCCACATCATTGACTGGTCTGGTGCGTTGTCCGGATTGTTCCCAGGACCGATTTTTCAAAGGTAAGCGGGGCTTGAAAGTGCATTTTGGTAAAGTACACAAATCCCAAAATGTACTTCCAGGCCCATCAATATCTTCACAATCTGGATCAGGAGACACACACCAAATTCCTTTTTGGCATACTTTATCTAAATTAAAACATTCGGTTCCGATTATTAAAAGAGTTCCCCGTGGGGCAAGACCATCAGTGTCCAAAAAATTGGCTGAATGTATAGGTCTTGTCGTAAGGGAGAACTCAACAACGGCCTGGGAGCAATTATTAACATTCCCTTATAGGATTTTACATGTTGATAAAAATCAGGCAGCTCAAAATTCATTAACATCCCAAATTAAGTATAATTGTCAAATTTCGGCCAACACTTTAGACCCTAAATTCACGTCATACAAGCATAAATCGCTCTATCAATATGTAGAATCCAAATTAAGGGATGGTGACATACGGGGCGCATCTAGACTATTATTCAGTAGTGATGTGGTGGCGCCTTGCTCTCCAGAGACGCTTGCGGGTCTGAAGAGCAAGCATCCAGCGCCCATTAATGATCTCTCCTTTCCTGAAGCTCCCGACAGTGAATCAGAACATCTGATCACCACGGCCAAGGACGTGTTAGCAGCAGTTTGCTCCTTCCGGAGTGGCTCGGCAGGCGGCCTCGATGCCTTGACACCACAGCATCTAAAAGATCTTGTGTGTGCAAGTGCTGGGGTGGCTGGCGATACACTTCTGAAGGAGTTGACTGCCCTAGTAAATATGATGCTCTCCGGTAATGTGGACGATGCCATCATTGACATCTTGTATGGGGCGAATCTATGTGCCCTTAACAAGAGGGATGGTGGCATTCGTCCCATTGCCGTGGGTTGCACATATCGGCGTATAGCAGCCAAGATATGCTGTAAATTTTACAGCAGGGAGCTATCAGAAAAATTCCAACCCCTACAACTAGGTTTTGGTTCCAAAGGGGGTTGTGAGGCGGCTATACATGCCCTTTCCACGTACCTTGGAAGTGGTGATGGAGAGGTCATTTTGAAGGTTGACTTGAAAAACGCCTTCAATTCAGTGAATAGGGACACTTTGTTGACACAAGCAAAATTAGAAACCCCCAAAATTTTTAAATTTCTTTGGCAATGTTACAGGTATCCCACAAAATTACTATATCAGGACAATCTTTTGGAATCTGCAGTTGGATGCCAACAAGGTGACCCTCTTGGACCAGTCATTTTTAGTTTAGCTATACAACCCATTATTCGGCAAATAAATTCTAAATTTAATGCATGGTTTTTAGATGACGGGACCCTAGGGGGCGCTGCAGACATTGTATTACAAGATTTAGCTTTTATTAAAAATAAATTCGCATCTATTGGCTTGGAACTAAATTCTAGTAAGTGTGAATTGTTTATAAATACAACAGACTCCACAAAAAAACATTCGATAATATCAAAATTTAATAATTTGGCATCAAACATCAAAATTATTGATAAGACTTCTCTTCGCCTCCTAGGTTCACCAGTATTTGAAGAATCTTTCGGTTCTTTCTTAGACGAAAAGATACAAAATTTTTGTGAAATTTCAGATCGCCTATTCAAAATTAATATTCATTCGGCCTATACTATTATTCGTTATTGTCTTTTCGTCCCAAAATTCACACATGCCTTAAGATCTTCCCAACTTTGGAAAAAAAAATCACTTTTAGAACAAATCGACCAAATTATCCTAATTACTTTAAAGAGAATTTTAAATGTGGACTTGGACGACCGAGCCTGGCTACAAGCGTCTTTGCCCATACGTTTGGGTGGGCTCGGCGTTCGCAAAATTTCCAGTGTTAGTTTACCGGCGTTTCTGTCTTCGGTTCACAGCACGGAAGAGTTAACTAGGAAAATTTTATCACCTACACTAGTTAACTCAGAAGTGTTGTGCAAAACCGAAGCTATAAACGCCTGGAAAATGGCTTGTCCAAGCACTGATTTGCCTACCAACCTATTCTCCCAAAGACTGTGGGACGCGCCGCTTTGTAACATAGTAAGAAAAAATCTTTTGGATACTTCTTTAAATGTTGCAGAGCGTGCTCGCTTACTGGCTGTGGGAGAATGGGAATCCGGTCTATGGCTTCAGGCACTACCATCGTCTAACACTGGAACCATGTTGGACAATGAGACATTCCGTATTGCCATTTGTCTTCGTTTAGGTGCTCCGTGTGTTTCTCCGCATCGATGTCATTGTGGAGAAGACGTCGATAGCCTCGGCCACCATGGGCTATCTTGCAGCAGAAGCGCTGGTAGAATTCCTCGTCATGCCCATCTGAATGATATAATCCGTCGTGCTCTTGTCGCGTCTGGCGTACCAGCTGTACTTGAACCAAATGGTTTGGTACGTGACGACGGTAAGAGACCTGATGGTATGTCATTGTTGCCTTGGAACATGGGTAGGCCTTTGGTGTGGGACGCAACCTGCGTAGACACCCTCGCGCCATCACACGTTCCAAGCACGGGAGGCCATGCTGGCGCTGCTGCTGCAACTGCGGAAACCCTCAAACGGCGCAAATACAGTAATTTAGTAAGTAATTACGTGTTTGAGCCGTTTGGGGTGGAAACGCTAGGCTCATGGGGTCCGAGCGCTCGTTCTCTATTCCGGGAAATTTCGAAACGGTTAATCGACGTCTCACGTGACCAGAAGGCTGGTTTATTCTTTGCTCAGAGAATCAGCATTGCCATCCAGCGTGGCAATGCTGCCAGCCTTCTGGGCACGTTACCCGATGACATTGATGCGGAGGCATTTTACGACGCCTAAACCATGTAA
Organism: Euclidia mi; assembly: GCA_944739405.2. Lineage (NCBI taxonomy): Eukaryota > Metazoa > Arthropoda > Insecta > Lepidoptera > Erebidae > Euclidia > Euclidia mi. The sequence continues at coordinate 30,016,263 of OX123201.2, read as the reverse complement.
ATATTTTCAGTTTCTAAATTTGTTTTTAATGTTTTTGTATTAGATTAGATTACATTAAGCTTCTTATAAATTATGTTACTTAAGACTGCTATTTGTTTGTGAGCGTCGCCTTTTGTGTGCCGCGAAGTGAAACGCCAACGCTTGCTGTATTCTGTTCTCCTAGTACATCGGTCATATGTTTTCGTTCCGTGATCGTTACGGAGTTGGGTGATCTTTTTGTTTTAATTTCAATGGATGCTTTGTTCCTTTCATGCTTGTTGCTTTGTTCCTTTCCGTCTTGTGCTGTGGCCGTTCATTCATTTAATTTTGTACCTGAATGCAAAACCATTTATCATGATTCATGACTGTTTCTGAGGACATTGAATTTCTTTTGAAATGTTTGTTACGGTGTAGAAGAAATTAGTAACGGATGTATTTGTTTATTTCTTGCCAATATAAAGAACTTTGGTGGTTGGAATTGAATAGGGTTGTAAAGTTAAGCTTGTTTAATTTAGATGTTTATTTACAAAAAAAACTGCACAATCAACTTTGACGGTGTTTTTGCCTTTTGAATGTTTACGAAAGTAGAAATATTGGACATGCGTGTCTAAGCAAAGCATTGAAAACGTATTAAATGGCACACAAAAATACATATTATGCATATCAGAAAATTGAGAGATATTTCTGCCGCCCTTTTTCCGTTTCTGAACTTTAACTTGACTGATCTTTGTGTTCTGGACGAGTGTCCTCTTAACGTATAGGTTTGAAAAAAGAAAACATTTTGTCTTTACCAAATTAACGACAATATTTTTGAAGCGATACCCCGTGCCTAAATTGTTAACTATCGCTTGCTAAACGGTGAAGGAAAACATCGTGAGGAAACCTGTATGTCTGAGAGTTCTCCATAATGTTCTCGAAATACATGTGAAGTCTGCCAACCCGCACTAGGCCAGCGTGGTGGACTATGGCCTTACCCATCTCATAGAGAGAAGAGGCCCGTGCCCAGCAGTGGGACAGTTTATATACAGGGCTGATGATGATGAACCCGTGCCTCCGTTTAAATGACTCTTTAATGTGAAAAAAATGTGTGTGTTAGAGAAGAAGTGCGATGCATTCCATGCTCTTAAATAATTGGTTAAAAAACTTGTTTTGACGGGAATGAAATTTGTATCATAGAAGTTCGTCAAAAGATTAATTTCGCTTACTCGGACATACTTCTCATTATTAATATAATTTGTAGTATTCATGTCTTCAGCGTACAAATTTAACAATCTAGTCTGGCAGACATCGTTCTGCCCAAACGTTAGTATAACCTCAGATCTCATTAGCAATTATTATGCATCAATTTTTTTTTTTAACACTGTTTCATTTGCAAAATAAAGTTAAGATTGGATAGCCTTAAATAGCGCTGGGCTTCATTAAATAAATATATGAAAAATAACGCTTCAATTCTTAGAATTAATTACCGATTGTAAGGAAAGTAATGCCAATCCCGAAAAACGAATAAATGTAGAATCATTCTGATTGGCACTCAAGCTTGCACTGATTCACTCTTACCGAAAGACTATTGCGCAATAAAATTTATTTGTAAGACAGACGTCGTAATCTTTCGGCCCATCGTCTAATTGTGTTGGTGCCCTACATTATTTCCTAGGAACTGTTTAAGCTGATTGCCCTTAGCACAAATAATGACGATATTGTTCTTAGAAATACTGCGGTACAGAGAAAGTATGATCTAATACAATGTTTGTATTGTAACGCCCATCGCTAAAGAAACGCCCACATATTAGTAATTCATTAATTGTTTCACAGTCAATTACTAATAGCTGATGACTCGTATGCCATTGATAGATTTTTAGAGATACCACTGGTGTATAGAAGCGGGCGGACCACTAGTATATGGTAATTAATGCAAGTCAATGTCATAGTTAATGAGTAATGACTATAGCTGTGATTTTAAGCCTTAGAGAAACTAAGTCAAGGTTTAATTCTTCTTCCGGTGCCTCTTCAATCGTGAAGGTGGCCCTCAGTTTCTTGAATTCGTCTCTATCTGCAGCCAGCCGAAACAGCTGTTCGATGGAGGCAATGCCGGTCCACTCCCGGATGTTCCGCAGCCACGATTTCTTCCTTCGCCCAGCGCGTCTCTTTCCCTCCATCATTTTCCGGGACATATGAACGCGCTGAAGCACGGTTTCATTTCTGACCTTCTGTGTTCAACTTATGCGCAACATGCGACGGTAGCACCACATCTCAAATACCTGTAGACGTCTCATAGTGTCCTCTTTCAAGGTCCACGTTTCGCAACCGTACATGACGGTAGGCCAAATGTAAAAGTGGAGTAGCTTTATGTTAAGTTGACGGCAGCACAGATTCTCATATTGTTAAATGAGGCTCGTGCAATTTCTATCCGGGTCTTGATTTCTGCCCCCAGATACTTGTACTGTCGTACCCGCTCTAGCTGTTTCCCAGCTACTGCTAGGACTCAAATCCGAGTTTCTTGAGACCACCATGACCTTCGTCTTGCTTATTAATATGTAAATTGATAAACCGGCTTTCTCACTGTTATCGTTAACTTTATTCACAATTGTTTGCAAATCGGTCTCCTATGCGGCAATAAGAACAGTGTCATCTGCATAACGCAGGTTGTTAACGACCTTGCCGTTGATCTTTATTCCAACTTCCACGTTTTCAAGAGCTTTCGACATAACCGCCTCCGAGTAGACATTAAAAAACAGGTTAAGAAAGGTTTAATTACTAATTTAAATAATTGCTTTTTCAATTTTAAAATTGGCTTACATGTAATAATGTAGTTTTTAAAGATACTTAATTAAAATTTCAGTGATAGGTATTTTTAATGAATAATTCTGGACCGTTTAAGGGTCTCTGATACAAACAAATTTTATTCTATACTAGAGGACGCCAGCAGCTACGCCTGCATATTTACCCGTTTTGGCCGATCCCGTGGGAATTTCGGGAAATCCCTTCTTCGTGCACCCCTACGGTCCCCAAGGAACATACATGCCAAATTTCAGCTTCCTGCGCCCAATAGTTTCGGCTGTAGCGTGTCTGTCAGTCAGTCAGTAACGCAAGGATTTTATATATTAAGATTAAAATAATAATTAATATGGATGATATTGAATATCAAGCGTTAGTATTATTACTGTGCCACAAAACTGGTCCTTATTATTTTTCAAGCTTTAAACCTGGTCTTTGTTATTTTACGTGCCCTACAGTGACTATTATTACGGTACTATTAATTTCGGACATATTCTGATTAAATTTCACTTTCTAATATCATTGTTTTCCTGTTAAATCTGTTAAAGTATATATTTAAGGGGTAATTAAATAAAAAAACGAGTTGGAAACCGCACCGCAATCTTTTTTTTTATTTGACTGGGGAAGTACCCGACCGAACGTTAACCTTGGGTTCTTGCGGTAAATAGGCTTTCTAGATCATTCTACGGATTGTTACAAGCGAGTCCAATTACCCCTTTAATTGTTAGCGTTTCGAAGTTGCCACTTCATATTTGAGGTACTTAAAAAGAGCTAAGAAACAGCAGGGCTCCTTTATAAACTGACCCTTATATTAATTAAACATAAAATTTCGTTTAATTCCTGAAATCTGTTAGTGGTGTATATAGTTTATGGGTAGAAGACGCCTGTTATGAAAAGGTTATTTTTTAAGAATAACTCTTAAGGATTAAAGGTAAGGGGGAGAGAAAAAGTTGAGGGAACGAAAATAAAAAATGTAGCCCTGGTCGATTGCTCTTTTTTATATAAGGCGGCAAACGAACAGACGGATCGTCTGTTAAGCAATTATCGCCGTCCATGGACACAAGCCATACAAAAGGATTTACAAGTGTGTTGATGCCCTTTGAGATGAGAAAAGGAATAGGACGTGGAGTTGTAAAAGAGGCAAAGCAGAGTAACGGTACAGCCCATTCATACTGAAATCAGCCAGGCTCTTCTACCTATAACAATTTCGTGCTATAACTTACTGGATACTATAACACCGTGGTTAAAGATATTATTAGATAATTTCTTACTCTGATACAACTAAACTTAGAGTATAATAGAAAGACAAACTGAGGAATATTTATTCTGGGTAAGATCCGGGTCAGTCTGCAACAATCACGATCGCCAAACTAAGACCGTATTATGTGAAATTGTATTTATATAATGTTTTGTCTTCTGGTCACATGATACAGCCGATTGACTTCCTTAATTTGTGTTGTCACGTGAAAATAAAACACATTTCCTTTATTGAACTTATTCTTCGTCTGAATAGGAATGTGTTAGATGTTTTGATTTTATTATTATAATGAGATCGAAGTGGCACATGATTGAGACAGATTGTTTTCACGCGGGACTAATATTTCTATTTTTCAATTTCGGTGGTAGAGATAAGTTTCGTCATTATATAAACTTGTAGAGTAGCCTGTTGGCATAGTTTTTTGTGACAATGACTATTAGAGATTGTATCAGGGCCGTGAAAGCTCCCTACATGGGTAAATTTCATATAAATCAGCACCATCTACCAATGATTGTAAGAACTAAAGAAAAAGCAACAACTGAACGGTAATTTCGCCAATTTTCCTAAGATCTACGTGGTGCAGTGGAAAGCGTGCTGGACTTTTATCTGAGAAGTCCGTGGATCGAATCCACGCTTACCACGAACTACATTTAGTGATTTTTATATTTTTTTACTTTTAAATTGCATATTTTACATAACAGTTGTCATTTACTTATTTATTAACACCGAAATTAAACATTTATTTTATTCTGAAAAATGAATCCACTACTAACGCCATCTATACGATCGAATAAAAATACAATTGATTTGTACGCCATCTTGAGTCGAGGTCAGTCGAGGATGCCTACTGAACTTCAATTTCGAACTGAGAGTTGCGCATCTATACCAGTATAAGTGTATAATCTATGGATTGTATGGGTCAATTCACCCAGAACAAATCCCTGTGTTCAAAAGATTATTTGTTCTACCATCGTCATCGTCAGCCCTGTGTATAAACTGTCCCACTGCTGGGCATTGGCCTCTACTTGTTTTCTGTTTGGATGTAATTAAGCCTAAATAAATGTACCTACCAGTTGTCTGGTAACAATAGAACAAAGGAAAAGGATGAAGAGGAAAAAATAAAGTAAAATAACATATAGGTATGGTAAAAAAATCTAAATATTTGTTCTATCTGATACAGATATGATATAGATTCTGTGAGTGAGGTTTGCTAGTTCGACGCTGCACTCAAAAAGATGAGCATAGTAATGGTCTAGCCGGAAACAGCCCAATACACCCCTATGCCAAGCACCAAATAATCCTGCATGAACTGACATGAACTTCTCACAAAAAATCTTGTACCTTTACAGGGTATTAAAATTTAGACAAAAGAAAGTTATGATTATCATTCTCGTGACGTTAGTTATTACAAGCAACATCTTAATACATCTCAAATGCATGTCAGTGATGAAGATTAGAGGAGGATGTTAAAGATTAAAACAAACGATGATAAGAAAAAAATAAAGAAATTATTTGAACATTCGTTAATATAAGGAAATACACCGACCCATCAAGTTGCGCATAATAACAAACTCCTGAATGTTTTACAGAGATGTGAGTAAGCACGTACTTTGTGTGATTCACAAATTGGATTCACATCTGGGTTAAAGTCCTCTGCAAAACAGGATTGATGAAATTAAAAAAGCGCTCTAAATCTCATTACTCTGAAAATTACTAATAATTTTAGGCATTTACTCCATTTTCGGTGTCAAAGGTCAAATGGTATTTAATATTCACCCCAAACTAGAATTAGACAACAAAGACTATCCCTATTTGAGATAGACCAGAGTGGGACGAATTGATCTAAAATAATATATTGAAATTAAACAGCAGCTTCTAAAGTCCTTGTTGATATTCTCAACTAGAACAACGACCTAAATATAACAGGACTGATAATTTATCTATTGAACTAATAACAGATATTTAGGTTACATAACTACTCATAGTTGCCGATAACATTATATGAGAAATATATTAGGACACGTTTAGTGTCTTCACTATATAGTATAAAACAAAGTCGGTCTTCTGTCTGTCTGTCCCTATGTACTTATGCTTAAATCTTTAAAACTACGCAACAGATTTTAATGCGGTTTTTAATACATAGAATTATTCAAGATGAAGGTTTATTGTATTATTGACGCGGGCGAAGCCGCTGCCGACGTCTAGTATTTATATAGGTAGGTATAATACTTACTTCTGACCGCGGCTGTGCTGGAAGCTGTCAGCGACTTTGCTTCACCTACGGATCTTTTTATTTCTGTTTCGATCTCGCTCTCTCAAGGTCGAAATATCAGACCTTTACAGAGACCGTCATCTGTATTGCATTGGAGTGGTTGTAATTCTTCTTAAGTAGAAGTTCGTGCATAGGTACTGTCTGTAATTTGGCTGCTGTAGTGTGAAACAAAGAAATGTTCACTTTACCCCCACCCAATTTTTCCTAAATATGCGGCATATTTAAAAAAATAAATGGCTGTAGTAGGTATGATGCAAAGAAATAATAATAATAATAATATTCTACCACATACACACATCACCATCTAGTCCCAAACTAAGCAGAGCTTGTACTATGGACACTAGATAATGGATAAACATACATATGTACTCATATACTTATTTTTTGTAAATACATACCTACATATTATACATAGAAACACCCAGAATGTACATTTTAGCAAAGTTGCCCCTAAATAAATATGTCGCCTAAACTTGCCAGTTGACAGATGCGCGGGCCAAGTGCGTCATCAGATGCCCAAATTGACATAGTAATACACTGAAGGTTAAATATTGACAGCGGCGTTGCATATTCACTGGACTAATGGTTATTGAACTTGTAAGCGAGAGATTCGATCCCAATCGTTACACTAACTGGTAATGTGAACACAGCCCTAATACAAAAGTCAGCTTAGCAGCCGGCTTGGTTATACTACCTATTTCTTACCAAAAAATGCCTTTAAACGTTTTTTGTCCCTTTCTGTGGCCTACAAGGTAGAAGAGACAACAAATGTTAAAATTTTCCATTTGTAATATTCTCTACAAGAACAAGTAATATAAATAGACAACAAATGTTAAATTTTAAAAAGGCGGCGATAGCCCTGTGGTGTACGTAACGGACTGCCGAGACGATGGTCTCGGGTTCGATCCCCAGGTACCCCGGGCGCACACCTCTGACTTTTCGAAGTTATGTGTGTATTAAATTAAAAATGTTAATTATCGCTCGCTTAATAATGTGCCCGGTAGATGGCAATAGGCTCGCCCCCTATTACATTGGGACCGAAACATAACTGGCGAAAAGTGGGTGTGTAATACACCTCTGCCTACCCCTTCGGGGATAAAAGGCGTGAAGTTATGTTTATGTTATGTTAAAATTTTCCATTTGTCCCCAATTCTACTGCAAAATAGAACGTAGATTCTGATATGAAGAACCTTTTCATAACTAGGTCAATTAAAATCTCGAGGAAAGAGATGAAAAGCAAGGAGCACGTGGCTTAACCAAATTGACCATGAGATGTCCTTTTCGTCCTAAATAAATAGAGAATAAACGCAATTCCAACGAGTCGGATTAATTCTGGTCATAATTCCGACCTAAAAATAGCAGTTAAACAATGTAAAACTAATATTATCGTACAAAGAAACCCTGAAATGTCCTTAAAACACTAATGCAAACAAATCTAAAGGTACCCATCCACTCGTAAATTACATACGGAAATCATCCGTCACCTTGACCCAAAACCCACAAGAGACAATGTATATTGTCGCACAATACTATCTCGTTACACTGCCATATAAGAACTTGTACGTAAGTACAATGGCAACCAATTTCGGACGTGATAGTGCGAATTCGCATTACGTCGGGCCGGTTGTTTTGCAGGAAACTGACGCCTAGGGGCAGTTCACATTACCGGTCTGTCGAAAAGAACATGCTTTATGATAGATCGCCTATTATTGGCAGGTCAGGCCCCATTACGATAGAAAGCTGTTTATTTGGACACATACGAGTATTTAGCATTATTAAAGATGCGACTTCATCAAAACGAAGAAGAATGCTTCAAAATAGACTCTCTTGTATAATTTTTAAAGCATGGATTACATAGTAGTTTAGGTGCTCATCATTAAGATTGATCCAAGCACGACATTTTTGTCTGATTCACAAATTGTTGTTTCGAGTGGGGAAATTCTTTGTTAGCTGGCTGAATGTTTGTAAACTCCTCCACGATATGGAAACGAACTTTGTAAAAGTAATGCTTAAGAAAAAGTCATAAACGTACCTACAAAAGTTTACAACATGGCAATTATCAAATGAATAATAAAGCAGCGATAGCCTAGTGGAGAGACCGACAGACTGCCACGCAGAGGGTCCGCGTTTTAATCCACGGCTCGCACCAATGACTTTTCGGAGTTATGTGCGTATTAAATTGTTAATTATCGCTTGCTAAAGGTTGAAGGATAACATTGTGAGGAAACCTGCATGTCTGAGAGTTCTCCGTAATATTCTCGAAAGACATGTGAAGTCTGCCAACCCGCACTAGGCCAGCGTGGTGGACTATGGCCTTACCCTTCTTCATAATGGGAAGAGGCTCGTTCCCAGCAGTGGGACAGTATAAGGGGCTGATGATGATTTGACTTATGACTTACATAACTTTCTGTATTTCAATATTGCCGATTTTAAATCATACTGCAACATAAACAATTTTTATGAGCTGGTATATTAATTGTCTCTATCTATAGCGTGGTGGACTATGGCCTTACCCTTCTCATAGTGTGAAGAGGCCCGTGCTCAGCAGTGGGACAGGTTATATACAGGAGGCTGCATCTATCACAATCGCCAAACCAAGACCCTATTCTGTGAAATTGTATTTATAGAATGTTTTGTCTTCAATCTAGTCACATGATAGAGCCGCTTGACTTCCTTAATTTGTGTGGTCACGTGAAAATAAAAATCATTTCCTTTATTGAACTTATTGTTCATCATCATTGTCAGCTCTGTATAGAGACTGTCTCACTGCTGGGCACTGGCCTCAACTTGTTCTATGTTTAGTTATTAAGAATAATAAGAATATATGACTACAATTAAGAATATATGTCGATAATTATCAGTTTTCTGGTAACAATAGAAAAAGGATAAGGATGAAGAGGAATAAATACAGATAAAGGTATTCTGTGAATAAAGTTTGCTAGCTCAGATTGCACTCACAACAAAAAGATGATAATAGTGTTGGTCTAGCCGGTAGAAGACCGATATACCTACCTCCCCCTATGCCGCGCACGGGATAGTCCTTCATAAACAGAACTGACTAGAGCCAGTCTCACAAAAAAAGCTTTTAACTTTATAGGACATTTAGAAAATAGACAGTGATGCTATATTAGTATTTATTATGTTAGAGCTACGTTTATAATAAACTGGGAATTGTGAACCGCAACAGGCACCCATAGGAAAGGCTTTGCCTAGTGTGGGGCCGATGGATATACTTAAACAAATTGTATTGCTCTTTTGGGTAATAAATGTTTTTTTTTTTATTCGCGTGACATTAGTTAGTACAAGCAATCTTGAAAGGCGTGAAGAAATGCATGACATGATGCAGATTAGACAAGGATGTTAATTTTTTATATTATCTCATATACTTCGTTGACCTTCTGCTACTTGCCTCAAACAATAATCCTACTCCTGCACAACAGTGAAGCTTCATAGGGCATACTTATTCAAATCACTGAGTACCACTAGTATAATCACCGGCTCATCTAAAACAACTAATCATAAGAAGAAACAAAATAAATTGCAATTGCTTGGACGGTTGTATAGGCAAGGAGAAACAGCGATCTACCAAATCACGCATAATAAAAAGCGCCCGATAAGTCTATTACAGAAATGCGAATAAGCATTAAAAGCGCGGTGGCGAATTAAGCATCCGCTTCAGTGCTTAGCAATGCGCTGCTTTTTGTAAGTTAGATCTCCATACGAGACAATACTCTGTATGATTCACATCATCATCATGTCAGCCTAAAGACGTCCACTGCTGGACATAGGCCACCCCCAAGGTTCTCCACACAGACTGATTTTGAGCCGCCCGCATCCAACCGCTTCCCGCGATTTTAAGCAGATCGTCGGTCCGCCTTGCAGGAGGCCTACCCTTGCTGCGTCGTCCGGTACATCGTCGCCACTCCAGAACCCGCCTGCTCCAACGGCCATCGGTTCTTCGCTCTATGTGCCCTGACCATTGCCTGAAGGCTGAAGTCAGCCTCGCTATTCGGAGAGCTATGTTGGTGACTTTGGTTCCATTCATAAAATGGCTTCAAATCTGGGTGTTATTTTTGATCGTCGACTGAATGTAATTAAAAAGCGATCTGAATCTGTTTAGTCTGAAAATTACTAATAATTTTAGGCATTTACTCCATTTTCGGTGTCAAAGGTCAAATGGCATTTAATATTCAACCCAAACTAGAATTAGACAACAAAGACTATACCTATTTGAGATAGACCAGAGTGGGACGAATTGATCTAAAATAATATATTGAAATTTAACAGCAGCTTCTAAAGTCCTTGTTGATATTCTCAACTAGAACAACGACCTAAATATAACAGGACTGATAATTTATCTATTGAACTAATAACAGATTATTTAGGTTACATAACTACTCATAGTTGCCGATAACATTATATGAGAAATATATTAGGACACGTTTATTGTCTTCACTACATAGTATAAAACAAAGTCAGTCTTCTGTCTGTCTGCCCCTATGTATGCTTAAATCTGTAAAACTACGCAATAGATTTTATTGCGTTTTATTAGATAGAATGATTCAAGAGAAGGTTTATATGTATAATTGACGCGGGCGAAGCTGCTGCCGACGACGTCTAGTATTTATATAGGCATTATACTTACTTCTGACCGCAGCTGTGCTGGAAGCTGTCAGCGACATTGCTTCACCTACGGAAACAGATCTCTCTGTTTCGATCTCGCTCTCTCACGGTCGAAATACCAGACCTTTACAGAGACCGTCATCTGTATTGCATTGGAGTGGTTGTAATTCTTTGAAATTCTTCTTAAGTAGAAGTTCGTGCATACCGTCTGTAATTTGGCTACTGTAGTGTGAAACAAAGAAATGGTCACTTTCACCCCACAATTTCTCCTAAATATGCCGCCTAAATGGCTGTAGTATGATGCAAAGAAATAATAATAATAATAATATTCTACCACATACACACATCACCATCTAGTCCCAAACTAAGCACAGCTTGTACTATGGGTACTAGATAATGGATAAACATACATATATACTTTTTTTTTGTAAATACATACATATTATACATAGAAACACCCAGAATGTACATTTTAGCAAAGTTTCCCCTAAATAAATATGTCGCCTAAACTTGCCAGTTGGCAGATGCGCGGGCCAAGTGCGTCATCAGATGCCCAAATTGACATAGTAATACACTGAAGGTTAAATATTGACAGCGGCGTGGCATATTGACTGGACTAATGGTTATTGAACTTGTAATCGAGAGATTCGATCCCAATCGTTACACTAACTGGTAATGTGAACACAGCCTTAATACAAAAGTCAGCATAGCAGACGGCTTGGTTATACTACCTATTTCTTACCAAAAAATGCCTTTAAACGTTTTTTGTCCCTTTCTGTGGCCTACAAGGCAGAAGAGACAACAAATGTTAAAATTTTCCATTTGTAATATTCTCTACAAGAACAAGTAATATAAATAGACAACAAATGTTAAAATTTAAAAAGGCGGCGATAGCCCTGTGGTGTACGTAACGGACTGCCGAGACGATGGTCTCGGGTTCGAACCCGAGACCATCGTCTCGATCTGGGGATCGATCCCCAGGTACCCCGGGCAATCGGACTCACCTCTGACTTTTCGAAGTTATGTGTGTATTCAATTAAAAATGTTAATTATCGCTCGGTTAATAATGTGCCCGGTAGATGGCAATAGGCTCGCCTCCTATTACATTGGTATCGAAACATAACTGGCGAAAAGTGGGTGTGTAATACACCTCTGCCTTCCCCTTCGGGGATAAAAGGCGAGAAGTTATGTTTATGTTATGTTAAAATTTTCCATTTGTCCCCAATTCTACTGCAAAATAGAATGTAGATTATAATATGAAGAACCTTTTCATAACTAGGTCAATTAAAATAAACCTCGAGGAAAGAGATGAAAAGCAAGGAGCACGTGGCTTAACCAAATTGACCATGAGATGTCCTTTTCGTCCTAAATAAATAGAGAATAAACGCAATTCCAACGAGTCGGATTAATTCTGGTCATAATTCCGACCTAAAAATAGCAGTTAAACAATGTAAAACTAATATTATCGTACAAAGAAACCCTGAAATGTCCTTAAAACACTAATGCAAACAAATCTAAAGGTACCCATCCACTCGTAAATTACATACGGAAATCATCCGTCACCTTGACCCAAAACCCACAAGAGACAATGTATATTGTCGCACAATACTATCTCGTTACACTGCCATATAAGAACTTGTACGTAAGTACAATGGCAACCAATTTCGGACGTGATAGTGCGAATTCGCATTACGTCGGGCCGGTTCTTTTGCCGGAAACTGACGCCTAGGGGCAGTTCACATTACCGGTCTGTCGAAAAAACATGCTTTATGATAGATCGCCTATTATTCGCAGGTCAGGCCCCATTACGATAGAAAGCTGTTTATTTGGACACATATTTAGCATTATTGAAGATGCGACTTCATCAAAACGAAGAAGAATACTTCAAAATAGCATCTCTTGTATTCCTACATTTTAAAGCATGGATCACATAGTAGTTTAGGTGCTCATCCTGAAGATTAATCCAAGCACGACATTTTGTTTGATTCACAAATAATTGTTGTTTTTAGTTGGGTCCGTGTGGTGACGGATTAAGAACACGAAATGTCACCACCCCATATCATCCCATGGGTGTCGTAAGAGCCGACAAAGGGAGCATATTATGCAGAGAACAACACTGCAAGAGAAGGAAAACTTGATACAAACCCTATACCGAGCCATTTGGCCAGCGTGGTAAAGTAGGCCAATTCCTCCTTTCAAAGGAGAGGCCTAGTCCAGCAGTGGATTGTTAAAGGCTGATGATGGGTCGGGATATTCTTTGTGTTAGCTGGCTGAATGTTTGTAAACTCCTCCACGATATGGAAACGAACTTTGTAAAAGTATTGCTTAAGAAAAAAAATCAATTATCAAATGAAAAATAAATAGCAGCGATAGCCGAGTGGAGAGACCGACAGACTGCCAGCAGAGGGTCCGCGTTTGAATCCACGGCACGCACCAATGACTTTTCGGTGTTATGTGCGTTTTAAATTGTTAATTATCGCTTGCTAAACGGTGAAGGAAAACATTGTGAGGAAACCTGCATATCTGAGAGTTCTCCGTAATGTTCTCGAAAGATATGTGAAGTCTGCCAACCCGCACTAGGCCAGCGTGGTGGACTATGGCCTTACCCTTCTCATAGTGAAAAGAGGCCAGTGCCCAGCAGTGGGACAGTTTATATACAGGACTGATGATAAATTATCAAATGACCGTGGCTGGTGACACAGAGGCCACAAGTCTCACCAAAATCTGGGGCTAAAGTTTTCCAAGCACACCTTTTAACCTTTGCAATAAATAGTTGGCAAGTTGACTCTATTACAAGTTACATACATACATACATAGACTCACGCCTGTTTCCCCGAAGGGGTAGGCAGAGGCATATTAAACGCCCACTTTTCGCCAGAGTTTTGATCCCACGTAATAGGTGGCGAGCCTATTGCCGCTTATCGGGATATTTTGTTTGCCAGAGCCTCGTCCGTTGATCGGCAGGTGCACCACTTGCAGGTGAGGTTGGCTTGGGACCCTAAGTTCTTGGTGGGAACCCTATGCACCCTAGTTATGAACTCACCGTTATGTAGTTCTGTACAAATTTGGTTATCGATGCTTTAGTGACCTTTGAATTTTTAGTTCTGTGACTTAGTATGACTTGTTAATCCGTGAAATGAGGTATAGGATCAGGAATGATAGTGGGGTTACTGTAACTACCTACATATGTTTCCTTGTATATATCCATAAACTGGCATAACTTTTGCAATAGTATGGACGTTGACATTGAATAATCAAGGTTAGTTTTTTTTTATTTTAGGAGTATTGTTGCATTTTCTCATTGACATTTCATGAAAAATTCCTTGTTAGACAGATTTGGTTTTCTTTTCGAATTAAGCTTAAAGGCGTCTTAGTAAAATATGGATAGTCGATCAACAAAATTAGATGATTCATTCCATAAGTATCGACAACCACATCTGCAATAAAACTCTGCATACCTTTGCAATAAAACTGGTTAAAAGCAGCGCGATGAAGGCCGTTGTCTTTGAGCTCTCTAAAGCAAGTACCCACAACACAATCCGTAACCTATCCAAGTAGTGGCTTCTGCAGACTATGCTTAACTTCGCCAATCTATTATGAACGACAACTTAAGTCACGCTATGAAGCCATCAGTATTATTCTTAAAGCAAAGAAGACATAAATCAACAAATTAATTGTGCAACGCTTTCGGTTCCTAACATTTACCTTTCTTACACAACCACAGTTCATAAAACCTTATCTACGCAATTATTGCCTACTTTTCAGACTATGGGGCGTGCCATAATAATAATCAGAAACCATTAAACGAAGACGTTTCTCGCAGCAAAGAAAATTTTCCACTCCGCTCTACTAGCAATGAACCCATAACAATGTCACATCGTAATAATATTATTATAAATTGCGGTGAGACCACCATAAACCAATCCCATTTACCTTGTTCACCCCATGCGCTGACGGTAATGAGTACTCGATAAAACTGTATGACATTCGAGGTTAGGGATCATCTTACACCGACACGAATGTTACACAGTTGAAAGGAAAATGAGGGATGGTTTACTTTCTTGCTACTTACTTAATACATAGCTAAGCAGATAAGAAGCATATCATATGTTTGATGCGAAAGATTCTCTTGATATTGTAAATGTCCCTCGCGTGGCGTTCACCTCGATGAAATATTGAGAAAGCACGAGGTCCAGGCAGGCGGCGAATAAAACAGCTTTTACTGCCTCCGAGCTTATTTTTAAATAAGTTAAGTTATTTTTCACTGAGCGAAAATGAAAAAAGGAGTTATAGAAGTTCTTATATATTATTCCATATTCTCAAGTGTTTTATTCTAAACTGCCTCGTTGTTCTCGCGGCATAAATGTGCGCGTGGGATTGGGAGGTCTCGGGTTCGATTCCCGGGTCGGACAAAGTGTTATTGGGTTTTTCCGTTAGGAATTTCTCAGTGGCAGCTCGGAGTCTGGTAATGTGTCCGGTACGGCAATAGGCTCGCCCCTATTACGTGGGACCAAAAAATTCATGGCGAAATGTGGGTGTAACATTACACCTCTGCCTACCCCTTCGGGGATACAGGCGTGAGTCTATAAATAAATATAAATTTATTCTAACCACGGGTCATTTACACATTGTAACCTGCGAAATAACAAAAAACATTTATTAGATGCAAATTCTTGTAATAATCTTCTATATTATGTAATTATATTTTTCTTAACCGAAATAATCGAAATTTAATATAAGCGAAAAACCAGGCAAAATTATAGCTTCAAGATTTTGTGTTGTCTTATAATTTTATTGTCTGTTATCTTCTTTCCGCATAACATTGTTACCCTATTGAAAAATGTACTGGCAACATCACCTTTGTACTTCTATATAAAGCTACAAGCGTACATTGAACTCGAGACGCACAAAATTACGAAAATATGTTAATTTTTCAGAGCTTTTGTTACGCTACGGTATGAGAGGCATCATTCACTAGATAACTCAAACAAACACAATGGTTCGCCCTCGCTCAGAGGTTAAAACCCCGGCAAGGTTGCTCATCGGTTTCACAGCTTGTATAAGCTTACCTTCGAGGAATATTTACAACTGAAACTAACCTATTTACAAGTCAAAATAAATAGTTGCAAGTACGAGAGCGGGTTGCTCAATCATTGCTTCTCTACGTGTTTCGTGGTTTCAAAGTAGGTGAGGGTAGTTGTAGAATTTTCATTTAAATCTGAAACTAGTTGTACCTATTTTGTTTGGGAAATAACTGGAGAAACCAATGTATATTATATAAAAGAGAATTATAATATTTGCTTGCTCATATTACTGAGTAAAAGCAGTGGATATTGCAGGTTATTTAATGTATATGCTTAAATTGAAAATATTAACATGATCAGAACATATTATCAGAATTATTGATCAGGCTTATTGCCGAAGCTTAATTTGGTTACTACTTAACAAGCTACAACATAGACACACAGTTATATATTTTTATCAATGATCCAAATTGGCGTGTTATTTATTTTCGTTAAACACCCTTAAATCGCATAGGTATGTGCATTTTAATTAAAAGAGTTTGTTATAAAAAATGCTAAGATGTTAATTTCCAAGTTTAAATCACTTTCACAGCATTTTAGTTAAGTACACGTATAACGTACCTACATGTTTATCCACTCTTAGAAATAATACTCCTACAACCGCAGAAACCGCGCAGTCGACTTAAATAAACAAGGAGCCATTCAAAATATAGGGGATGCTCGTGCAAATATTTTCACACGTTTTTGTAAAGACAGATTGCTTTGGGGAGAGTAAGGCCTTTTTAGGAAATCGAGCTCGAACCGTCTCCGATTTCCTTAAAGGCGAAATGTTTGCTTAAAGTTTGGATTTTGTACAATCCTTTAAAATCACACTTTAAATCCAGCCCACTTTAATAACATAGTTTATTCCCATACTATACTGGCCTATACAGGTGCAACCTGGTTATACACAATCTCTTATCATGAATCGAAAAAAATTGTATTTATTTTTCATTTACCGTAAGTACAAAAGCGGCAGCGGCTCTGAATAGAATGTTGTGTCGTGTAGATTTTGAACATAATTATGTATGTGTTAAAGAGTGACAAATGCACTAAAACTGCGAAAATGTGTTTGATTGTTTTCTTTCGGAGCCAAGTTGTCTTATCTATATGTATAGAGGCTATAGAGTGATATAGGCTAAAGTAGCTACTGTATTTTAAACTCTTTTTCGTCAAATTTCTACAATCTATTTCAGAAAAGAATACTATCATAATATTTACGACACCTCTTTTCACATCGTAAGTATATTATTATCGCGGTCGTACTCAGTCGGAGAGCACTTCCCAACAATTCTGCAGAAAGGTTCCCCACCGTACCCTAACGTTTATTCTTCAGAGACTCGTAAGGGACAGGTGGTTGACCTCCCTGTTTACTGATAGGAACCATTTGTGGACACATCGATCTCTTTCCAAACGTGTTTGTCGATTTACGTAGTGAATGAAACCATTAGTGCCAATGATGAAGATAGTAGGTACAATAGGAATTTTACATTAAGGGAATTTTACTAGGAGAATTTTCTTTTTGCCTGTTGATTAAGAATACATAATATTAGATCAGAAAGGTAGCAGGTTATTGTATAAAAGCTATTATAAACCAGATAGGTAATTGGCTAAAATTCTCTTACGAATATGTTAGTAACAGCAAATGTCTAGTGTGTTAGTGAATAGGTAGTAGAGCCTTGCTTATTTCCGCGTGAATGGGCCGGCTCGACCGGGAAAGTACTACCCTCTCACAGAAAATCGACGTAAAGTAACAGTACCTATATGGTTGCGTTTCGTTCGGTGAGTAAGAGTGCCGGAAGCCACATCCCCTATTCCTTCTCCCTCATCCCACTCCTCCTCCCATCCCTTTTCCTAACCCAAGGGGCGGCAACGCACTTGTGACTCCTCTGATGTTCTTGTGTCCATGGGCGACGGTAATTGTTTACCATCAGGCGATCCGTCTGCTCGATTGCCGCTTATGACATAAAAAATAAAGTAAATTTTAGACAGATTTGGAACCTTCATCGTGTGGTGTCTTAAATTGGAATATGCCCAACGTGATACAATCTGGCACACCATGCTGACACGCATTCGCAAATAAACGTTTATCATATTACGAACCTAATATAATTATATTCTGTTACAACTCTTGGTCTCTGTGTCACAATTTTCAGTTAGACGATCCTAACGTCTTCATCATGTGTGAACATCTGTGACAGCCGTCATGGTTTGTCAGTGGCCTGGAAACCGTTTGCAGGTTAACCGTCGCAATGGTACCCATGATACCCTAGTTTTTCAACTGTATCGGGCTCGACTGATAGCAGAATAATGCAATTTATATTATTAAGCGTGACGATTGGACGACTATTAATTGAAGTCTATTGTGGACCGACTGCCTCCGTGGTTCAGTGGATAGCGTATGCGACTGCTGATCGGAGGTTTTTAGAATTCGGGTTCAATTCGGGGCAAAAAGTATTACTGGGTTTTTCCGAATTCTCAGTAGCAGCCCGGAGTCTGGTGATGTGCCCAGTAACGGCAATAATCTCGCCCCCTATTACGTGGGACCTAAAATATTCATGGCGAAATGTGGGTGTAATATTACACCTCTGCCTACCCCTTCGGGGATACAAGCGTGAGTCTATAAGAATAATAAATCTAACATATATTATTCATACGTACTGAATCTATACGTACTATGAAAAGAAGTACCCGCCGCATCCTGTCTGTCTAAGTATATGCACATAAAAATTACTGAATAGATTTTTGTACGGTTTTGACCAATAAATAGATAGTTTCAATCATTCATTCATTCGGGCGCAGTTTTTGAAACTCACACGAAGCACAATAAAGCCTTCTTAGAATCTTATGGCGCTCGGTCCGCCAGGCCTGGTGTGAAAATCTCCTTTCTAATTGATGGAACATTACACCTCATTTGTTCATATGTAAGGAGCTACTGATACTTATATTAACGATGAATATTAACACCATGTCGTAAGAACGACGATAAAATTAATGCAATCAACAAGATCTTCATCAGACATTCGTATACATATTAATAATATTTCAGATCGCTCCGCTCAACATTATGCTACTCCGAAATATCAACCTTACTCAAAAATAAGCGTTTTATATACAACGGACCATAACCTTACCTTATATAAATAGTTGCGCAAGACGTTTAGCTTGTTTATTGATATTGAGAGTAGCTGAAAGCAAGATCAATTATTCTGAACGTTAACTCATAGCCACACTATTTGTTTTTATTTATATTATCGTAGTTTATTAATCTTTAAAGATAGTTCTTTAGGGATACAAAGAATCGAAGGTTGCATTTCAAAACATTTGTCGATCGATGTTATACAGTTGGAATAATAGTTTATTTGGTTTAGATGTAAGGTCTGGTATTGTATGATCTTCGGTCAAAGGAATTTAAGACTCTTGTGTATTGACTGAAAGTTTAAATTTGACTCTGAAATTTCACCTGTAAGTTTACTTGTAAGTAGATATAAAAATGTGGAATGTGGTCTGATGCAACAAGGCAAGGGTTATGATGTGAATAATAATGATTGATGAGTCAAGGCTCTAAACAGTTTGTGTTTATATAGTTCATGTTATTTCAGATATTCGCGCCATGTTGTGCCAACAAGAGGTCATATAACTAAAATTTATATTGTTTATAGTTTATATATTAAGCGTTTCACCATGGTAAGAAGGGATAGTAAAGCTTAAGGTCGGTAAATAAAGTGATGGCCTCAAGAATCTATATAGTAGCTATTTAGTACCGATATCCTATTGGCGGGACTAAGAGAGTGCTACGTAGAGGGTTTCGAGATTTGTTTAATACAGTGGTAGGTATGTACAATGGCCAAACTTGACGCAAGTACACCATAAAGGCGAAAATCGCTCAGCAAAACGTGGTCGCGTCCTGTTCGCTAGTCAAACGTAATATGAGGGTGTCGTTTTGTATTAGTGTGTGTGTGTCTCGACTCTATGAGCGAGCCAAAGGATTTTTTTAAACTGATCGACCACGAACTTGTTTGATTGTACCTGTATCAAGTGAAACAATGGAATTCTATATTATGTAACGTACAATGTATATTTTAAACAGCACGCGTGTTCGAGTGTACTCACGTTACGGTCATAGCTTTAGTACTAAAAGTATCAGCGCTATTTATCAATAAAAAAAATTGCTTTAAGTAGGACTTATTGCATTTTTCATTCGGGGTTATTCTACGCATATATTGGCCAAAAAATGTTCAAATAAATGATAATACGGGCTCCATACAGTGTTATGCTACTGCTACACCTGCGTTACCGTTAGCGTTAACGGCAATGGCCAACTACGCGTTAATTAACGCGTTAAAGATTCGCCTTGACAATTTGTAATTTAACGCATGAAAACGTTGGCCACATCTACGTAACGCCTAAATTAACACGCTAATTGACGCGTTAAGACGCAGGTGTAGCAGGAGCATTACCAGCACTGTATGGAGCCTGTACCCAAAAAAATAAAATTGACTGTAGCATTATAAACCATACATGGTTTTGTTACCCTTACATAGTAGTTTATATAACAGTCTGAATTTAATTGGAGAAAAATATATTCGTGGAAGCTGTTTTGATGAAGGAAACGCGCTAAACTGAAAAACTACCAAATGGATTTTTATTTTCTTTATTAATTTTACTTCTGGGTACACTTTTACCCATTCTCCTTTGACAGCTTATGTCACCTTCTCTTTTGCCAGCGGCTCTGTCCATGGGGGTGTAAGTGACATGATAAAAGGTAACTTGAATACCTACTATTCTAATGTATTAGGCATATTACTGCAACGGTTTACCTTTACTAGTCTCTGGTTTTATTTATTTATTTATTTTATTTTTACACTTCCGCAAAAATGGTATGCAAAGGCGGACTTAATGCTATATAGCATTTTCTGCCAGTCAACCTTAGGGTGATGCAGAGAAGAGTGTGGCAGGTGTATAAAATATATAAAACTTGATATTCATTTTCAATCATATTATAAATACATTATAATAATCTACATATACACAAGATACATACATATATATATATATATATATATATATATATATAAACGACTGTTTGCGGACTTGGTTGATCACGCAGTTTTGCCGTTCCTTAGTCGATCCACCTTTGCACTCGAATAACATTTGCTCTATGGAATATATTTTAGATTTTTTCACAATGTTGCCATTCATGGCAAGACGTTGCCAAACATATTCAATAAAATTTTGATGTACTCGTGATGAATTTGGCTGAAGTTCCGAACAAAACTGGATCCGTAACGGCCATATATCTCAGACCGACGTCAACTTTTTGGCTCCGAATTATATGCCATACGTGCGTTCTTATTTGAATCCAGACGTGACAATTATCATTATGTGGTTCCAAGGACAAGTTACTTCAGTACTTGCTCCGTGTAATAATAATAATAAATGATATAACCATACATTCTTACCAGCACTGTAATGATCCTATTTCTACTTGATAATTGAAATACTATTTAAGTCCGATATTTTCCGTTTCTTGTATACTATTTGGCTCCATTTATGCTGTATAATAATTATGCCAAATCATCACCATGGTCCGAGCGTTATGCCAGTTGCATTTAGGCCTTCGCGTTGGAGCCCGTGCTTCGCTTTCTAGTCCATCCAGATTTGACAGAATATTACCATTTCCACAGAGCGACTGCCGTCTGACCTCCGCAACCCGAAGGGATAGCCTATAGATCTATGGTTTAGACCAGAGTCAGGATATTCGCGGGTACTAATTCCTCGTAACGATTGTCAAGGATCTTTTTGATGACAGCTGGAACCGACGGCTTAACGTGCTCTCCGAGGCACGGAGGGTGTGACTTTTTGTGGCCGGTCACCCATCTATAAACCAGACGGTGACGAACCCGTTGAACCTTGTGTATCGATAGATTCAAGCGGTCGCCACTTTGCCACGGGCCGCTTACTTTATACGCCACATGTGCATACTTATTTGAATCCAAAACTATATATTATATTAGACCTGCTGGTTAACATTATGTGGCTCCAGGATTTGGGTCGTTTGGCTGGTATGATGAAATATCATCAATTCATCATCATATCAGCCAAACGACGTCCACTGCTAGTCATAGGCCTTCCCCAAGGTTCTCCACACATACCGGTCTTGAGCCGCCCGCATCTAACCGCTTCCCGCGTTCTTAACGAGATCGTCGATCCACCTTGCGGGGGCTTTCATCTGCGGCGTCATCCTGTATGTGGCCACCACTTCAGAACCTTTCTGCCTCCACGGCCTCAACTTCGAGATATGTGCCCTGACCACTGCCACTTCAGCTTGACTATCCGGAGAGCTATGTCTTTGGTTCTCCTGCGGATCTCCTCATTTCTGATTCGATCTCGCATAGGAAACCTCCAAGAATACCTCTCTCCATCGCCCTCTGAGTGACCTTGCGCCTTCGGATAAGGCCCATAGATATTTAATATCATTAGATGAAACCCTTATCTATTTTCCATACATAAGTTGATCCAGAGGATTTATATTTATTATAACCATGCATTGTTAGATCCACGAGTGAAATTATAGCAGCCATGGAGTTATTTGCTAGCATTATGTTGTTAATTTACGTATTATTTAACTCTGATTACATGCTGCATCGTACGTACTTATTTGAATCCAGTAAACTTATATAAAAACAAATTAATGTGATGTGGCTCCATATTATACTTTACATGCCATATCTTTATACTTATTTAAATCCAGTCATATTACTACCAGCTAACCAACCGATCAATACTATGAAGCTCCAGGATTAAGTTCATTAATTGCATGATTATTAGAAGTATGGTAAGCTATTTTCTATTTAAAACTATTATTACAATCGTACTCTAAATTATATGCCACATTCTGTTTACCTAGTTGGCTCCAGTAATAGGTCATACAATACATTTGCTCATGAGATGAGGACTACGCAGCTCTAGAACGATATGAATGAAGTATTCATTTTTATACTACAAGGGTGGCAAAAGCGGCCGCCTGATAGTAAGCAGCTAATCATAGCCATGTAATACTAATAATACCAACTAGACATTATAAGCGCGTTGTTTTATCTATTACTGTCCTACTACCAAAACCACCTTGTGGAGAGGCTTAAGTCCTGTAGTGGACTGCAAAAGGCATCATCAATCTATTGTGGCCACCTGTCTATACTATCAGATCAACATTTGACACCAAAGAAGTTTATATACAATAGCGGGCATTGTAATAATAATAAAACACCTACTACCTACTACCAATCATCATTCTCAGAACGTTATTCCGGTAATATGGTAGTTTTTGTTGACTACTGTTACCGTTTTCTACCAAAAAAAATTCTTTCAAAATTACCAAACCTACCATTTCTACAATTTGTGACATTTCTAAAATTTCTACCAAATCTACAATTATCTCAAACCAACCATTTGTGCGATAACAACTATTGCTACCAAAACTACAATTTCTACCAAAACAACCATTTCCACCAAAACTACTATTCATACAAAAACAATCATATCTTCCAAAACTACCATTTATTTCAAAGTAACCATTTTCCACCACAGATTCTGCCAAATTTTCTACCAAAGCTACAAGTTCTGCCAGTCACAATTTTCTACCAAATACTTAATTCCTATCACTTTTAAATGATATTATTAGTACTTTATCTATATTATTCAACAGAACTTATGAAGTGCAAATTTTATTAATGTTGACCTTTAATTTAAAATGTGTCATACAGTGTGATGAACAGTAAGACTTATGTAATAGCACTATAGTATAGGTGCATATGGTTCCCACCAAGAACTTAGGGTCCCAAGCCAACCTCACCTGCAAGTGGTGCACCTGCCGATCAACGGACGAGGCTCTGGCATTCAAAAATATCCCGAAAAGCGGCAATAGGCTCGCCACCTATTACGTGGGATCAAAACACTGGCGAAAAGTGGGCGTTTAATATGCCTCTGCCTACCCCTTCGTTGAAACAGGCGTGAGTCTATGTATGTATGTATGTATTGTATTTAAGATTATATTTAATGTAAAAAGAACATTTGTACGCCGGTGACGGCAAAATACTATGGATTTAAAAACAGTAAACAACTTTGTTAACAGTATTCCAAACAAAGAAACTATTATTTTCTATTCTGTAAATGTTTCACATTAATAAAAAATTGATGTCCGAAGGAACTCCATCGTGGGTATTGTGTTTTGAAAGAAATTTCAGAAACATTTTCATAATAGAAGCTTAGACTTGACAGAATATTAGCTTTTTCACAGAGCGACTACCGTCTGACCTTTACAACCCGAAGGCGGAGGCATATTCTATGGTTTAGACCAGATAGTTGAGGCCACTGATTACCCTAACGACTGTCAAAGATGATAACCGACACCGATGGTTTTATGTGCTTTACGAGGAACGAAGGGATGTGATCTTTTATGGCCGGTCACCCTATGTCCAGCAGTGGACGTCGTTTGGCTGATATCATGATGATATTTCATATCAGCTAAACGACCCAAATTCATATAAGTATGCAGATATGGCGTGGCGTACATACGTAATGGAGCCACATAATATTCATATAAGCTATTGTGCATAAGATTATCAGTATCAGTTCATATTTAAAGCGGATTAATATAGTATGCTTTCAGATTTAACAATGCATGGACGTAATGAATTTAAATTTACTGGATCATCCTATGTATGGAAAACTAAAATTTAAATAATTGTAATGTGAAACCATTAAGTATTGATTGAAGGGTATATACGAGTATATGTCTTAAAGGAGCCAAATAAATATATAGATTATGGTATACAATTTAATTTATTATTTATTTATTTATAGACTCACGCCTGTATACCCGAAGGGGTAGGCAGAGGTGTGATATAACACCAACATTTTGCCATGAATTTTTAGGTCCCACGTAATAGGGGGTGAGCCTATTGCCGTACCGGGCACATTACCAGACTCCGAGCTGCTACTGAGAATTTCCTAACGGAAAAAACCAATAACACTTTGCCCGACCCGGAAATCGAACCCGAGACCTCCCAATCCCACGGGCACATTTATGCTGCGAGACCAACGAGGCAGGTATACAATTATGCGTTAACTAGTAAGCTAAAATATTCAAACAAAAATACTCAAGTAACATAATCTTGGAGCCACATAATATTGACCAGCAGGTGTATATTATAAAGTTTTGGATTCAAATAAGTACGGACATGTGGCGTATAAAGTGAGCGGCCCGTGGCAAAGTGGTGACCGCTCGAATTTATCGATTCGCAAGGTTAAGCGCGTTCGTCACCGTCTGGTTTATAGATGGGTGACCAGCCACAAAAAGCCACACCGTCCGTGCCCTAAATTAAATGGCAATACATGTTATAGTAAGAAAACAGTCAACAGACAGAAAAACTAATATTCAGTCAAATCTGGTTAGACTAGAAAGCGGAGCCCGGGCTCCAAGGCAAAGGCTTGGATGCAACCGGTATAACGCTCGGAGGATGATGATGATGACCCATCTATAAACTAGACGGTGACGAACGCGTTTTACCTCGCGAATTTTTGAAAGATTCGAGTGGTCGCCACTTTGTCACGGTCCCCTCTGGTATGTAATATACCTATCGACTACAAATATTTAACCAAAAACTCCGAAGTAACAAAAAACTGCTGGAAAATGGACATAGAAACCAAGTTAATGTAAGAAATTCGCAAGTTATGAGAATTGATAAGAAATACAGAATAATAATACATAAAAGTGACCAAGAACCAATGACTGCCCTCCGTGAGGAATACTCCGCTGCGATTGGCCCATTTGAATCGGATCAAGTAAATCTAAAATATCTAAAGTGTGGATTTGTATAAAAGTGGCGTAATTATTATTAGCAACGACGTTGGCGTTAGTTGATCCGAAGGGAACCACATGAGAATGGGGCGCTCGCAATGGATCAAGAAATCATGGCCGGATCAACAAGTGAAAACGGATCAAACAAAAACTACTTATATGGCACGCTTGATCAACATGGTGATGAAGGGGATATCTATATATATATATATATATATATATATATATAATAAGTACATATCACACAAAACATATCATTTTATCAAGATCCGATCAGTAGTTTTTGCGTGTAAGACTAACAATCATCTATCCGAACAAGCTTTCTTGTTTATTATAGTAATATGATAGTATTAATATGCTATAATATTATATTAGTAGCATTAACATACGACATTTTGTGCAAAGACTGGTTCTCAGGAAACTGTTCAACGGCGCGAGTAAGGAAGTTAGTTGTCAGTTACTTGTAGGTAAGTACCTATCTAGTGCTGTTAGTGCCAATGCGCCGAACTGTTATGTAATGTGTGTGGTTTGTGAACGGTGCTGTAACTGTGTGAGTCGATATATGAACCGTTAAAATGATTTCATTAAAATGATAGCGCTATTGTTTCCAAAACAGCTCTATGTATGTATATCTAGCCTTAATAGGGTATTAACATCGCATAGGAAATCGGAGTTGCAAAATACCTACGTACTTAGTTTGCAATTCCCTTACTTTTCCCTTCCTGTAACTTTCCTATGCCGTTTCTCTTCCGTTATTGCGGCCTGCGTCAGCGATGAAAACTAAATCAGATTTTGGCGAGACGTTTTCTCTTTTTTGACCAAGTATGTGGCCAACTCTGGCTGCTGTCGAAAGCCTCCAACATGTCCTAACGTCTGCTAAATTCCTGTTAAAATAATTTACGTTTTAAAATAACTTACACAAATTGCGTAAGACCTTTGAAATTATTTAGAAGATAAGGTCTATCCAGATGTGGTGAAATTGGAATTTATTACTGGCTTATAGTAGATCTTAAAATATACGTATTGTATATATACTTGTGGACAGAGCTGCTCGCACATCTAGACATAAATTAATCGCAGTTGACATTTTGGAATGTAAATTCTGAATTTGAATTATTTGATAATAAGTATAGCACATTGAAATAAACAAGTTTAAATTATTAGAACACGTGTCAAGATTTCAAGAATCTATAAATTAGAATATTGCACCTGTCAGTAAAATTTAAATGTAGATTTATTTTTAAGCGAATAACTTAATACCTACAATTAAGTGGATGGCCTTTGAAAGAATGAAGTTCATTATTAATGAAGACATTTTTATTCATTTTAGACTTGTAAGTTTATCAGCAAACTAGTTCTTGTGCCTCTATCTAAAGTCAAAATCATTTGTTCGCTGAAGTCAGAATGTGAACCTTCTGAATGTCACATTTACGGATTAATTTTATTATAAGACAGGTAATGATCTTACATTTACAAATGATTATAGCACTATAGCCTAGTGGAGAGACCGGCAGACTGCCACGCAGGGTTCGAATCCACGGCGCGCACCAATGACCTTTCGAAGTTATGTGCGTATTAAATTGTTAATTATCGCTTGCTAAATGGTGAAGGAAAACATCGTGAGGAAACCTGCATGTCTGAGAGTTCTCCATAATGTTCTCGAAAGACATGTGAAGTCTGCCAAACCTTGACCAGCGTGGTGGACTATGGCCTTACCCTTCTCATAGTGAGAAAGGGCCCGTGCCCAGCAATGGGACAGTATATATACAGGGCTGATGATGGAAATGATTATTATGCCATCACAGTCATGATAGTGTGTGATTTGACCTCAATTATTACTATTATTATTGCACTGTGATCTTTTTAGTTAAATATATTTTTACATTAGTTAGGTACCATATTGCTAATTTATATAATTATGTCAATCAACAGTCAGTTAAAGCATTTAAATTCGTCAAATTTGAAATTATTTGAATATATTAAGTATTGGCTATTTTAGAATAGTATTAATGTATTCAATTCACATATAAACTAGACATAATAATTTAATAAAAATAGAAATGATGTAACGTACCCAATTAGCTGCAGAAATAGCAGTTTATAGAACGCGTCTCTTGTAACAATTTATATTATTTGCAAATTCCCTTGGCACCTATAAGTTGGGAATGGGTATAAATGTGGTTGAATGAAGCTTGACTCTTTATTAAGGCGGACTGCTCTCGAAAGCTCTAATTCACCACTTTTCTAGATTATTACTCAGAAACAGCTCATAAAACATTGTGATGTGTGTAAACATTTATCTTTATAAAAGGACATTCTCCATGTAAGCAGCGATAGTGTAGTGGAGATACCAACGGACTGCCATGCAGAGGGTATCGGGTTCGAATCCACGACGCGCACCAATGACTTTTCGAAGTGATGTGCGTATTAAATTGTTAATAATCGCTTGCCGCTTGCCTCGGAGTGCACGTTAATCCGTCGGTCCCGGCTGTCATGAAGATCTTTGACAGTCGTTATGGGGAGTCAGTACCCTTAAATAAATTGATTGTGAAACTGATAGTGGTCTAAACCATATATCCCTTTGGGTTGCGGAGGTCAGACGGCAGTCGCTCTATGGCAAATTTGATATTCTGTCATATCTGATTAGACCAGTAAGCGGACTTCGGGCTCCAAGGCGCGTAAGTCTTGGATGCAACCGGGATAACGCTAGGGCGATGATGAAGTACATTTTCCATGTAGTGACAGATTAAGAATATCAAGTAAGTATCACTATTCCTTTTCATTCCGTAGGTGTCGTAACGTAGGCAACCTCTAAAGAAAATGCACTAAGTAAGTACATATTGTCATCGAGTAGAGGCGGACAACCCGATATTAAACGTTATACCTACTATACAAATCTGTCTGTCCAGTTACTAAAAAGCGTGTCCAGATATGTAGGTACCATCACTTGTCTGATCTGATCACCGTACCCGTAGCGTGTCATGGTCGCCTATTTGGATGCATCAAGATAGGCGATCATGATACGCAGTCTTGATACGCCGTTCTGATACGACATTTGATACGACTCGAAAAATGTTGACGCGATTTTTGTCCAATCATGAAAGGATACGAGCGACTGCCAGTCTGGATGATACTGTATGATGCGGAGTAAAATAAACACTTTCCACAACTGGGTTAGGAGCTTGATAGAGGATAATGATTAGAACGATTCCGTTGCTATGCGACACCGGTCGTTTTTAGTTGACACACCCCAAAAGCCTGAGTGAGTCAATCTTCTTTGACCACCCCTTGTAGAGAGGAGGATGAGTCCGTGAATTCGGATATCAAACATACATACATACATAGACTCACGCCTGTTTCCCCGAAGGAGTAGGCAGAGGCATATTAAACGCCAACTTTTTGCCACTGTTTTGATCCCACGTAATAGGTGGCAAGCCTATTGCTACCTACTTATCGGTATATTTTGATTGCCAGAGCCTCGTCCGTTGATCGGCAGGTGTACCACTTGCAGGTGTGGTTGGCTTGGGACCCTAAGCTCTTGGTGGGAACCCTATGCACCCTAAAAAATGCAGTGTTCAAAATGCAATTGAAAGTAGAGTATATAAAGAGCAGTAATTAACGTAAATCACAACTGTACACACAACTGTAGCACAATGACTTCTGACCTTACAATGCCAACGGAATTAAAACAATGTATTATACTAAACATCCTACGATATTCATATTAATAATCTCTCTCACTCATTCAACTTATGCTGCGAGTTAAAATTAGCTCCAACAGTTTGTAAACATCTATTGAAAAGGATGTGTTACAAAGAACGACTTACTATGTTATTATTAATATACTATTCATTCATGAAATTTCTAGAAGCTCAATGGTTTTACAGACTATTCAGTTAAAACTGTGGCCTTATTGTATTTAATTGTATTGAATCGTTGTCGCGTTGATTTACTTAAGTGCCTTTAATAAACTAAGGAGATATCTACTTCTTTTCTGTTCTCTGCAGATAAATCTTTTAATAAAATTAAGGTGTAATTCATCCTTTTTTATGTCTTAGGCGTCAAACAGACGGATCTCTTGATAATAAGCGATTACCGCCGCCCATGGACACAAACAACACCAGTGGAGTCATAAATGCGTTGCCGCCCTTTCAGTTGGGAGAAAATAGGAGAAGAAGTGGGATGCGGGAGAAGTAATAGGCGATGGGCCTCCGGCACTATCACCCACCGATCGAAACGCAACAGTATTGCTACGTTTACTTCACGTCGCTTTCTGTAAGAAGGAAGTACTTCCCCGGGCAAGCTAGCACATTCATGGTCATAACAGCAAGGCTCAAATACCTTTAAAATACTAAATGGGTGACAGAAATATCAACGCACGACCTAAATAGTTGGGTCTAGAAACTTGAAACATGCCACATACGGTTACCCACTAAGGAAAGGTATTTCAAAGTTCCGTCCCAAAAGGTTCTATTATTATTATATTTTGTAGCCCACGAAGACCGAAGTGCAGAGAAAATCCAATATAACTATTACAAAAATTGTTCTCAGACATGGGGCAAATAAAGGACCGCGATGATCCCAAAAAGATCTTATTAGTTTGGGTCAAGTAAATCGTAAATCTACGGAGCGATCGATTTACTGAATTATTGGCCGATTGCTTTTGCGGCAAAAATGGCGGTTAATTAAATAAAACCACAAAATAATAAACAATGTTATAAATGTATAAAGATAATTGCAAGATTATTAATTTATTTTATTTATAGACTCACGCCTGTATCCCCGAAGGGGTAGGCAGAGGTGTAATGTTACACCCACATTTCGCCATGAATTTTTAGGTCCCACGTAATAGCGGGCGAGCCTATTGCCATACCGGGCACATTACCAGACTGCGTGCTGCTACTGAGAATTTCCTAACGTAAAAACCCAATAACACTTTGCCCGACCCGGGAATCGAACCCGAGACCTCCCAATCCCACGCGCACATTTATGCCGCGATACCAACGAGGCAGTCGCAGTTGCAAGATTTTCAGCAATAAATTCTTAATATTACTAACACAAAAATTAATTAAATTTTGTACTTTGTTAAATTGTTTGGTTATTTCGGCATATCCTTCAAAAATCTCCGGAGGCAAGACCACTTTAATTATGTGCGTGTGAACTGAGGGACCAAACTGGCATTTTGTGAAAAAAAGACATAAGATTTAGTAGTAGGTTTAAAACAATTGTAGAATAAGTCTGGGAATTTGTAAACAGATATTTTAGAAACTACAGCCCTTAAAGTGTGGTCCCTCAGTCCTCACACACCATTAGCCAGCTCTCAGTAAATATGTAAAGAAATAAGATATTGTGAGTACAAACATTTAGTAGAGAATTTGTAAAGATATCTACTGAATTTCAGAACACAATGGATTAAAGGCATAAAAGTTATAACGACTAAACTGTGGTCCCTCAATCCTCACAAGATAAATAAATATGTTATTGAATATAACCATAAAAACTTAATAAAATTGTCCCATTCGTAGATAAAGTTTTAGTAGAAGTCTTAAGAGATTTTGTACAAAAGAAATGAAAACAAATTATCGATGCATTTTGAAAATAGCGATGGTTAAAAGTGGTCCCTCAATCCTCACGTCCACTAACATAAGTGCATCTACTAGCTGCTAGACGAAAGGGATATTCGAAAGTCTGATGTACACAACTTTTTGTAGAAAATGTCTACTATATTATAGATTTTAAAAAATGTGTATTTATTACATATTAGCTAAGATAATAGCAATGTTTTAATCTCATGAAAAAACATTGATTAGTGTGACCACACTACGATACAAAATTTTAGGAAAAACTTAAACCTATGCCTTAGGTAGGTACATATTATACGTAGTGAATATACCAATCAGACTGCCATGCAGAAGGGTATCGGGTTCGAATCTAAGGCGCGCACTAGATACTGGTTTTTCGGAGTTATGTGCATTGAATTGTTAATTATCGATTTTCCCATGCCTTGGAGAGCACGTAAGGAGGCTACCTTGAAGGTCAAAAAATCATGCAGTGGTCATCGCTAAGTGTTAGCTATAAGGTTGAATGTCGCACGGTTTTTCACATGGCATGCCACCACGATACTGGCTGAAATCTTATTTCGTTAATATATTATTATACATATAAGGTGAGATAATAATATAAATGTTGTAATCTCATGGAAAAAGACAGACTAGTGTGACCACACTACGATTCACACTTGATTTAATATTATATTCCTTTATAATATTTTAATATAGTATTAGAAGTAACTAAAACCAGATTGTAAGGTTGGTTTCATGTTATATTACATGTTGTAAAAGTAATTAATACATTTATGAAAGTAATAATCAATTATTATATTATTATTATTTTAAGTAATTGAGCGCAGCGGAGTGCAACGCGTGATAATGTGCGAATTCAATTATTTTCAAAGTTGTTCTATACATTATTATACTAGCTTCTTCGGCGACTTCACCCACGCGGAATTGTTGCTTTGCGCTAACGCTTACTTGAAGCCGCTGCTGCGTTTATATATGCAGAAGGTAAAAAAATCTAAATAATACGTAGGTACGTTAAGGAGCGAGGAGAGTTTTAGGAAGGTACATTGCGCTTTAATAACTAAGAGAAGAAATTCAAAAGTTTGGTATTGGGACCAGTGGAAGCTCTCAAAAGGAAAAAGACACCCGAATTTGAAACATTAGTGCTTAGTTGTTTTAGCGTGATGATAAAATAGCCTATAGCCTTCCTCGATAAATGAACTATCTAACACTGAAATATTTTTCAAACCGGACCAGTTGACCCTGTGTGGAGCGTGTTCAAACAAACAAAAAAATCTCTTCAGCTTTATAACAGTACTATAGATAATAAAGAAAATATTATTTTAATTATATAGGTAGGTACCTACCTGTTTTTAGTAATATTTTTTATGATCTATTATTTCTGACGTCTACAGAAAATTCATTTCTTTTTAAATTAGATCGGTTGTCAATATTGTTGATTTTTTTCCACTTTGATAAAATATCTCAGCGATTGTCTCGTTCGGATCAGGTTTGTACATATAATTGTTCTAAAAATATAATATTATACGCTCAATTCACTCCGAAACAGCAGGGGCAGGCAGCGAGGCTGCGATGCCATTATTTTTATATGCATATCTGCACACGTAGAACAAGAAGCGCCCGCCTGCCCGTAATTTCGAACGAACTGAGATTACATGAATTGACTCACAATCGGTATTCTGCTAACTTAGTGTCATTATCGCCTAATTTTACTTACCTATATAGTTTGGCGTTGACACTTTGTTCAGTTTACGATGTAGTCACGATATTATTCAATTATCACTTAATCTAAGAGAGTAACATTTAGCTTCCTTATTCTTAGATCATATTTTGTGACATAAGTAAGACACTGACATTATATTGAAACTGCAGTTTGAACAAATATAATTAGGAGAATAGGGCCGATTAACTATCTCGTTACAACTTCGTTAAATTATCTGATAATTTAGAAGAATACGCTTTTTGTGACGTAAGCATGACACTGACATTATATTATTATCGAAACTGTATTTATTTAGGAGAATTGGGCCTCTGATTGCGAAAATAACAGGAACCATTAATTGAAAAGTGCCCACACTCCCCAATCCTTTTTTTCACCGCTCCTCCAACTATAGGTAGGCGCTTTTTAATTAACACTACAGGTACATTAAAACTAAGAAATAGTTATTTGTGCAACAAGAGAGCAAAGTTGTTTTTTGTTTCGAGTGCTGATTTTGAGTCCCGAGCAAGCGAAGGATTCTATGATTGATTCACGAGCGTAGCGAGTGAATCAAAGTTAGAATCCTGAGCGTAGTGAGGGACTCAACAGCACGAGATGCAAAAAACTTTGTTCTCGTGTAGCACACATAACTTTTCACCTCAGCTGTGCGATTCCGAAAATGACAACAGTCACATCGTAATACGCTTCGTACATCACCTCCACTTCACTGCTTACGTTGTGAAAAGTTCTCACCGTATTCCGAAACTACGCATTGTCACTATCAAGGCCAAGTGATGCAAATTTATAAACAAAATATCTGGTGAAAACTTTAGAGGTGCGCCTTGGCTGTAAAAAGTTTAGTAACTACACAGTTTACAAATTCAAAGAATAAAATTAGCTAATTAAAGTTTATTTTGTTACAAAAGGTATATAAAATATGTCCATAAAGCTGGATAAGCAATATTTCATTGGTAAAATATTTTGTAAAGCAACTGGAGAATTATTTTATAACATAATAGAATTCTATAAGCTGCATGTCGTGTTATCTTTGCTTCCTTATTTAAACGTCAAAATTGAAGTTTGCTTTGGTTTGTTATTGTTTTTGCTGTGTAAACAGAACGGCGTTTCATAAAAAATCATTTTGCGGTGATATTTTAAGTACCTAGATGTGGATTTCAAGTGGTTCCCAGCGAACTATGAGTTATTCAAAGGCCCTTTTAAAACAGTATCGTTATATTTGTTTTAAAGTTTCATAAGTTCGGTTTCTCTTGTTGAGTGTGACGTGTGTAACGTGTTAAGTTTTGAGATCTTTCGTCCTATTCTACAATGGCAAGGTAAGTTATTAATAGTATTTCATCTAATGTTTTTAAATATAGCTACATTTCATTAACTTGCCGTGTGGTTGCCGGCATAGAATATAAGTGTCACCACCCCCTATCTTCCCGTAGGTGTCGTAAGAGGCGACTAAGGGATAACATGATGCAAATACCATCTTTGCGTAGAAACGGAAAACTCGACATCAAACCCTATACGACTGCCTCATTGGTCGCGGCAAAATGTGCGCGTGGGATCGGGAGGTCCCGGGTTCGATTCCTGGGTCGGGCAGTGTTATTGGGTTTTTCTGTCACGAAATTCTCAGTAGCAGCACGGAGTCTAAAAATGTGCAATAGGCTCGCCCCTTATTATGTGGGACTTAAGTATATCTGGCGAAAAGTGGGTGTAGAAATCACCTCTGCCTACCCCTTCGGGCATAAAAGGCATGACGTTATGTATGTTATGTTCATTAACTTCCTATTTGATTGTATATTTTTAGGGTTTCACATCCATCATCTGCTCAAGTAGAGGCTCTACTAGTTTTACTTGAGAGTAGGCCAAATTTAGCAAAGGGCTTCTTAAAAACGAAAGCAGCCAAAGAGAAAGCTCATAGAGAATGGGCACAAGTTGCCTTGCAGCTTAACAGCATGGGCGGTGGAGCAGTTAAAACAACACAAAAATGGATAAAGGTATTACCTACATTTCGTCAATTTTATTGTGTTTCGTTACGTATTGTGATATTGATGATCATTGTTATACTATGTTTTACTATTATTATCTTTCCAGTATTAGAATGACAAAAAAATGCAGTCAAGAAGAAGGCTGCTGCAAGAGCTGCCAGTAGAACTCGAACTGGTGGTGGTGCCATTCAATGTGATGAAATTGTAGAGCTTTCCCACATTGAAGAAAGGATATTGACGCTAATGGGTGGTCAAAGTTTTGCCACAGGTGACAGTCACTTGAGAATTAACCCATTTGTAAGTATGATATACCATTATGATATTTGTAACAATGTTAAGTTAATTGCAATTCATTTATTGTTTAATAGATCTTTTGTATTAATGTCTTTCTATTCCTGCAGGTGGACGTCAGTGAACCTGTGGAGCAGGATAGCCCTTCAATTATTAATGTTTTAGAAACAACACATGAGCAGATATCCACAGTAAGTGATTTGAAATGTATTGGTAAAATATAAATTTGAGATATATGGTGATGTACCTATTTAAAGAAATTGATAATTTTTGTTTCAGATTCATACAAGTGATGACATAGCCACCTATTGTCCATGTGAGTACCAAATATCGCCAGTTATTGTAAGTACTTTATGAAGAACTTAGTTATTTATTAGGTACCTACATAATTTGTATTGTTTTATAGGTTTAATTTTTTAATCCTTGTTTTAGATTGATGAGGCTCAAGAGCAACAAGCAACACAGGGCTTAACAGAAAGAAATGAATTTTCAATTGTAAGTTAATGACATACCTAATATTCACCGATG
Organism: Euclidia mi; assembly: GCA_944739405.2. Taxonomy (NCBI): domain Eukaryota; kingdom Metazoa; phylum Arthropoda; class Insecta; order Lepidoptera; family Erebidae; genus Euclidia; species Euclidia mi. Next base: position 29,980,340 of record OX123201.2, on the reverse strand, counting down.
CATAAATATACCTATAATGCAAATCTTATAGAATCACTGATGAAATGAATTACTCATAAATATTTTTTTGCTTTAGGTCTCTCCATATGCTAACCCTATAGCAGGCCCATCAAGAGAAAATCCCAACCCACCTCTGAGGGTAAGCTAGCTTACTAACCCTAGCATCACTAACACAAAAGTAGATACTATGACCCATTTATGTACCTTGGTAAAATGATTTGAAATTGTGAAGAATGTAAAAATATTTTCTTATTATCATAGAGATTTTTATCATCATCATTTATTATCATTCATTAAAGTTGAAGTTAAGTTTAAATTAAAATAATATTAAAATTCAGTTTTAACCACTATAAATGGGAATACCAGACAATCAAATATGGAATGTGACTCGCGCTAATCATAACTTCGCTAAACAATGGTTAATTATACTATGTCTAAATTTCAGGATAACGTGCCGCCTGTTTCTGTCCCCTTGCCACCTTCGCCACCCAGACATTCGCCCTTAGAGGTGGAACAACCGCAGCACTCTACAGTCTCAAGTGAGTTACAAATATATTTTAATTCATAAATCTACCTAAAACAAATTAATTTATAAACAAAATACTAATATCTCCGGTAATTATTTACAGCTCCAAGACGTCGTCGGCGACGACTTTTTCAAAGAAATGGACGACCATCACCTCCGTCCCAAAGGCGTTCCCTTTTTCTTACCATGGTGGAGAAATTTATTGAATACGCTCGTCGGCGAGATGAACGAATCGCTGAGAGAGACCGTCAGATTGTAGCAAGCATGCAATCAATAGAAAATATTTTAAAAGAACATTTTCGTAGTAATTAATAATGTAATTAAATAAATTGTGTATAAACTTGATTTTTCATTATTTTTATTTACATTTACGTATGTACTTCACTAAAAGGCAAAGCTCTTAAATTTAACTTGAAGTTAGGCTGTATCAATTTTAGGGTTTTAGGTAGGTACATAAGACATAGATAAATAATAAAGTAAGTCATTTATTCACTAAGATAGCAATGTAACGCTTATTTTACTATAATTTCTCTTATTTAACTATTATTACGTATAATTTATAAGTGCGTCACTTAATGATTCTAGATTCACATACTATTTCTTACTATTATATATTACTTATATAGTGCCAGATTTGTAATGTAACACACAACTGTGAGTAAGATTGGAATATAAAACTCATTGACACTCTTAAGTCTTAAATGACCTTTGTATAATGTACAAAGATTTTAAATAAATATATTTACAACTGTTTCACATTGCAAATAAATTTATTTATTTATTTCAAAAAGCGGCGATAGCTCAGTAGTGTGTAATTGACTGCCAAGACGATGGTCTCGGGTTCGATCCTAATTACCCCGGTCACACATCTATGACTTTTCGAAGTTATGTGTGCATCCACGCACGGCGAAATATTCAAAATGACCCATCGGTGGGTCATACACAGTGAACGTGTCAACATGATAACTTTCAAACTACAACCACCCCTGTGACCATTAACTTATCGGAATTAATAATAATAAAACAATTAATAAAAATATAAATAGATAATGTACCTAAATATAGATAACGTGTGATGACAAGGGTGAGGAGTATCCCCTCGTGGGATCTCCACCTTGTCGTGGTGGGGGGCTTAGTAACCGTGGATTGGTCACCCGCGGTGAAGCTAAGAGGGATCCAGGAGGGGACGCTCCGCGTGGGCTTGACGGAGGCCTGCGCAGGATGCGTCCAAAGGGGCGGGTGCGAGGGACAGTTCTTCTGTCCCTCGCAGTCGGGTGCGGTCGCGGGAGGAGAGGCGTGTCGGTGTTGCGTTGCCGCACGCCCTATTTCCCGCGACCAAATGGAGGCGCACCATCGTTGCGACGCGGTGGGGCCGCAGAAGAGGAGATGCGGTGTTGCGTTGCCGTCCTCCCTATCCTCTGCGGCCACTGAGTGTTTTGGCGGCGGAGCCCAACACCTTCATCCGCCGTCAAGAGGGTTTTGTTCGGGGCCCGCCTGACCATCTGGCGGGCCAATACCCGTCGGGGGTAGCGAGGAATGCTTCAGCGATACCCGACCCTCCGACATACGGGTACGTGAGGAATACGGGGTGGATTTTAGTCAGAAAAGAAAGGGTGATGAGTATAAAAGCTACCATTTACATAATTACATACATATAGACACCATTATGTATTCGAATATATTATTTCATTTACATTATTCAAAACTTTAGGACTGCACTTAACTACAGTTTTTTCTTCCCACAAGCTTTGCAGTCCGACCCGAGCGGCGAAAAAAAATACTTAGAGGGTAATTTATAGCTGCCTTATGAGAAAAATGTCGCGGGCGCTTGAGTGGCTTACGTTTTTTTTTGAACCTCTTGTTTGTTTCTCGTACTTATCAGAAACCAAATTTTAGCCCTAACAGCTATTCATTTAGTTTACAAAAATCGAACAAGATAACAAAGCACTTAATCTTAAAATAAATGGCCTGACTAACTTTAGAGCACAGAAAAAAGTTTGGTGAACTTATATTACATATAGGTACAAACGAATATAATAATAATATACTTTTTTGCCAAAAAGCATGTTGTAGGTACAATGATGTCATAAAAGTTCAATAAAGCACATGTTTCGCTAAAGTTGCATATCATGCAAATATAAGGTAATTATACTATTTATACTGTATCAACTGCACTGTTGGCGTAGTGGTTTAAATGGTCCCCACCCCGCTTGACACTGCGTCGAGTGTTGTGGGTTCGATTCCTAAATAACAAGTAAATTAACGCAACACAAAGGATGTTTTTGTCTCAGACGTGCGACTGAGACACAAACATCCTTTACCACAATAATAAAAATCAACCTTAACACACCACCCATATCTTTCTATTAAATAAAGCATCTTCTCTTTCTTTTATATTACACCTATAAAATTATATACACTAAAGCAAACCCTCTCTATATCTATCTCTATACATAATTTTCATTTAACATACACTTCTAAGTCTCTAATACAGCATAAATAAACCAACATACAAACAATTTTAAATCAACCCACACTACATTGCCATCAACTATGCTAAGATTACAATAATAGATTATTGCAATCTTGAAGACCATAAAGCATTCACTAAAGAGCTTCTAGCTGCACGACCTAATTCTAGTTCAGTATTGATGGAACTAGTGTTGTAAGCAACTGCCAGATTTCGCTCACTTGAAATGTCTTCTGGTGACAAGGCCGGTGCTGGCAGACCAGCGCGGTTACAAATATTGTGGAGCACACAACATGCTATCACAATTTTGGCAACCATATCAGGGTGGTAATGTAGCATCCTGTGCACCAAAAGACACCTAAAGCGGCCTTTAAGTATGCCTATTGTCCTTTCAACACTATTGCGGGCGGTGGCATGGAGCTTATTGTAGTGTGCTTCAGGGGTGTTCTCCACAGCATTTAATATAGGCGTCATAAGATATGGCCTCTGTGCATATCCAGAATCACCTGAAAATAAGTAATTTAATGTTTATTTTAAATATATAATTATGATTTTACTATTTATATTGCTACAAAATATTACTTACCCAACAAATACACTGTTTCTCCAGCATTATACAATTCTTGCAAATGAGTTCGTATAATAGACTGATTAAATATAAAACTATCATGAGATGCACCACCATATGAACTATCTACATGTAGAATATTTAGATCAGCATCAGTTATCTGAAAAAATAAGAACTTATGTAACACATTGAACTAATCAAAATTTGATTCTGGTGCTATTTTATGCTTACCAACTGAACATTTCTAGCATGATATCCCTTTCTGCAAAAGTACCGTTCTTCATTATCTTTGGGTCTCACCATAGCTACTAATGTGCCATCTATGCAACCAATCACTCCGGGTATGCCAAATTTTTCATAGAATCTGAAATTAATAATATATAAACAGACAGTTAATTAATAGGTAGGTTCCTAAGTAAGATCATTTGAGAAGCACCAAAGTTTTGACAAGAAATTATGTACTTACATTTCTTTAAGTTTTTGTCGTTCAGATGCATTTTGAGGAAATCGTATAAATTTCTTCACTACATCTTGATGACATAGTGCATTAATTATTTGGTGAAGAGACCGAGATATAGAAGGCTGTGAAACAAAGTTCCTTATATTCATACCAACTATTTTCTGATAACTTCCAGATGCCAGAAATGATAGTGAAGATAGGATCTGAAACAAATTGGTAGCAAAATACAATACATTATTATTTGTATCCATTGGTATTGGTACCCTTGCCAGAAAGTAAACCAGTAAATAATTACCTACATAGGTATTTTTGCTAAAATATTGTACATGTAGAGCTTTACAGTAAAAAAAGGATTTGCAAAACTAAACTCTAATAGAATCCAATAAGTTAGTTTGTTTGGAAAATATGCATTCCAAATAATTATATTATGACCACTTTAAAAAGGAGGTACATGCAATATTACAAACTTACCTTGGTTCTTAGCTTTAAGCCTCTTCGGTTCTTTTGCACCGGAATAAAACTTTTTATATCGTCCTCTAAAGTTCTAATTAGTTCTTCAGATAGGCGATACAAACGTACATAGTCATCGTCTCGAAAACTTATATTTATGTTCCGCAAAGATTTACTGTGTTGTTGTCTTTTTAAAAGGTCTAAGCTGTAAGCTTCCTTTAAAAATGCCAACATAATTAGAGTGTGAGCCATCTAAAACACGAAGTAAATGTTTAATATTATTTACACTTTAAACTAGCATTGTAGAGTTTTAATTTTATCACAATATGATTATAAAACGTTTTTAATACATATAAACACCACAAAATAACTTTTTACCTTTACTACGGAAGAAATTTATAATTTTTAGAGCTACTTGTGTTGTTTTCACTAAGTTTTCACCGAATAAGAAGTAACTTTTGATTTGACAGATAAAATTGGCTGTGAAAACTGTGACGTGAGCCAAAACATTGCTTCGGAATATCAATAGACCCTTCCAAATGTCAATTTTTCGTTATTTTATGTCAGTTGAGTGAACTTTTCACTAAAGTTAGTTCTATCCGCCGACACGCTTACATGGGGGGCGCCACTATAGTTTTCACTGTTTTTCGGAATACCATTTAGAGTTTTCACCGCCAAAGTCGCTGTGACTTTGCTAAATACATTTTCGGAATCGCTCTGCAGCAGTGAGAACACATATTACTTAGGAGACATACAAATTAACAGGAATAAATTGAAAACGAAATTCTGCATTAATCACTTGTTGTTTTAACTCTTCTGGTGTTAAAGTACAGTCAACATCGATAGTTTCACTCATCTTTTTAGATGAAGTATTTTATAAATAACACGTTACGCTATACCCTATCAGCATCAGCAAAATGTTTACCACAGACTATATGGATACAAGTTTACTTTATTCCCGCTATTTTTTTAAAATCGCGTTCTGATCCCGCATCCCTGATGTTTATTTTTCAAATGTATCTTTGTTGAAATTCCAAATAAAATTGTATTGGTTAAATACCAATTTTATACTATTAATTATACTTATTCTTATTAAAATCCAATAATATTTTAAACATATAAACAATAACATTTAAAAACAACATATTTTTTTTATTTAAAAAGATATTTGTATATATTTAAATTTTAGGGTATAACGCGTTTCCGAACGTGTTTTCTTTGAGGTCGGATTCCAAAATCGAATTTCGATGGGTTTGTTTTTTTCACTCGCTTTTTTATATGCATGTGAAAGAGACAGAACACAGTAAAATTCGAATGTTTCAAATTTATGGCTGAACAATGTCAATTCGTGGCACTGAAGATTGAAAAATTAAAAAGCTACTTTGCCTCACGCTCGAATCAAAATTGCGTTTTGTTCACTGTTGTCTCGCAGCAAAAGCGGCATGTTTGAGCTGCTGTGGTGAAATAGTTATTTGTGCAACAAGAGAGCAAAGTCGTTTTTTGTTTCGAGTGCTGATTTTGAGTCCCGAGCAAGCGAAGGATTCTATGATTGATTCACGAGCGTAGCGAGTGAATCAAAATTAGAATCCTGAGCGTAGAGAGGGACTCAACAGCACGAGATACAAAAACTTTGCTCTCGTGTAGCACACATAACTTTTCACCACAGCAGTGAGAACACATACGTATTACTTAAGAGACAGAAATGAACAGGAATAGATTGAATTCTGCATTAATCACTTGTTGAATCGCTAGTTTCACTCATCTTTTTAGATTATTTTGTATATTAATATAATTTAACACGTTACGCTATAACTACTGTATCAGCATCAGCGAAATTTTTATTCCCGCTACTTTTTTAAATCGCGTTTTAATACCGCGTCCCTGATGTTTATTTTTCAAATGTATCATTGTTGTAATTCCAAATAAAAATGTATTGGTTAAATACCAATTTTATACTATTAATTAGACTTATTTTTATTAAAATCCAATAATAAATTAAACATAAACAATAACATATAAAAAAAGTAATTTCTTTATTACAAATATCTTTTTTTATTAGCGTTTGCGAAGGTGTTTTCTTTGAGGTCGAATTCCAAAATCGAATTTCGAATTCGAAGGGGTTTGTTTTTTCACTCACTTTTTTATGCATGTGAAAGAGACAGAGCACAGTAAAATTCGAATGTTTCAAATTTATGGCTGAACAATGTCAATTCGTGGCACTGAAGATTGAAAAATTAAAAAGCTACTTTGCCTCACGCTCGAATCAAAATCGCGTTTTGTTCACTGTTGTCTCGCAGCAAAAGCGGCATGTTTGAGCTGCTGTGGTGAAAAGGTATTTTTCGCTCCAGCCTATTGTACGTGGCTTGACACGAATTTGTTTTTATTTTTTATTAAATACATTACGACCGTACAAACCTGTTTTCTTTCCTTTTTATCATCATCAAGGACCTAGCGGATCCGCGGACCGGTTGCATCCAAGAGTCACGCCTTGGAGTCCGGGAGATTTCACTGAATATTGGTTTTTTCCACAAAGAGTGACTGCCTTCTGACCTCCAGAACCGAAAGGGATATTCCATGGTTTAGATCGTGTCCGTTGAGGGGTACTTACTCCACGTAACATTAAAAACTTCTTCATGACAGCTGGGATTGACGGTTTAAGGCGCTCTACCTCGAAAACGTATGCCCTTTTTGCTTACCGATTTTGAAGCAGTGAGACACACTAGCAAAGTGAACATTTTGTATTTTATTTATCAGGTTTTTATCTATGTTAGACAGACACACGATTGGAAGATTTTCGCTCGATAGGATTTTAATTTAAAAAATATGCTTTCTCTAATATTTTTTTTGGATATTCAAAACATAGGTACTTAAGTTTTCGCCTTGAAATTGCTACTCACCGAAAGAAGAGCAATGCTTAGACGAATTGTCTCAAACTATTACTAGGTAGGTACCTGAGCTATGAACGAAATAAGATTCCAGACAGTTTCGTGGTGGCATGCCATGTGAAAAACCGTGCGACATTCAACCTTATAGCTAACACTTAGCGATGACCACTGCATGATTTTTTGACCTTCAAGGTAGCCTCCTTACGTGCTCTCCAAGGCATGGGAAAATCGATAATTAACAATTCAATGCACATAACTCCGAAAAGCCAGTATCTAGTGCGCGCCTTAGATTCGAACCCGATACCCTTCTGCATGGCAGTCTGATTGGTATATTCACTACGTATAATATGTACCTACCTAAGGCTTAGGTTTAAGTTTTTCCTAAAATTTTGTATCGTAGTGTGGTCACACTAATCAATATTTTTTCATGAGATTAAAATATTGCTATTATCTCAGCTAATATGTAATTAATACACATTTTTTAAAATCTATAATATAGTAGACATTTCTACAAAAAGTTGTGTACATCAGACTTTCGAATATCCCTTTCGTCTAGCAGCTAGTAGATGCACTTATGTTAGTGGACGTGAGGATTGAGGGACCACTTTTAACCATCGCTATTTTCAAAATGCATCGATAATTTGTTTTCATTTCTTTTGTACAAAATCTCTTAAGACTTCTACTAAAACTTTATCTACGAATGGGACAATTTTATTAAGTTTTTATGGTTATATTCAATAACATATTTATTTATCTTGTGAGGATTGAGGGACCACAGTTTAGTCGTTATAACTTTTATGCCTTTAATCCATTGTGTTCTGAAATTCAGTAGATATCTTTACAAATTCTCTACTAAATGTTTGTACTCACAATATCTTATTTCTTTACATATTTACTGAGAGCTGGCTAATGGTGTGTGAGGACGGAGGGACCACACTAAGTGCTGTAGTTTCGAAAATATCTGTTTACAAATTCCCAGACTTATTCTACAAGTGTTTTAAACCTACTACTAAATCTTATGTCTTTTTTTCACAAAATGCCAGTTTGGTCCCTCAGTTCACACGCACATCTTTAATTTTCCTTACTTAATACTTTTTGTGAATCTTGCAAGAAAAAAGGTACTTAGAGAAAATAGCCTGTGACCTCTAAAAGCGATGTAGTTACGATAATGAAGGTCAGTGGGCCCCAGACCTTGAGTTGAAAGGTCCAATGAAACGAAAATATTTTGTACCTTTTTTACTCCAATTGTCCGGCGATTTCGAAAGAAGGCCTTTTAAGACAAATGATCGGATTCCTGTACGTGCCTACTTCAGAGTAATGGAAATTAGTATTGGATTTTCTATTTTCAGTCCATTTATTATTGTAAATTATCTCTTACACGGGTGAGTGTTTTCTTTAAAAGAGAACTCTAATCTAGAAATATATCCTGCACTGCGTTGGACCAGTTTCTTTTTTATTAAAAAAACCTGTCAAATTGACTTCACGCTGCCTGATGGTAAGCTGACAGTGAAGTCCTATTGTGAAGGCCACCATCCCCAATTGCTGGTTAAGGAATGTGACATGACAGATTTAAGAATTTGCTATTTGTGGAACACACAAAGTGCTTATGGCACTGTTTCTCATGGTACACCGTAACCCAAACTATTGTAATTTTATCAATTGTATTCCAAACTATGTTGTCTGGAAGAGATCGCATTTTGCGATAAGACTGCCCTATTGTGCAACTAGTTTTAAGTTGTTTCATTAAATATTGTATCTTACGTTTACTGGCCGTGTGGTGACGGATTAAGAATACGGAATGTCACCACGCCATATCATCCCAAGGGTGTCGTAAGAGCCGACAGAGGGAGCATATTATGCAGAGAACAGCACTGTAAGATTAGGAAAACTTGATACTTATTTATTTACTTTAGAAATTTGACGTTCATAAGCGTCACCTTGTGACCTAGATGAATAAATGATTTTTGACTTTGACTTTTGATACAAACCCTATTCCAACCCGTTTGACCAGCGTGGTATAGTAGGCCAATTCCTCCTTACAAAGGAGAGGCCTAGTCCAGCAGTGGACTGTTAAAGGCTGATGATGATGATGTTTACTGGTGTACAATAAAGTGTTAATCATCATCATCATCAAAGTGCTGTCTCGTGTGAAAACTGAACTTACAATATTTTTTGAAGAACTGAACACTTGAAGTGTTGCACGGCGAGGTGACCACTTCAACTACATCGCCATCTGTGGTGTCAATCTGACTGACTGATAGACGAGGCACAGCCAATGAATACAGATTTACATAGAAGCGCAGTTCTTAAGGATTTCGTGTGTCGATTCCAAGTGGGGAACTGTCTCCAGTTTAGTTCGTAGTTGGCGTCGTTGGCGGCGCTGGCGTCGTTCTCCGTATCTCTCGCTCTCGTAGTTAAGATACACTGGAGGAGAGAGAGACAGCTGCCGCAGCGCGACTGCCGCGCCGCCAAGCGGCAATTTGAGTCGCAGAAAGTTTGTCTTCAAAGCGCCAATACGAAATGCGCCGCTATGTAAATATCTCAGCTATTTGGCACAGCGAAATCTACTTGGCGTAAGAAGCTGAAATTTGGCATGTATGTTTTTTGGTGACCTTAGACGTGCATTAAGAAGTGATTTCGATCGCTTGCTTATCGGTGAAGGAAAACATCGTGAGGAAACCTGCATGTCTGAGAGTTCTCCATATTGTTTTCGAAAGACATGTGAAGTCTGTCAACCCGCACTTGGCCAGCGTGGTGGACCATGACCTTACCCTTCTCATAGTGAGAAGAGGCCCGTGCCCAGCAATGGGACAGTATAAAGGGCTAATGATGAAGAAGTTAGAGTATGGTGTAGTAATAATTATCTTTAAATATGTGCCTTCAATATTTTATACTGGTGAAAAACATTGCACGTTACGCATAAATTTAAGTTCGTTATGCTTATATTATTTAGTAATGTACTAATAAAATAAATAGTTTTTTTTAGATTTCAATAAATAGTTTTTTTTAGATTTCATGCCTTATGGGGATACCATCGAAGGGGCAGGTAGAGGTTTAATTATACACCTACATTTCGCCATGAATTTTTAGGTTCCACATAATAGGGGGATATAGATAAGTAAATAAATATCTGATAAAGACAAAATATATAGAAGAAAAACACCGCTCAGTTCAGTATAAATAAATTAAACAGGGAATAAAGTAAAATAATGAACTGCCAACACAATTAGCCGGTTCATAAACGTGGATAATTTTTACGCGTACACAATTTAGGTCAAACACTGTTATTACCTACGTTATTTAGGTCAACCGTTATATTAAATACTCTATGGCTCGTAACTGCCTAATCTGTCAGGGATTTATTGCACTCAGCAACACTCAGCTGAACCATAAATATTATGTGTCGTAACATACCTGTTGAATAATAATCGAAAGTTTAGTTACGCAGTAGTACTTAGCAGATAAATGTATGAAAATGTAAGGCTTACTGTCCACGGACGCGTCATTTGACGAATGCATGCAACCTACAAATGACGGTAGGCGTATTTTGCATATTTGTTATGTCCACGCTGCTTCATGTAATCGTCATTCAATCGTCAATCACGCTACAAAACATCTCAGTTTTCTTTCAACTAGCATTGAGAAAGTATGTCTTTTCGTCTTGAAAATGTCAAGTGATCATGATGAAGTGATTATAGCATATAACTTTATCAGAAGACGACGAAACAGGCGAAGAAAGTACTGAATTCATCCATACATCAAAAGAAATATAAATTGTAGATTGTTTGTTGCAATCAGAGACTTATCAGAAGTTGATTCTGTTTTTCAATCATTTTACCGAATGACTACAAATACATACCAAAATTTAGTTTCTATTTTGTAATACAAAACCATTATACTTACGTGCCATTTTGTAATACAAAACAACAAATGTGCATCTCGCGAGTCGGTCGAGTAGTGACATGCTGCCGCGCGCACCGCATGGCGACCGCATGACGAGAGCGAGACGTTGACGCGACGTTGACGCGACGTTGCCGCTCTGTGGACACAGTTTTGATTGTTTATACGCAAGATGCAAGCATTCATCTTGCAATCGTCAATTGACGAAAGCGTGCGCATGACGTGCGGTTTACGTGGACAATAGGCCTAATAGTGGTTTCGTGTAATATAAAATCTAATCTAATCTAATGTCCGTGTGGTGACGGATTAAGAATACGGAATGTCACCACTCCATATCATCCCATTAGTGTCGTAAGAGCCGACAGAGGGAGCATAGTATGCAGAGAACACCACTGTAAGAGAAGGAAAACTTGATACAAACCCTATACCAACCCGTTTGGCCAGCGTGGTATAGTAGGCCAATTCCTCCTTTCAAAGGAGAGGCCTAGTCCAGCAGTGGACTGTTAAAGGATGATGATGAATGAATGAAAATCTAAGAATTCGCAGTAATATTAACATAGGTCACAATATTGTAATTATTTCAAATTAGGTTTTGCGTTTTTTTACATTTGTCACGACGTTTCGATATAGGTTACTCGTGTCAAAGGATGCATCAGTGTCATTAGGTGCCTGACATCGCGAAAATTTGAAAGTTTCAATAAATGTATTCGTTACTACTACCTTTCGTTAGGTAATAATAGCGATTCATTATTATGCTATTCGTTAGTTAGTTCCTTAGCTCAAATTAATGTCACTTCAGGGTCAGCAACCGTATTTGTTTTATAATTTATGGTTTTAATATTATATCTATGACTTGTATGTTACGAAATATCTTGAAACTTTAGTTCTAAGCGACTTTATTTTAAATGTGTGGGAGCGAGTCGCATGGGTAGACAAGCTTAAAGTTAGTAGTGATCGGAGTTTCAAAGCCAATTTACATACATTTTAATTATGAATTGCAGCCATGTCTTGAAGATATTCGATGCTCGTTAAATAAAAGTTCAACCAAAGACAGTCATAATAAATGTAAAATTAATTTGAGAAGCATCTATTCTTCGGCAAGAATGGTCGAAACATGTAACTACTTTGTAATTATTTAAATTAATTATTTTTTTTAGTAACTCCGGTTCCATCACCAAATAGATTCTCCTAACTAAAAACCGGCATTTTATTCATGACTATCACAAACTCGAGTGCTAAAAACGTGAAATACTCACCTTGAACTTTGACTGCTACAACATAAAGCATGCTAGCCACTTATTTTCTTCGCGGATTTTAAAAATAAAACTTCTTAAATCGCTATAAAGTATGCAAAAAATTTGTATTAGATGAACGCGATCAGGGTTGTCAACTTAGGGTTTCTCTCCAAAAGAGAATAAAATGCATTGGGATTGATTTTTAAAATAGATGTGGTAAATGCAACATTTCAAGAGATATCTTAAGTGATAAATACCCTATTTTGTGATGCAAAAACTCCCAATAATATTAAATTATGCGAGCCATGGTAATTTATTTTGAAAGTTAATATTTTAGCTTTTTTATGAAACATTTATGAATATGGAGTAATCCTTATTTTTTGAGACTTTATCTTGCTTAAATATAATTTTTAATGAACCATGGCACTGATGTCCCGACAGACGAGAAGGTGAAAGGTTTACCTCTCTCCTTCTCTAGTATAGACATATCATAAGAAAATACGATATTTCAATGTAGCGGTACAAGGTATAAAGCCGCAACATATGAGGGTGTCTGGGCGAAAACTTCCTGTGATTTGAAAAACCACAGGTAATCGCAAAAGAATACCGTTTTCTTCCAAGGATGATCCGTGAGGCTATTGAAATTAAAAAACACCCTAATTTCAATAAGAAAGAAGGTTGGAATGTTCCTCCAGCTTGGGACCCTGTCATCAGGCTAATGAAACCTAAGAAGGACAAAGACCCCAGAAGACCTAAGAATACTGTGAGCTCACTCTGCGTAAATAGTAACACCAATAATAGAAAAATATTCGAGTACTTTGAGATGACATATAGTAAGGGAGCCCATGAAGGGATTTCGGGATTTATTTATTTTATTTATTTATTATATTCTTTATTGCACACCAATATATAAATGAAAAGTACATTAAATTAAAAGTATCTTAAACTACTGTTATGTAACAATCGGCGGCCTTATCGCTAAGTGCGATCTCTTACAGGCAACCTTTGGATGGATAGGAATGATGTTAGCAATTATTTGTAGCGCTGGTGTAGCACTGGCTGACGTGGATAGCAAGATGATTTAAGAATAAAATACATACATAGGTACAATTACAATATAATTATCATATAGATATCTACATAGACAATACATATATAAATAAATAAATATGATAGATTTTACTATACTCAGAACAAACAGATACAGTGCGAAAGGAAAAGCTTAATCAAATAACCGTTAAATCAGCATAATGTTAAGTAGTGCTTTTTAACAAGGTTTTTAAACGTAACTAGAGAATTTGCCCGATGTATCTCTAATGGTAAACTATTCCACTGGCGGGCAGCCTGAACATTAAAGGTTTTGGCGAAGTAATTTGTTAAATTATTAAAAAGATTTACTCGAGCGCGTCAGATATTGATGTCCTACGTGTTTTTAATAAAGTAGGAATGTTAATCTGATCGTTTGCACAGTGGAGGTGGTCGTACGAAAGATTTTAAAATAAAAAAAGAAAGTTAATCGAGCGTGTCAGATTTCCTAAGAGGATGTTAAGTGAACCTAAAAAAAGGCTCTCATTGAGTAATCTGACGATTTGGGTGTGACGCAAACTCGTGGTCACTATTAGAACGTGCAAAATGAATTCGCCATTTTGAGATACTCGAGCGCGTCAGATTAAGATATATATGCTTTCATCCTAACGTCCTAGACGTGCTTTCTCATCCCCCCACCGATTAAATTATTTACATTTTTATCATTTATCATCTTAGCTTTGCAACCCAATAGGTCTCGATGACGCTCGAGTACATCCCAATTAAGCATCGTGGGCTCCCCTAGTAACATACATTTAAGAAAAAGACAAATATTACCTTAGTCTGCCGTGACCACGACTTATTAATAATAAATAAACTTAGTAATAAATAAAATATGTGTGTTTCTAGATCTTTCGGTTTTAAATGATTAAGTACATTTTACTCAATGAAACCAATATATCGCAATAAAATCCGTAAACTGTAGTTTGATTTCAATGAGTAATTGTTAGGATGAACATGAAACAAAGGACGGTTATACTGCGCCGATACACATAGTGATGTATAGAGTTATTTTCGGTCTAACTGTGGAATCCCAATTATTGTTGGACGAAACGGTCCGTCCCATTCCTGAATGATACGATGTAAAAAATCACGTGAACCGCGGCAAGCATACTCTGTGGGTTTCGTCTGGTGATGGCGGGCGTCATTATTAGTGCCTAACTTACAATTGACAACCCTAGCGCTTCTTGGCGTTTTGCCAGCAAAGCGTACGGCTATGCTCCTTATCTGTTGATACAGCACGTGTGCGCACACGTGGAGTCAATTAAGTGCATGCCAATGCTCTGTGATATACCAAATAATAAAAATACTCTTTGACCTATATGGTTTTTGTTGAGTCAAATTTTATATTTTTAGCTAGTAGCTGATGTCAGTTCCAATTTATTTATTTCATTGCCATCGATCCGTTACTCCATTTTGACGTGCCAGAAGAACAAACAAACGCCTTTTGCTTATTCATAACTTTTGTATTTTTTTAATAGGATCTTATAAGAGCAAGCGTTGATTGATGGACACTCATTGCATATACTTGTACTGCAGCTCTACGTCGATTGTTTGCATTCGTGCTGAAACCTATGTGGCTATGTCAATATTTATAATGAAGATTTTAACTTTCGTATTAAGCTCATAATATATGTTTTTAGACCAACATACATACACGTACTTAGCATACGTTAACATACAAAAAATAGCGTAGATATTAAATACGAGCTACAATATTATCTAGGGTATTATTAATTCTCATTTAAATACATGGTCTTTAAGAATTTTATTATATAATGCGTAGCTAACAATAATGATTTTGGAACTGGTATAAGCCGGTCGCGATCAAAGGAACAAGAAGCACGTTTTTCATTATTTAATTTATTGCCGATAATATAATACGTTTGACGCATATAAATTATTCTTCAATTACACGCTTTACAGGCTTTGAGGCATTATTCGCGCTTAAATTTATGCTCATAATATTAATTATACATATATCTCTTAATGTGAAGATTTACCGATTTACGCCTTTATAATGAAAATCATAGCGCATATATTCCGAAGTCCTATCAGTTAAAGTGGTTGTTATCAATTCCTCTGTGTTTCAGAAAGCACTTTAAGCCTTTACCGTTCGTACGATGCTTACTTGAACTGACTGCATTCATAGAGTATTGCTATCCCTACAGGCTGCAAAGATCAGATGGCATTAGCACCTTGGAAATAAATACAATAGTCTGGTTAGACCAGGACAAAGACCCAGGACTCTACGGTGAAGAATTTTAAGAGTTTTCCTGTCCTGTGTTTCATGATTTATAATTATTATTTTTTTATCGTGTTTCTCGTTGGATAACGAATGAGTTCAAACAACGGTGATGCGGAATCGCTACTCCTGATATATTTTTTAGCTTGCAGAGCTTCTATACTAACGCTTAAGACCTGTTTCTGTCAGTTTAGACGGCCGTCGGCACACGACGACATAGTTAACTAGTGCTGTAGCTCCGTGCACTAGTCTAACCAATACATACATACATACATAACTTCACGCTTTTATCCCCGTAGGGCGTAGGCAGAGGTGTATTACACACCCACACTTAGTAGTCTAACCAAATTGAAAAGAATATTGCCTTACGCTTAAGCTATTGCCCAACCGTCTCATTATAGAGCTTGTGTGTTTACAATATTCTACATAGAAACAGTTATTTTTTAAAGACAACTCCTGCACTAGGAATAAATCCTGTGCCGCGAGGGACTTTACAAACATACAACCAACAGACACAAAGAACACCCAGACTCGAAACAACAATTTGCGAATCACACAAAGTGATGTTTCGTGTGGGAATCGAACCCACAACACTCGGTGCAGTGTCAAGCGGCGAGGCGACTGCTTAAACCACTACGCCAACCGTGCAGTCAATTTCTTCTGATTAACAATTTACTATCGTTATATTTTTACGTACCTTAATGGCAAACATATTTTTAAAACGCAGTAGTATTTTATTCGATAAATCGGTGCAGTTTGTATGTAGTGAAATACAAACTGCACCGATTTATCGAATAAAATATTATATTATACAAAGTTTACTGTTTGCAATTAATAACCATTAATTGCGAACAGTAAACCACAATACCCATCTAACGCCGATCTTGTATGATATTGGCGGTTTTAAGACGATAATTATTCAATCCACTGCTGGACACAGGCATCTCATAAACTGACTGCACGGTTGGCGTAGCGGCCGCCTCGCCGCTTGTCACTGCGCGCGCAGTGTTGTGGGTTCGATCCCCCCATGAACAACACTTTGTGTGATTCATAAATTGTTGTTTCGAGTCTGGGTGTACATTGTGTCCGTTAGTTGTATGTTTGTAAAGTCCCGGAGTTGTCTTTTTTTTAAAAGAAAGAAAGAAAAAAAGAAGACAGAATAAACGTCCGCACGCACCGATGACTTGATCGCTTGCTAAACGGTGAAGGAAAACATCGTGAGGCAACCTGCATGTCTGAGAGTTCTCCATAATGTTCTCGAAAGACATGTGAAGTCTGCCAACCCACACTTCGCCAGCGTGGTGGACTATGGCCTTACCCTTCTCATAGTGAGAAGAGGCCCGTGCCCAGCAGTGTGACAGTTTATATACAGGGCCGATGATAATAAATGATGAATATTTCACATTTAGCATATGTTTATATTAGTCATAGGAGAAGTTTAATCTGTCCCTGTAATAGGAGAATTTTAAATAAATATTTTAATACAATCGTATGCTATAGGTACGAGTAGGTCATACCTAGGTCATTATAATATTACGGAAATATCATTGGCAATCAGCGCTTGTAAACAGTTTGTTATTTAAGTACGTACATTTATTTGCACGAAGTGATGAATACCGTTTTCCGCAATTTCAACATTATTTATGAGGTGTTGTAGCAGAAAAATGATAGTTTATTTTGATCGGAGTGAAATTAATAATGTCTATATTTGTACTTTCTGTTGACTTTTTAACATTATAGTGATAGTATCTTATCTTTCTACCTACTATTAAACATTAATGTCTGTGAGGTTGGATGGATGGTGATGATTATAACAGTATTTGATAGTAATTTAATTCACAGCAACAATGATACTCATTTTAAGCCCATTGTATCTATTAGTAGTCTCGTAAATCCTTTAAAGTTATATGAGTATGTATAACATAACTCCACGCCTTTTATCCCCGAAGGGGTAGGCAGAGGTGTATTAGACACCCACACTTCGCCAGTTATGTTTCGGTCACAATGTAATAGGGGGCGAGCCTATTGCCATCTACCGGGCACATTGTTAAGTGAGCGATAATTAACATTTATAATACACACATACCTAACTTCGAAAAGTCAGAGGTCTGTGCCCGGGGTACCTGGGGATCGAACCTGAGACCATCACTCTCGGCAGTCCGTTACGCACACCACTGGGCTACCGCCGCTTTAAATGGTACATTATTAGCTAAACTTAAATAATATTATACCCAATTATATATTTCACAAATATGCATTTGTATGTCCTTGAAAACAAGGCAGTTTATTTCGCACTATTGTTAAAGAGAATATATAAAAAAGACAGATGCCACAAAACTTCTTGATTTCAGCAATGCCTTCAACACAGTAGATTACGATATTCTACTTGGTCGCCTTTGCTCTCTTAACATATCTCCTACGGTGATTGATTGGTTTCGTAGTTACCTGTGTGGCCGCCGACAGCGTATATGCATTGAGAACTCACTTTCTTCTTGGTGTAATACATCTGCTGGCGTGCCCCAGGGTGGCGTATTGTCCCCTTTACTCTTCGCAATTTTTATAAATTCTATTTCAAACAATCTTCGCTCCTCCTATCACCTTTATGCAGATGATCTCCAAATATATACGCGGTCGTCATTAGCAAGTTTATCGCAATCTTTAGCTCTAATTAACCGTGATCTGGCACTGATCAACAGCTGGAGCAATTCCTTTGGACTCAAAGTGAACCCCACGAAAACCCAAGTCACTGTTATTGGTAGTTCCAGAATGAAATCAAAAATCGACTGGTCTTTACTGCCTCCAGTTATTTTTGATGGCACTACTATTCCGATACAGGATAAAGTTAAAAACTTAGGTCTCATTATAGACTCAACTCTGTCTTGGGGTCCGCAGATCCAAGAAGTGAGTCGGAAAGTGTTTGCCTCAGCAGGTGCACTAAGAAGACTAAGGAACTTTCTGCCCACTACCACCAAAATTGCGCTAGCTAAATCTCTTTTGCTGCCCATTATTGTTTATGCAGACGTCAGCTACCTAGATCTCGCCGAAAACCAGCTTGATAAACTTGAGCGACTTCAAAATTTCTGCATACGATTCATATTTGGATTACGCAAATATGATCATGTTTCACAATTTCGAGCCCAACTCAAGTGGTTACCTATTAGACATCGTCGGAATGCTCACGTTTTAACTTTACTATACAATATATTGTTTAACCCTTCAACACCATCCTACCTTAAAGGAAGAATCGAGTTCCTTCATGACACGCACAATCGATATTTAAGGTCAACAGAAAACTTACGACTGAAAATGCCGGCACATTCCACAGCATTCTATGATAATTCTTTTTCTGTAAAGGCTGTTCGCTTGTGGAATGCATTGCCTCTAAACATAAGGCAGGCACAGACGGTTACTTCATTCAAAGCTTTAGTTAAAGAACATTACCTGTCCGTTTAATTTATTTCCTATTCTAAAAATATGTATTTAGTATTATGCACAAATTTATCTAGATATGTATATATATATATGTTATTAATGTATTAGTATATATATATATGAATATATATGTATTGTATAAATGTATAATATGCTTACAGTATAAATATTATAAAATTGGTACACCTACAACTACCATTTCTTTCTCTACCAATATCTCCATCCAAAGGTTGCCTGGTAGAGATCGCTTTAAGCGATAAGGCCGCCCTTTGTACTTTACCTAATATATAAGATTTCTATAATGTTGATACTGGTGTACAATAAAGTTTAAATAAATAAATAAATAACTTTTGGCATTTAAAGCAAAAATATCGTGATAAAAAGTATCTGTCTGAGAGTTCGTGTTAGTGTTCTCGAAATTTCTGTGAAGTCGACGAACCCGCACTTAGCTAGCTTAAGCCGAAATATGACCTAACAGTGGACACCTTAGACTTTGGTTAGGACCAAAGTACTTGGACCCCGGACTCCAAGGCAACGCATGCCGACAGAATAACCCGATATCACTCGCTGCTTGATACCGGGACCTGATACCCCATAATGCCGAGTCGCTTGCATTACAGCAAGATCACATTAACAGTGACTTATTTTCTTTGGTAGTCTTCTTCAAACCTTATCCTAACAGTTTTCCTGCACTTGATAGTTTCAATACCACATGTCAAAGAACTTGACCGTCAACGATATAATCTGTTATCAGTAAATAAATGGGGCTTTATCAGGCAATATAATAGGATTTATCTGTATCTAGATTGGTAGTGCTATCTTTCCCTGGGTATTATTATAGCATTATCAGACTATGTGTACTGAGGCACTTGAGTGCACTTATCAATTGATTATACATACATACATACATAGACTCACGCCTGTTTCCCCGAAGGGGTAGGCAGAGGCATATTAAACGCCCACTTTTGGCCAGTGTTTTGATCCCACGTAATAGGTGGCGAGCCTATTGCCGCTTATCGGGATATTTTGTTTGCCAGAGCCTCGTCCGTTGATCGGCAGGTGCACCACTTGCAGGTGAGGTTGGCTTGGGACTCTAAGTTCTTGGTGGGAACCCTATGCAATTGATTATACTGTGCTGGAATGTCTGAGTAAAGATAGAATGAAACCTGAGAATAACTAGAACGGGATTTTAATCGAATTTAATTGTACTTTTGAAACCTGAGAACCAAAACCTGCCGTACTATAATTATAACAGAGGCAAAAGCGATCAATTAAATTTGAACACAGCAAATATGTAACCGGGTAATAGGTTACCATTATTTCCTAATAGTCCTACCCACCTTGCGGCGTACGGACCGGTATTTGGGAATAGTCATTCTAGCGCACTCTTTATTTACTCCTGAAAGGAGTTTTGTCTCTGATCTAATACCACTATCTCATATGAGGCAAAATAATTCTATAAGATTACTTCGCGTTCAAGCAGTCCAATTTAACCTTCTTGCTCCTTTTTAGGGTAGGAACAGTCTAATCTGAACATCCAACTCCGTTCGCCACCTATGACACTTGCCTCGTGTGCGTGAACACTTGCAGTCTCTTAAAAGGAACAGGGAAAAACAGTTTCCATCATCACTAAGTTATTAAACTTCTAAGAGCATTGAAAATCATAGAGCAAAGATATATCACTAGAATCGAACCCGTTAGCTCGGTAGCTAGCGTAGCAATTAGTCACTAATCAATTGACTAATTAAAACTTATTATTACACTAGAGGATGCCCGCGGTTACACCCGCGTTATTTAAGGCTACTGCTCCGCTCAAGTCGCTCATAGCGCGATGTTATATAGCCTTCCTCGATAAATGGGCTATCTAACATTGAAAGAATTTTTCAAATCGGACCTGAGATTAGCGAATTCAACCAAACAAATAAACAAACTCTTCCGCTTTATTATATTAGTATAGATAAGATATTTCTTAGCGTTGGACTCAAAATGATAACATAAGTATAATACAAAGAATATTATCAAGTTTGAAATCCGAGAGCACTTCTACGGTCAGACGGCGGTCATTGCCTGTGTGAGTGAACATTATCCACGTAACCAGATATCTTCTCGCCTCTATATTCACGACAGCCATACAGGTTACCGCGTGTACTGTTGCCAAGCGAATTAACATAATAATAGTAGGTATTTGTAATGGCAAGATTGATGTAGTTTATGTGGCGTGGGTGGTCTTATTTGCAAGTGTTAAATATCATATTCATTTTCATCTATCGCTTGCCGGGTGTCTTGTTGAGCTGTCTCTTGGCCTTGCTGTCATGAACGTTTTGTCAGTCTTTATGAAGTGTGTGTGTGTCAAGTGTCCTTGAATATACTATACCTTGCTATGGCTTTCGGTTGTGGAGGCCAGGCGGTGGCGCTTGACGCTGTTAGTAGGATAGGGAGTACAATACATGAAACACAAAAGATGACCCATTGATTCTATTCTAATATGAAAAAAAAAATATATTTACTTATTTGTATTCATATGCATATTCCTCCAAAAGAGAGCCATTGGAAAGGATGTCCAGCAATGGACTATGCAGTATGGCAGGCTGATGATGATGTAGAATATTCCTAGTGCTAAGAGATAAATTCTGAAAATTTCCACCTTAAGGGTATAAAATAGGGCGGCGCGCGGGCGTAGTACTAGTATTAAATAAAATCATTATAAATAATATTTTTTAACATATATTTCTAAATACAACGGCATGACAACATTTCCACCTGAAGCTATTGAATATTAGACGTGTAACAAAATTTGATAGCGATAAAACGATGTGTGAAATTGAGATCGACCCACCGACACCGACAGTAATCCTTCAGACAACTTTCATGCTCGGGAACTGTTGCCGACGAGATCAGACTGTTTAGCGTGGATCAAAAGTTTATCTTTGTACATACATACACATACATACATACATAGTCTCACGCCTATAACCCTGAAGAGGTAGGCAGAGGTGTATTTCTACACCCACTTTTCGCCAGATATACTTTAGTCCCACGTAATAAGGGGCGAACCTATTGCCGTGCCGGGCACATTTCTAGACTCCGTGCTGCTACTGAGAATTTCGTGACAGAAAAACCCAATAACACTGCCTGACCTAGGAATCGAACTCGGGACCTCCCGATCCCACGAGCACATTTATGCCGCGAGACCAACGAGGCAGTCGTATAGGGTTTGATGTCGAGTTTTCCGTCTCTACGCAAAGATGGTATTTGCATCGTGTTATCCCTTAGTCGCCTCTTACGACAGCCACGGGGAGATAGGGAAGGTGACACTTGTATTCTATGCAATCAACCACACGGCTTTTGTACATACAAGTCTAGTAAAATGTGGCTTTAGATATATGTACAATAATTTGTATATATCAAATTATTGCGCTACTAACTGACTGACAGAACGCAAAGCCAAAATTATTGGGCGTAGGAAGCTGTTTGGCATTTTCCTTGGAGGCCGTTGGGATGCAAAAGGGATTTGACTAGAACTGAGAAGAAAATACAATGTGCTACGGGCGTCGTCTAGCTTACAATAAAATTAAGTAATAGAACAAAAAAATAATGGTGGCCATCATCATACTCTTTATAGTGTCCTGCTTATACTTTTTAATTATTTACCTTGAGAAAATCTAAAAAATTTGGCTCAATATTATTTTTTTAACATAACGCTATCTGACTTCTATATCCCAAGTAGATATAGCTCACTAATCATCTGATATATCAAAATTCAGGCTTACTTTATATACCTATCTCTAAGTAGCTCTTAAAAGTTTTGGACTTTCTTTTATTGCTTACCATTTATATACGCTTTATGCAATTGTATAAACATAAACATGCAACTTCTAAGAAAAATAAGGTCATTTACCACATGAATACACATGGTGTATTAAAATTTTCCTCAAGGAGGGTCAAGTGCGTCATTAGTTACATCCTTTTGAGTTTTATTTGCGATGTAAAGATTATTAGATACTTATCACTATAATAGGTATTCTTAGTATAAATGTTTGGCGGCACTAGTCGATAGATTGTGTATTTATTTTGATATAAAGATTAAATAGCATAAGATGCCACAACAAGACAAAATAAAATTACTTGTAAAGAAACATAACTCTCTGGATAGTCTAGCTGAAGTGGCACTTAGTTCGAAGAATCTCCTGACAGACTCATCAGAGGTAAATTAATTGGGGCCTATTACCAATATATTGTAGCGCTCAAAACGTGTTGTGGCTTGTCAGTCGTAGTAGATAGATAGATAGATCATTCTTTATTGTACACCACAAGTCACATTACAGATTTAGAAGAGAACAAAAAGAAGTTTACAAATACAATGCACAATGGGCGGCCGTAGTAGATCGGCAAAATTAAGCAAAGCCTGCACAGGTCGCAACTTGGATGGGTGGCACATACTTCAGACCGCTACCATATTTCAGCAGGCACGTAAAGGTTCCACCGTTCTTGTCTCAGGATATAAAACGTAAGATCGTGTCCTTAGTGTCGAAGGACTTCAACACTAAGGTTCGTCACACACTCGCACGAAAAAAAGGAGGCCTTTATGGGCATGATATGTTGTTGTAAAACTGAAATCGAAATGTTATCTAAAATGTATTGTCTACAACAGCTCAGCTGTCATAACAATCCATGTTGATCTGTGACCTCGACAAAGTTAATAACATTTCGACAACAGGTGTATACCTACTTGATTATTAAAATCACATGAAAAGGTGTAAGGTTAAAGTTGATTGAATGACACACCTGTTATCTGTAACTGAAATAAATTAATAATGACATGTTGTTATTTAAGAATTCAAGGACGTACGCTAGATTTTAGAATTTCGTGATGTATTGCGAGTACTAAGGGTACGTGTGGTCCCCCCCCGTGGGATCTCCACCTTGTCGTGGTGGGGGGGCTTAGTAACCGTGGATTGGTGACCCGCGGTGAAGCTAAGAGGGATCCAGGAGGGGACGCTCCGCGTGGGCTTGACGGAGGCCTGCGCAGGATGCGTCCAAAGGGGCGGGTGCGAGGGACAGTTCTTCTGTCCCTCGCAGTCGGGTGCGGTCGCGGGAGGAGAGGCTTGTCGGTGTTGCGTTGCCGCGCGCCCTATCTCCCGCGACCAAATGGAGGCGCACCATCGTTGCGTCGCGGTGGGGCCGCAGAGGAAGAGGAGATGCGGTGTTGCGATGCTTATGCGAATCCCTACCCTCCGACACACGGGTACATGAGGAACACGGGTTGGTTTTTAGTCAGTAAGAGTCTGACAGTCCCCTTCGTCCTTCCCCCGGGGCGGAGGGACTCCATGAGGATTTTCCAACCCGATACCAAAAAAAAAAAAAAAAAAAAAAAAAAAAAAAAAAAAAAAAAAAAAAAAAAAAGGTACGTGTGGTCCCCCCCCGTGGGATCTCCACCTTGTCGTGGTGGGGGGGCTCAGTAACCGTGGATTGGTCACCCGCGGTGAAGCTAAGAGGGATCCAGGAGGGGACGCTCCGCGTGGGCTTGGAGGGGCCTGCGCAGGATGCGTCCAACGGTGCGGGTGCGGGGGACAGTTCTGTCTGTCCCTCGCAGTCGGGTGCGGTCGCGGGAGGAGAGGCGTGTCGGTGTTGCGTTGCCGCGCGCCCTATCTCCCGCGACCAAATGGGGGCGCACCATTCGATGCGTCGCGGTGGGGCCTCAGAGGAAGAGGAGATGCGGTGTTGCGTTGCCGTCCTCCCTATCCTCTGCGGCCGCTGGGCGTTTTGGCGGCGGAGTCCAACACCTTAATCCGTCGCCAAGGGGGTTTTGTTCGGGGCCCGCCTAACCATCTGGCGGACCAATACCCTTCGGAGGGTGGCGACGAGTGCTTTGGTGATGCCCCACCCTCCGACACACGGGTACATGGCGGAAGTCGAGGTGGTTTTTAGTGGAAACACCACATACTCCGGCTCTTATTTCCCCCAAGAGTCGGAGATCCGAAGGAATTTTCCACCTCGTAAAACAAAAAAAAAAAAAAAAAAGAAAGGGTACGTGTGGTCCCGCCTGTGGGATCTCCACCTTGTCGAGGTGGGGGGGCTCAGTAACCGTGGTTAGGGCACCCACGGTGAAGCTAAGCGAGATCCCGGGAGTGGACGCTCCGCGTGGGCTCGATGGAGGCCTACGCACGATGCGTCCAAAGGTGCGGGTGCGGGGGACAGTTCGTTCTGTCCCTCGCAGTCGGGCGCGGTCACACTCTGGCCGGGTTGGCGTCGAGTTGAGATGGCTCATAAGGAGAGTTTCCACCGTAGTGAACAAAAAAATAAAAAGGGTACGAGTGGTGACGGTTTAAGTATACGGAATGTCACCACCGCATATCATCCCGTGGGTGCCGTAAGAACCGACAGAGGGAGTATAATTATTCTGCAGAGAACAGCACTACCTGGATGAAATAAAATCTTTTCTCGAGTGATGTTCGGATCCGCAATGACGGGTATTGACCCATACCGTGCCCTTACTTACTAAACATCATCATTACATAGTATAAAACAAAGTTTGTCTTCTGTCTGTCTGTCCCTGCCTCATGTATGCTTAAATCTTTAAAACTACGCAACGGATTTTAATGTGTTTTTTTTAATAGATAAAGTAGATAAAAAGATTCAAGAGGAAGGTTTATATGTATAATTGACGCAGGCGAAGCCGCAGGCGACCTCTAGTTATTGATAATATCTTGACGATACAAAATAATATCGGGCAGATGGATTGTAAATATAATGTTAGCAAACTACTATATTATTTCGTCAAAGTTTTACGAAGAAAGTTTCAGACGTTATAAATAGAAAATCAAAGAAAATTGTCCAAGCGAGCATCCAGGATGTGTTGCATTATCGAATTGAAACCGGACTTGTTTTGCAGTGAACTAGTTCAATCGTATAAGTGAATTCTCAAAGATTGGCGACGAGAAACACGCTCTCGACGGAACTGGAAAAATAAAACTACATTGCTGGTGCTTTTATTGTGCATGAATTTACTAAGTTTATTCTATTGCTAACTTTTTTATTCTACTGCTATATTTTTTTTTTAAATAAAACTAGAAAGTGATGGACATAAAAACGATGTCCTACAACATGCGTACACAGCGTACAGCCTTCTTATATGACGAGACGTTAGCAAAGTATGCTAGCCGCAATTCACGCGTCCCCGTCGCTACGGGATGTTGACGGACACCAAGTTGGTTTTAGTGGGAACGCCCGTAGGAGAGTAAACAGGCACATTGCCTGCCTAAAGGGTGCGGGGTGAGCCTGTATTTTGACAAAAATACCGTCTTCCCTATTTCAGCCTCGTACATTCGTTAGTAGACATTGTGTTTGCATAGAAACTGATTCTCTTAGTTACATCATAAGTATTTACTTTCCAAACGAAGGGTTACATTATAAACGCAATGATTCATAATATGAACAACTTATATAAATAGAATTCTTGAAGTAGGTAGGTAATTAAAGTTTCGTTATAGGCTGCACTCTAGGCTTTCCTTTAAAACAAAGCTGCTTCTCTTATTTACGTCATAAAGGAAATTGTTTTTGTTCTTAGTTGTGTTTTAGAATAAATAAACAAGTTTCTCTATGTTGTAATGTAATAATAGGGTGTATAATAGAACAAAAGATTTTGTTTTTGTGGAAGGGTGAGATGAAACGATTTGAAGAACAATGATGTAATAAAGGGTGATTTTACAATAGTTGTTTAAGTTTCGGTATGTCATTGTGCTACTAATCAAAGAATAGTAAGATTAAACGGAAACGACATTGAATGTTGTAGGTACGGAGATTCTGTAGACAATGCTAGACTCACGCCTGTATGCCCGAAGGGGTAGGCAGAGGTGTAATATTACACCCACATGTTATTGACAATGCCTACAAACAAAATATATTGTGTAGAATTTAATGACATTGTAATGTTTTCATAATATATCTACTAAATAGGTGGAAAAGCATGGAAACATTCTAAATCATATTTATACAGAATTTTCTAGAATAGTCCCACGCGTGCCTAGGTTGACAAAAAGTAACTAAGCATTTAGAGGCCATTAGCCTTAGTACTTCGAACTTGTTGGGTTCGTGGGCTAATTCTAGGCTTTGTAACTGTTTTGCTAGTAAAAGTTCTGGGATCAGTTATGACTGCTGATGTTGCAAACAAATGTTGTTTACGTGAGGACAAAAATTTTGTACTGTTAAGATGTAATAGGAAGTAATAGCCGGTGATGACAAAAAGATTCTCGACTGCCGCAAATGGTACATGAGTAACATAACGAATATGATGTTGTTTTCAAAATATAATTTCCTTTTTAAAGTAAATGCTCATGCTATCAATAGAACAATATTGTGAGGACATTATTAATATTCAATCAATGGACACATAAAACCCTCGATACATAAACTTTTTGATTATACAAAGGATTGAACCATGAATAAATCAAAATCACAAGCTAGACAAATCACCGTCCGTGTGGTGACGGATTAAGACTCATCATCCCATGAGTGTCGTAAGAGCCGACAGAGGGAGCATATTATGCAGAGAACAACACTGTAAGAGAAGGAAAACTTAACACAAACCCTATACCAACCCGGTTGGCCAGCGTGGTATGGTAGGCCAATTCCTCCTTTCAAATGAGAGGCCTAGTCCTGCAGTGGTCTGTTTAAGGCTGATGATGATGACACAAATCACAAAGCTTTATCTTGTAAGGATCCCGGGAGGGACGATCCACGTGGGCTTGGGTGAGGCCTGCGTAGGATGCATCCAAGGGTGCGGGTGCGGGGGACAGTTCTGCCTGTCCCGCACAGTCGGGCGCGGTCGCGGGATTAGAGGCGTGTCGATGTTGCGTTGCCGCGCGCCCTATCTCCCGCGACCAAACGGGGGCGCACCATTTGCTGGTTTGCGGTGGAGCCACAGATGAAGAGGAGATGCGGTGTTGTCAGGTTGCTGTCCTCCCTATCCTCTGCGGCCGCTGGGTTTTAGTGCCTGCGGACGGCGAGCGCTGGGGCTGCTCCCCGTCCGCCAAAAGGCAAGGGGGCGGCGTAGTGTCCGCGCCACATCTCAAGAAGACGGGGTCTGCAAACACCAACGGCGGGCCAATGCGGGCGGGGTCGCGTAAAAGTATGCTATCCGTGAATCGCGTGACCCCGCCAACATAAGGGACCCGTAGGGACACCACGGTGGTTTTAGTGGGTATGCCCCGAACGCCTGTAGGGGAGAGCCTCCACACACCTCCTCCGCCAGTACCAAGCCCGGTCGATTACACTCACGGCCAGGTTGGCGTCGAGTTGAGATGGCTCATAAGGAGAGTTTCCACCGAAGTCAACAAGAAAAAGGGCAGCCACTACGTCTTATTGCAGTCTGTGTCTTTACTATGTCATCTTGTCTATGTACTTTTGATGTACTGCTCAAGGGCAGCGATACCACAAACATACGAGTGTGTCTCATAAAACATTAGTTCCTACTTAGTTCCTATGTTTTGACAATACATTGACGTAAGTCTTTGCACACAAAATAGGTATAGTAACGTCACACACATTCTTAGTATTCTCAGACCTATTTGACGATGGACAGTTCGTAGATTTAATAGTCAATATTTTGTAGTCTTGTTTCTCTAACGCTGTTTGATGAAGAACAACATGGTTTTAGATTGACGCATGCACAGAGTAAACTTTTTAGATTTTAGAAGGCTTAATTTGCTTAACGGATTGCTAATTTTTTGAAGTAACCTTACCAGCGATTGTGCGCCGGGAGCTGTGACAGCATATAGCCATGTGGTATAAGCAGTAGACTCGTCTTATAATACTGCGACAACACTTCGTATGATCCACTTCAATCCAAGGAGTCAGTTATTCTCTCTAACTTAGTCATCAAATATTTCAAAGCCTTTATTTTAGGCTTTCAAATCCGAATATTTGTTGTATTACGTTGCCCATATTTTTACCAGTAAATAGAAAAGATACGGAAATCAAATAGCGGATAGAATCCCGGTAAGAAATAGTAGGTATTCATACAAACTTAACATAATTTTTTTACAAGGCAGTACAAATAGTACGTAAAAAATAGGCATGTTTGCCAGTTCGTGGTAATTCGAGTAAACGGTCATTATCATAATCATATCCGGTTTTTAAATAGGATGTTCACTGTAAATGTCATCCCTCATTTGGTAGAAGAAAACGTAAATAAAGATACACCTGTATTTTTATTTTTATTTTAATTACATATAGTTACTTATCGTGAACCAACTCGTGGTTGTGATGGAAGGCTTTACACTTTAAATGACAGTAAAAGAGACAGTAGAAGTTTTATTGCTATGACGCGTATAGGCGTTTGATCATCATCATTAGCCTGTAATCCAGTTCACCGTTGGACACAATGTCCTTAGACCGATTCCAGCTACGCGGCTTGTTTGTATATGAGACTAGCCGGGCTCTATCTGCCAGGGATTATAGTGCTATTAGTCATATTAGAGTGCACAAGTGGGTGCGCAAACATATGTGCACTCTCTATTCCCTCAGTGTCATAGTCGGATGGGACGCCACAAGCGACACAACCGGAGAGATATTAAAAGAAGAAAGAAAAGAAAAAGCGTTTATTTTTATATCAGACGAAGGACATGATATAAACAATGTGAGAAAAAAAATCTATAACTAGGCAAAAATCGTACACGCCCGTCGTCTGTACAAAAATAGGAGGCCAGTTCAGCATATTGCCGGAAATATGTGCTCGGCGCTGGTTTTCAACTGGCTCTTTAGTAGACGCAGACGTCAAAACCAGTTTATTTTACTTACTATCAAATATTGGTTGGAATGTAACATTTACACATACAAATAACAGAAATCAAAAATCCAAAGATAACATTTTTTATAGGTATCATAACTACATTCATAAATGCACTTTTCGGCTAAGTTCTGACATTGACATTTATATGCTACAGAAATGACAGATACACGATCACGTTACGTAATCGATAACAAAAACAAACGTCAGAAATATGATTAAGTTACATCATCATAAACATAAACATACTTAAAAAAATTGATAAAAGATGTCATTACGGGTCCGGCTCTTAACGCGTGCCGCCCTAAATAAATTGCATCGTGAATTGTGACAAGCAATAACAACCGAGGTACGGTAGTGTGACACCGCCAACTCCCTGACTCTGAACTTCTATTCGATAATTCCTAATAGAAAAACCCAATATTTTTGTTCGACCAGGAATCGAGCGGCAGCGGGTAGGGACTGGAGTAGGCAAGCTGAAGACCGAGTTCATTGGTGTGACGAGGGAGGGTTATAGACGTTTGTTGTCTTTCAAAGTGTTAAAAGTTTAATAATGACGCATTCAGAAGCGCTACTTCAAGGATTCCGGAATCACTTTTATTACGTTATTATTTTGTTAGACTTGTATTTTAGATCACAATTTTATGACTTAAATAGGTTACGGATCTAAAAATGCGAAAAGGGCGTAAAAGACAAACTCATTCGGCATGTTTCCTGGTATCACCTAATGCGATATTTGTTGTCGACACTTAATTGCGAAGATACTAAGCATTAAAAAGTCTAAACAAGTCGTTTAAGTAAAATCATTTACAAGTTTTTTACTACAACCTATTTTGGCATAAAAGAATTTCGCAATTTAACTATAAGCAATTTATTTTTAGTTTTGTATTTAGCACTCAATTTATCTCTGGCATTATTTTTTTACAGTAAAATTCAAAATATTTATATTTTTGTTTCAACAAATAAGTATTGACAACTTGGTGGCAAATACCTACGTATGTATACAACTCTGACGCAAAACGTTGTCAATCATCCAAATACTGATTCAATGACTTAATTGTTAAAATCAATAAATTGATAGTTATAATAAGAAACTATTTTTTTACAGCTTAGTATCTCCAGCCAAAGGTTGCCTGGTAGAAATCGATTTCAGCGATAAGGCCGCCCTTTGTACTCTACTTAGATATAGGTTTTCTAATAATGTTTTTTACTGTGTTCAAAAAGTGTAAAATAAATAAATACCTAGATACTTTGATGTCTATGGGATATTTATTAGCAGATTGGCATCAAATTGTCCGCAACTCACTTGCCGTTCAAAATGTAAACACTAACGTTAAAAATGAAATATTTACACATTTCTACTAATAAAACTTAAAAACATATAATTTCAAACTTAATTTTATAACGCCAATCACTATTCAATGTGTCAAAACATAAACGTGCTGGTTGTTAACAGGCGAAGTTTAACAAACACGTCCACGCTTGAATTCTTCGTGGAAGTGTCGATCGGCATCTTAACCCGGACCGCTGAGCAGATACAAGGAAAACGAACAATGGATTGATTCACGTCACTTGTTACACTAATTCCATAGAAACATAAATTGATCATCATTACAAGCAGGCAGCGGTAGCCTAGCGGACATAGCAACGGACTACCATGAAGAAGGTATAGGCCTCAAAGATGCTGGGCGCATCATTGACTTCTCGAAGATATGTGCATACTGAATTGTCCAGAGGCGAACAAAAGTCACTGACAAGATGTTACATAGGCAGGGCACATAGCTAGAAGTTTTAGTTCTGGAGTGACGGCTACGTACTGGATGTTATATCCTACAGTGGACTCGTATCGGCTGGTATGATCAATGATGAAGACCTTTCGGTTACTGCTGTCATAACGATCATTGACAGCCCTGAAGGCGAGTCAGTACTCTGCAAAATACTAATACTGGTTTAAACTATCGCTGCTCCTTTGGGATAAGGATGTCAGACGGCAGTCGCTCTGTGTAAAAACTAATATTCTGTCAAATCTAATTAGACTAGTGGGCAAAACTAGGGTTCTAAGGCGAGGATCTTGGATGCAACTGGGATAACGCTTGGACGAAGATGATTAAAAAAAAAGCTGTCTTCACCAAACAACTTAAGTGTCTGGTTCCTCAATGAATGTCACTATTAACTACAACCTAAGTCTATACCAACCTTGGTAATATTGATTGCACAATATTCTCTATATCTATTTTTGAAACTGACTGTACCCAATCTATAAGACCTCTACTTGACTTTTATACTGCAAATCCAATAATAGTTTTTAAACTTATATATTAGCAAATGCCTGTATTGAAATACATTTTTCCAGATGTAACCAGTAAGAAACCAGAGATTCTTAGTAATATTGGTATTTTATTTCCCAATTTTAACTGATAAATTCACGTAGTAACTAGTTACGGAAGATGTTATGGTAAACAGACGAACACCACTTATTCCGCAGATGCACTCATGTATACACACAAAGTAAATAATTTCTCACCTGTTTCGCTATTCACATACAGTCGCAAATCAGATCCGAAAAGGCAGCTATAGCCTAGCGTACATACCAACAGACAGTATCGAGTTTTAATCCACGGCATGAATTTTCGGAGTTATGTGCGTATCGCTTTATTAGTTATCGCTTGTCTCGTGCTTCGGAGAGTACTACGTTATGTCGTCAATTCCCGGCAGTCACGAAGATCTTTGGTAGTCGTTCTAGGGAGCCAGTACCTCTGAATAAATATGGGTACGCGTTAAGGATGTCAGCTAGTATAGGTACATACATACATACATAGACTCACGCCTGTTTCCCCGAAGGGGTAGGCAGAGGCATATTAAACGCCCACTTTTCGCCAGTGTTTTGATCCCACGTAATAGGTGGCGAGCCTATTGCCGCTTATCGGGATATTTTGTTTGCCAGAGCCTCGTCCGTTGATCGGCAGGTGCACCACTTGCAGGTGAGGTTGGCTTGGGACCCTAAGTTCTTGGTGGGAACCCTATGCAGCCTTTGGTGGGAACCCTATGCAGCCTTTGGTGGGAACCCTATGCACCCTAGTATAGGTGATAACTCATATCATTTCTATACAATTTCTTGGTAAGATTCTGTTGTGTTATTGCATGTTATCGTAAATGGAAAGACGGAACAAATAATAAAATATTGATAGAGTTATATCGCTGCTAAATATTGAGACGCTTGCCAGTTGTTGTCTTGATGCATTGTTTGTGCGTTTTAATTATTTATTATTTAAAATAAATAATGCTGTGTGGTTGACGGCATAGAATACAAGTGTCACCACCCCCTACCTTCCCGTGGGTGTCGTAAAAGGCGACTAAGGGATAACACGATGCAAATACCATCTTTGCGTAGAGACGGAAAACTCGACATCAAACCCTATACGACTGCCTCGTTGGTCTCGCAGCATAAATGTGCGCGTGGGATCAGGAGGTCCCGGGTTCGATTCCTGGGTCGGGCAGTGTTATTGGGTTTTTCTGTCACGAAATTCTCAGTAGCAGCACGGAGTCTGGAAATGTGCCCGTATATCTGGCGAAAAGTGGGTGTAGAAATACACCTCTGCCTACCCCTTCGGGGATAAAAGGCGTGACGATATGTATGTGTATGTATGTAACAAATAATGTTTGTTTATGTTTCTTCGTAACAGTAATAATATGACTAACTATGTAGACCAGCAGGATGCATGGTGATACTTTTTACTTTAAGACTTTATTAAAAAAAAGGACACACATGATTTTAACTACAGAGGATCGGGTTCAAAAACGTGACGCGCATCCTGCTTGTTTTAATTATGTGTGTATTTATTTGATAATTATTGCTTGCACGTCATGCCATTGTCCCAGCTGTCAGGTGAAGATCTGTGTCAGTCGGTCTAAGCCATAGAATATAGCTATCCCTTTGCACTGCATAGGTTAGACGGTCAGTCGCTCTGTGGCAAGCTAAATATATTCTGTCATAACATCTGCAGCTTAGAAGCTGTTCCTGGGGTACAAGAGGAAGTCTTGGCTGCAGAATGCCAGCAGTAAAACACAAAAATGATGACTTATTTCAATTCAACATGTTTCGTGAGGAATTATAGCGACTGGTGCTTATAAGTTTGAGTTTAAACAATGTATAATAACTTTTACACAACTAAGCCTCAATACCATAACGTCATCAGTGCTGTCACCCCTTTTATAACCTCTTGTCATTACATGAGTAATTTTTGTTATTTTTGAAGGTTTACCTTACAATCTAATCTGTTGAATGTTGATTATAATTTAATGCGTGTGCTTGTTTCGTTCGGCACCCAAGCGCATCCGTGCGCCAAAAGTACGTAATTCAATTTAGATAATGTTGGGAAACCCGCGTAGAAAAGACGAATTAAAAAGCCCCTTAAATATTTATTACAATTGCCTACCATAATTAATTTTAATAATATGAATATCAGTTATGATTTCAAAATGATGGAATCAATAAATAACTAAGAACCCTCTTTAAAACTTTCAAACGAAGGACCACGGTATTTAATAAAATGCTCTGAAAGAGAATGTCTTATTTGTACACTTATAGCACCAGGACAAAAGGTAGCCCATAGTATTTGCGTGAAAGAGTAACTAACAGATTTTCACATCTATAAAAGTATTGACTTGACCACTTGTCCGTGTGGTGACGGATTAAGAATACGAAATGTCACCACCCCATATCATCCCATGGGTGTCGTAAGAGCCGACAGAGGGAGCATATTATGCAGAGAACAACACTGTAAGAGAAGGAAAACTTGATACAAACCCTATACCAACCCGTTTGGCCAGCGTGGTATAGTAGGTCAATTCCTCCTTTCAAAGGAGAGGCCTAGTCCAGCAGTGGACTGTTAAAGGCTGATGATGATGAATAGTATTAAGATAATTAAAGTAAGACGAAGTAAAATTATTTTTTTATTAAAACGTAGAGTAACCTATTTATTAAATAACCTTACTAAGAATAGACATAGACATCAAGTTTGTAAGTCACGGACTTACATTGAAACCGCAAGAAGCGTCTACGTATCATTTTATCGATCTCTTATTTAAAGAAATACCACGATCTCTATCAAGGATACAATTACTAACGACGTGAAAAAACAACCTTATACACGATTCATTGCACATTTTCCATGAAAACTAAACATGGGAAATGATTTTCCCACTATCAGCCATCAAGGCCACACGCTTGTTTCTAGAATATAATAAGATGAATCAGTTATTACAGAGGTATGTAATAGTTGGCTGTCAGCGTAAACAATGACTAGGACAGGTGGACTACAGCCGCGAAATATAAGCGCTCATGGAAAATCTGTAGTGTTAAGACTGGTAAAATATGAGGCTGTTTAAAATCATCAGCCGAGGATTAGCGCAATGATAATGCGTTGTTTCATTGACGATCAAAGCTTTGAAGCTATAGGTTCCCTTTATCATTAAACCAGTTTTATCGAAGCTTATAATAATATAAATATTAATAATTAAATTTTCCCGAAGGCAACTGCCGTCTGTATAGTAGCGATAGCTGAGTGGAGAGACCGACAGACTGCTACGCAGAAGGTCTCGGGTTCGAATCCACGGCACGCACCAATGACTTTTCGGAGTAAAATGCGTATTAAATTGATGAATGATGCGCTTGCTAATCGGTGAAGGGAAACATCGTGAGGAAACTTGCATGTCTGAGAGTTCTCCATAATGTTCTCGAAAGACATGTGAAGTCTGCTAACCCGCACTTGGCCAGCGAAGTGGACTATGGCCTTACCCTTCTCATGGTGAGAAGAGGCCCGTGCCCAGCAGCGGGACATTATAAAGGGCTGATAGTGATGTTGAACTGCCGTCTGACTGAAGGAACTCAGAATGACTTCAATATTCCACAGTTGCAGGATATTTGAAGCTATTGACTCACCTTTACAATAGACGAGCTCTGCGTTTTTGCCGTCACCCATGTATTATAAAGCAGATACATTTCATAATATTTCATTTAACGGTAGTTTTTCCACCTCTGTAAAGTTTGCTATTGTGGGCAGTCTAAAATGAAGCTATATCTTAAATGTATTGGTGTAGAAATGCATGCACTATTTAACAAATAAGGTCGGTTGTATTTAGTTAACATACAATTAACATTTATTAACAATAGGTATTTATAACCAACTAGAGGAAGCCAGCAGCTACACCTGCATTTTTTTTAATTTACCCGTTTTGGCCGATACCGTGGGAATTTCGGGAAATCCCCTCTTAGTGCACCCCTACGGTCCCCAAGGAACATACATGCCAAATTTCAGCTTCCTGCGCCCAATAGTTTTGGCTGTAGCGTGTCTGTCAGTCAGTCAGTAACGCAAGGATTTTATATATTAAGATTAGGGGCGTGTGGGTGTATTATACCAACAGATATTGCACCTACTAAATTAGAATCTAGTTCGATGTTATAGTGCGTGAAATTGTAACAGTGTAATGAAACTAATTTAAGATCTGTGTCGCCACTATTTGAATTGTCGCGTTATCATTTCATCCAAAAGACTTCAACTGCTGAATATATTACTATATTAGGTAGGTACTCCCTTAGCTTTCCGAATTTGAGTCGCAAGATGCTTGGGACAATATTTCGATTGTTATACAAAAAAAAACATAGCAGTAGAGCCTTGCTGATTTTAGCATGAATGAGGAAGTACTACCCTCTCACAGAAAATCGACGTAAAGTAGCAGTACCTAAACTGTTGCGTTTCGTTCGGTGAGTGAGAGTGCCGGCGGCCCTATACCCTATTCCTTCTCCCTCATCCCTTTTCCCAACCCCAAGGGGCGGCAACGCACTTGTGACTCCTCTGTTGTTGCTTGTGTCCAAGGGCGGCGGTAATTGCTTACCATCAGGCGATCCGTCTGCTCGTTTGCCGCCTGCCACCATAAAAAAATATAATTTAATAATTATATAGAACACTTGGTTTCACTGGTTTCAGCAACAGTCAACTAACTCAGTCATACTTAGTTCATCAGGCTAGTACCAACTATCGAGCATATGGACATAAAAAAACAACATTAACAATGAATTGTTTTTGCCCTTCTCGCAGGGGAATAGAATCCTGCTTCATCAACCTAGCCTAGTTCCATTATATCAAAAATATTTTTAACAACAATAATCTGCTACGCAGAGAGTCGCGAGTTCAAAGCCTCATCGAATTTTTAAAGCAGCCATCGGTCGTTCTGTAGAAATTCTAATATTAAAAAGCAGCCTACGCCCTCCAGGTCAGGATGCAACTAAAGTGACGCTAAGACAATTTTTGGGGATGCTTATTTCATTCAACCAAAGATCTCTGTTGTCAGCATCAATTAATAAAGATAAAAATAAAGAAAACACTTAAAAGTCTCACAGTGAAAAATATTTGACGCGGCAACTTATGTATGCACATAATGAGGTCAGGTGTCCAAATATTTTTGTGTGCAATGTCTCATCAGTGACACATGCCGAGCCAGCCGCAATTGAATAACTATTGTGTATATCAATAGACAAAGAGTTACTCATGTTTGTACACGAGACGTTGGATTCACTTGACCTAATAGAATATGATGTTATGCACATTTTTTTCAAACTAGATTGTGAATGTTGTAGCAAATATAGCGCTATAGTGTAGTAAAAAAAATAACAGACTGCGGTGTAGAATAGATACACTCGAGTTCAAACCTACGGCTTGTAACTCCAACTTTTCAAATCTTAAATATCGCATAACTTGCCACGCTGAGTAAGTGCAAGATGACAAGCAGGCAATAGGTACGTGAAGCTGTCAGCCTGCATGGGCCAGCGTGGTGGACTATGGACTTACTCTTGACACAGTGAAAGGAGGCCTGTACCCAGCAATGGAACATATTTGCTCCATGTATCACAAAAACAAATGTCTGCACTAATACGATCGGTTGGCGCAGCGGGATTGTAAACGACTGCTACGCCGAAGGTCGCGGGTTCGATTCCCGCTCAAGTCAAACATTTGTGTGCATGAACATGGAGTTTTGTCTTGGTCTGGGTATTTCTATGTATAATTTGTATGTATTTACAAAAAAGTATATTATATGTATGTTTATCCATTGTCTAGTACTTACAAGCTCTGCTTAGTGTGGGACTAGATGGTGTTGTGTGAATGTGAAAAAAAAATTGCGTAGTGGTTAAAGCGACTATCTCATCGCTTGGCATTCCGCAAAATGTTAAATATGATTTCGATCCCCACTCGATTCACCTCTTTATGTCATACAAAAGTTGGTTTCACGAGTCAAGGAGTTGTTTATTCATCAGTTGTTTAAAGAGAAACACGGAGAAAGATCGGCAATTTTTTTATAAGATACCCCATTACTTATAGCAAAACAAACATAAGTAAACAGACATACCTTCGCATAATTAACTTTAAACGTAAACTTCGCCGCGACGTACACATGTTACCCACTTACCCTAATTTCAAAAGTCGACACGTGTGCCTTAATTCTAGATACACCGATCCAAATGTTCAAGGTTCCAAGCCTTTAATGGGACATACATTATACCGCCCACGCTTTAAGACTAGTCCACTCCTGGACGTTATTCAAAAAAGTCTTCGTTGACCCAATTGTCCATTTCCAGAAAAGTTTCTTATATTAGGTACTTGCTTTATAAACTGTAACTGTCATAACCCAGATGTTCTACGGTCTCGTATAATAGCTCCTTTTTATATTAAACGGTTATAACTTATAGCTAACACGTGGGTGTCTTCATTTTAGATTCTAAATTAAGCCATGGAGGAGAGATATTACCTTCTAATTTTAGAATATAGCCGTAGAAGTATTCCAACATTCCATGATACCCTCTCGCGGAATATCGGAAAAGTTACAAATTGACTGAAAGGCGCACGAAGGCTCATCCTATACGGCTTCAATTTGCTGTTGGTACCATAGAGGTACTGAACTCAAAAACCGACACAAAGACACGTAGATTCAAAATACATATGTATAATAGTTCTGAGTTTTAATATTTTTGTGCCCATATCTTTTTAGACTTCCATGTCTTCGCAGTCCTCCGCAATAGCTAGCAGGAAATCATGACCTCTTGAACCTTAAGCAATGTTCCTTACTACTTAATATTCGCTTAACATTGCGTCGAGTGTTGTGGGTTCGATTGACACACGAAACAACTCTTTGTAATTCAAATTATTATTTTGAGTTTAGACATAGTTTATGCCCGTTTATTATTTGTTTGTAAAGTCTCAACACACAATATTGTCCCTAGCGCGAGCGTTGTACCAAAAAATATTTCTTGAACAGTCTGGTATAACTCAGTATCACGGTCATAAATGGCTTAGTCATCGCCTTAACGCAAAAAGCCTAAGTATATTATAATGAAAGGTTTATCCTGTTTATCCGGTGATCCTCCCATATGTTTGTTGTAAGATTTTCCATAAACATACACGTTAGATAATGCTGAGGAATATGCCTTACAACGTAATAAGTAATTTATATTATAGCGTTTAACTCGAAGGCATCATGAGATGACTTGTTCTTTACCAATGAAAGTATAGGTCTTGGCTACGTTCTCGAGTTGCAGGGAACTACTTCTATAAGATAATGACATGTGTTTATGATCATCGTGACCACGGCTAGTGTAACTTATAATTTTGTAGATAAATAAAAGACCCTTCAGGTTTATTTTTCAACTAATAATGCGACTCAGATAAAAAGCAATATGCCATTCTTACCAAATATAAGGCTGCTTATAAATTTTGATTTTTTGTACCTGGTGGTAGGCATAATTACATATGCATATTTTTTCTTTATGACACAGAAAGTCAATATTCCGTAAATTAATGGGCATGGCAATTATCTTAGTTATTTGATTTAAAAAAATCTAAATATTACTTGAAAACCTCCATAG
This sequence comes from Euclidia mi, assembly GCA_944739405.2. Classification (NCBI taxonomy): domain Eukaryota; kingdom Metazoa; phylum Arthropoda; class Insecta; order Lepidoptera; family Erebidae; genus Euclidia; species Euclidia mi. Next base: position 29,940,381 of record OX123201.2, on the reverse strand, counting down.
GTAAACTATTTTCTACTTAGTGACTCCGAATCCAGGTCTCTTCAATCTGAATTTCAACACGTCAACATTTTCGCCATCTACGAAGGTCAGGAGGAGTGATGATGCAATCAAACGACACTCAGCAAGTTGCGAGTGACCCGGACATCGAATTAATTGTGTTACACGCGCTATTTGTCGCTGACTGTACCGAATATTGTGTGTGCAAGCTAGTTGCTAGCTGTGAGCTATGCAGGTTCTTTTATTAAGAGGCATGCACACTAGATTTTGAGTATCGAATAATGAAGATTATTTTAAACATAAACGTGTTGTCTCGCTGGCCAGTACGAGATTTGGATATCTGATTTTGTGAAACAAAAAAAAAGATTGCTTACTCTATTTTTAACAATGATACACAGCTCTACATCATTCTTTATGCCGCGTCGTCTTGCTCGCAAGTGCGTAACTTGTGTAAAATAAAGATTTTCAAAATGAGAGATGCAAAATGAAGGCAGCTGTTTACAAATCAAGTTTTTATAAACTTAATTTGTAAACAATCTCATATTAAACACAAAGAACGTGCGCTCTTGGTAAAAGTGTTTGAAGGTATAAAGGTCCAGTATTGAGTCCAACTTAGGACCCTTTAGCTTAATCACAATATACAATACTAGCTTTCGCCCGCGGCTTCGCCCGCATGAAATTATAATAAAGAGTAGCCTTTGTACTTCCCCAGGTTTCAGACTATCCATATCAAATTTCATCACAAACGGATCTGCACATTAGCCGTGTAGCATACATATAAACAGATAATACTTTAAATTAAGGAATGATTACGTTAGAGGTAGTATGAAAGTGGCGCCCATTGATGAAAAGGTAAAAGGGAGTCGACTGGCCTGGTATGGACATGTTATGCGTAGATGATATGTATGTAGGTAGTTAAAACAGTGATGAATATGCACGTAGAAAAACGAAAAGGGAGAGGACGGCCAAGGAAAAGATGGATGGACTGTGTAAGGATGGATATGAAAAAGAAAGGGGTAAACGATCGGATGACTGGTGACAGAGAAGTATTGAAGCGAAGAACATACTGCGCCGACCCCAAATAAATTGGGACCAGGGCAAGACAATGATGAGTCGTCAAACTTCAGGTCAAAATTAGTATGTAGGTAAGTATATTATTAAAGTTATTGAAGAGCTTACATACCTACTGAAGAGAATAGCAGCAAAAATAAAAACTGAAAACATTACCACAAAGTACATAATCAGACCGCCTCCTCCGCCCCGCTGCGCTTAAGCGCGCCAACTCATAGTAAGCGCTTTTAATAACGCTGCGCATAGGTCAATTATATCGTGATAACTTTTAAACTATTCACCCAAATTACTTACTGTAAAAGACAACGTTCATCTACATTAAATACTGAAGACAATAAATTTATCAATTTTGAAAACAATTTGATAACTACTCTAGAATGAGCATTGTAAAAAAATATCAAATTTAATTATTTTTACGGACCACTTTTTAGTATATAATAATATAATAATAATATTCTACCACATTCACACAACACCATCTAGTCCCAAACTAAGCAGAGCTTGTACTATGGGTACTAGATAATGGATAAACATACATATATACTTTTTTTTTTTTTTGTAAATACATACATATTATACATAGAAACACCCAGACCAAGACAAACATCCATGTTCATGCACACAAATGTTTGACTTGAGCGGGAATCGAACCCGCGACCTTCGACGTAGCAGTCGCTTACACTCCTGCTACGCCAACCAGCCGTCATATATTGGCTTCTACATAAAAGGCAGGTATATGCTGCCGCGGATTTTTATTAAGAACTTTTTAAGATAAACAATATCACCATACATTATCTTCATGTAACTTCAACGGTTTAGGCAACGCACGCGAAGATAGGTTTCAGAGCTCAGGATTTTTACTGACTTCATTGATAATTTTCCTTATATTATGGCAACATTACATAAAATCTTTATAAATTGTAACCTATGTGTTATTCTGATGTATAAACTATATTACTGTAAAGTTTCATCCAAATCCGTTCAGTAGTTTTTGCGTGAAAGAGTAACAAACATCCATACATACATCTTCACAAACTTTCGCATTTATAATATTAGTAGGATTTATGCAGCATTACTATTTGAAATAATATCAAAAGCAATTTTGTTTTTAATGGAACTTGTCACTCCTACTTTTTCATTACTGTTTAATGTAAGAACGAACGTTTAACGTTTTGAGACTCTTTTGAGCTTAATATAAGTAGTTAAGTTGCACCTGCGACACCTATTTAGAAAAAATCTATCGCTTGAGAGTTAAATTGCTCAGAAGAAATTACGTCAAAAATATTGAACACGAGATTCTCACACAACCCAAAGTGATAGCGAAGCTTGTGCATCACGTGTTCCCGAGCCAAGAGTCAATAAACCATATTATTCAAGTCGCACTTAACTTGGAAAAACCATTGGTGCGTGCTGTGAGTTTGCACCTGATTATTTCTACATATCAGTTGGTATTTTCACCAGGCTGTTATTGGAACTTCGTCTTCGTCTTACTTGCAACTTATCAGCTAGTTAGGCAGCGATAGCCGAGTGGATATACCAACAAACTGCAATACAATAAATAAATTGTAATCAATAAATTACTTTTTTAGGTTTATAATTTGACTTTGTGGATCACAAAATCCCGACAAAAAAGCTACATTCATATGGCGTCCGGGGTAATGTGTCGAAGTTAATCGAATCTTATTTACAAAATCGACAGCAAATTACTTTAATTAGTAGTGTTCACAATAAGCTTGAAATTACCTACAAATCGAACCAAAGAACTATAAAATATGGGGTACCGCAAGGTAGCGTATTTGGACCTCTATTATTTATAATCTATATAAATGACTTACCCTCTGTTTGGACATATCCCATGATTATGTTAGCTGATGACAGCACACTGATTTTTAATAGCAATGACGTAGGAAAGATTGAAACTGACATAAATGATAATATTAATTCTGTAATTAATTGGTTGACATTAAATAATTTGAAATTAAATTTAGATAAAACAATTAAAATGAGATTTGGACAAAAGAACAATAATAATAACGAAACTTTGAACATAAATTATAAAGGAACTAAGATAAAAGAAACTAATGCTACAAAATTTCTTGGTTTAAATATTGACAGCAAGTTAAAATGGAATGGCCATATTGATAAATTATGTAGTAAAGTAAATCAACAGTTGTACGCATTGCACATATTGAGTAAAACAGTGAACCAGTCAGTATTACTCACAGCATATCATGGATTGGTTGCCTCTACCTTAAGATACGGTATCATATTCTGGGGTAATGCTACTGGTATAGAGCGTGTCTTTGTAGCCCAAAAGAAGTGCATACGGGCAATTTGCAAACTGCACAGACTTGATAGTTGTAAGTCGTATTTTCAGAAATTAAAGATTCTGACAGTGCCTTGTCTGTACATCTATGAGACTGCAGTTTTTACCAAAGCAAATATTGACAAATTTTCTAAAGTTAGTAGTCAGCGAAGGGCAGATAAGCTACATCTAGTTCCTAGTAAAACTACACTTTATCACAATAGCGTTTTTGTAATGGCTCCTAAAATCTTTAATCATCTTCCTCTGAATGTTACGTTCCGACAGGAAAATAGTGTAAATAAATTTAAAAAGGAATTGTTTTCTTTTTTAATTGAGAAAGCATATTATTCTGTTAGAAATTACCTTGATGACAAGACCTAGGACATGAGTGTAACAACACTTAAAATCGAAAAATTATTTTGTTTTATATTGTATATTATAAAATTATTGATAATTGACAATTTGAATTTATATTACTTAACTCAGTTGACTTATTTCTATGGTATTGAGCTATGTTTTTGATTACTTGACATATATAACACTTCTAATCTATTAATTGTATTTGTTCAGTTTGGTATACTTATTCTATATAATATTGTGAACATAATTATGCTGCCTACTATGTGACATCTTGTCAATTTTTTGCATGCCGTTAAGGTTGAAAATGGTGATACTATGTACTTTTGCTTTTAAGACCTGTAATACCCATATTTCGCAAAATAAATAATTTGAATTTGAAAATAATATAATATAACAATGTTCGACACAAATTAATTTTGTAATGAATAAATGAAAAAAAAATTTCGATGTCAAGTGTGTATTAAATTGTTAATTATCGCTTGCTCCGTGCCTCGGAGAGCACGTTAAACCGTCGGTCCCGGCTGTCATGAAGATCTTTGACAGTCGTTACGGTGAGTCAGTACTCTCTAATAAACTGATCCTAGTCTAAACCATGGAATATGGCTATCCCTTTGGGTTGCGGAGGTCAGATGACAGTCGCTCTGTAGAAAAGCTGATATTCTGTCAAATCTGGTTAGACTAGCAAGCGTACCCCGGGCTCCCAGGCGAGAAGTCTTGGATGCAACTGGGATAATGCTAGGACGATGATGATGATGATGACTTGCAACTTATCAACTATCTTAGTATATATTATCATGTTCATTCGCGTCGTGTTGTTCGAGTCGCAAATGGCGGCCACGACCGATAAGCCGAACTAAATGTCGATTAACAAAACAGAGCCTTTAATACCTGTTAGATAAAATTGTACAACAAAAAATTATTTTGTCCCCTTTTCATTTCACGGTAAGTGGTGTTTCTTAATGTGAGAATCAATATATCAATCCAGACGACCGGTTGGCGCAGCGGGAGTGTAAGCGACTGCTACGCCGAAGGTCGCGGGTTCGATTCCCGCTCAAGTCAAACATTTGTGTGCATGAACATGGATGTTTGTCTTGGTCTGGGTGTTTCTATGTATAATATGTATGTATTTCCAAAAAAACGTATATAATAATATGTATGTTTATCCATTGTCTAGTACCCATAGTACAAGCTTTGCTTAGTTTGGGACTAGATGGTTCTGTGTGAATGTGGTAGAATATTATAATAGAAAAGCCACTGTCACGACGTTTTCATAATAAAAATCTAGAATCTATAAATATCCTTAGGTTGTTACTAAAAGTTACTGCGAAATAAAACACCCTTATTTATTACATGCATCAATTATTAGAACAATTAACATAATGAATAATAAAATTACTATTTTTAACTTTTTTATCCCTTGTTGAGCTTGTTTCACATCAAGGTAACTATTAAATAGTCGCACTAGATTCACATGCAAATTGAAAATTATGTAAAAAATATAATAATTTTAAATTTACGTCTTGATCATTGTCTTAGCAATATTAATTTAGGCATTAATGCATGCATAATGCACATTTCTACTTTCAGGGTACTTTAATACTTGCTTCAGTTTTTTTTAATTATTATGAGGTAACAATTTACATAACAATTTTCTCTTAGTCAGAAGAGGCCCGTGCCCAGCAGTGGGACAGCTTATATACAGGGCTGATGATGATGATGAACAATTTACAATTAACTAGACTTCTTTCAAAAGGATCACATTGCATAGCGGCGAAAACCAAACAAAAAACCATTAGGTCGTTTTTGACTTAATTTATTTAAAAGTATAGGTAGTGAGTACTAGGAATGCTGGGCACCAGTTGAACTAACAATAATGCGAAAGTAAAAATAATCTGTGTCGGGAATATGACTTTAGGGATATACCTATTATATTAAACCATGAAATTTGGTTACCGTAGAATCTTAAACAGGAGTTGATACTTGTGTACATGACATAAAAGTTAAAATGACGTAGGTGTGTAACGCCCTCGCCTTTCGAGCAAGCAAAAGCAATGTGACTACAAAAATAAAAGAAAACATACAAAATTGTAGAAGTTTATTAATTATCCGTCTCAAAATAAAAATAAAATCTTACAATACATAAGTAGGTACTTTGTAACTTGTGACTCTACACCGAAAGGCTTGTCAAAACTTTGACGATTGAAGGAAAACATTATTATGTAATAGAAAAAGCTGATAATATTACAAACAAAAAGGTCAAAGAGTTAAAATTTCTGTCATATAACCTCCTTCGTCATCCGAGCGAAAAAAAATACGGATTTGTTTTTATGGCGTTAAATTGAATTCTATTTTTAAGATTGTGTTGTCTTCGGTATTATTTCGTCAAGGAAACGTGTAATAAAGGTTATTAGGCTTTTTTTGGAAACCGTAGTTTCACAACAATAAGTGTACCTACTACTTCGTTTAGGTATAAGAAAAGGAATGAGTGGGTAGTCTTGATAGGATTGGACTTATGACTATAAGGCTGACAAAATTTTTGTTTAGATAGCTAACCACAAGTTTCTTTAAATGCTTGAATGTTTAGACAAATATTATTTCGATTAATGGATCAATAAACTGTGTTCCAAACAAATCAAGATCTTGTTCGTTTGATAACAAGTGGCTTTGCACATTCTTGTGTCACTTTTACATCGTAGAAAGAAACGTTTTTTAGTATCGTGATTATAAACTGTAATTCGGGGTCTCTTCATCACTCAAAGTCGGCTCCCGAAAGATGTTCGGCATACGCACTAGAACCAGTGCGGTGTCTTCGGTGACTTCACTATGTGGTGCTGGTGATGCCATGTGATGTGGTGTTTACCACTGTGTGGTTTGCTATGCGTAATTTTGTCAACAAACAACCCCATGCGTTGTCAATTCGGCAATTTTTTTCAGAAATCTCTTCATGACTAATAAGCGAGACTGTTTATTAATAAAATAGAATATTACTCAAAAATTGTGTTTACTCACCATGATTTTCCTTTGTTGTAATCGTTTTATTTTTATGATACTTAGGTATGTGGTTAGGCAGAAATCTCACATCATAATGCTTGGGAACTTATGATAATTATTACCTACATCTTCTAACTAAATTCTAAATATAGTCTATGCTATGGTTTTTCTTACCGAATGCTAAGAATACGTCAGCTTCTAATTAATATTAATTTATATTTTTGTTTGTTTTCATCCTATTAATACGATTTCTAAGAAATCTGAATAAAAATAAACGGCTGAAATAAACCTGACGTAACTTTAAGATGACGTAGAAGTTTGACAACTTGGTTAAGATGTACAGCTTCCCTATTTATAACAAAATGTGGGTTTTATGTTAAAACATTGCAATGAGTTTTCGTTCACTTTTTATACATTCTTTGTCATGATACCTTTTGTCCACGATTAGGCAACGCTCTATCTGCAAATATTGCATCAATAAAGCATCAGCACTCTTTCTGGGTAAGAAAATAATAAGTATCACTTTTATTTTGCATCACAAATCCCTCGTTATTGATTTGGACTTCTCAGATATTGAAGCCCTAGGCGTTAAGCCACGACATAAATATATGTATAACTTAGGTGAATACGATAAAATTAATGCCGCATTAACGGAACAACAGTGGCAGGATCACCTCAGTTCGAGCACTATATCACTTGAAAGCGCCACTGATTATTTCTATAAAGTACTGCATGATTTAATAGAGGAATGCATCCCTAAGAAATATGTTTCTGCGACAACATTCCCGCCATGGTATACCGCCAGCTTGAAAAAAGTCCTAAAAGAAAAACAAAAGTATTTAAAAACATATCGTAATTATGGAAACACAAACGATTACATTACATTCACTATGTTACGTAAACGAGCAAAAAAGGTCGAAGAGGAATGTTACCGCTCATACATCCTAAAAATGGAGGATTCAATTATCCAAAATCCAAAATTATTCTGGTCTTTTGTAAAGTCAAACAAAAATTATGTGCCTTGTAATATAGATTTTGAAGGCCAATCTGCTAGTACTGGGCCAAGTATTTGTAATCTTTTCGCAACATATTTCCATTCCACATTTCTCTCTGTATCTCCAAGCCAGTGCCCTAGCGTAACGGGCGGCTTTGAAATAAGCAATTCAAGCCACTCTCATGTAATAGGCGATATCGAGATCTGTCCAGCGGCGGTAAATAAATTACTTCTTTCGGTAGACCTTAATAAAGGCGCTGGTCCAGATCGTATAGTACCGAAATTTATTATAAATTGTGCTAATGCCCTAACCTACCCCTTAACTATTTTATTTCAGCGCTCAATTAAGGAAGGTATCGTGCCGAAAGTTTGGAAGAGTGCATTTATCACTCCCGTGTATAAAACTGGCAACAGGAGTGATGCTCAAAATTATAGACCTATCTCCAAACTCTGTATTTTTGCAAAAATATTTGAACGCATTGTTTACAATCAGGTATATTCTACGCTGTCCAGTACTTTAATTCCTGTCCAACACGGATTTCTTAAAGGCCGCTCCACGACCAGTAACTTGGTGACATTTATCGATTATACAACAGCAAGTACAGATGCAGGTGGTCAAGTAGATGTGTGCGTTCGCGCAGCGGAATGTTGTTGAATTTAAAGATTTTAATTATGCAGATATTTAGTGTATGACGTCGTATAATTGTGTATGGTAAAAAAAAAATTGTGCACGCAGCCATTGTGGAGAAATTCACCAAAAACTGATTCCGCTGGGCGAACGTTGTCCTGGCGGAACTTTTTTTAATCCATTGGCTTTAGAAGAAAAGAGATGTGTCCAAAAATTTGTGTGTATTTGTGTGTAATTGTGTATGTATGAATAAAATTAGTGCATGCATAAACTTCGGAGAAATTCAAGTTTCCGCTACGCGAACGTTTGGTCATTAGCTAGTTTTCATATAATGCGCTTACATAGAGAGCTGTAGATTTTTACGTACGTTGTTTTGAATTTGTTTATTAAAAAACAGATTTAGAAAAAATCATAGGACTTAAAAGATAAAAATATAAACGTAAAATACGCTTATTAGGTCTTAGTTCTTAAAGTATGCACTTTGGTGTCTAGATTTTCACGTTTATACAAACCTTGTAAGTGTCTGCAACATGTTGCCAAATATCAATGATTTTCCGTTAGTAATTAAAGAGTTATAGGACAATTTACCATGAATAGATCACTGTTTACAAAGCAGTCAAATATCACGACGTTCTAAAGGAATTGCATGGTAAAATGTATGCCAATAATTAGTGTATTCATTCAACTATTCACATGCAAAATTTCATGTCATTAAATTCAGTAATTAAAGAAAAACAATTATAATACTGACGAAGCATCGAAAACCTACATAACCCGACCAAGTTCGGATGGCTACAAAAAAGCGGCCGTGCAATATATTTAGGTAACATCCCAAAATTAACAGTATAATACCGATATTGAATTGGTATAGGTGATAACACAATTGTTGTTTCGATATCATTTATAGGTCATTTATTTTTGTACACCTACTTTTTTAAATGTATTTGACTATGACAGAAAGTAGGTACTATTTACGTAGGTACTTTATTTAAGTATGCGCTTGAGACTTGAGATATAATCTAGATATATTATTAAAATTGAAGACAAATAAAATTCATACAGCTAATTTCTATTGAATATTTCACGGATCAGGATTCTAACTATAGACCCCTTAGGGAAATTAAATAATTACCACATGTAAGTACTACTGTTTAGGTAAATATTTATCATATTGTAGCTTATTACACTATTTAACCAATGGACTAGGCATGCACGAGCGTTCCCCTTTGCAACTTTAGTCGATCAAACAATCTAATAACTTAAAAAAAACTACTTCTTGAATCGATTTCTTAATTGATGTATACCGTTGTACTGGTAGTGACTTATGTATGTGAGCGTGTTCCTCCGCACCCCACCAAAATATGCAGAATTATTTTGTTCGAAGCGGTACGCTTACGTCCTTTGGTTAAATAGTCTAAGTATTGTAGTTATGAATTGATCAAAAATATTCTAGTGTGAAGAAATAGACAACGCGCTGCGCGCAACGAGCGATAGGCGGCTTCCCGCTTGAAACGGTACCTCCATCCTTGAAGAAAAGAGAGGGCAATATGTTTATTAAACCTATTTTAGTTAAAACACATTTAAGTGCATTGCTGTCGTTGCAAGCGTTTGTTAACGTTATTATAATTACTTACATAATTAAGTATTATATGTAGGTAATTAAAAATATTCTTTTACACGGATATTTAAATAGAAAAGTACTTGTTAATTGAAGATTTATTTTTATCGTAGATAGTGGCGTTATTATTAAAAAAATATTTTTCATTCAAGAAATGCAATTGTTTTATTTTTTCCTAACGCTTGTGTATGCAACTGTACCATATTAATAAATACTATATTGGAAGGTTAAGAACGTTTCTTAGATATATGGCACGGCCGCTTTTTTGTAGCCATCCGAACTTGGTCGGGTTATGTAGGTTTTCGATGCTTCGTCAGTATTATAATTGGTTTTCTTTAATTACTGAATTTAATGACATGAAATTTTGCATGTGAATAGTTGAATGAATACACTAATTATTGGCATACATTTTACCATGCAATTCCTTTAGAACGTCGTGATATTTGACTGCTTTGTAAACAGTGATCTATTCATGGTAAATTGTCCTATAACTCTTTAATTACTAACGGAAAATCATTGATACTTGGCAACATGTTGCAGACACTTACAAGGTTTGTATAAACGTGAAAATCTAGACACCAAAGTGCATACTTTAAGAACTAAGACCTAATAAGCGTATTTTACGTTTATATTTTTATCTTTTAAGTCCTATGATTTTTTCTAAATCTGTTTTTTAATAAACAAATTCAAAACAACGTACGTAAAAATCTACAGCTCTCTATGTAAGCGCTTTATATGAAAACTAGCTAATGGCCAAACGTTCGCGTAGCGGAAACTTGAATTTCTCCGAAGTTTATGCATGCACAAATTTTATTCATACATACACAATTACACACAAATACACACTAATTTTTGGACACATCTCTTTTCTTCTAAAGCCAATGGATTAAAAAAAGTTCCGCCAGGACAACGTTCGCCCAGCGGAATCAGTTTTTGGTGAATTTCTCCACAATGGCTGCGTGCACAAATTTTTTTTTACCATACACAATTATACGACGTCATACACTAAATATCTGCATAATTAAAATGTTTAAATTCAACAACATTCCGCTGCGCGAACGCACACCAAGTAGATGCAGTATTTACTGATTACAGTAAATGTTTCGACCGCATAGATCATAAGATACTGATGAAGAAACTTTTGGCGGCTGGAATCCATGGTAACCTGTTCCGGTGGTTTACTTCTTATGTTGACAATCGTTCCCAAGCTGTAGCATTGAATGGTTACGTGATGAAATGGAATACTGTTCCCTCGGGAATTCCCCAGGGCTCGTTACTCGGGCCATTATTATTTAATTTATTTATTAATGACGTCATCGATTGTTTCTCCAAAGCAAATATATTACTTTATGCAGATGACATTTTTACTCAAATTATTACATTAAATGACTGTATAGATCTGCAACATGATTTGGATAAGTTTGAGAACTATTGCAGAATTAATCACTTAGATCTTAATGTCCCTAAATGTCACTGTATCAGTTTTACTAGGAAACAGAGTTATAATATAATCATATTCGACTATAAACTAAAAGGAGCCAAGTTAAAACGAGTAGACGAGGTCCGAGATCTCGGTGTTATTCACGACGCCAAACTAACATATGAGTCACATATTGAGACCATTGCCAAAAAGGCTAATAAAGCTTTAGGATTTGTAAAGAGAACATGTTCGCATTTTAAAAGTGTAAAAATATTAAAAATTCTGTATTGTACATTTGTTCGCAGTATCTTAGAGTATTCTTGTCAAGTTTGGAATCCACAATATGAGGTGCATATAAATAGATTAGAAGTTATACAGCGCAAATTTATGAGATCCGTTCAACACAAGTGCAACATTTTTGATGACTGTTACGCGGCTAGATGTAAAAGACACCATATGCTCCCATTAAAGGAAAGAAGAAAAATAGCTGATATCGCACTATTATCAAAAATAGCGCAATCAAAAGTTGACTCCCCCTACTTACTGTCTAAGATAAACCTTCAGGTCCCTACACGATCAGTGCGGCGTTATCACCCTCTGCATGCATCCTATAGTGCGACAAAAAATAGGCAAAATTCTTTCTTTCCAAGAGCAGTAAACTGTGTCAATAGACTGACCGACTATCCTGAGCTGGATTTTGATTTATTTAATACAAGTATAGCTACCACTAAGCGTGTTCTTTCTAAACAATGGTTCGACTCGGTTCTCTAACTTTGGGTTAAAGCATATCTATTTACTTATATACATAAATAACATGTGTATAACTTCACCTTGTGCATAAACCTTCTGTTACAAAGTTCCTGGATCCTTTTACTTGTAAAATACTTTTAATATTAATAACTACTGGTATTAGAAACTAGTTTTCCTTTGTTATTTTTAAGTTATGTTTAGACTAGAATAAACAGCGTATTTAGTTATGTTTATGTGAAAACATATAAATGGTATCAAGATTTATACTGTTGTTGTATTATAAGACTAGTAAACTGTTTATTTTCCAAATATAATAAAATAAAATAAAAAATAAAATAAAAAATAGTAATAAAAAATATTTCTGACAAACACAATTGTTGGGGAGGTTTGACAAAAATTCATGCAAAACCATTGAACATCTCCGTCATACGTGCAGTTTATTTGAGGGCGTGTACCCTCTATGTACTGACGAATGTTCTCTAGCAGTATCAATATATCGAATCTGCCGCAACTGAAAAAAAATTCAGGCACGAGAGTTAAATAAGAGAGAAAGAAAGAGAGTCACGGCTGTTTCGCCTAATTATGTGTCCACCACCATTTAAATACTACTACTAAAGCCACCCAGCTTTAAACAACAAGATAACTTGTCAAGTGGACACACACCCTTTATCAGTGCATCGTTGTCCGCGAGAAAAGTAAAGTCCAAAGTCCAAAAAGTCAGTAGCCCTGCACACGTGTTATTTCATATCTTATAAGTTATAAGCCTAAGCCAACAAAAAAAATAACAACAAAAATTGACACGCTCCAATTTTCCGTGCGAGGTCAATTAAATAAACACCGATCCTTATAGATTAGATGGCATACATGCTCACCGTTGCGTAACTGATAATCACATAAATATACCTCTTCAAAGGTTATCTACCTATCTGTGTAAGCAATGGGAGGAAAAATGGAAAATAACTGAGTATTTTTTAATGTTACTATGCATAGTATTTATTTATTCGGCTTAGTGGTGTAGAAGTGCCATGCTTCTCCTGCTTCATGTTAGGCTTAGGGGCGTTTAAATTCCTCTGCAGTAGGAGTAAATCCTGTGTCGCGGGGAACTTTACAAACATGCAAGCAACGGACACAATGAACACCCAGGCTCGAAACAACTATTAATGGATCACATACAGTGTTGTCTTGTGTGGGAATCGAACCTACAACACTCGACGCAGGGACAATCGGCGAGTATTGTCGGTTCAACCACTACGCTCACCGTGCATTATTATCTAATTTATATTAATATTATTTATTTGTAAATGTGTATAATGGTTTGGATGTAACGTCTCAAACTGATAGTATTTCATTACATTAAAGTCAATTATATCAGATTTAATATTAGCCTTAAAACACTACTATTACATTTTTTTATTTTTTTTATTTGGTTCACAAATCGAGCGATACAATAAAAAAATAAAGTTAACAAGCGTTTTATGAAGTAACCTCATGCACGTGTAGGCTCTAAAATAGGGAACACAGCATGCGTACTAAATATTACATAATCATAATGTTCTATTAACACATACCTATCTGGGGCCCAATTCTCTTAAATAAATATAGTGTCGATATCATGTCAGTGTCAAACTTACGACACAAAAAGCGTATTCTTCTAAATTATCTGATAATTGAACGAAGTTGTAACGAGATCGTAAATTAAAACAAATGTTAAAATATGTGTCAACGACGAACTGTTTATTTCAAATTATACGATAATGATATTAGGTTATCAGAATACCGCTTCTAAGTCAATTCAAAATATAATATCCATGTCATATAAAAATAGGAGAATTGTCCCCTGGTTGCTGCTCTCAAATAAAAATATAACAGTATGAAACTGTGGAATGCATAACTCAAAGAAGCTAATATTTTGAGATTACAACAACAATATTTGAAATATATATATTTTTTTTATAGGATCGCGCCTGTATCCCCGAAGGAGTGATTATCATCAAACACCTAGCTTTATGCTTTATATTTAAATTATTTATTGGTTGTTGTTAATAATATACAATTATTTAGCACGCAACACATTTTGGCATTACTTTAATAAAACATTATCGATGTTTCGATTATCTTGTTTTCTCTTTAATTTAATTACTTACCGAACTACACGGTCAGTGTAAACGCTCTCTTATGTCAATAAACGAATTTGCCGACGACGACGCAAATATAGATTATTTTTAGAACAACTAGTTATAAGTGGTTTTTACCATACGATTAAGTATAAATTAAGTAAATATGCGGGCGTAGCCATTTTTGATTAGTTTGAATTCTTGTGGTTTAGGTAAGTTATTTTCAATAGTAGGGACCATTAACAATAACCCAGAAGTCATTATTTTTGGTAAATAATTATCTTTTTTTGTTCTTCTGTAAGTGTTTTGGTTATGTTGACCACATGACATTGTATTGTAAGAGTAGTCCAAGTTCTCCGGAAACTAGTATTTTATAGGTTTAAAGGCTTTTTGGCATTTAAGAAAAATGCGATTGTTCATCAACTTTCTCAGGTCATCTTATTTTACACCACAACACTCTCTTATCACACAATTCTTAACTCTGTCATTCAAAGACACGCACATCGCACAACATACTTCTCAGTGCTCTAATTTTTACAACATTTATTCTACTTTCAAGTCTCTTCTGCCATACCCAACTTTCACTACCGTACTTAAGTGTAGGTACTAACACCCCTCTGTGCCCAGCAAATCGTGCCTTTTTGGACACGTTTCGGCTATTCATAAACGCTTTCAGAGCTCCATTCACTCTATTACCTGCATTAACTCTTCTTTCAATATCTTCTTCCACCATCTCTTGTAAACAGCGTACCTAAATACACAAACTCATTCACTTGTTCCACTCGTTGTCCATGGATCAAAGCATTACAAGCCGTAACACATTCCTCCTTTTCCTGATCCTGATCATCAGCGTAAAGGAGGCATTTGACAAGTAAGTCCTTCATCCTTAATCCACAATCACTATGTTTAAGATCTTGCAAACAACTGTCCATGAATAGGTTAAACAGCCACGGCGACGCTGCACATCCCTGTCTAACGCCTGTGTCGATGGTAAACCAGTCAATGTAAACCCATTTAAACAAACTACAAAACTACACTGGAATTCAAAAAGAGGAACTGCTATAAAAATCAACCGCAAAACACATTTATTTGTAGTTTATTTTAGAGATACATTAAACTGTTAAATTATGTCTTTCTTTTCCATGTCAACGTTTTTAGGTTAACTATTACCAAACTGGATGGACGCAGTCGCATTCCTTTCGTCTGAAATCGACGTGGTCTTTCACTGAGACGTGTAACGTATACACATTGTTTCATTATTTGACAGATATACTGTCTTCTAGGCCTGGAAACCCACATTTTTTAAATAGTTTCAACAGCTGGTTATTCTAATACAAATGCTTTGTTATGCTGTGTTACATACTAACATTTTCTTTTTACGTAAGTATTTTGTTAAAGATTCCTTAGAGGGGTTTTCTAGCAAAATCTTTGTATTTTAAGAGTTTCAATCGACGGAACTTAAATTTAGAAGAAGTCATTATGAAATTCGTATGCAAACTGCGAAAGGACCTTTTTACTGGGTTTACCCACGGACATAATCTTATTGCAACTATTGCAAGTTTGTTGAAACTACGTGAAAATTAAATAATGACTTTATGCTACTTGAATATAAATATGCATTTATTTTGGTAATCATTCCAAAACAAAGGCTAAAATAGTTCGAGTTTGAGTGATTTTAAAGTAATGAAATATCCTTTGTAGCAAAATTTTGAGATGATAAAAGATTACTCTTTCAAAGTTTATTTCATCTAAATGAAAGGCCCGGCCACAGCCCACACAACGGCGGCGGCAGCGGCGAGCGTTTTCGATGTACAATTAAACAAGTCGGCGGTGGACCAGTTAGAAAATAAATCCCTTGGCTCACTCATATAGTCGAGGCACACTAGAAACTGGTTTGGTATACGAGTGTCAATGTGCGTGTAAAGTAGAACTAGAAGCGACGATTTCTTGCTGAGCGATTCTCGCCCTTATGGTGGTCTAGCGGGAAGTGGTTCATGGCGCTACGTCGGCCGCGGCGCGCTGCCGCGACGGAGCAAATCGCGTGTTATATTATTAAGTCTAGGTTTTGTGGTTTTACAGCCTAATAGTACCTAGCTCAATTACTTTATTGCCATGAACTGTGTTGCAAAACAAACAGTCAGCACTAATTACAGGCATATTTTACCAGCTTCGTTAAAAAAGTAACAGATGATTGTTTTATTTCTTTCCTGTGCGTTGTCATAAACACGTTTTTGTTAGGAATTTTCCAATTTAAACGCCTTACAGCCTTTATATTCTTAGCCTTGTTTAAACAGTTCTTTTTTTTTAGAAAAAGCCGCTATGCCGTGATGCTGGGAAATCCCAAACCCACAACAACAATTTGTGTGATCGACATTAAGTGGTAAGTATATCGCGTGAAGATCGAACTAGCAATACTCGGCACCATATTTAAGCGACTAGGCAATCCTTTAAACTTCTGTGTAGTCATAGCTTAGAATTATAATATATCTGTGTAGTCATAGCTATGAATACATTACTAGAACAAGCGCTTTTGCTGGCGAGAATAATGATAGGCTAGCCTATTTACTATGTATTGAGATTTAAGCTTACTGCATACGAACTTACATTCGATCCAGTCGTTGCAGGGATCGTTGCTCCACTGCTACTGCCTTCGTGGTCCAGTCGATAGCGTATGCGAGTGCTGATCGGAGGTCCCGGGTTCGATTCCCGGGTCGGGCAAAAGTGTTACTGGGTTTTCCGAATACTCAGTAGCAGCCCGGAGTTTGATGATGTGCCCGGTAACGGCAATAGGCTCGCCCCCTATTACGTGGGACCTAAAAATTCATGGCGAAATGTGGGTATAATATTTACGACTCTGCATACCCATACAGGCGTGAGTCTATAAAAAAGAAATATGCTCCCCAAGGGACATTCAAGCCAAATTTCAGCTGGTAGTGCCCAGTATTTTCTGCACAGTCAGTTATTTACACCCATTAGAAGAATTTTATATAAAATAATACATCAACACGATATGAATTATTAATAAAGGTCGCCAAACTAAACCCGCAGAAAAGTATTCATACAAGCACACACCTCATGGTATTTTATACAGCCTATTAAAACTGAACTAAGATATAGCGTATAGAAATAAATGGATTTGAATTAAACTTACTTCTAGTAATATGTATATCAAATTCTTATCATCCTCCTAGCGTTATTTCAGTTTTAACCTGAGGTCTACTTACGTTCTCGTTCAACGCTTACATGTCTCACCGTAAGTTGGCTAATTATTAGCTTTTCCTCAGAAAGGCTGCCTGTCTGACCTCCACAACCCAGCGGAAGGGATAGCGAAGGGAAGGAATAGCGATATTCCACGGTTAATACTAATGTCAGTTTATTTAGAGGTACTGACGCCCTGTAACGACTGTCAATGATCTTCATGACATGGACTGATTGCTTAACGTGCTCTCCGAGGCACGGTACAAGCGATAATTAATAATTCAATTCGCACATAACTCTGGAAAGTCAGTGGTGCGTGCCATGGATTCAAACTTGATAACTTCTCCATGGCAGTAAGTTGGTATCTCCACTAGGCTATCGCTGCCTAGTTATGTAGGTATCAATAGATATGAATCAAAAGTTACCTCCGAATGAATATTTTGCATTTAACAACATAACCAAGTAGATTTATACATAAATGAAAAGACGTTTATTAAGGAAAGGAAATCTTGGCCATGATGTAACTCAAACACAAATGAATTGTTGTCGAAAATCTCCTTTAGGTAAATAAGGAAATGGATCTCAAAGGACCAATGACCATCCTTGAAGGAAAGCCGATAAAACTGCGTATAGCTAAATAATACTACGAATAAATGAGCGATTATTTGATATATTAGCACAATTGTACTAAGGTTGTTGTACGGAATCCATGAGGGAATTTTTTGGGGATTCTTTCATTGTTTTTATTTGAGATATAGCTTTGTTTCTTTGGAGCGTTGAACTTACACATCGACGTTTTTATAAGACGTAGTACGTCGATATTTTTGTCAGCCAATTTGGTGTTTCTATTATGATTCTGTTCCTTTAATAATGTTCCACGTCGTTTGTTTGAGGGCATTGTTCTAGGAATTATTCTTTGAGATATTTTCTTTTTGGATTAGTGAAATGTCTTGAACCGTGAACAATTTTATGAACATAAAAATTGGCTAATTGGGAATAAAGACATCGATACGTTGTCTGTTCGTTATATTTAAGGGATTGTGGGTGTATTATTTAGGAAAGGGATGTTGGCTTCTGAAAAAGCTTCTAGCTAGCTTACTCATAGAGTATCTGGCAGATATATACAGAATATACATATATCAGCGGTCTGCAGTGGTTAGCTACTGCACAGCATGACTGTAAGTGAATCCCTATTGCTTGCTTCAGATTGATATATATACAGGGAGTCACAAGACCCATCAGCAAGCCGAAGTCTACTTGTTGTGGACATCATGCTAAGTCATACCAACCAAAAATAATAACTGGGAAACTATTTTTTTTTTTAAGTTTTTACATTTTTTAAACCGCAATTAAAAGCGCGCGCGTGCAATGTTCAAGATACCTACTTATGCATGGGGTCATAGGGCATCTATAGAACATATTGGCGAGGTAAATGCATCAATTTTATACCTAATTAGAAAAATTCTATACTTACTTTGAGCCTCAATATCTCCTGAACCAGTTAATTCACAGGTATGGTGCCGAAGTAAAAAATGTTCGTAGTGATTGGTACAACATGGGATTTCAGTTTTCGTTAAGGGTCATTTTACACCCTGTATATCTTTCATAATGTGTATAAATTGGAAGAATTACCTACAATAGAGTGAATGCAGAAAGTTGTGCGTGATGTGTAAGACATTTCTTTTTCACATATAAAGCACGATTAGGTACCCTAAAATTGATTTAGGGTACCTAATCTTAAGAAGTCTCTTAATCCACTACGCCATTTGTCTAGTCAAGTAGTCTAGGTCGGTGTCTATACATAAAGTTATAAATATTGAACATTCAAAGTGCTCCGCGAACTTCTATAATTTATGCAAGCCTAGTACTCACGCTGTTGTTATGTTAATATTTAAAGTTGCCTTATCAGTACCTAATTAAATAATACTTGAGTAACTATTATGGTATAGGGGAACCCCATATGCAAGGACAATAGATAATAGACAGTACCTATAATAACAGAAATTATTGTTTTGTGCAATCTGTAATTGTCAGTAATTGGCATGCAGGTGATGGCTACTTCGGTGGAAAGTACCTCAGCCGTAGAAGCAGGTATATCAGTGAATAATACGATTCATTTGACTTCGATTGTCTAAAGAGTGCCTCATAGGTAATGAGAATAATATCCTGCGATAATGTTCAGACTCTTGAATTATATATTTATATATGTACCAGGTCACTCAAAAAGTATTGCGAGAAAAAGTTTTTATGTATATGAGACTGGCCAGTTATAGTTTATTCAAAAATATGATTACTTGAGTAAAAATAGGTACGTTCTTAATTCAAAACTTCCCTACCCATTTTCTGCGAGCTAATTAAAATTACCGTGTCTCATTGAAAATTGGATTTGAGTTGAGCGTATATATCGTCCCTTTATTGGTAAAACCGATTATCTACACTTTTTTACAAAAATGAGTTATTTACACCAATCTACTCAACTTTTTGAACTTTATCTACAGGTAAAACCGATTTTTCGATAGGATGCATAGTTTCCGAGATAGATACGCAAAAAACCAATTATAATACAAGCTTTTAGGTAACGTCTGCATTCAATAACAGCTAAAGTCTTATACCGGTATGATTTTTTTGAAGCCTTGCAATCAAAAACACATTCAGTTTCATATCTTATTTTAGTTGCAATTTGCTTACACTCTGAACATACTGAAGCATTGTACTAATACAAACTAAAATTCTTTAAATGGTTCTGGTTTTGCTAGATTATTGGTAAGTACTTAGAATCATCATCATCATCATCCTCTTAGCGTTATCCCAGTTTCAATCTGGGGTCCGCTTACTAGTCTAACCGAATTTGGCTGAATATTAGCTTTTCCACGGAGCGACTGCCTGTCTGCCCTCCGCAACCCGAAGGGATAGCGATATTCCATGGTTTAGACTAGTGTCAGTTTATTTAGAAGGTACTGACTGCCCTATAACGACTGTCAAAGATCTTCATGACAACCGGGACCGACGGCTTAACGTGCTCTCCGAGGCACGGGACAAGCGATAATTAACAATTCAATACGCACATAACTCCGAAAAGTCATTGGTGCACACCGTGGATTCGAACCTGATACCCTCTGCATGGCAGTTTGTTGGTATCTCCACTAGGCTATCGCTGCCTTATTATGGTAAGTACTTAGAATCTTACACATTAAAAAGAAAGTAAGTCGTTCTACTCGCTTTTAACAGAACATAATCCTTCGCATTTGTGCAGATTTTAATTCAATTAAAAGAGATTAAGTAGCTTTAATTGTTTTTTCCACAACATCAGAGATCATATCGTTTAGGTTTTAATACAAGTAAAAGCAACTATGCTTAAATAGTTGTTTTTCACCGAAGTGTATGGTGATGTTTCTACATAAATATTTTCAGCTAAAACCAAGACTAACGTTGAGATTATGCTACAATGTATGAATATGAAAATAAATAAGGGGTACGCGGCTCCGGGAAGCAGCAGTACACAGTTTTAGTGCAGCGAGAGTTGGTAGAAAACAACGCACTGTCATAGGATGGCCGCTCATAGAAATGCTAGAAGGGCTTTTCTGAACTGGGTGGGGTATGGTAAACCTCGCACTGGGTTGATATTTGAAGAAATGAAAGACACACACGAATGATTTTTAAGCAGAGATTAAAATATCAGCAAAAGAAATAAAAAAACATTCTTAAATCTATGACCAGGGGTAAATCTCCAGGACATGATGGTCTTAGCATAGAATATTTACAACGTGCTGGTCCGCATCTGCCGAGGGTTTTATCTATGCTATTTAACTTTAGTGTGCGGCATTCCGATTTACCAACAGAACTGATGAGAACAATAGTTTTACCAATAGTCAAGAGTAAAAGCAAGGATGTGGCAGACAAGGATAACTATAGGCCTATATCCATAGCGACCGTAATAGCCAAGGTTCTTGATTGTGTGATTGAGCGTAGAATGACTGAGCAGCTTAAACCATATGATTCTCAGTTCGGCTTTAGAGCAGGGTTATTGACCGAAACTGCTAGTCTGGCACTCAAACACAGATAGAAACACCCCTGTATATGCTGCTTTTTTGAATCTCTATGGTCAAAATTGCGGGAGAAATCCACACCTCATGAGCTAATCAGCCGTCTCCAGTACTGGTATGGCCATCAAATAAATCAGGTTAGATGGTCGCGTGCATTTTCTGGCTAGTACCTATGGGCTGAGGTGTGGTGTGAGGTAAAAGGTGACGTCGCCAGCGCTTTTCAGTCTATACATCGATCAGCTGATCGAGAAGCTCAGTAGCACTGGTGTCGGATACTCTGTTGATGGTAAGACTATCAACAGTATCAGCTACGCGGATGACATGGCATTGCTGAGGCCGTCTTTTGATAAGCTCAGACGTTTGCTGTGTGTGAACAATATGCCACTGCTCATGGCCTACTTTACAAAAAAGCGAGTCGGGAAAAGCGAGGCTATGATTTTTCGAATAAGTTGCAGAAAACCTGAGGCTGTCCCGCTAAATGTAAACTACATTTACAGGGTGAAACTGAAAAGGGTGTCACAGTTTAATTACCTAGGACACCTTTGGAATAAGGACCTAGGTGATGATATTGATGTAGAGAGGGAACGAAGGGCGTTGTCGGTTCGATGCAATATGCTGGTGCGCAGGTTTGCTAGGTGTACTAAGGAAGTTAAAATTACTCTGTTCAAGGCATACTGCTAGACTTTTTACACCTACAGCCTGTGGCTCAGATATACGCAGAGAACCTACAACGCTCTTCGCGTGCAATACAATAACGCATTCCGGGTACTATACATTGGGGCTTCCGCGGTTTTGTAGCGCGTCAAGCATGTTTGCTAAGGCAAACATAGACAGCTTTAAAGCGATCATACGCAAGAGAACTGCATCTTTGATGAGCAGAATGCTTAGAAGCCCCAATAGCATCCCTCTAAATATTGCAGGGAAACCAGACTCCATTCCTGATGCACTGGTCCCATATACATTGCTGCGGTCCCGGTGCCGAGGGAAGGTTTTTGAATTAGACAAAGTGCTCATTTTAATTTCCGAATGTTAAGGTCACTAATGTATTTTGTTCTGTGTTTTTGTTTTTATTTGTATGAAAATGGAATGTTTCCGAAATAAATGATTATTATTATTATTAATATTTGTTTCTCTATCACGGCTATTATTTTAACCTTTGATATTAAAAGAATAACGTCCAACGCACAGAGGCCCTTTGAAAGTTTTAATCTAGAATGTGATGCCATAACTGCACTATTAAGTGCAGTCACGGATTAGCCGCAGCATGTGCAAGACTATTGCTACTTGTATGGAACCTAATTAATCTGGGCTATTGGGATGGATGTTTAATGGGTTGGTCTAGGTGAACACTATGGATAGAAAACGGCACCTGATCTAAATACTCTTATAGTATGTCGAAAAGGGGCAGGCGGTAACTCGCCAACTCACTGGATGGGCCCTCTCTAGATAACCGCCAAGGCAAACAAACTCTGCCATAAACAACAAGAGGGCAACACCGGTGTGAGCGGCTCGGGTTGTAGAGCGGTGCGGCACCGGTTTCGCCATGGCAGGCCTCGTGACAACGGAGGCCCGGAGCGGGTTTCCCCGTAGTTACGCCCTTGACAATGACACTTCCACCACCGAGCTAATAGCTCTTGTGGCTTCCCTCTGGCCGGGCGACCAAGGCAATCCAGAGTCCAGGGTCCTGCGGGCACTCTTGGTAATCCACTCCAACAAGCCAATAAAGGCAAGCTGGAGATGAGGCCCTGACCGAACCCTCTGAAGCAATCGGGACGGCAGTGTCTCCACACACATTCAGCTCGCCACAAAGCTGCCCTGCGGTTTGTAAGCTGTCTTTCTATCCTGTACATATATATATCACAAGATAAAGGTGATGTTTGAAAGCTGTTACTATATCCTCTGAGATTGAGTTAGTCTCATAATGAGGTTAACGACTGCCCCAGAGGGGTTTTATTATTATCTACACTATAATATTATAAAGAGGAAAGATTTGTAATTTTGTTTGTTTGTAATGGATAGACTCAAAAACTACTGGACCGATTTTAAAAATTCCTTCACCATTAGAAAGCTACATTATCTACGAGTAACATAGGCTATATTTTATTTTCGAAAAAGTAGGGATCCGTAAAATATTTGGCTTTTTCGGGTACGCGAAGTAATTCCCTCAGGACGCGGGTGAAACCGCAGGAAACGGCTAGTTATTAATAATATATCATTCTTATAATTTTCCTCCTTTATTCAGTTTTACTGTCATGTAGATAAGTAATGATTATTTGGTATTTTTGTAATTATAAAAATAGACCAGGCTTGCTGTAGTTCGTTGTATGAACATTTTGCAGATAGTTACCACAATTCTTAATTTTACTCAAGCAAAACCAATTATCATTTTTAAAATTTCGATTTGTAGTGGTAGCGCCATCTACCTTCCTATCTACAACTAATCGCATCAACATGAATCGTTCCACGCTTGTCTAGTGCGAGCGATACCATATTTCCGTCCCGCTCTATCCCACTCCCTGGAAGGGCACTGCCTTCCGCCTTGATTCGTCGCCGCGAAACGTCGATGCGAGTGACAGTCTCGAACATTCCGCTCGCTAAGAACGCCGTCTCGATACCGCTCCGCGCCGCACCGCTGTATCGCCGTCTCGTTCGTACTTCGTACCGCGCCGCTCCCGTATGTGTTTATCACCGCTTCCACCAAGGAAAACCCGCTCGTGAGTGAAGTGAAAACAAGCAGCTGTATCACGAAACCACCAAGGCTGTATAAGGTAAGTGCCTTCCATCCTTAAAATAGCCTATACCCACTCAATCACCTCCTCCCGTATCCATCTCCTCTTTCCTTATTCCCTCCTAGGCGGCTAAGAACCGCTATCCTCTCTATACAGTCCATTAATCCTTCCCAAGTCGCCTAGAACCTAATCGGTTTCGGCACCACGCCATACCATTTTTTTTTTATCCATACGAGTCGGATTCATTTACGTTTTATACGTTATACCGCTATACCTAGGCAGTTATAGCACCTAGCTATACTCCTAATATATTCACATAACCGTCACATGGTTATTTCCGCCCGCATTAGTAGGTAAACTTTTATGTAGCTACCTACTTATTAAATTATTATTTCTGCAACTATCATAGTTGTCTTATAAATCTCATATTTCAATCAACTTTTATTTCCTCAGCTCTAAAGTGTTGCCTACTTAGGTAAAATAATAGATACATTAGATATTCTTATTTTGTTTCGTTCTCATTAGCTTATACTTACGTAAGCATGTCACAACAAAAGAAGTCACGCGTGTCGGAAGACAAAGAGATGACAATCTTAGAAGCAAAACGCAATATTTTATTTGAGCGCATTCAAAATATCTATGAAAGATCAAAAACCGCATCGATGTCTGACAGTAATAGCGAAGCATTTCTCAGTTATTGTACAACAGTAGATAGTATTCGAACGGATTTTCATAAGTTGTTAGACGATTATAACGCAAGATTACTTTCTATCAATCCTGATGAAAAACCGAACTATCAGGCGTATACCTCATTCGAAGATCTTTATTGTATTATTAAGCGTATACAATCGCAATTGGAGGGTAAGTGTTCAGCAGAGCCCGTTGCCCGCAAACCGAGATTACCGCCAATCGAGATTATGTCGTTTGACGGAGATATACGAAATTGGCCGTTATTCTATGCAAGTTTTAAGTCTACAGTGCACGATAATGGTTCTCTGACAGATGCTGACAGGTTGTACTATTTAATAGGTAAACTGTCACCGAAGGCCCAGTCCGTATTTGCAGGTGTCACACCCAGTGCTGAGAATTATCAGGTCATATTTCAGTCACTACTTGACAGATATCAGGACACGCGCGTTCTAGCGTCTACGTACTTTGACCAAGCTTTAAATCTCAAACTGTCCAGCAACGCGTCTGTCTCGAATTTCCAGCTGTTTATTGATCACTTCGTAACCGCGGTTAATTCTCTTAGGAATTTAAAATTAGAAGATCTTTCCGACTTTATGTTGCTTCAACTCGCTTTAAAAAAGTTTGACACTGATACAATTCGCGCATTCGAGATGACGGAACGCAATAATAAAATACCTACATTAGATAGTTTTATTTCGTTCATCAAAGATCAGTGTCGAATATTTCATAATACGCAGTCTGGTTCACCTGGCCCGTCTAACACTAACAACAACAAACAAAGGTTGAATAAATCGCGAAATAGTAATAATAACTCAGTCCCTAATCCACAATCTTACGTAACATGTTCGGAATCTAATAGTAATAATTCACAGAAGTGTCTGTGCAGTAATATAGTGCACGACCATTACTATAAGTGTCCCACCTTTAATGATTTAAATCCAATTGCTCGTTTTAAAAGCGTAAAAGATAACAAAGCTTGCATTAATTGCTTAAGCATAAAACATAAAACGAGTAATTGTTCCAGTAGAACGAGATGTCGCACGTGTAAACAAAAACATCATACACTGTTACATTATGATAAAAATAACCGGTTGTCAAGCCAAGCCGCTAACCTTGACACACTTGCGCCGCAGGTGCAGCAGACCACGGTAGCTGCGCCTTCCGCGTCTGAGGGCGAAGTATCGTTGTGTACGACATCCATTGCGCGGGCGACGCGCACGCGAGGACGGCACTCGCGCATCTATAATGATCCGCGCAGGGCCAAAACGCGATGTATGGCGTCTAAGACTGTTCTGTTAGCGACGGCGCAAGTTATCGTTTATGATGTTAATGGGTCGCCGCACATGGTACGTTGTCTGCTAGATAGCGCATCTCAGGCCAATCTAATAACATCGGAATGCTTCAAACGCCTCGGATTATGGAATAACTTTAAAAATACTAACTCAACCGTCAAAGGGATAGGCGGATCAGAAAAACATTGCAAGGGTTCCGTAGATGTTAAAATACATTCGCGTTTTGATAGGAACATTAATTTTAACATTTCTTCGCTTATCGTGGAACGTATTACAGACACGTTGCCAAACGCTAATGTGGACGTGTCGCTCCTCACACATCTTGAGTCACTACCACTAGCGGATTCGTAGTTTGCGAATCCGGCAGGCATTGATCTTTTGATCGGAGCTTCAATATTTCCGCACTTGCTACTAACTAACATAGTTCGTAGTGAGCGATATGATTTACCGCCCGCTATTGAGACGGTACTTGGGTATGTGATTATGGGTACCGTACCTGCGTTACATACTTCTCATTGTATTACGTCTTGTTGTTGTTCTGCTCTTCAAGAGATCAAGGTGGGTGCTAAAACTGTGTGTAAGATAAAGCACTAATTAGCTATGCTATGCTATGCTGCGATATGCTGCGCCATGCTGCGCTATGCTGCGCCATGCTGCGCTATGCTGCGCCATGCTGCGCTATGCTGCGCCATGCTGCGCTTTGCTGCGCCATGCTGCGCTATGCTGCGCTATGCTGCGCCATGCTGCGCCATGCTTCGCCATGCTGCGCTTTGCTGCGCCATGCTGCGATATGCTGCGCCATGCTGCGCTATGCTGCGCTATGCTGCGCCATGCAGCGCTATGCTGCGCCATGCTGCGCTATGCTGCGCCATGCTGCGCTATGCTGCGCCATGCTGCGCTATGCTGCGCTATGCTAAGCTACGTTACGCTACACTATACTATACTACACATCCGCTTTGTATATAGATGACATTGCCTGTAATGTCATACCCGCTCCGCTAGCAATTTCGCTTTGTGAAGAGCTTATTCGGCTTTTCAAGCGAGGCCAGTTTGATCTTGTCAAATGGACAAGCAACTCTAAGGATGTTCTCGCTCGCATACCAGATTCTCATAAAGCTTCTCCAGACATTGAGTTTGAGAAGTCTGTACCGCATAAGGTTCTCGGTTTACGCTGGGACAAATCCTGTGATAGTTTTCGGTTTGACGTCTCACCACCAGAGGACAAGTGCGCCAAGCGCACTATGCTGTCCACAGTGGCTCGACTATGGGACCTAATGGGTTTGTGGCTCCCACAATTTTGTACGCCAAGCTCTTGATCAAGGAGCTTTGGCTATCAAAGTGTGAGTGGGATGAAACACCCCCTGAACATATTGTCGCCGCTTGGGGCCAGTTTTGTCTTGAGCTTACCGCGCTCAATCATATTACTATTCCGCGTCATCTTGGGTTGGTAGATGGAGGTACCGTCAACTTAATAGGTTTCGCTGACGCCAGCGAGCGTGCTTACGGCGGAGTCGTATATCTGCAAGTTCGCATTGGTTCTAACTACTCGGTGCAGTTAGTTTGTGCCAAGTCTAAGGTCTCGCCTGTTAAAACCATTTCGGTTGCGAGACTGGAGTTGTGCGCGGCCCTTCTGCTGTCTCAGTTGCTCCACAAGGTTCAAGACACAGTTTTGCCCCACTACTCTATTAATAAATATACGCATTTTCCGACTCCAAGGTAGTGCCCGCTTAGATTTATTCTTCTCCTCACCGCTGGCAGACTTTGTCGCCAACCGCGTTAGTAAATTGATTGAACTTGTTTCCGCTACTTGTTTCAATCACGTCGCGAGTTATCGTACTCGTCTTCAGGAAGAACTCTCCATAGATTATATTGACTGGAAGTTTATTCCACCAGCATCACCACATTTCGGTGGATGTTGGGCAAGCATGGTCAAAGTAATTAAACGCATCTCTTCAAAGTTATAGGTCAACGGATCCTCTCTTACGAAGAGCCTTTAACGGTCCTTGCACAAGTCGAGGCACTGATCAACTCGCGTCCGCTTCCAACTCAGTGAGATCTAGCCTGAAGTTGGACCCACCTCTTAGTTTAAGTATTTAGTTAGTAGTTTTCGCTATTATTGCGTTTGTAGTTTTCGCTAAAGTTAATTTAGATTAATTTATTGTCATATCGCTGTCTTAGCCTATTGATGGGTTATGCGGTAGTACACCCAACATAGCTAAGTTCAATTCTATTTTTTTTAAAGGCAACCCTTTAGGGCCGGGGGGATATGGTAGCGCCATCTACCTTCCTATCTACAACTAATCGCATCAACATGAATCGTTCCACGCTTGTCTAGTGCGAGCGATACCATATTTCCGTCCCGCTCTATCCCACTCCCTGGAAGGGCACTGCCTTCCGCCTTGATTCGTCGCCGCGAAACGTCGATGCGAGTGACAGTCTCGAACATTCCGCT
Source organism: Euclidia mi (assembly GCA_944739405.2). Lineage (NCBI taxonomy): Eukaryota > Metazoa > Arthropoda > Insecta > Lepidoptera > Erebidae > Euclidia > Euclidia mi. The sequence continues at coordinate 29,911,729 of OX123201.2, read as the reverse complement.
CGCTAAGAACGCCGTCTCGATACCGCTCCGCGCCGCACCGCTGTATCGCCGTCTCGTTCGTACTTCGTACCGCGCCGCTCCCGTATGTGTTTATCACCGCTTCCACCAAGGAAAACCCGCTCGTGAGTGAAGTGAAAACAAGCAGCTGTATCACGAAACCACCAAGGCTGTATAAGGTAAGTGCCTTCCATCCTTAAAATAGCCTATACCCACTCAATCACCTCCTCCCGTATCCATCTCCTCTTTCCTTATTCCTTTCTAGGCGATCCAGAACTCGCCCTAATACAGTCCATTTCCTTTTCCAAGTCGCCTAGAACCCTACCCCACGGTTTCGGTGTAAGCCGAACCATGTAGAATGTTTCAGAGTGTTATTTTTACAGTTGTTTTTGGTATCTTATTACTTTCTTCGAAAGGTTACGGTGAAGCTTTAAGATAAGCTCCAAGTGATTTAATTAATGATATATATGCTTACGTCGTTATTCAGGAAAAAACAAACAAAACACAAACTAAATGGGAGGTCATTTAGTTGTTTTATGAGAGAAGAGAAGATAGTGTTTGGCATTTTTTCAAGCATTAACAATAAAGTACTTCTATTTTTATGATTTACAAACATACTTTATTAGTTATTCCATTATCATTACATGATTGCAGGTAAGATATATGAAATTTAGTTACATAATTATTCTGTCAAACTTTTAAATCATTATTGCCACAAGTTTAGTTTTCGGTAGATAATCGGTTTTACCAATAAAGGGGCGATATATAGGTATTTATATTTATTATATTATTTATTATATTATTTATTATATGTATATTTTCGCGCTTTGATTTTTTACGATTTTAAGTGTCGCATGTCGCCTGAAACCGGAAGAATCGTACGATAGACTTCAAATGACATTCAATTATTTAAGCGCGGTCGACTAACTTTGGGGGATGAACTTTGAAGAAGGAAGTGGTCGCACTTTGATGGCTGTTATGGAAGAAAACGTGCTAGCAGTGAAAAATTTTGATTCAAGACAATAGACGAGTTATACCTATACCAAGAGATCAGCATATACTGCAGATTGAATCAGGAAGCCTTCACGAGATTCTACACGTTCATCTACGGGTGCGGAGGATCACGCTGGGTGCCGCACAAAACCGCTGAATGGTATACTACCAAATGCTTGGCAGAAGTTTTCTCTGTTGTGAGCAACAAGCGACCAAACACAGGGCTCCACGGGCTACTGCTCCACCACGATAATGAGCCCGCCCACACCGCAATCAAAACAAGGGAATTCCTAGACAGCACACCGATCAAACTCCTGGGTCATCCTCCTTACCCTGACCTAGCACCGTGTGACTTCTTCTTATTCCCAAAAATTAAAAATCAGCTCAAGGGAATACAATTTTCGTCGCCGGATGATGCGCTCTCAGCGTTCGAGCAGGCTGTAAACGAGGTGTCTGCGGCGGACTGGAAAAAGTGTTTCGAAAACTGGTTCAGACGCATGAAACTTTGCATAGAGCCTGGTGGAGAGTACTTTGAAAAGACGTAATAAAAATATACCTATTTACTTATAGAACATCTTTTTTAGTGTCGCAAAACTTTCTGAGTGTCCCACGTACTACGGCAGTCAGAAAAGGAATAAAGAAATATTTATATTTGTAAATATTCTTCATTAGATTTCGTCCACCGCTCCTTCCGCGTGAATTGTAACTACACCTGAACTTTTTTTAGGATTCACACTATCTAAAAAAATCAGTTCAGAATTTTTTGCGTTCCTCGCGTTCCTCATTAGCGCATATATCGGGTAACTTGTATGTTTACTAACAGAAGTTAATATCAATCACCGATTTTCGCTAGCTTTAATAATCTGTATATTATATATAAAATCCTTGCGTTACTGACTGAAACAGCCGAAACTATAGTGCAGTATAGGTAACTAAAATGAGGCATCTATGTTCCTTGCGGTAAGGGTGTACTAAGAAGGGAATTCTAGAAATGCCCACAGGTTTGGGAAAAACGGTTAATTACAAAAAGTGTGCGAACGTAGCAGCGGGCATCCTCTAGTAAAAAAAACTTTACAACATGTAAAACTAACAAAAACGCAGTTACGTTATGAATGTTTTGAACTGATTGTACGAAAAAAGAGCAAACCGAAAACGAAGTTTACATTTGTGTGGTTTGCTTTTGGTATTAAAAAGTAATTTTTCTTCCGATGACTTTTATATAAGTAGTGTGTTCAACAATGGATGAGCAAATGGTTTGTTTACAAATATTAATGATTCATTCTGATGAAATAAAGGTTTTGTGATTCATTCTGCAATTATATTTTTGTTTGATCGCGCTAATCTCTGGAACTACTAAACGAAGTTGATAATTTCAATTTTTACTTGACATCTTAGTTATTAAGGAAGACTAGCTGTTTCCCGCGGTTTCACCCGCTTCCTAAAGGAACTACTTCGCGTACCCGGTTAAATTATAGCCTAAGTTACTCCTTGGTACATTAGCTATCCGCCAGTGAACGTGCCGTCAAAATCGTTCCAGGTGTTCCAGATATTAGTGAAAACAAACAGACAAACAAAAATTGTAAATCTAAATGTAAATCTAATCCATTAAAAATTGTAATCCATTTAAAAATTATATAGTATCCATTTAAAAATTGTAAATCTAATCCATATGCATTTAGTAAAAAGCGGTTATTTTAATATTACAAACAGATACTCCAATTTCTTTTTATAGACTCACGCCTGTACCCTCAAAGGGGTAGGCAGAGGTGTAATATTACACCCACATTTCGCCATGAATTTTTAGGTCCCACGTAATAGAGGGCGAGCCAATTGCCGTACCGGGCACATTACCAGACTCCGTGCTGTTACTGGGAATTTCCTAACGGAAAACCCAATAACACTTTGCCCGACCCGGGAATCGAACCCGAGACCTCCCAATCCCACGCGCACATATATGCCGCGAGACCAACGAGGCAGATTTTATTTATGTGGATAGATTATAGTAAATACCATTGTTGCATGCTTAAAATGAATTAGCTAATGATTGCACTACAATAAGATGACATCGAATCGTTATCTAGTTTGCATCCAAGGAATTCGACTTGGAGCCTGGGTTCGTTTAACTTGTCTAACCATAGATATACGACCGAATAAAACCGTTTTCACAGAGTGACTACCATTTCACCTACACGACCCAAACGGTTAGCGATATTTAACGACGGAGTCGTATGTAATGTCGTTGAGTCATTCTGGGATACTTAGACCCTCAGATCAGTTACTTCTCTGATCTGAGCTTAGACCCAAGTTCACCGACAGTGATATAACCGGCGGTGGCGATCGAAAAACCGACTGTTAACTTGCTTATTTAGTTCTGCGCGCGCATTGTCACATGGGATGAAATGCAGACTTGTACATGCTTGTACTGCGCGAGCATTGTCAGATTAATTTAACGGAAAAAATAAATAACAAAGACAAAGTGGCGGTGAACACCGGCCTTAGTTACTACGGTACGGTATTGTGCATTTCTAGAATAATAATTGCCTGACTAGAAAAAAGTGTAGAAAACGCAGTCGCAATAAATTCTGTACTTATCGCGGAGGAGAAAGAAACACAAAACATACATACATTTGGGACAACTTAAAATCACATAATATGTTATGTTGTCCCAGAAAAAGGTGGCGAGACGAGCTGGATGCCTACCACGAGAGCTGGCTAGAGGTTGCGCATGACCACAAAATCTGGAAAGACTTAGGGGAGGCCTTTGCCCTGCAGTGGGACAGTATAGGCTAAAAAAAAAAAAAAAAAAAAAAAAAAAATGTTATGTTGTCCTTCGCGGGTACTGGATCATATTCGCTACGTGCGAAGTGCATGGAGGGGGTAGCTAAAACGATCGCAGTGCATGCCGTGGCAGAAATCCGTAACTATTCGGGAAGTCAATTTGATTTTTGATTTGAATTTTGTCATAACAAATACATTATCTGATAATTTAATTCTTGATCTGAAATATTATCTATCATGTTTGAAATGGGTCATAATTGTTGTTGTGTTGTGGACTGCAAAAATAACGGCACAAATAAATAGTCTGTGGTAATTCTATATTTTTCCAACAGTAGAGTGAAAATTAGATCAAAGAAAGATTAGATACGATACCTAATAAATAAATTATTTTTATTTGTTCTGTATTTTAATGGTATTTTATGTGATATTAAATAATGTTTTATTTTGTTGATGGCTCGCCATGGACTCCAAGACGTCACGACACAATTTGTACTGAACGTTTTATTGGAGGCAAAAAATCTGACGTGCAAACAAGTCCAAGTTATGTTCCTACGATATTCCCTCAAATATATCGACAGATGAGAGTTAGAGAGTCACAAGTGTTAGCTAGATATACACGTTTTACAAAACGTAGTACCACACAAGTCTTAGATATCACATCAAATCAAGTAAGAGTAAGAGTTGAAGATGAAATTGAATTTAATCAAATCGAACCTCGTGTGGCTGATCAAGGATGCCAAATTGATCTGTTTTCTGAATCGAATTTAAAAGAAACAACCATTATTTGTAATAGATTCATTTACAGTGATCACTCTGATGCTGAAATCCAAGTGGATATAGCAACGACTTCAAAAATTGTAGCAATTAATAATGCAAGAATGAAAGATAAAAGCTGTTGCACTGACAAAATATTGTATGATAATAATTAATGTACTGAAACAAAAAGCCAATAATTTGTTGTTATTTCATCAATAAAAATGATCAAGAACTCCTAGATCTTGCTGGTGTGTCATGTAGCAATTTGCAATTTTTAGTAACAAGATTAACTACATATTATTATGTAAAAATGTACAGATTCCATTAAATACCGAATCCTTATTTTTTATAAAAAAACTGGCCTGACATTTTCAGCATTGAGTGTATTATTTGGTATACAGCAGAACCACAATCTCACGAATATTTTATTTGATCTTACAAAATCTAGCTTGTGCAACTACTAATTTAATCTTTTGGCCGAATAGAGTCACCGTAGAAGCAACAATGACCAAGTGTTTCAGTCCAGATTACATCAAATACTGATATGTCATTATTTGGCATAATCCCGAATAGTTGCGCATGCTAGGTGGCGCTATTGTCGTGCACGGTCTCAATAAACACGGCGCAGTGTCGAGCATTGAGGCGATCGCCTAAACCTCTACCATACGTGTCATACAGTTAATGACAATTGCTTGAAAAAAGTTAGTTTGACAGTTAAAATAAGGGCTCCTTTTTATGACTTCAGGCGTTATGAATATTATATATCATTAAATAACACGTGTAGATAACCAAATAAATTATAAAGAAAGACAAGTAAAAGGAAAACCGCGGTATGTATGAAATAACATTTAAATGTAAAACTAATTATTTAGAACAATAGTTCGTTAAATTATCTGTAAGGTAATAATGTCGCCGGCTCGGCGCCCGCGCTTCGCCGCGTGTCGTCCCGCGTGGCTTCTCACGTGCGTGTATCGATACTATCGACGTTATCGACACTCAATATCGAGTATCGAATGTCACTGCGTTGCACTTCAGCTGCTTTTATTTGGCAGTCGCGGTCGTGGCGTAATAGCGAGAAAAAAGTATAATATTAGTATGCACACTTTTTTCTAGCTTAGCGGTTTTTGTAAGGATTAGACGGAGTAATATACTTATTAGGTATTTGTGGTTGTGAAAGTTAATAGTACCTAATAGTCTCTTTTACCATGTCATTGCCTTGAATCGAACTACGGTTTACGGATTCTATGTACGGTTTAAATGTAAATTAACTAAAATCAATATATCGCGATAGTATCCGTAAACCGTAGTTTGATTCAATGTGTAACATTCGCGTAAACCCAATATGATACCATGTCATTTCATTCATTTTTTTTATATATTAGTTTAGTGTCTGTTGAGTAATTTTACGATAGGTACCTAAGCTTCCTTCCCGTTGATCATAAAATTTATAAATCACTTAGGTATTATTTAACAAATAATAGCTAAGTGATTTATAATTAATTAACAAAACACTTTTATAAAGAACATATTGGAAGGAAAAATAGAAGGCAGAAGGGGTAGAGGAAGGCCAAGAAGGACGTTGACGTTTCGACGACGGCTCTTATCTCAGAATCAAGTGAAAGAAAAGGTAAGAGTCACGTCGTATTAAGAAGTCAAAGCACTGGCTGAAGATAGAATATTATAGAAGCCGGTGGAGTTCCACCGACAAGAGCTTGGCTCTTAAATTGAAGAGAGAATTAACAAACGCAACGATAGCCAATTTATAAGATCAACGATCGCCACGCTAAGGTCTCGGGATCAAACACTGTTTTTCTAAGTTACGTCCGTATGAAACGAGCAAAAGCACCATCGTGACGAAACCTACACGTCTGAGGGTTCACCATAAAGTTTTCAAAGGCGTGCGAAGTTTGCTAACCCACATATGCCCAGTGTGGTGGACTAAGGCCTTACCCTTCGCAGATTCAGAAGAGGGCCGTGTCTAATATCATAGCGATTCGTATCACTGCTACGTAAAGTTTACATAAAACATCCATTTTTTAGGGTTCCGTAAACCACAAGGAACCCTTATAGTTTCGTCATGTCCGTCCGTCTGTCCGTCCGCAGTCTAGCTCAAAGACGCCTCGCCTGGTGCCAGAAAGTTGATATTTGACATGAATATAGACATAAGATATTGCAACAAAACTGTAGAATAAAATTTACGGAAATATTTTTTTAAGGGTATCTCCCCTACATATGTAGTGGGGTTGAATTTATTTTTGGTTGAGTACCCCATCATGTGGGGTATCATTGGATAGGTTTTATAAAAATATTATTAGTTTGCTCAAACCATTTTTCGATCAAGTGATTGGTTTGTCAAATATCAAGCTTTGAAGTGAAAAAAATTGTTAGACTCAAGTGTCCCCCCCCCCCCTCTGCCGGCTTAACTATTAATTTGGAAGAGGTGAAAAAAAATCACAAATGTAGTACATATAATGAATTTAAAAGGAAAACTATCACGGCTAAGTAGATATCACTAGTTTACGAGTAATCGTCGGTTAACTTATAGGTAAATACCTATTTCTGTGAGTTTACATTGGGCGCGCTGGCTTAGGTAATCTTAAAGATATACGTACTTTGGTATATAATGTACTACGGTACTACGTATGTTTAGTAGTAGCACAGTCTTATGTAGTAGTATATCTTGGAAACCACATTTTTTGTTTACAATACATAACTGGATAGAGTTATTCCGGTCGGATCCACCGTATTTGATACCCTGGGGGATCAGTTTTATTTTATAATATTTTCTATTCCGGTCTGATCCACCATGTAGGGTATCACAAATATATTTAAATATTTTATTCCAGTCGGATACTCTAGTTACCTATTAACTGATTTTTGGTACAGTCAGCAACAAAATATATACATACAGGGTATTGAAATACATTATGTGCGTCATATTTATCGTAATGGACACGTATATGTTAGTATAAAAAAGCAACTATTCTACATTTTCGTCTTGGCCAAACCACCGCACCCGGTTAGAACACTTTTTAATAGTTGCTACCTGCAAAAATATGGGTGTGCATTGTGCTTTATTGTTATCGACTCGACTATTGTTTAACAATGTCGGAATAACCAATCACGGATGAGTGAAGTTTTTTTGACTGCGAGCAAAAGGTTATCAATGTGAATGTATTAGTCTATTTTTAACTCTGTTCTACGTAAAGTGTGTGTCAAGTAAAAGTGTTCTTCCAAAAAAGTAAGTAGCTTTAGATTAATATTTTATTTTTGTTGTTTAAAATCTTAGGTACTCGTATTTTATATCAATTTGTACGATATTATATAATAATATACTTGTGATGTTATTGTGATAATTCATATACTAAATATTCATATTATATTTATATCCGTTCCAGAATGTCTGAAGTTGGTAATCAACCGTCAACATCCTCTGATATTTCTAATAGTTTAAAATACATTAATAGAAATGGTGGCATAGTTTTACTAAGAGCTGGTCACCAGTACACTAAGAAGAAACAATATAAAACTGGGTGGAGCCTATGGCGATGTGTCAACTGGCGAAAGAATTGCTCGGGGTCTGTTAACATTAAGGTAGTTATTACGTGTAATGTTACTGATGGCGTCTTTTATTTATACGGTCATTAGTGTTAATTTCTAATCATCGTTTATATTGTTTTAGGGTAATGCTATTAACCTAAAACAATAAAAAACATCATCAATGTCATCCCAGTGAATTGGATAATATTATGGCACAGAAGTTAGATGATTGTCGAGAAAAAGTTCTATCATCATCATTTTCTCCAATACCGAATATTTACAATAATTTTAAAGCGGAATTCAACGATACTGGCCTAAATCTAATAAGGAAGCTTCCGACGTTTACAAAAATAAAAACAGCATTGTACAATGCTAGAAATAAACAAGCTGGTATATCAAAAATAAGATGCAAAAAAGCTCAAGAAGTAGAAATTCCTTCTCAATTTGAAGATTTTCTACTAGTCAATCATTATGACGAGACCTCTGATACTCGAATAATAATTTTCGCAGATACAAATGTACTGAATTATATGCGATCGATTCAATTTTATTTGAGTGATGGAACTTTTGATTATTGCCCAACACCATTCGTTCAACTATACACTATCCATGGAGATCTTGGGAGTGATGAAGAGCACACACGAATAGTACCTTTATTATATGCGTTTCTGAATAGAAAAAATGAAGATATATCTACCTTAAACTATTCCAGTTATTAAAGGAATGTATCCCAGAATGGAACCAACTGAAATATATGACAGATTTTGAGCGAGCAGCAATGAATGCCATATCAACTGATTTCCCCTCAGTGGAAGTAAAAGGATGCTACTTTCATTTTACTCCTAACGTATGGAAGAAAGCTAAAGCGTTGAATTTAACTAAAAATAAACGATTTCGCAAGCATGTAGCGACTACAGCCTTATTGCCATTGCTACGTAGACAATATATCTCAGACGGATGGTGCTATATAATGGAAGACAGTCCGGAGTCAGAAGAAATCCACTTTCAACGATTACATAGTAACACAGTGGCTGGAAGATGAAAGTTTCGTGGACACTTGGTATGCGTACCATCAACGTCATCGCACAACCAATGCTGTGGAATCCTGGCATAAAAAGCTCAACAGCTGTTTACCAAAAAATCCAAATTTATACCGGCTTTTAAAAGCCTTAAAAGACGACGCAAATTTGCAAATTGTGAAAATCAACAGTGTCGAAACGTCAAACTCGAAACGACGGTTAACAAAAGAAATTGTAATTGATAAGTGGTACCAACATGTAACTGACCAACTTCTCAGTGGGAAAATTACAGTTGGTCACTGTTTTGAAAAGCTTAGACTATAAGTAACTTGTCCAAATTAGAAAACGTTTTTTTTGTATCTAGTCTAGTATATTATTAAGAAATTATTATTTTATTTGTTATTTAAATTTTATTTAGCCTTTGAAGTTCTGCTTATGTTTCTGTTATCTGTTTAAATCGAAAGACCAATTTTCTGATTATCTATAATGATTTTAGATAGTGAGTTCTGTTTTATGATATTTAATTAATATGATCAAAAGCTTGATTAATATTTAGGTTTGGCCAAATTAAAAGACCAAGTGTCTGACAATCTGTGATGATTTTATGTAGTAATTTTAAGTTTTGTTTTTGTTCGTTAATTAAGTACGACGATAAAAAAAATGTTTATTATGTATTAAGGTAAAACCAAGAGTCTCATTATCTGTGATGATTTTATATAGTAATTTTAGGAGCTCTTTTGTTATTTAATTAAGATGATCAAACGCTTGTTTATTATTAAGGATTATCCAAATTAAAAGACCAAGTCTGATTATCTGTGATGATTTTAAATACCTTAACAAATTATCTGTGTGGTGACGGATTAAGAATATGGATTGTCACCACCCCATATCATCCCATGTGTGTCGTAAGAGCCGACAGAGGGAGCATATTATGCAGAAAACAGCACTGTAAGAGAAGGAAAACTTGATACAAACCCTATACCAACCCGTTTGGCCAGCGTGGTATAGTAGGCCAATTCCTTCTTTCAAAGGAGAGGCCTAGTCCAGCAGTGGACTGATAAAGGCTGATGATGATGATGAACAAATAAAAGTAATATTTTTTTCATGAACAACTGTTTTTCTCTTGACCTGCCAACAAGTGTTAGGGGATCAGACCGGAATCACAAAGCCTTTAGTGGATCAGACAGGAATGAAAGAATAATAATAATCTGAAGGGGATCACATCAGGGGATACGACCGGAATAAATCACTGGATACATACCTAGTACCTATTTTTCTAAACAAAACTTAGGTTCTTATAATAGTGTTATTAAAATTATTTTTTCACCACACCAGCTCAAACATGCCGCTTTTGCTGCGAGACAACAGTGAACAAAACGCGATTTTGATTCGAGCGTGAGGCAAAGTAGCTTTTTTGCCGCGTTTCCACGCTTGCCAAGCCTCGACAAGCTTCCACAAGCACAAGCGTGTAAACAGGGCGTTTGGCTTGGCTTGCGTGAGCTTGTGGACGCTTGTACAGGATCTGGTCTAGTGTCGGTTTTTGGACACAGATCAAAGGGCGCTTGCGGCAAGCGCTTGCGACGCGTTCACACGTTGGCGCGTGCTTAGTAGTCGCTGTGATCTCGAAACGAACGCACGTCTAGTTCTGTCTCAAAATGAGTGGCTGGTCGAACTTCTTTTGCTTGTTTGTATGATTATGCACTATATCGCTCCCAGAGGAATGTCACGAGGGAACATATTAATAATATGCAGGTGTATTGAAATGAAATGAAATGAAATACCTAATGCCGTAACCTATATGGCACCAGTAATATTTCGAGGCTATGTAGGTAAGGTTTTCCGTAGAGGGTAAGGAAGAGGCCCTGGCAATCTACATCATACAAAATAATTAGTTTTGCTTCTCTTTAAGTGTATTTCAAATAAAAGTAGGTTAAACCAAAGGTTATAGTCGATACAAGTTCGGGGTCCGCCATGCTTGGATGTACGTAGCATACTGACGCATTCACAAGCGTGTAAACGGCTCCCAAACGCCAAGCGAGATTTGTGGACGCTTGGAGCTTGTGGAAGCTTGTCGAGGCTTGGCAAGCGTGGAAACGCGGTAAAAAATTTTTCAATCTTCAGTGTCACGAATTGACATTGTTCAGCCATAAATTTGAAACATTCGAATTTTACTGTGCTCTGTCTCTTTCACATGCATATAAAAAAGCGAGTGAAAAAAACAAACTTCTTCGAAATTTGATTTTCGAATTCGACCTCAAAGAAAGCTCGTTCGGAAACGCGTTATACCCTAAAATTTAGATATACAAATATCTTTATATATTATATAAAGAAATTATGTTGTTTTTTAAATGTTATTGTTTATATGTTTAATATATTATTGGATTTTAATAAAAATAAGTGTAATTAATAGTATAAAATTGGTATTTAACCAACACATTTTTATTTGGAATTTCAACAATGATACATTTGAAAAATAAACATCAGGGACGCGGTATCAAAACGCGATTTAAAAAAATAGCGGGCATAAAGTAAACATTTCGCTGATGCTGATAGCGTATAGCGTAACGTGTTAAATTATATTAATATAAAATACTTAATCTAAAAAGATGAATGAAACTAGCGATGATGACTGTACTTTAACACCAGAAGAGTTAAAACAACAAGTGATTAATGCAGAATTTTGTTTTCAATTTATTCCTGTTATTTTTTTATGTCTCCTAAGTAATATGTGTTCTCACTGCTGTGGTGAAAAGTTATGTGTGCTACACGAGAGCAAAGTTTTTTGCATCTCTTGCTGTTGAGTCCCTCACAACGCTCAGGATTCTAACTTTAAATCATAGAATCCTTCGCTTGCTCGGGACTCAAAACCAGCACTCGAAACAAAAAACAACTTTGCTCTCTTGTTGCACAAATAACTATTTCAGCAAAATAAACAGTTGAATTTGTTGTACATTAATACCCTTTGCAGCAAGTCATTATGGGCAACTACGGAACCCTACATTGCGCGTGGCCCGACACGCACTTGGCCGCTTTTTTTAACATGTAAACATTATTTTATATTAATAATAATAAAACCATTTATTATACATACCTTAAAGTCTAACATAAATACAAAAAAAAAATATTATTATTAAACGAAATGCGTGTTGTTGTTTACACTGTTTTCATGTTAGGCTGCGTGTTATTTCGTAACCTCCCATGAAAACGCCGATATACAACACCCTTCGGCCAAAACTCTTCCTTTAAGAAAGTCTCAAGTTGTTGAGTCGTCACCCGAACCACGTACGACTTGAAGTTCATATTATGGCGAGACTCCAATCTCTCGACTCTCAAGGTCCAGTTGGTCTTCGTGCGTAGGTACTCCACCACCTCTTCGTCCTTGGTAAAGTGATGCAGCCGGGACACGTACATCAGTGTGGTTGGTACTGCGGGACGCAGCAGCATTTTAGGTCCTGCTTATCCGGTACCACAAAGATTTCGACAAGTAGGCTTCTTCTTCTTCTTCCTCTCAACCTTAATGAAGCCGTCCTTGTCGCACGTTTCCTTATCGGGGATTCTCAGTTCTACGACCTTGTGATGGGGGAGTTCACGATGCTCCTGTTTACCCCCTTTTATTCGCATGCCGATTTTGCCTCGTTTTGCATTCGGCAGTAACATCGGCATAGCGCACCTTTGGTGTTTGACGTTACCACATTCGTCAACACCTTGACAGGTGTCGACGACCCGAGGTCAGCAACAGTACACGAGGCGCGTGCATTACCGCCGGCAGGCGATGCAAGCAAGTTCGCTGACTCGAAACTGCCGATCGATGCATTTTGAGCCCCGTGTTGTGTGTTGACGTTAGCGTTGGGTAAGCTATTTCTAGAAATAGCGTTACGTAATAACACTACCTCTGCACGTACATAGCTCACTTATGTTGCTGTCCGACTTCTCTTACTTGGACTGCACCTCGGCCAGGCTGGATTTTAGAGATGTTATGTCCTTCAACAGCCTGGTTACGTCGACGTGGTCGAATGTGACGGGCGGTAACTTATGCAGATCCTTCGCCACAAAAGTAGGCACGTCGTCAGGGTCGGTCACCTTAAGGAGATGATGTCCTGGACACTTTTCTCGGTGCCATCCCTTCGCCGAGACGGCATCTGATCCAACTTGTTCAGCACCTGATACAGTAGCTTTTTACCAGCACTGATATCGTCTTCCTTGAAGTTGGTCTTTCAGATTTGCATAATGCTGATCTCGTCCATGGTGTCGATGGCATGTTGTATGAATGCCTACAACTCGTTGGCTATGAGTTGCTGTGAACAGCTCATAGCTACAATATCGGGCGGCGTGTATAGCCGCTAACTACATTTATAATAATAAAAATTAGCGCGCGTAGCAGCGTAAGCACGTCCGCACTCGCGCGCGACACCGAGTCGTTAATTTTAATCATCGTAAAACATACTACGCTACTACAGATAAAAAATAGAAGACAAATCGCGCACTTGTATTCTTTTTATGCACATTTAATGGCAAATGTACATTTTGCGATTACAAAGGCTCATCATATGGTCGCATCCATTACCACGGATGCCATTCACACGTAGTTCATTAACACTACAAAAAATACATCGCTGCGCCGACTACCAATTATTCTCCTCTTGAGAACACACTGCCTCATCAAATAAGTCTGTGAATTTCTCACTGAAGAAACACAACTTAAAGCAATCATTTGTAATGCAAACCCTTCTTATTTTGCCTGATTTACTTCGAGAATACTCATTAAAAACTAGGTTGGCATATAAGCAAAAAGCGTGTATGCATTGTTCGAATCCCTAAAGGTATAAAAAAATACTAGCCATTGCCCGCATGGATATATTTCTAGTTCCAAATTAGCGACTTTTTAAAAGAGCTTACAACGTCTTTCCCATAATCGTACGCGAAGATGACTAACTTGCCTTAGGGATTTCGTCATAAAAATAACGCATTATCCGAACATGTTTCTACCTTCAATATCTTCTACAAATCTTCTATGTAGAAAGTGTAATTTTTTATAACTTTTGTTTACTTACCGAATATTGAACGATAGTAAAAGTACATAATATTTCAATTACAAATTGGTCCGAATTCGACCGCAAGTTAAACAATAGTTCATTTGCTAGTGGCATGCAAATCAAGTAGGTAAGTACTCGAATGTTATGAATATTTATATGATGCGAAGAACCGTTGTGAATATTTACATGATGTGTGGAAAGGTCGTGAATACTGGCAAATGTGCACTCTCTTGTCAAAACATAATAATATTGATAAGCGATAAGAATGACTTGAAAGTGTAAGCATTGACTATTACTTTGCTATTAGTGGACCAGTAGAGTATATAGTAGGTAAAAGCGTGGAGAGCTTGTGCCGACTTGATCAAAACCCTGTTGATGGCTTCACCCCAGCTTTACGAGAATCAACAAATCGGCAAATTAACATTAAAATAGGGTTTAGATCACTACTTGGATGGATGACCTCTGTGTTTCACATTTACGTCGAAGCGCTAGTGCTTTGGAGCGCAAGTAATTCCGGTCCTGGTTCGTGTCTCAGGTCAAGAATCATTAGGCCATATTATATGATGTAGGAGCTCTTCGAGCGGGCTGTAAACTCCGACCCCGACGAAAAAAAGACTAAGGTCCACTTCCTACTCAGTTTGGTATAACACCATCGTCCATCCTATCAGTCACTAATAGGCCCGAACGACCTATTAAACAACCCACTGGGTATGCCCTTCACCCTTTGACTCGTACACGTGCACAAAAGACAATGAACCATGATTTAGGCGTGTGCAGTGATACAAACCGCTGTAATTGGACTCGTGTCACGCTGGGCACATCACGAGAGGCTATTGCGAAAACGTGCCGACATATCCTTTTACATGAGGATAATTTACGCGATATTGTTCATGTGGACTGCCAATAATGGCGATATATTGTTGCGCATATTGAACGTACACAGTATTTTTATATTTCTACTAGAAACCATTTGTTCGTTTCTGCCTTATTCCGTAGCCTTTCCGACAATCTCAGTGTACCCCTCCGCTTCCGAATAAAACGAATGAATCTGAATATATGCATAATCATCACTACATAGTATAAAACAAAGTCTGTCTTCTGTCTGTCTGTCCCTATGTATGCTTAAATCTTAAAAACTACGCAACGGGTTTTAATGCGGTTTTTTTTAATACATGAAATGATTTAAGAGGAATCTTTATATGTATAATTGACGCGGGCAAAGCCGCTGGCGATGTCTAGTTTTATATAATAGTAATTAAGCAGATATGTAAAACATCGGATATAGAGAGAGCACATTCTCCTTTTAAATGATAATCTTGCTACAGATTTAAGTGGAGCACGGATTTTTTGGTCATGAGTGGGCATCGGATTAGAACACTCGGCAAGGTATTGTAATGCAACCTGTTTAACTTTTGCACTATCTAAACAGCAATCAAATCAAATTAAAATTGAATATACTTTCATTTTGTTGATATCTATAATACACTGCCTCTGTGGTCCAGTGGATAGCGTATGCGGCTGCTGATCGGAGATCCCGGGTTCGATTCCCAGGTCGGGCAAAGTGTTACTGGGTTTTCCCAAATTCTCAGTAGCAGCTCGGAGTCTGGTGATGTGCCCGGTAACGGCATTAGGCTCGCCCCCTATTACGTGGGACGTAAAAATTCATGGCGAGATGTGGGTGTGATATTACACCTCTGCCTACCCCTTCGGGGATACAGGCGTGAGTCTATAAAAAAAAGAAAATAATACCATAAAGTGAAGATGAAAAACAAAAACATATTATAGAATTAAGTGCTTGGAATTGTGCTGACTGTTATGGGTTACCGCACGAAAATACGAATTATGGTCTCAAGCTGAGTGTGTTTGTTAAGTTCTTCGCCACACAGGATAGGTAGGTATATTCCTATTAAATATTTTCTAGCAAACTACCAGATACCAACAATAAACATTTTTGCTAACGATGGGAGAATTTTTTTTCGCTGAAAGCTAATTAGCCAACATCGTGACTCTTGACCTATATTGTCAGGTCTCGTGTCGTCCAGTGAGGATACAATTACAAGCACGTTATATCCTCATTCTTGATATAACATATGCCATCGTAAAGTATGTAATCGTTATCGTTGCGCAATCGTTTATTCGCCTGGGTATTTTTTCTTCTATTTATTTGGTAGTCAATTTCTGCACTAGGAATAAATCCTGTGTCGCGGAGGACATTATTTATTCAATCAACAATTATAAAAAAAAACTGAACACCAAGGCAACGCATGATATGATCCAACAGTAGCTGTTTCGAGTCTGGATGTTTAGTGGATGTATAGGACCAAACCACTGGATAGAATTACATCAACCACGAGTCTTATCCACCGATCGCCACTATTACTCCAGGATAGTACGTGAAGCGGTTGAAATCAAAAAACATAGAAATTTCAGCCGGGAGGACGGATACAGACTATCGACCACTTGGAACCCAGTTATCAACAAATGCAAACAACGCCGCAGTAACACAACTCATCAGTGTGTAGACGTCATAAGTGTAGTGTGTCGAAGTACCGACAATGCGGATAGAACTAAAAATATAAAAAATACAAAACAAGTGAGGGTAGCTGCCGAAACCCACGCTTCACAAGGACGGTGCTGAGCTGACATCAGTCCCTCCGCGACCACAACCGTTGCAAGCCGGTAGAAACGTAGGAGAATAACAGAGGTCCTGTATTTATGCCTTGAAATAAATAAATTATCGCGACTAAGACCCGATAAAAATAATATTGTATGATGTATACAAATCGCGAAAGTTTAAAATCGATTATTGGATGTTTAGTATTTTTGATATCTGTTGATTGAATGAATTTTTCGCGACACAGGATCTATGCCTAGAGGGGCTGTAAAAGTATTACCTTGTACCTATGCAGTGGTTTCAATGTCCATGTTCTATTTGATACTTTATTTTACGGAACCCTAATAATTCGCAACTTGGAACCAATTCAAAGGTAGTCGATCAATAACGTACCATTAATGTAAAAGGTAGCATCATCATCTTCTTGCCCTGGTCCCAATCTATTTGGGGTCGGCGCAGTACGTCCTTCGCTTCCATTCTTTTCTGTTACCCGTCATCTGATCATTTACCCCTTTCTCTTTCATATCCATCCTCACACAGTCCATCCATCTTTTCCTTGGCTTCCCTCTCCCTTGTAAAAGGTAGCTTAATATACTTTAATATAGTTCCCTTGCTATTGTACTCTGAGAATAGTTAGTTAGTTATCTCTTAGTGTACTGTGCCCATACTTCTTTACCTTATTTCTCACGAGAAGCTATAACTTTTGTGAACTCACTTTCAGAAACTTGTAATGCTTTAGAACCTTTTTAGACTTACGCCTGTATCCCTGAAGGGGTAGGCAGAGGTGTGACATTACACCCACAGTTCGCCATGATTTTTTAGGTTCCACGTAATAGGGTGCCTATTGCCGTTACCGGGCGTATCACCAGACTCCGTGCTGCTACTGAGAAATCAGAAAAACCTAGTAACACTTTTGCCTGACCCGGGAATCGAACCCAGGACCTCCGATCAGCAGTCGCTTACGCTATCCACTGGACCACGGAGGCTGTTTATCTTAACAATATTCCAAAAATAATCATATACGGTGGCAATTTGATTTTATGTGTATAAAAATAACCAGATTTAATAATTTCTCCATTGACAAATTCTCTTTTACCTTCACAGCGACGAAATTGGAGACAGGGAAAACGTTTGATTTTATTTTCTGTCTGAAGATTATATTTTTCTTTGAACTTTCAAATAATCATTTCATAGATTTCATCGCCTAAAATAACAGATGCCCAAAACGCCTTCGTTTTGTTTTATAAATAAGGTGTTTATTTTTGACAAGATCGGGAGAATTCCAATAAACATAAAAGCCTTATATCACTCGAAAAATTGAAAAATTGTCTTTTAAGAATATTAAAGAAGCTGAGTAACATCACGCTACGAGAATTCGGAGACGTCGAGAAAAAGAAAAACGCAAAGAAGGAAGAATTTATGTGTGAAACGAAGGCACAAATATATATTGCTTTTAATATAACATACTTACTATCAATATTGCCGTCATGTAAACATAGGGACAGGACAAAGGGGAAGAATAAGGCGGACGTTCTCTAACCAGATTGGAGACATCCTAAAAAAGGACAAGTCAGAAGTACCTTTAACAGAAGAGCATGCATGAGAAACTTGATGGGAGTGAGTGAAGCAAGAGAGGTATGTCAGGATCGTTGCAAATGGCGCTACGAAGTCTCTGCCTAGCCCTCCGGGAAACAGGCGTGAGTCTATGTATGTATGTAAACATACTAAATGTTAATGTCTAAACAATAGACACACGTGGTGGTGTTATCGCGGTAGCTATCCGTGCCAGACGTAGATTATCACGAACTTACTGCAATTTCGTTCGACACTTTGTATAGGCTTTAAAACGGCCGTTTTATTATTGTTGTATTACTTCAGTGAATATTTATTGAATGAAATGTTGGTTTTATGGAATAAAATTAAAAGAGTTATAAACATTATACATGCACTCGCACTCACACTCGATCACACGTGCGCACACACACATGCATACACATTATACATGCACTCGCATTCACACTCGATCACACGTGCACACACACATATGCATGCAAGCACGCAAGTACATACGCTCGCACGCTAACACACACAGACATTCCTACATTATAGGATTATTTGACCCGGTATTTTAGATAACTCTTATAAATAGAATATCAGCAGACATAAGTAGGTAATAAAAATATGGAATGATCTCATCTACTAAACAGCGGACACATTTAAATAAAAAATAGTTCGACCATATTCACCTCATTGTCATGCGAGATCTAAATCATTCCAAATTAAAATAAATTAAAAAAGAAGTCTGAATACAAATAAAAAATAAACACATGCGAATTCCCAGCCAGGTCTTTAACCTAAAACGCTAGTGGCTAGTTGCAAAATCCGAACGCATACAAAAACTACCGTCTCCAATGTCATACAGCTGAACACGTGACGTCAGTTTACACCTAAAATGTAACAGGATATAAGCACGTTTGTATACTTATTATAATCTACTTAGCTCGAAAGCTAATTAAAAAAACGTTTAGCGGAAAAGTTATAGACTTATCCAAAGTTATCATCGTCCTACCGAGTTGCTACCCGGAGTCCGCCTACTAGTCTAACCGGCAGGCCGACTCAGAATGTCACGACAATTAATCGTACGATATGTCAAATTATTGTCCTCGTCTTTTAGCCGCCTATCAGAGATATTTTGAACAAATATTCATTGAATTCGGTTTATTTATTAATTTACTTCATACTGAATGCATAAAATTTATAGGAAATGTGATAGTTTTGACAAAAAATTAGGTAGCCCGTTTGACAATTAACGGAATCGAATGTCAAATGAGATATCGAACGATTCTGAATCGCCCCCCAGATTTGATTGAATTTGAAACTTGCTTGCTGGTGTCAGTTTATTCAGATGTCGATAGAGATATAAAAACAACTGTCAAAGATCTTAATGACAGCTGGGTTTCCTATGCACTAAAAATACACACGAAATAAAGAAATATTACACTTATTTACTATTATTGACTATTCACACATTTTATTAAAAATAACGGTAATACCGATACATTCCCTCCACCACCTCATGGTCCCACCACCCGTATGGGTATATGGACCGAATTATGGGAGAGGCGCGCGGTATTTGCTGTATGCTCTTTCCCGCGCGCCCGTTATAGACTCCCTACAAATTTCGTCCCTTTGCCACTCTCCCCATTCAGGGGCGGCTCTACTATCAGAGTAGGCTAGGCGCTGTTAATATAGCTGGCGACACGATGACAGCTTCGTCGTCGGCCTGGGTCCAATTCTCCTCCTCGAGGCTTCTCCTCGTCCTGTACCAATTGTGTGCGAAGTCTCTCAACCGCCGGAAGTTCGCCTCGGAGTTCACGAGCTCGACGTAGAACGGAGGGCCCTCTGGACTGGTGATCCCATCCATCATCTTTCTTCTGCTGTCCTCATAAAGGAGGCATCGCCACAAAATGTGGTCCAAACATTCGTCCTCTTCGCCGCAATAGCACACGCTTTCCTCACTCAGCTTCATGTCATACAGTCTCTTTCTAAAACATCCGTGACCTGTCAGAATTTGCGAGAATTGATAGTCCGGCTCGACCCAAGTATACTTGAGTCGGGCCGCCACGTCCGGGAAGAACCGATATAGAGCTCCCTACCCTTCTCCTCACCTTCACATCGGAACTTCTTCGATCTGAGGATCAACTAGCATTAAAGATACTATGGGTAATTACAAACAAAACAGTCATGATATGCGACGTAGCATCTTCTACAAACTTGGAAGCTTTCCATAATGTGTTAACAACAAAGTAAGTAGAGTTGATAGTTGTTTAACAAGTATCAGTATCACATGTCCCCCGGCGACCACTTCAATTAATTGCTTCAAAGAACTTTAGCCTCTAAGTGGTCTCGAGGCTCGAGGTAATGCGTTTGGTCTGTCGTCTTAGGTTGACAAGTGCCTACTGGCTGCACTTAACCTAGTGGGTTACTTGTATGTTGATATTGTAATGCTTTGAACACATTGTTTTGAATGAGTTCACCTAGTTGTGGAATACGAAGGTGTTTGTTCGGTGTTTCATGTGAATAGTTGATTGAACTTTATGAGTTACTAGAGGACGCCAGCAGCTACGCCTGCATTTTTTTTAATTTACCCGTTTTGGCCGATCCCGTGGGAATTTCGGTAAATCCCTTCTTAGTGCACCCCTACGGTCCCCAAGGATCATACATGCCAAATTTCAACTTCCTGCGCCCAATAGTTTCGGCTGTAGCGTGTCTGTCAGTCAGTCAGTAACGCAAGGATTTTATATATTAAGATTTTAATGTAAATATGACGCATCTAGATGTTTCGTAGTCATAGCCAAACGACTGCCTGTTTCTTTTTCTAGAGAGAAATAGTTGTTAAAGGAGTTGATAACGTTAAGAATGTACAGGGTGTAAAAAGACCCTTAACGAAAACTGAAACCCCATATTGTACCAATCATTACGAACATTTTTTGCTTCGGCATCATACCTGGGAAATTACTGGTTCAGGAGATATTGAGGCCCAAAGTTACTATGGAAGTTTTGTAATTAGGTACGAAATCGATGCATTTGCCCCGCTAACCTAGGATATCTATAGAACACTATAGATATCCTATGCACCCAAAGATTAGTAGGTATTTCGAAAATTGCACGCGCGTATTTTTTATAGCGGCTTGATAAAAGTGAAAACTTAAAAAAAATGTCGTTTCCCAGGTTTTAGTTTTGGTTAGTATGACTTGGCATGATGTCCAAAACGCGTAGACTTCGGCTTGGTGATGGGTCTTGTGACATCCTGTATATTCTTAACGTTATCAACTCCTTTAACAACTATTTCTCTCTAGAAAAAGAAACAGGCAGTCGCTTGGCTATGACTACGAAACATCTAGATGCGCCATATTTACATTAAAATAACTCATAAAGTTCAATCAACTATTCACATGAAACACCGAACAAACACCTTCGTATTCCACAACTAGGTGAACTGTAGGTATTCAAGACATAATTGTCTCGGTAAAGCTCGATGTTTCAACGGCTTGCGTAGGTTATGGCCGCGTGTTGCTTATCTGCTTGTGTTGTTGTGTGTGTTGATTTATTAATTCTGTAAATTATATATTTAAAATATAAATGTATACCTTAAATGTTGGTTCTCTGGAAGAATTTACAATTTGCGATGGGACCAACCGTGTAACACCATTTTAAAATTACATATTACTTGATATTTATAATGAATAATAATAAAGAATTTCCTTGCTTTATGACATACTTAACTTTGTTAAATAAACGTATATAAAATACACAATGTCCTTACAAAACCTATGTATTTAAATTGTTAGTCGGAACATACTCATACTCGCTACCTTCAAAACTTCGCGATCATCAAAGTTTTACTTGACCTTGCTTCAGCTAGCCATCAGTTAGAATAAAATTCCATCAAATAAAACTGCCTACTCAAACCTTTTAGCATAACGAAGCATAATATTAAAAGCAATTTACTGACAATTTTGCTCACTTAACAAAAATATCAATATACAATCGTATCATATAATTAGGTCACGACTCCCCCACTAATGTGTAATGGGCCTTATTTAAAAGCAATTTGGATGAAACGTGTACACGTGATGTCTGAAATTGTACACAAGCTATTTTAACACACTATTAATCATAGTAAACGCGAAATATTATTATATTGTTGCTTGTAAAATCGAAAGGACAAATTAATATATGATTTGGCGAAGCAGTACACAGACATAAATATATGTATTAAAACCATTTATGCGATTTGAAGAGTGCAACGACAGCCTACTTACAGACCAATAGTTAAACCAGTTTTCTAGGTAGTAGAGCCTTGCTGATTTCAGCATGAATGGGCCGGCTCGACCGGGGAAGTACTACCCTCTCACAGAAAATCGACGTAAAGTAACAGTACCTAAACTGTTGCGTTTCGTTCGGTGAGTGAGAGTGCCGGAGGCCCTATCTCCTGTCCCTTCTCCCTGATCCCACTCCTCATCCTATCCCTTTTCCCAACCCCAAGGGGTGGCAACGCACTTGTGACTCCTGTGGTGTTGCTTGTGTCCATGGGCGGCGGTAATTGCTTACCATCAGGCAATCCGTCTGCTCGTTTGCCGCCCATTACCATAAAAAAAAACAAAAAAAAAACAAAACAGCCGACTGTTTCTATCACAGAACGTTGTAAAGCGCGTGTGAATTGTATTATCATCGTACAAGCGCTATCCCGGTTGCATTCGAGGTCGGCGTTTAATCAAGACCGACTGTCATCTCACCTTACACACAGCGACATTAAATATGCGATATTCCATAGGCTAAGACCAGTGTTAATGTATTCAAGAGTACTGAGTCCTCACAACAGCTTTCAAAGATCTTCATGACAGCCGAGACCAACGGCCTAATCAACGTGCTCTTCGAGGCGACTATTGAAACTAACTCCATACGTGTTGTCAAACTTATTCAACCCTGATGTTGCTACTGGTACATACGATATTTAATTCTATATTTCGTTTAGCAGCTTACGCGACGGCCAGGGATTTGGTCATTTTATATTATAGCCTACAGTAGAAAATGGCCCTATCCTCCACACCATGAAAACAGGTCTGTATACAGCAGTGAGAGAGAACATAAACAAGTACCTTTTAATAACAGTTTGATGGCAGACTAGCTGCTGCCGGCCCACCTGACTAGGACCATGTTAGAGACACAGCCAAGCCGCTGGCTACCTTTTGCTGATTGAGACGTAAGGTGTTAAGTCTACAATTTTTTTTATAGTCTCACGTCTGTATCCCTCAAGGGGTAGGCAGAGGTGTAAATATGACACCCACATTTCGCCATGAATTATTAGGTTCCACTTAATATGGGGCGAGCCTATAGCCGTTACCGGGCACATCACCAGACTCCGGGCTGCTACTGAGTATTCAGAAAAACCCAGTAACACTTTTGCCCGACCCGGGAAGCGAACCCGGGACCTCCGATCAGCAGTCGCATACGCTATCCACTGGACCGCGGAGGCAGTTAAGTCTACTAATGTCTAGTAATTTCGCTAGCTACAGTAGGTACAGTTCAAACCGGAACATAGCTCATTTGTATGTTACTACTTGGCGGTAGAATAACTGATACTGCGGTCTAAGTAAGATACTGTACCATTTGGTTGCGGCTAGATTACCTTCTGCAAGGCATATTTATGCTGAGAAGTTCCGTAATAGACAAATTCAATAACATGAAATACTTAACCGTGAACTTACAATAACCACTTGCTTCATAGCAACAAAAACAAAAACGATTATATTTATACATAGTCCAGTCAAGTTAGACTTAAAAAGGGGGTCGTGCTTGCAAAAGGTCTGACAATCACGAATTTTTTATATGTTGTTAAGACCTACACCAGTGTTAAAAATCCAGATTTGCAATTTTCAAAGTGCTGAGCAAGAGGTAGGGTGTCCAAGAAACCAGGAAATTTTCGGATTTTTTTCAGTTTTTCTCAATATATTATTAAACGGAGGGTCTGACTGGTATAGGTGCTATAAACAATTTAAAGTAGGATAAATTTGCTATTATTTGAGACTACAACAAGCTCTAAACAACCATTAGTTTTCAAGATACAGTTCTTCGAACATAGACATCTTTTTTCAAAAAGTGATTTTTTTTCGGAATGTTCACTTTTTTTGTATAATATGTTTTAAAATAAGCGCTCGACGTAAAAAATCATGAAGAAAAGTTGTAGTAAATTTTATTACCTTTCATTTAAGACTAAATTGGTATCTATGTGCTGAGTGGTTCTCTTAAAAAAGATACATTACCAAAAACAGTTATAAAACTTGATTTTGAGGGGTACTGCAAAGAAACTGTTCTTACTTCTTGCTATTATCTGATTGACCAGTTAAAACTCAAAAATTACATTTACACAAAAAAGGCAACCTCCATGTTCTAGTTGGAAGAGCGTCAGGCTTATGAGCTGGAGGTCGCGGGTTCAATGCCCGCATGGCACATGTCATGAATTTACTTTTTGATATTTGATGAAACACACTTCTTTTTCCATGATTCAAGGACGCCACCCTTGTTTTTGAGAACAACAGTCTCAAACAACAGCATAACTGACTCAGGGATAACAGAATCACATTAATAAAGAAATCGTCCGAAGGAGGACTGGACTGACTGGTGTCATATGCTTGTGAACGGATATCTTCCAAGATTATTTCTGCTGCTGCCTTCACAACCTTCAAACGCTCTTGCTGCGCATCGATCTTTTGTTCCTTGTACCAGGGGTCATACAAAATTTTATGGCCGGTGTTTTTAAATCGGACTAGTGTTTCTTTGTTTGAGCCCATCTCCGCTATGATTACGAGTATATCATAGCCAAAACGTTTTTTAAGTTAGTTATTTCACTGTTCTGGCATCAGGAATGCAATCACCTTTAACTTGCTGCAAAAGTGTGAGAAAGAAAACTGGCATTCATCACTGTTTTCCAATAAGTAATCGTACAAACACTCCATCGCTTCTTCGATATTACTTGCTGGACACATGGTAAACGAAACAAGTTTTTGTAGCACAATCTGTGGTACTTTGAGTCTGCAGCAACCAGGTCGTCAATGGTAAGGAGGCACTCCTGAAGAGCTCTTCCCCAATCGTCATCTCGGCGCTAAGCTGCATACAAAACCGTTTGCCTCATACCTAATTTCTCAACTGTATGGATAACATTCCTTCTTGAGAAGGATAGTTTGCTTTGTTGCCGAAAAAAATCTTTAGTGATAGCATCACCACACAAAAAGCAAATCCCTCTCAAGGTAGGAGCCAGTTTACTTGACGATCTGGTCAAAGCTCGCTGGGAAGCAGTATCCTCTCCCCGACGAACTGAGGCTTCAACATTAGACAAAGCTGTGTATCTTTTCCTGCATGCGTCATGAACGCTGACTTGGTTGCAAGTTTGTAGAAAGTTTTTATTTTCATCAAGGCCACGTATTGGACTCACTTCAATTAGAGTTTGAATTCCTTGTTCTTTAGTGATCACAATAGTACCTGTGTCGAGGTCCTCACGACACACGTAACACATGCCCGGACGAATAGACATGTCGAAACTCACAAAAACACACTTTTAATGGTGGCTGCTCCCTTGCGTTACCGGATACACAACCACACATTAACCGCATCAATTAAAAAACCTACAACATAAGCCCGAAGGCATTTACATAAATAATATACTTATTATTAAATTTGGGAGTTATAGCCAATATAAATATTGTTACCGCCTTCACCGCGTGGAGGTACTCCCAGCTTATGTTACTTAAGGTACTTATTGTTTGAGAATCGCTAAGCCCATAAGTATAAATTTGGTCTCAAATGAAAGGTAATAAAATTTACTACAACTTTTTCCTACTGATTTTTGACGACGGGCGCTTATTTTAAAAATTATTACACAAAAAAGTGACCATTTCGAAAAAAAATCACTTTTTGAAAAAAGATGTCTATGTTCGAAAAACTGTATCTTGAAAACTAATGGTTGTATAGAGCTCGTTTTAGTCTCAAATAATAGCAAATTTAATCTACTTTAAATTGTTTATACTTTAAATTGTATATACCACAGCAAGGTGGAGATCCCACGGAGTGGATGGATTTAGACCTGTCCAATAGCATGCCCGATTTTCGGCTTTTGGTGTCAAAAAATGTGTTGTCTACAGAACATAATTTATTTTTTACTTTTTAAATTTATTTTTACTGTTCTGGAATTTGAAAGCAAACAATCGCTTGAAATATAAAAGTACTATTTTATCACAACAGTAACTATAAATGACATAGATAATTTACCGCTTTCAAACTCGACCTCGAAGATTCAATATCAATTTCGTTCAAAACTCATATCCGATAACTCGTAATTACTTCAACACATTCGAGCTGCCACCATCCTTGGAGATAATAGTAACAATTAAATCGGTCTCCGGCGTGATTCCGGAACAATGTAATTAAGTATAATACGTTGGAACAATGCACCATCACTTCCATAATTAAGACGTTAACTGCTTGTACGTGAGGAGAGGTAACCACCTGCTTTAGGTCATCAACACACGGATCATTCGCGAAAATTACTAGTGGATCCCTACAGATATATTCTGGATAGTGAAGTTTATTGAGAGTGGCGGCAGCCCCATCCCCTTATCCTACTACCTCTTCCCACTCCTCTATCTATTCCTTTTCCCAACCAGGTCGGCAACCTTCTTGTGATTCCTCTGGGGTTGAGGGTGTCCATGGGCGGTGGTATTCGCTTACCAACAGGCAATCTGTCTGGTTGTTTGACTCCTAGGACATAAGAAAAGCATGCTGGTTTCAGAATAAATAGACTGCGGCAAGAGAATTTATACCAATGCATTATAGAATATTGATGAACAACTGGGGTGCACGGCTCAAGTCTTTTCTTTGCGGTGCGTAGCCGAAAAATTCTTGGCCAAAGGTCAAAAGGTCTATTGCGCATTCGTGGATTTGGAAAAGGCTTACGATAAATTGGTGAGGAATGAAATGTGGTCGGTACTGTCGATGTATGGGGTGAACAGCAGCCTCATACGAGCTCTGAAATCCCTTTATGAAGATTCTAGAGCTTGTGTGAGGATAAATGGGTCGTACATGGATTGGTTTACCATCGAAACAGGTGTTAGACAGGGATGTGTAGCGTCGCCGTGGCTGTTCAACCTCTTCATGGACAGTTGTTTGCAAGATTTGAAAAATAGTGACTGTGGATTAAGGATGAATGAGTTACTTGTCAAATGCCTCCTTTATGCTGATGATCAGGTTATACTTGCGTCTTCAGCGGAGGAGTTGCAGGAGATGGTAACAATCATGCATGGTGCGTTAGAGAGGAAAGGAATGAAAGTAAATGTAAGTAAAACGAAAGTTATGGTTTTTGAAAAGGAGGAATGCGTTACGGCTTGTAATGTTATGATCGATGGACAGCGAGTGGAGCAAGTGAATGAGTTTGTGTATTTAGGTACGCTGTTTACAAGAGATGGTAAGAATGTAGAAGATATTGAAAGAAGAGTTAATGCAGGTAATAGAGTGAATGGAGCTCTGAAGGCGTTTATGAATAGCCAAAACGTGTCCAAAAAGGCACGTTTGGCTGTCCATAGAGGGGTGTTAGTACCTACTCTTATGTATGGTAGTGATAGTTGGGTATGGCAGAAGAGTCATGAAAGTAGAATAAATTCTGTAGAAATTAGAGCACTGCGAAGTATGTGTGGTGTTTCTTTGACTGACAGAATAAAGAATTGTGTGATAAGAGAGTGTTGTGGGGTAAAAGAAGATGTAGTGACAAGCATCGAGGAAGGTATGCTAAGATGGTTTGGACACGTGGAGAGGATGGATGACGAAAGACTGACCAAGCAGATATATAAGGCAAGTGTGGAAGGGACAGGACGAAGGGGAAGACCTAGGCGGACGTTCTCTGACCAGATTGAAGACATCCTAAAAACAGGACAGGTTAGAAGCACCCTGAACAGAAGAGCATGCATGAGGAATCTAATGGGAGTGAATGAAGCAAGAGAGATATATCAAGATCGTTGCAAATGGCGCTCCGTAGTCTCTGCCTACCCCTCCGGGAAACAGGCGTGAGTCTATGTATGTATGTATGTATGAACAACTCGTTATAAGGATATATAGCTATGACAAACTACCATCATTAACTACGGAATTCAATATTCGAATTATGGACAGATCTGTAGATTTTAGATTCGTTTTTGACAGTTTTTGACATAAGCTCCATACAAAATATGTCAAATACGAATCTAAAATCTACAGATCTATCTATAGTTCGAATATTGAAAATGGCCGTTAAAGGTGCTGAGGCTACCATTAGTTATTATTACCAGGAGAGTAAATATTACCAAGAAACTAGTCACACTACAAAATTCTTTCAAAATTTCCCGAGTTGTATAATATACAACTTATAAAATGTATTGTAGCACATAATATACAATGTATAATTGTATACACACATCAACAAAGTCTAGGGATATTTTATATTTCATCAAATATCTAAAAATCTATGAAGAATTTTCTGATACAGTAAATAGAAGAATCATAGATTATTTTAAGGTCTTTAATAAAAATAAAAAACATTTCGTGTTTTTTTTGTTTTAAATAAAAAAAAATATTTTTTTTAATCATCTTGGAAAATTAGTATGATAACAACAAACATTTCTTCTTAAAAAACTATTAATTTTAATAAAAATGGAAAAAATCTTGTAAAATCTAATCATTAATAATCAGTGTTGCCACCTCTTACATTGATTACACATCTACATCGATTGTTAATACTTAAAATTAAATTGTCAATGTCTTGCTGCGGTATGAGGTCCCATGTCCTTTGCAAGTGTTCGTAAAGTTGTTGTTCAGTCGTCAAATTTGGTGGAAAATCTCTCAAAGCTTTTCGTTGTAACATGTCCCAGGCATGCTCGATAGGATTTAAGTCGGGCGACTGTGCAGGCCAATCCAAAACTTGAATATCGTGCTCTCGGAGAGCGGTCGATACCAGCCGCGCCGTATGGCAAGGAGCATTATCGTGCATGAGTAGAAATTCATGGCCTATTTGAGTTCTGTGTGGGACAACAACGGGCTCTACTACCTCCTCGTGGTATTTTTGTGCAGTCATGCTGCCTTGGATCCAAACGAGTTGGGTTCGTCCGCCAAGACGAATTCCTGCCCACACCATGATTGTCCCGCCTTGGTATGGGTGGACCTCCTGAGGGTGCCGTAGACGGCTAACTCTCCCTGGAGCTCTCCAAACGCGTGTTCTTCGTGAATCCGGGTGAAATCCAAACCGGGACTCATCGGTGAACAGCACCAAAGACCATTGTTCGTCACTCCATGGTAAATGCTCCCGAGCCCACGAAAGCCGCCGACCGCGATTGCCACGTCGCAATGCTGGAACACGCAATGGTCTTCGAGCATGAAGATCAACTTCATGTAACCTTCTTCGCTCGGTTTGGTCGCTTACCAGCAGCTGGTGGTCCTCCTGGAGCCTTTGCACTAGTTGCAGCGCTGTGATATTGGGTTGTCTTCTGGCGGTCATTTGGAGAAATCGATCCTGTCTCTGCGTAGTAACACGATATCTACCTGTGTGCTGTTCGGCCACATCTCCAGTACTGCGATAACGTGACCACAACCTTGATATCACATTTTGACTGGTATGTAGGGCCTCAGCAACGACGCGTTGAATTGCACCATTTTCTAACATGCCCACGGCTCGTAACATTTCATCTCGACTCAAATGACGACGTGACATGACTTTTAAAGTTCGTACGTCACGTTAAATTAAAAAAGAAAAAAAATTAAAAACCCTTTTCATTAATAATTATAATAAAACAGTTTTAACTTTCTTTAATGTAACGAATTACTAGCAAATTTGCCGCCATATTTTGTTTATTATTTTGTTTTTTTTTCTTTCCATGTTCAAATTTTGAAAATAGAATAAAAGAGGTTTTAATCTGTATATAAACTTTTTGTGGAAACTAACAAGGTTCTAAACTATAAACTCGTAAATAATTTAGGATTAAGATATCCCTAGACTTTGTTGATGTGTGTATGTGCTACAATAATTTATGCAGCGAATCTCAATTGTATAATTATATTCATGGTCACCGTAGGACAGTCATCCCATAACCACGTCTGGTGTAATTCATGACTAAACGCGGGGCAGATGGAAGGTATTCTTTTTTTTATATAGTAAGTAATTGGCGGCAAACGAGCAGACGGAACGCCTGATGGTAAGCAATTACCGCCGCCCATGGACACAAGCAACACCACAGGAGTCACAAGTGCGTTGCCGCCTCTTGGGGTTGGGAAAAGGGATAGGATAAGGAGTGGGATAAGGGAGAAGGAATAGGGGATAGGGCCTCCGGCACTCTCACTCACCGAACGAAACGCAACAGTTTAGGTACTGTTACTTTACATCGATTTTCTGTGAGAGGGTAGTACTTCCCCGGTCGAGCCGGCCCATTCATGCTGAAATCAGCAAGGCTCTACTACCGTTAAAAATGCCGCATTTCCTTCTAAATAATAAGTAATTGAAGTCTGTTTAATAAGGTTACTAAGAATATATCGCTACAAAATTTCCGAACGACTACAATTCTGTGTACGATAGTCCTTATGAAGCATCCTATCAAATCATTTTGGCACCTAACTAGTACTTACATATGAATTGGTTACATGTTAGTGCCAATTTCCGGTGTAACAGGTGCTAGTCATGACAGGTAAGTCGCATGGCCATCTTGGCTGGGGTACAGCTCACGCTTAGCTAACAGGTAAGTCTGCAAAATGCATGCAGATTGGTAAGGTGTCCACTTTCTTTATCAAGTATGAAAATGTGTTGAGTGAAAACTTCATTTAGTCCCTAGATTCACCTCCCAAACCGAATCGAATTATCCAAACCGAGTTTATCAATTTTCGAAAACCTAGGCGTAAATTAATACAATTTGTCTCTCGTTTAGAATCCCACGAAAGTTCATAAATTGCCTAGGAAATTTAAAATAGGGTTGTTTCCAACTAGTCAAATCAAGCACTTTTAATGAAATGTCAAAAACGACCTTTGCTACGGCGTTTGTATGAAATACGACCTAGTGCGTCATAGTTTTTTGTTGTCAAATATAATACTTATTATCAATAAGTTGTCCATAAAAAAAAATTAAATAAAGTTTTAACATTAATTGATGAATGAAACTACCATTATTTTGACATACTTCACTAGATAAAAATATTTGTATAATTTATTTCACTTGCAGGAAACTACCCTATTTGTTGTTCTTATTATTTTCCGGTGACACTTACCTACATTCCTGGGGCAACACACATAACGTTATCTGATGGCAGAAACAGTTCTTTGGCCACCAAACTACTAAATTAAAAATATTTTAAATACGTACATTTCATCGATAAATTACTTTCAGACAGAGAATATAATGTACTCATGGCTAAAAGATATGCCCCGGGTGGGAATCAAACTCACGTCATCCAGCTGCCGCTTACCACTTCACTAGCAGGGCTCGTACCGAGACTTGGTTTGCCGTTCATAACAGATCGGCAAAGTTAAGCAACGCTAGCACAAGTCACCACTTGGATGGGTTACCGAGTGTGGCATTTACATCTGAGTGCTACTGTGCTTCGGAAGGCACGTAAAGCTGTCGGTCCCGGTTCTTGTCTAAGGATAAGGATCGTTAGGTCATGTCGAAGGCCTTCGGGCTGTCTGAAAAGACCGACACTAGGGTTGGGCACACATTCACACGAAAAACAAACAAACACTTCACTTACAGGCCAGTCAAATTATGGATCTGATCAGACTGTCATTGCCTCGTGTCATCTATGGTTACATAACATCGCAAAGGCGTGTAACAACTTCCATTACATTTAATCAAAGTTCGTAACCACATTACTGACAGTAAAATCTAAACAATAGATAACAATTACTATCATAATTATTGATCGATGCAATTATTGTCAATTACTTCGCGATAAAGTTTTGTTACCGGGCTTAGTCATACATAGTTAGCACATTCTTGTGTTGTGTTGGGTAGACAGGGTAGATCTATGTTTAAGTATTGCCAACGTCACGGATTCTTAATTGTGAATCTTACTACTTTTATAAACGCGAAAGTTTGTGAGGATGTATGGATATGTCGCCGTCCCCAACGAATAAGATCGTAATCAAAAAAAGTAAAATTTACAGGAAAAATAAAAAACCGTTTTTTGATTATAACTTCTTATCAGTTTTACATAGTAAACTCGTTGATATACCAATAGATAGGTATTTTTTTGTTGTGTAAAGAGTAGTAACTTAAAAAAATATTAGTTTAACACCCATAAAAATATAATCAAAAAATCATATTACCAAAATGTAAACACAATTTTTAAACCGTAATGCAACAATACGATTTTATTCGAGTAAATTGTTGACAGTGACCTATACAGCAATAGTTACTTGCGATCGGTATCAGTAAATTGGTTAACATTAATATTCCATAGCACAAGGAATGGTAATATACTTTACCGCATTAAGTTATTTTTATTGTACCCGAATAAAATTGTAATTACAGTTTACTGGAAAAAGGATAACTTCAAGGGGTCAGTATTGATTCATTATGATGATATTCGTCACAAAAATCAGTTTTTATTTATAGACGAATAGTACAGGTAAATTCATTACAAAATGTCTAACTCGGAAAGTAATCGTACGAATCACGTGAAAAAAATTCACAAGGTGTAATCGCACCTCTAGAACAATAATTTCCCAAAAAAGCACTTCTATCGCAATAGTTGATTACGATATTATTCGCTGGGGACGGCGATGTATTTGTTACCCTTACGCAAAATGTATTGTACGCATTTTGCTGAAACCTTGCAGTAAGACAGTGATAGATGGTAGCCTAGTGGAGATACCAACAATTTGCCATGCAAAGAGTATTGGGTTCAATCGGACCACCGAGTTGCTGCGAAATTACACATACATACATACATACTCACGTCTGTTTCTCGGAGGGGAAGGCAGAGACTACGGAACGCCATTTGCAACGATCCTGATATAAGTATCTCTCTTCAGCTTCATTCACTCCCATCAGATTCCTCATGCATGCTCTTCTGTTCAGGGTACTTCTAACCTGTCCTGTTTTTAGGATGTCTCCAATCTGGTCAGTGAATGACTGCCTAGGTCTTCCCCTTCGTCCTGTCCCATTCACACTTGACAGTGGCACTTGGCAGTCTTTCGACATCCATCCTCTCCACGTGCCCAAACCACCTTAGCATACCTTTCTCGATGCTTTTCACTACATCTTCTTTTACCCCACACCACTCTCTTATCACACAATTCTTTACTCTGTCTGTCAAAGACACACAACACAGTGCTCTAATTTCTACAGGATTTATTCTGATTTCATTACTCTTCTGCCATACCCAACTATCACTACCATACATGAATGTGTAGGTACCTACTAACACCCCTCTATGCACAGCCAAACGTGCCTTTTTGGACAAGTTTTGGCTGTTCATAAACGCCTTTAGAGCTCCATTCACTTTATTACTTGCATTAACTCTTCTGCGAAATTATGTACGTATTAAATTGTTAATTATTGCTTAGGCCTTCTGTTCCGCCCGTCATACAAATCTATGCCAGTCGTTATGGGGAGTCAGTACCCACAAATAAACTGATACTGGTCTTAACCTTGGAAAGTCGCTACCTTTTGGGTTGCAGATTTCAGTCGGCAGTAACTCTGTAGAAAAACTAATATTCTCACATATCTGGTTAGGCTAGAAAGCGGACTGCGGGTTCTAAGTGGAGTCAGTACCCACCAATAAACTGATACTGGTCTTAACCTTGGAAAGTCGCTACCTTTTGGGTTGCAGAATTCAGTCGGCAGTAACTCTGTAGAAAAGCTAATATTCTCACATATCTGGTTAGGCTAGAAAGCGGACCCCGGATTCTAAGTGGAGTCAGTACCCATCAATAAACTGATACTGGTCTTAACCTTGGAAAGTCGCTACCTTTTGGGTTGCAGATTTCAGTCGGCAGTAACTCTGTAGAAAAGCTAATATTCTCACATACCTGGTTAGGCTAGAAAGCGGACCCCGGGTTCTAAGTAAGTCTTGGATGCAACTGAGAACGTTAGGACGATGATGGCGCTGATTGCTTTAATATTACTTTATTGTAGCCTACACATCAGAATACTACATGGGCTTTTTTTGTCCCGATAACCCGAACCCACGAAGGCGAAGCCCCAACATGAAGCTAGTATTTACAAACAGTTTACATAGCCCCGGTAACGCGTATAAAAATTGCAAAATGCTTTGGCTTTTTCGTAAGAAAAGTAGAAATAAATCCCAACGCATGTTTATAGATTGTAAAGTTAATTTCTTTTACTATAACTGCAGTAGGTAGTTGTACCTACTGAGTCTAGTATTTTCTGTAAGGCTCACCACAGTCTGAGCTTATAGTTCAGACTTTGGCTAATATTGTACCAGTTCCGATTTGTTGCTACCCGTCGTTATTCAAACAGTCTATTCAGCGTAGAATGGCCCATACATTCAGTAAGTCAATATCAAACAAAATAATTCATATAGGTAAAATATGTATCGATCATTCCAGAAGTGGCCTTGATTTCTTTTGTTCATAACAACAAAGAAATTTAGTCAAGAGGGTGCATAATGTGTTTATTTAGTCACAGTTATGGTCCCATAGACGGTGAAGGCCGAAGTTTTAAATATGTAACGCGGAAATGAAAAAAAATCCTATACGACCTCAAATCGAAGTGCTTGTAAATATGACTTGTAGTCTTATTGTTTTGTGTTCTGTTTGACCTCGGATATAGCGAGTTATATAGTTCTGCTAGCTCCGAATGGTGATCATGTTCAAAGTGCAAAATTGCATGTTACTTTTAATTCGGAAGCTTCATTTTTGGAAGCACATTATAACGTGTTTTCTTATAAGTAAATAAGAATTGGTCACACTAACAAAATACATGTTGAGATCAAAATTGGGTAAATATCTTCTTAGCTTACAGTTAAAATCTCCTAGAAAGGCAAGTTAAAATAAAACCACATTATTAAATTCTTTACGTTTATTCTATAATTATTTCGGATACATTAGATGCTTTTTAAAATATAAATCTACCAAGGTGTGCTACAATGAAAAAGTTTCTTGGAGCAGAACACAAAAATTATCAAAATACAGCGATTTACGATAGCAAAAAAATACTGGTAGGTTAGATAGTAAATCTAATCCAGATTATAAGCTAGTGTCTATATTTCTTTCTATCTGCCAATCTGCCTCAGAAATAAATCGGAGTCTGTTGTTTAAAGTACCTTAATCTGTTCAAATTGTTAGGTAATTTTGTGCTTCATAATCAAACTGATTTTGAACTTATAGTTAATTGTGCAATTCCTATCAAGATAATTCGAAATAATTAAAAAATTAAGAAAAGATTCGCATATTTATAACCAACTATAGTATGCCTTCAATAATTTATTGGCTGCGATAGCCTTGAGGCGTGAAATATCGGACGGTAACACGACGCGGTTGCGACAATACGATCCTCGTTTTTATTAAATAAATTATTTCATAAACTACGTATGACTATTTAGAACAATTTTATACGCAGATAAAATTAAAATATTTTTTATACCTTAGTCATTGAAATTGGCATTGTTAGAGTCAGAGATCCCACCGTAAGATGTTTATGTATCATATATTATTTCTTTGATAAAAATATGTTTTAACATGTTTCTGCATAAATAAACTTCTTCAATGATTGCCTGGGAAATATGGTCGCAAGAAAATCAATACATATTATTGTACATTATCACGATTGCGATAATAGACTATCTCCGTTGTACAGTGGATAGCGTATGCGACTGCTGATCAGAGGTCCAGGGTTCGATTCCTGGGTCGAGCAAAAGTGTTACTGGGTTTTTACGAATTGTCAGTAGCAGCACGCAGTCTGGTGATGTGCCCGGTAACGTCAATAGGCTCGCCCCCTATTACGTGGGACCTACAAATTCATGGCGAAATGTGGGTGTAATATTACACCTCCGCCTACCCTTCCGGGGATACAGGCGTGAGTCTATAAAAAAAATATATCCGGTTTGCGCTGCGAGGACGTTTCTTTCGGAATAATGAACATTTACGAAAGACTCCAAATCTGTCCAGCTTGTAACCTAATTCAAATTCAAATATTTTTTTATTTCAAGTTGGTAATTTACATAGTCTTTTGAAACGTCACTGACTCTAGTTGCAGGTTCCAAAAGGTAGGCCCAGGGCTCCGGCAAGAAACTCCTCTTGACACTCTTTTAAAATCTTTGGTTTTTTACAATTTTGTTTTAAGAGTTACAATATATTGTCAAGAAAAAGAAAAAGCGAGCACAATGTAGATTAGCAAATATATAAATTAACTGTGAGCAGTAGTTTGCCAGATTAAAGATCTGGACTTTTATATGAGAGATAGGTACTTTGACGATCATAGTATTATCAGCTAACATTGTGCTCACTTTACAAAGTAGATTACTTTAAAAACGATTAATATAATAACCTACATGCTGGAAAAGGCAAAACTGGGATACCTGCTATAAAGTAGAGAAAATAAACTTTCTAGGTCCGGTTACTTACAAATAAATTTTACTAATAAATACTAAGACTTCAATAATACCTAAGGTTACTTACTTGCCAGGGAAGCCGCATGTGCAGAAAACAACTAACGCCATACATCCCTATCGTCAATGTAATCACTTATCTTATAATATGCTTTTTTAACGAGAGCCATCTTAACATGTTTTTTAAATCTCCCGTCAGTAAGATCTGTAACTGCTTTAGGCAGTTTGTTATAGAAACGTACACAATTACCTAGGAATGATTTATTAGTTTTGGTTAGTCTAAATCTAGGTACTACCAATTTTTGTTTATTTCTGGTGTTGATATTGTGAATGTTGCTTAAAGTGTCAAACATTGAAAGATCCCTACGTACAAACATGATGTTTTCGTAAATGTATAAAGAGGGCATAGTAAGAATGTTAATTTCTTTAAAGACTTCTGTGAGAGACTCTCGTGGACCCATATCATAAATAGCACGGATAGCTCTTTTCTGCAAAATAAATATTGAGTCACGATCGGCCGCCGCCCCCCATAGCAAGACCCCGTAAGACATTAAACTGTGAAAGTAACCGAAATAAACAAGTCTAGCAGTAGCAACGTCAGTAAGTTGTCTTATTTTTCTAACAGCGAACGCGGCAGAGCTTAATCTACTAGATAAAGAATTAATATGAGCTCCCCATTGTAATTTCGAGTCTATAGTAATACCTAGGAATACTGTTTCTTCCACAATATCCAACTTGTTATCTTCAAGCATTATGTCTAAACCTTCCTGAGAAACGTTTCGTAAAGAAAATCTTAAACATTTCGTTTTTGTAGCATTTAGCAATAGATTGTTTGCGCTGAACCATTCTGATAAGGATAATAAACTAGCATTTACTGTGTGTTGGTTTACGTCTATTCTATCAATTTTAAATGTAAGAGAAGTATCATCTGCAAAAAGAATAATATTAGATATGGCCGACATCATGTAAGGAAGATCATTTATATAAACAAGGAACAGAAAAGGACCCAAAATGGAACCCTGAGGAACACCCATCCTAATTAAAGACCCTGAAGAGGTTGTTCCATCTATACCTACCCTTTGCCGTCTCTGAGAAAGATACGAGGTAACTAGTTCGAGAGAACGTCCACGAACACCGTGCCAAGTCAACCTATGGTGAGCGTACCAAGTAATATAAGCACATTTTTATTGTTTATTTTATAATAGTTATGATCACGTGCAAAAGTATTACATAAAAATCAAACGTCAGCTCCAGACTTTAGGCACTTAACGTGTAAAATTTCATACAAGATTTAAATTGCAATGCTGGGTGCCTGACAACTTTGTAATTTAAAAATGAAATTCGTCTCTGGGTGACATATCGATCCACGGCTTAAGATTACGCCTAACCTTAGGCTGTCTTTGAAATATATAATTCGTTTAGGTGTAATCTATATATGTATGTATATGTACAGTTATTTATACACAATACATAAAAAGACTGATGTAAAAAAATTAAATTAAGCATAGTGCTTGTTTAGTATTATTGTAAACCCTAAGTTAGAATAATGTTTTTCTATATTCCTAGTTGACTTCTATGATGACGTAGCGCGTAAGTATACAATAAGAAATAAAGTTTTAATTAAACCTGTATCAGTATGTATACTCCTAAGGGGTTTATTAAGCCAGTTAATAAATCCGTAACCCCTAAGGCTAAGAGGTTCAATAAGGGTTATAAGTTTGTTTCTTAATCCATTGATTTTGCACAAACATTTCTAAAGAAACATAGCATGGCATTCTTCTTTAATGGCAACTCGGAGTCATTGCGGTTATCAGTGTCAGTATAAATGTACTCCATGAACATTTTATTTGATTAAAATTAAGCTTTAACCAATTAAATCTATCAAACATGTTAGTTTTCTGCACTACGTGTCCGTATATTTAAGCCTTAACTGCGCTAAATTTAATACGCCTGTTTCAGCATTATTTTGGTAAAAACATGGACTTCATACACAATTGCATGTATATAACATTAGACTTATTCCTAGATTTATAATTTTTTTCTTATTAATGTCAATACGACATGTTCTACAATAATTTAGCTATGCTTCAATCTCATTCATCATCTCAGGGTAAACGTGTACTACCGCTTACCGCATGTATTACCTACTGGTCTCCGCATAACAAATTTTAAAGCCTCGTATTCATTAGGGGACATTTGTCCCGCGACCTTGTCGCCCGACACGAATTCTACGTGTTGAGCGACGTCGCGGGGGACATCGCCCGACATCGCAGGTGACATCTACGTGTCGGGGAACAAGTCGCTTGTCGACGCTCCGATAGCGTCGACCTTGCGCGACTTTGTGTCCCTCGACAGTTTCCGACGGCATTTGACTTGTGAGGACGTGTGTTGCTATTTGTTCCGCGACTACCCCCGATTATAGCACACTTCGTTGGTCCACACTACCAACGAAACTGTGTTAACACTTAGGCGACATCTCGATCACAATGCCGGTATGTGGACGACCGAAATGTTGGTCGACATTGTCGCGGGGCAGTCGTGCGACTGTTCGCGATAAGTCGAACGACTTTTTCCCCTAGTGAATACATGGCTTTACCACAGTATAAAGAGCATATTGACTGTGGCTTTACTCTGACTAAGCCTAAAGTCTGTAAGTACTTTATTTAGTCCATGTTTTCAATAAGGTTTATAAAACCACTTTATTTTCTTAAGTCTTTGTTATTTTGTCGCTGTGGGAAAAGTACTGCAGGTCTCAGTGCAAATCTAATAGCATGTTTGACGGAAACGCGGAATTGTACCACATGTCTAGAAAGACAGTATGATTATGTAATGTGATATTATTAACCATGTAGTGTCATTACATGTAAGAAAATTAGCATTTAGTAACACGGCATGGAAAATGGTTGGTGTTAAAAAAAAATATTTTGATTCGTTCTTTTCCTATTGTTTAATGCTTTCTTGCAGCCGTTTACATTATTCAGAAAGTGTAGTTAGCCTTATAGATATGAAAAAAAAATCAACGTATCTATTTTGAAGACTTAAAAAAGATAC
Organism: Euclidia mi; assembly: GCA_944739405.2. Taxonomy (NCBI): domain Eukaryota; kingdom Metazoa; phylum Arthropoda; class Insecta; order Lepidoptera; family Erebidae; genus Euclidia; species Euclidia mi. The sequence goes on along the minus strand of OX123201.2, from coordinate 29,871,812 downwards.
TTTCATCCTTACATATAGGCATATGTATACGCAGAATATAAAAAGATAAATAAAATATTGCAATTTATGTTATTTCTTCCAGCGAAAGTCAATACCAAAATCCGATTAACGATTTAGAAACTGTTTGTATTATTATTAATGGAATCTTGGCTTCAATGCCGATCCATAATTGGACAACCCAAATTCCATAAACTTACATGAAACATTTACACCAGATTACCTACCGCTCATATATAAACCCAAAAATATCACATCGTTATATGAAACTTATGAAAGTAACAGAGCTTGCTCTACTATACCTTTTAATATTCTATTTCTTGTAGACGAGGTGTAAGTACCTACTAAGATGAGATTTTCCTAAAATAGAGTGACTTTTAATAGAAACAACCTTCATATACTGACGTATATCGCCTTAATAGAACATCTGCAAGTAACAGTAGAAATTAAAGACACCCAATAAGTCGGTGACGTATAAAATAATGTCAGTCGAAGGTTGGACACTAAGTGTAGCTTCAAATTACTGCGAATGTTTACGTGCATTCGATAGCAAGGTTGTACGTACCAGAATAATGATGCTATGCGCTTGACAGACTTGGTCGTTTGGTTTTGTTTATACTGTACCTTCTTATTGTGGCTACATTTACTATATAATTAGCATCTAGTATTTATGCTAAGGATTTTCGTAATTAATATTAGTTAAATGTTTTAGATTTTCAGATTTTGGATGCAAATCTTTTGCTAGTAAAAATACACTTTAAAATAATCGTAAGAGCTACACTTATAAAGATAATAGTAGTGAGATCATACCCTACTTTCCGTAAAGAGCATCTTTATTTCACTGTCAAAATTTGGTTATTCAAAGTCATAAACGTGCCTTTTCCGTCACTTTTTAGTATTTTAATTATATTAAATTTTCGTTTGTTTTGAATTCGGCTATGTTGATTATAATTCGTACTAGTAGGATCAACAGTATTGTTTCTTCTTACCTTCTTAATGTTCATGAAGAATGTGCCCTGTCTGCATTATTTAGTCTATGTGAACAGGATTACAATTTCATCATCATCATCATCATCCACAGCCCGACTGTGTCCACTGTTGAACATAGGCCTCTCTTTGTTCTTGCCATTTCCCTCGATCTTGTGGTAATCTCGTCCAGGTTCGGCCCGCGATTGCAACGATATCGTCGGCCCATCTTGCTTGTCGGCCGTCCCTTAGCAAGATGGGCCGACGATTACAATTTAATTGATATAAATATTAGGAATAATAATAACAGCCTTGAAGGCTCAACGCCCACTCAAACATAAATTGTTGGATAATATTCGCCTCAGATTCCATTTATTATGAACATTTATTTGTAATTGTTCATACTGTGTTTTAGTTAGTCCTTGAAAGAGTTTATTAGATCGACATTTAAGGATAGGTAGCTATTCCCGACGACGAATAATGTAAGCGGTGGAAACTTTGCAGAAACCAGAGGTATTAAGAATACGTATCACTGTATTCTGCGAAATCATGTTAGGTATGTTACTTGGACGTAAGACTTGTTAAAAATTTAAACTTGTATGATAAAATAAAATCTCAATATGCAAAACAAAATGCAATATTATTGTCTCTAGACTTTAAAAGCAGGCACTACGCCCTATTTAATGATTATTATAGTATGCACGTACTTGTTATTTTGGAAGATTTATGAATTTTTCGTGGAAAATGGAAAGCACCGATACAATCTCTATGCTTATTTAAAACTTACCATAGGAACAAGAACACATTATTATAAATATTTATTGTCAAGTATAGGTAGGTATTTCAAAAAATTTGAGACAATAATCCGGCAAAGGATTCTAAAAATAAATGAAACTATTAATAATCGGTCGTATTTAAATACAATAATCAAATTGTATTGTATTTTTAAACAACAATTACTCTTTTTTGCAGATCAAGCCAAAAAAAACGTCACCAACTGACGTAATTGACGCGCTATTAAACGCCGACGATGTTAGAATTTACCTTAAAATTATAAATGTATATATTGGTGTAAACATATCAAAACTAAATAAAAGTAATAGTACTTACACTAGGAATAAAATCTAACTCGTGACTATATTATAAACATTTAAACTTACGGACCCAAATAATACTTGGATTTGAAATAACGATGTAAGGTTCACACAGAGTTTTGAAATGGTTGGAAAACGGACCCCACTCTTGCCGTAGAGGGCTAAGTTGTGTGGTGGCCCTCAATACGCCTTTTATCCGTGCAGTCCATCATACAGCTGTGGTGCATACCTTGGTCTTTGCTAAAAGGAACTGTCGTGTGTTAGTATTTATTTATAGTTAGTATATTAAACTAGCGGTGAATGTAGCCTTGAAGGCTTTTATGAACAGTCAAAACGTGTCCAAAAGGCTCGTATGGCTGTGGCTAGAGGGGTGTTAGTACCTACACTTACGTATGGTAGCGAAAGTTGGGTATAGCAGAAGAGACTTGAAAGTAGAATAAATGCTGTAGAAATGAGAGCACTGAGAAGTATGTATGGTGTGTCTTTGAACGACAGAGTAAAGAATCATGTGATAAAAGAGTGTTATGGGGTAAAAGAAGATGTAGTGACAACCATTGATAAAGGTATGCTAAGATGGTTTGGACACGTGGAGAGGATGGATGACGAAATACTGACCAAAGTTATATAAGGAAAATGTCAATGGGACAGGAGGAAGGGGAAGACCTAGGCGGATGTTCTCTGACGAGATTGGAGACATCCTAAAAAAGGACAGGTTAGAAGTACCCTTAACCGAATAACATGCATGAGAAATTTTATGAGAGTGAATGAAGCAAGAGAGATATGTCAGGATCGTTGCAAATGGCGTTTCGTAGTCCCTGCCTACCTCTCCGGGAAACAGGCGTGAGTCTATGTATGTATGTACTTAAACTAGCGGCCGCTATAGGCGCCATATTTTAAGAGAATGGGAATACGTGGTGACTGATGGGATGATTTGCGATAAATATAAAACTATTCCAAATTAACATCTCTATGACAATAGAACAACAAGCTCCAGCTGTGTCATAATAAGATCATGCGATGACCAACACGGTAGCTTCCGTGTCTAAAATAAAGGTTACCATAGAGTACACTGACTTCGGCCGATGACCATCACAAGTTTGGCTATTTTTGTCGTCATTCATGTTTTCACAGTTTTCGTTCGCTGACTAATTATTTTTTTCTGTCTCTAAAATAAATTTGTTGCCATACAGACCATCGACTTCAAAATCAAAATCAAAATCTTTTATTCAAAATTGGCTGGTAAACAGCTCTTTCTGAACGTTAAATTTAAAATAAACAGTCCCCCAAAAAGCCCAACCCTTCACTGCTTCCTATGTGTTTTCGCTAGGAAGAAGAAGCAGCGCAACAAACTCCCTAGCAACACAGTACTGTCTGCGTATTTAAATATGAAGTTATACATTATAATAAAAAAATAATAATATCACATTTCAGTTAACATGATAGCTATCACACAACCTATTGCCATTTATTTAGTTACGTACCTACTTAAGACTTGAAAATTGAGAATAATGACTAACACTTAGCCTCCAAAACAAAATTACAAGAAGGGTGTAATCGCACACATGTTAAATATCATGTTGTTACGTAATCACTGCTCAGTCAAATCACGTTACAATGCATTGATTAGGTAGGTACCAAAACAATTGCAACAAATTGCAAATAAACTCATAAATCAGCAAGTCAAAAGCTGTATCCTGTCCAGTAGATCGACCAGTCACCACAGGCAGCACCCGTTCACGAGTATAACGCAATGATCAGCCATCACCCTCCTCAACCATATTAGAGGGAAGTGGGTGACCCGACCACCGACGCTACCGCCTGCAGTGACAGTACAGTGAGCATGACGAACCTACTTTCCAAGACAAGCCATTCGAACTTACATTAGACTAAAATAAATCTATCCGACATTATTAACGCACTATAACATATCTAAAAGAGCAGAACGTCAACAAATAAACGCATAATTGAATTTAAAAATGTCAAAGTGTATATAAAAATTAAATGTCAAATAAAATAATGACGCAAACAAATATACACGTCAAACAGAGAAACTTATGTCAAAAATAAAGTTAATCAAAATTCAAACATATATGTATATAATCAAACAGTATGTATATAAAAACAATTAAATATAAAGCTGTACACAACAACTGGAACAGTAAGTATTGAACTTGTCTACCAAGCATTCTTGTCCTAGAAATAATCATCTATTGAGTAATATGCTTTTTTTGCAAACAAGTTTTAACTTCAGTTTTAAAGGAATTTAAAGGTAACTGACAAAAATGAGTTGGTAATTTATTATACATACGTACACCTAGCCCCATGAATGTATTATGAACTTTATGTAACCGAAGATGAGGCACGCACAATTTATGTTTATTTCTAGTGTTTATATTATGGACATCACTATTTTTACTATACGACTCAATATTTTGTTTAATGTACATTAAATTGGCAAATATATATTGGGAAGGTACAGTCAGGATTTCAATTTCTTTAAATCGATCCCTAAGTGATACCCTCGGCCCTAACTGATAAATAGCACGGACTGCCCATTTTTGCAAAATAAATACACTGTCAATATCTGCAGCTTTTCCCCATAGAAGAATACCATAGGACATAATACTATGAAAGTAACTAAAATAAACTAGACGAGCCGTATCGACGTCGGTTAACTGTCTAATTTTGCTAATAGCGTATGCAGCCGAGCTAAGTTTCCCAGTAAGAGCCAATATGTGTGCTCCCCATTGCAATTTATTATCTACTGTTATACCTAAGAAAACAGTGTTATTTACTGGTTCTATAATCTCCTTGTTAAGTGCTAAGTTAGGTCCCAGATTCTTTACGTTTGGCAATACAAATTTAACACATTTAGTTTTCTTAGAATTTAAAACTAAGTTATTAGCTGTAAACCAGTGTGTGACTTTAGTTAGCGCTCGATTTACTTCGTCAAAGTTTTCCTTATTTCTATCAACCTTGAAAATTAAAGACGTATCATCTGCAAAAAGAACAACGTCACACAAGTTATTCATGTAATAAGGCAAATCATTTATATAAATTAAGAACAAAAAGGGTCCCAGAATGGACCCCATGAGGAACACCTAATTGCACTGGTAACCCGGAAGAATGAACTCCATTTACATCTACATGTTGTACTCTACCTTTCAGATAAGAATTAATGACTCTAAGTGCCAAATCTCTGATACCGTAATGTTTCAGTTTGCGTAAAAGTGTATCATGATTTACGCAATCAAAAGCCTTAGAAAGGTCACAGAAGATACCTATAGCATTTTGCGACTGTTCCCAAGCATTGTACACATGCTTAAGTAAAGCTACTCCTGCATCAGTCGTAGATCGACCCTTAGTAAATCCGTACTGTTCAGTATGTAGGAGGCTGTTAAGATTAAAATATTGTAGTAATTGCTTAAGTAGGAGTTTTTCAAAAATTTTACTGAACGCTGGTAACACTGAAATGGGTCTGTAGTTACCAATATCACCTTTGCTGCCAGATTTGAAAAGTGGAATAATTTTGCTGTATTTCATAAGATCTGGGAAAGTTCCTGAATTAAGGCAGTGGTTGAATACTACAGTTAAATACGGAGCTACTAGGTCAATAATTGTTTGCAAAACTGTTACAGAGATGCCCCATAAGACACCTGTCTTTTTAGGCTAAAGAGACTTGAAGGTATTTAAAATGTCAGTTGAATTAATAGGCTGAAATCTAAAAGTACACGTTATTTCTGGCATATTATTAATCAAATATATTGCAGCTACACTAGAAGAAGCATCTAAACCCTTCGTAACGGATAACGGTATGTGCGAAAAATAATTATTAAATTCTTGAGCTACATCTTCATCTTCGCGTACAATTTTAGTATCAAACTTTAATTCAAACTTATTGTTATTAATTCTAATTTTGCCAGTTTGTTCGTTAATAACTTTCCAAGTAGTTTTAACTTTGTTATCCGATTGCTTTATTTTGCTACTCAAAAATATAGATTTTGTTTAAAACAGACTTTCTTAAATAATTTTGAATATTTTTTAACGTATTCAATAAACTGTGGATTAAAATTGTAGGATTTTATAGCATATAATTCATATAATTTAGCTCTACTCACATGTATACCAGAAGTGGCCCACTCATTAAATCTTTTATTGCTACCTATTTCTACAGTTTTTTCTTTAAATACATTTTTGAAAGCGTCCTTGACAACTGTAAAAAGCGACTCATATAAAACATCGGGGTTGGTGTAAAATTGAGAAGTTCACACTGGATAGTATTTTGTTTTTGAACGAATTACAACGAGCGTTTGTGATAGGTCTGCAGGTGATTTGTGACGAGATCTTGCTGGAGTAACTAACAAACTGGGCTAACTGTCCACAGTGATCAGACGAGAGCTCGTCAAGGATTACAGTGCTTGACGCAGTAACATCACTAAAAATATTATCTAGACAAGTTGAAGAAGTAGCGGTTACTCTAGTTGGTTCAAAAAATAAATAGTTTAAATTAAAAGATTTAAATAAATTTATCAATCTTCCACTTAAAGGCGATACTTCCAATAAATTGACATTAAAGTCGCCACATACTACTATTTTTTTACTATTACATTTTATACGCTGTAAAACGTCTTCCGTGATAGTCAGTTCAAAAATATTAAAGTCACCTGTGGGGGGGCGGTATACGCAAATTATAACAAAATAATCAAGTTCAATACATGATAGTTCAACACTGCGCTCCACAGAAAGTTTAACTAAGTCATTACGTTCTTTACACTTTAGAGTATTATGAACCAAAATTAACGAGCCACCATGTATAGCTTCCTTCCTTGTGAATGTACTTTTAACAGTAAAATTGTAATTATTTAACAAAACTAATTCATTACATTTTTTCCAGTGTTCAGTTATGCACATGATATGAACATTTCTAAAGTCTAAAAATAAATCTAACTCTAACTCTTTGTCTAAAAGGCCCTGAATGTTCTGATGTACAACATTCAAAAAGTGTGGCCTGCCAGTTGTCTCAACTTGTAGTTCAAAATTACAGGTCGATTCAATATACTGATTAGTAGAAATACTAATGTCAGTAACTGCCGTAGTTACACTATGTGTATATAAAACACAGTAAATATTATATGCTAATAACTTAGCAATCTGTCGCTTAAAACTAAAAGAAAGATACATAATATCTTTAGTCAAAATAAAATTTCTAACAAAGATGTTAGTATCAAAATAACTTAAATACTTTTGGCAAGAAGACTTGGTTATACAATTGTACATTAACAAATTTAAGTTATGTATGTGCTTGTTCTGTTCTATATTTAAATTTTGTGAATAAGGCAGTGCACATATAATAAATTTACAGCTATATTTCCTATTGAGACGTTCCATTAAATTAAAGCAATTTAATATGTCATTTCTTGATACAGCTAAACTATTTCCATACAATAATATTACTGTGGAATTTGAATTAAGCTGGGTCATCTTGATTTTATGTAATAACTGACTATAACTGGCACCGGGTGAGCAATGATTTATTACAGGACCATTTGCATACTGAGACATAAGACTACCCATGTCTTTGCCCAGCTGGTCAGAGAAAATATGGCAAGAGTTATAGCAATTATTGTGAGAGTGGTTAACTGATGAAAACGAGCTCCCCAAAATTGGCTTCAAACAATGACCGCCACTAGTCAGTTTTGCTTTCTGTATATATAAAATACCTGCGTTACTGACTGACTGACAGACAAGCTAGAGCCAAAACTGTTTACTGTGTTTAGGTACTGTAATGGTGCAATGTAAACTTGTTTGTATGTTGTGAGGAGAATAAATAAATATATTATTATTATTATTAAAACTATTAGGCAGAAGAAGCTGAAATGTGGCATAAATGAAGAAAGGATTGCCTGAAATTCTGTTTCTTCTCGATCCCTATATTATATTACAATATAATAAAATGTGCGTGCGTAGCTGCGAACATCCTTTAGTTTTAGTCACAGCTCATTTCTGCTGTCATATTTTTCGTCGATGACTATTTGCCATCCAGTTTGCTATTTTTGTCATTACTCATTTGTCTTGTCATTGTTTTCGCTCGATGACTATTTGTTCTTCAGTTTGCTATTTTCGTCATCGTTCATCAGCCGTGTTGTCATAGTTCGTCAGTCAGGTTGTTAGCTTCAAGACCTTCACCTTTCGACAAGATGGCCGCCGTTTTAAGTTCAAGAGAATTACCTGCTTGAGTAATGTTCGTGTTAAATTAGAATGACTATTATTAATTAAAATGTTTGACGAGTTTTGCTGCTGGTTGTGAAATATCCTCATAATTGGTGTAATATTACAAGTGATTGGAATATGTCGGATATAGCAAATTTGACAGATGTAGTAAATGTCTTCTATAGTTAATTTATTGCCGGATGCGCTGGCCTTGTCTATATAGTTTATTTAGATGATTTGTTGTGAGTGAGTGCCGCCGCTTAGAATCAAAAATATTGTATGATTGTTTGCAAAATGTATTAGTATCTATGTTGTTAGATCTCCTGTATAATTATTTTTACATAATTTTAAAGCCTCATGATCTACTCCTGGGCACAGCCTCTCTTAATTTGCCTCACGTTAGCATTGTGCGTCAATAGTAGGACAGGTATACCCTACGCTGGCCAGACTATTTCGTATAGGGATCGATGTCAAGTTTTCCTTCTCTTGCTAAATAAAGAGAAGGTTTAGCCAGCATGTGTCTTTAGTTACTAGTATCTCTACTAAGCGGCGTGATTATTATTCTTAGCCAGGTGCCAAGAATAATCATTTTGCGAAAAGGTGATAAAATACTTATCTTCTCCTTACCACATGAGCTTGTAGCATCGTTAATCGTGTTACGTTTAACTCATTATTACATAGATTTGCTTAAATTTACATCTGGAGAGACCTGATACAATGTGAGTAAATGGTGTAACAATAATTTGCTAATAAGCCTCTTTGTCGCTCTGTCTACTGTCACAGCGACAACAAAGACTTTTTACAAGCCTTTTTGCAGGGTGCGAAGTCATGATATTACAGGATTACTTAGACATCCGCAGGTATCGATAAGAAAAGTAAACAAAAAATGCTTAAGGCTAATACACGTGTACCTGTCTTATTAGACGATCGGCCGTTGTTTTTCTGCTAATGGTACAATAGGGTAGAAAAAGTGGGTCACAGGCCAAGGCCAAATTCAATCATTTTATTGTCACTCATAAGTATGAACCTTGGTTACCATGTACCACGGTTTATTACCAGAATAGATAAGTACCAAGTTATCGCAATGTGGGTAACGATGAATCTATTTCAATATACACACTGCCTGACATCCAGTATAAATTGATCTGCGTATCGAAGGTACAATTGTGCAATAACACGTCAGATTATTTTGGATGGATAACTTGATGTATATTTGTGTAACCCTGAGGAGCAGAAGGCCTGTCGTTAAATTGATTGCATTTCATAAAAGTATAATAGTATGGAAGTTTCTTAAAGTTGCTACAAGTTTTAAGGAGGAAGTTATTTATGTTATGAACATAAGAACTTGCAAATATGCATGTGAATAATAATATAGCTAGTAATTGTGGCGACAGAATAAAATTTTATGAAGTTTTGGACAGCTTAACTGTTGAAAGAGACATTGATGTATTCTTTGTAACTTATATTTTATCAGATAGTTTTGTGAAGCAGTGTGTGCAGTACGTACGAAAATATGAACAGTTTTAATTTTGTTAGCAGGTGTAATTTACCGTTGTGTTTATGGCTTCTCAGCCTGAATTTTTCATGTCGTTTAACTTTAGTACATAATTTGGCAAGACGCTTCTCAATAAGCCAAAGACTAGAGAAGACCAATATTATTTGGTTTAAATTTAGAAATCTTAATCTTAGCTTCTTATTTGTTCATATGACCATTAACAGAAACATGTTATAATGTATAACTATTTCGAATACGTCCATCTCTAAAATAACGAAGACGAAAAATTAATGTCACTTACAAAAAATGTAACAAAAATGCACTTCTCAAGATTGTCGCATTAATGAAAGGAAAAAACAATCTTCTAAAAGCAAAGCAGTGATTTCATTTCCGTATATATCCTTTACTGATATTGTATATACCTTATTGCTACGTGATAAGCGCTAAATTGCTTTGTTTTTTTAAAGCATTTGGATGCCAAGACAATGCCCACTGCATGTCAACTCTCTGAATACTATAAGACGGCCGGTATTTTAAAATATTTTTGGCACAGAAAGCAGATGATATCAAGATGTTTCAATCAGCTTTTAGACATTTTCGTGTGGTTTTTGTAAGCTCCCAGCTGGGGCTTTCAGTGACGTTATTATTTTGTCTAAATATTTCGGAATTGAAAGCAACCGTGGAATGCTTTCAGACAACCATAGGATGGAGGTTGTCAGGATAATTTTCAGTTACCAGGATACATATTCTCTTTCAGAACTTTTTAGGTCGGAAAATATTTTTAGTCTTCTAAAATTTACAAGTGCACTTAAAGAAAGCGTCGTATTAATATTTTTCAACTATAACACTATTTGGAATGGACATAAAATAAAACAAACAAAAGCATTCGTTTTATAATATAGATTTCAATAACAATATTCGTATAAAACCATTATTTTTGAAGTAAAAGAAAATGTTTAATATTTTTCGATTTGGTTCGAATCCCGCTCAAGTCAAACATTTGTGTGCATGAACATGGATGATTGTCTTGGTCTGGGTATTTCTATGTATAATATGTATGTATTTACAAAAAAACATGTATTTATGTATGTTTATCCATTGTCTAGTACCCATAGTACAAGCTCTGCTTAGTTTGGGACTAGATGGTGTTGTGTGTATGTGGTAGAATATTATTATTATTATTATATTTAGGTGACAAGATTTTGATCTCTGCTGTAATATGTATACTTGTGGTGTAAATAACAGATACCTACTTATAATTTAAAAGTGAAATAACTTTTAGGGCAACAAAGCGACAAGTGAACGGGTATAACGGGTTCTTTAACTATTTCCTGTTTAGACTACTTTATTTATTTTTTATTTATTTTCTCGAAGCCGAGACATTTAAATCGATAACCAAATAAAAATAAATTCTATATGTATAAAAATAAATTGTATACTACTAGAACATGTTATTGTTTGTTACAGTGGTTGTCAAACTGGAGGAACGAGCCTTAAGTGCGCAGTAATATAGGTACAGTCGAACAACTTCCCGCTAGACCACCATAAGGGCGAGAATCGCTCAGCAAGACATCGTCGCTTCCAGTGCTACTTTACACACACATTGACACTCGTATACATAACATGTTTCTAGTGTGCTTCGACTCTATGAGCGAGTCAAGGGATTCTTTTTTCAAACTGGTCCACCGCCGACTTGTTAGATTGTACCTACGGTACAAAAATATAAGAGTTTACTATGACAATACTCATATTATGGGTATACTAGTTGAAGGCTAAACCTGTATTTATAAAATTTTTGACTAACTGACTGTAAGACTGACAGACAACAAACAGCCGAAAAGATAAGCCGTAAGAAGCTGAAAATTGCATGTGTGTTCCTTGGGGACCATAGGGATGCACTAAGAATGGGTTTCTCGAAATTCCCACGGGTTCAGGTACAAATGGTTAAATTAAAAGAAATAGCTGCGGGCATCCTCTAGTTTAGTATAAAATCACTTTTCTTGACTGACATAATATCATCGTAAAGCCTAAACTACTTTTTTTTCTTTTTTTTTAAGTTAAACGGTTTTAGTATATATCGATAGACCTACCTCTGTTGCAAGCCTTGTCCAACAGAGGACTCTGGTGGACAAGGCTCTCGATGGTGCGGGCAGCACACGATCGGTCTTAAGCAAATATACTTATAAAACAATAAAATAATAATAATTTGTACCGAATTATAAGAAAAAGTAAAATCACTGCCATTTGTTCCTGCAAATGACAATAAGATCGAAAAGTGCTTCAGTGACTTTACTTACACCATGAGTATTCGGCTAGCGGAGTCGTCGTGTATTGGGGTCTTATCATTATACAATTTGAGAAATTGTGATTTACAAGTAATTGGGCTTTACAGGGGGCCCATTTGTAACGACTTTATTATGACAAAGCGAATTTATTATTTGGCTAACGTGATCTGGTTTCCATTACTGTCAAAACATTATCTTTCAAATTGTATTTATTTGATTATCTGGTGATATGTTAATAAGAACATTATTTTTATCATAAGGTTTTTATAAACTTGTAACGGCTGCTCAGGTTGTAAACATTTTGTTACTGTTATAAATATTGTTCTGATATTTCAGATATATTTGAGTCAAGCTTATGCGTCTTTTAATTATCTTTCTTAGTGTTCATAATATTTTATTTCTCTCGAAACCAATTCTCGTACCGCTATAGGCGACCGCTATAGCTAAATATGGCGATGTAAAAAAATACGGTTAAAATAAATCGACGCTGGAGTTAGTATTCCAATGCAGTACTATTCAAATCAGTTTAAAAGAGCTCATTGGTAGGTACATGTTTTATTCAATTGATATACACCTTTTGAATTAAAAGAAGTCATAACTTGCCAGCGCAGGATCTTTACAACAAGAGCTATTGTTAACTGAATATTTAGCGGGGTTGGGATACTTTGTGGCGGTTCAGTACTAGTTCTGTTTTCTTGTTCAAATCAATGAGCATACTAAAATAAGTTCAACTTTATATAGCAAGTTTTATATCTTGACTAGTGCTATCCACATTTGCATCTGAATCTTCTATTTGGTCAGATTTAACAACTGTGGCCACGGAAGTCAACAAGTTTTGGCATTCGTAAGTCCCCAGGCAAGTTGAACTGTGATGTGATGATTTGAACCTATGAGTATCCACACGTGTTTATGACAACAATAGAGTTTTTCAACTGTGTAAATTATTTATCTTTTTATATTGCCAACCTAAATGATACGTCGGCACGCTATTTTCATAGATGAGTAGGTATTCCAGTTTGTAATTGCATTGTATATCATGTAATGAAGCCTTTTTATACATACATACATAGACTCACGCCTGTTTCCCCAAAGGGGTAGGCAGAGGCATATTAAACGCCCACTTTTCGCCAGTGTTTTGATCCCACGTAATAAGTGGCGAGCCTATTGCCGCTTATCGGGATATTTTGTTTGCCAGAGCCTCGTCCGTTGATCGGCAGGTGCACCACTTGCAGGTGAGGTTGGCTTGGGACCCTAAGTTCTTGTTGGGAACCCTATGCACACTTTTTATAACTTGTAGTAAATTGGTATTTCTGAGAAGTCTAATAATTTTGATTGCGTTTTGTAAGGCCACTGAGGTTATAAAAATCTGTAATGTACTTAAGGTAAATTATGTGATTGTAAGGGCCTTTATCTTTATTTTAACGTCCATAAAAATAGATAGGTACCTATTTTATTGTGATTGTCGTTGCTGTACTAGGTTGATCCGGTAAAATGTTATTTTTATTAATCATGTGATATATGTAAGTACATTAAAGCTTAAATAAATTTACATGGTGTAAGAACACCAAACTTTTTTTTAAGAAAGATTTCATAAAATTTGTAAGCTGTTCAATCGTAACTATCAAACATACAGTTAACTCCTTCATCATAAGTTCATAAGTACAACATAGACTTAATAGTTTTTTCGTTTTCTAAGTAGGTACTAGCAGGTTCTTAGATGTTTTGGTCATATACCTACATACAAACAGGAGATAAAATAAACATACATACATACATACATAGTCTCACGCCTATAACCCCGAAGAGGTAGGCAGAAGTGTATTTCTACACCCACATAAAATAAACCTTTGATCTAAATTCGCCAACATCTGCAATATTGCAACCCAGACGGTTCGACGCCTCAACATACACGTGCGTTTTTTCTTTGGTCTAATTTATGGGTATGCCATAATTTAGAGCAAAATTGTTGCAGCTGTCTTAAATAATATGTTTTAAGTCTATGTCCGTCACCTACAATTATTGTTTTTTTTTATTTTATTTATTTATCCACTCACGCCTGTAACCCCGAAGGGGTAGGCAGAGGCATAATATTACACCCACATTTCGCAATGAATTTTCAGGTCCCACGTAATAGGGGGCAAGCCTATTGCCGTTACCGGGCACATCACCGGACTCCGTGCTGCTACTGAGTATTCGGAAAAACCCAGTAACACTTTTGCCCAACCCGGGATTCGAACCTGGGACCTCCGATTAGCAGTCGCATACGCTATCTACTGTACCACGGAGGCAATTATTGGGTATTCTGTAGAAATCAAATTTCTTAGATTCGTTCTATTCTCTGTATTGTTATGCCTTTTAAAAGTGTAAGATATGCCATGAATGTCCATATTCTTAATCAGAAACACATATATCTTTACATATATTTTTTTTGCGTTACTGACTGACTGCTAGAAAACGTACAGCCGTAACTTTTACTTGGGTGCAAGAAGCATGTATGTTTACTAATGCTTGCACTAAGAAGGGATTTTCCGAAACTTCCACGGGCTCGGGCAGAAATTGTGAAGTTGTAATATAATGTTTTGGCGTAGCTGCGGGTATCTTCTAGTTGTAGATTAACTACATCATCACCATAATCATCATCAGCCTGCCGCAGTCCACTGCTGGATATAGGCCTCTCCAATGGCACGACACTGAGCCCGATTTTCGGCTGTTCGTGTCCAGCCGCTGCCAGCCATTTTGCGTATATCGTCACTCCACCTAGCACCACACTACGTTTGCGCGCGGCGCGGTCTCCACTCTAGAACACGACTACTCTAACGGTTATCGGTTCTACGACAAATGTGACCAACACACTGCCACTTCAGCTTGCTAATTCTTTAAGCTATGTCGATAACCTTGGTTCTCTGTCGGATCACTTCATTATGAATTCGATCCTTCAGAGAAACTTAAATTGGTGGACTAGTCGCACCGCCAGTGTCCAGGTCTCGGCACCGTAAGACATAACGGGTAGGACGCACTCGTTAAAGACGTTTGTCTTAAGGCTTTGTGGAAGGGATGACGAAAAGATTCGACGGAGTTTCCAATATGCTGCCCAGACGAGCTGTATTCTTCTGCAAGCCTCTCTCGTAGACGTACTCCTGAACAACTTCGAGAGGGACCCCATTTAGGATAATCGGTTCCGGAGAGACATGTTCATTGAATATTATCTAATAACTACATACATACAGTGAATAAATAATCGTGTCTTACATTTGACACTAACATTAGGATGTGTACAAATTTCAACAGGTTGCAAGAATTTATTTTGGTTGTTGTATGTGTAGTGAGCACCAAAAATAGACTCGGCTAGTGTTTTACCCGTGTGTCGGTTAGCATATGGCAAAAACGTGATCGCTTCTCGACGCGTGCATATTAGCATAATATTGGACTCTTCAAAGTCAA
The DNA here is from genome assembly GCA_944739405.2 of Euclidia mi. Taxonomy (NCBI): domain Eukaryota; kingdom Metazoa; phylum Arthropoda; class Insecta; order Lepidoptera; family Erebidae; genus Euclidia; species Euclidia mi. The sequence goes on along the minus strand of OX123201.2, from coordinate 29,856,324 downwards.
AGTCAAGACCGTTGATCATGTTTTAATATTTTTTTAATACTTTAGCAATTAAGTCTATAATATCGGTTTCAAATGTAGATACTAAAACCCTCAGTTTTGCCAAATACTTATTCAATATGTTGCGTATTATTGATTATTCGGAATATCTTATTGTATATAATGCCACGTATTGTTACAGTTATAGTATAAGCAAATATATTTAAGTATTTAAGAGTAGAATTTCGCCAATGGCTGAGATACATTCTAATACGAGTAATTTACTGTATCTTTTTTACAAAAAAGACAGTTACGTAAGCTTGTCACATGTAAATGTTTTTTTTTAAATTCTGTGTTACCCTGCTGTACAAAATATTTAAAATTTAAAACAATAAGACCAACTGATTGTAAATTACAATGGCTTCAGTAAAAAGTATACTAACGTCTGTATAAATAGTGCATCGGCAACTTTTATTACACGAAATGGGCCAATAGTAAAGCGACCACTTTCTATGCAAATTCAAGATGGCGGCACGTGACTTATATTAAATTTATCACGAGCGACCATAAGCATAAAATAAAACAATAGTGCAATGACAGGTCTCTAGTTCTAATTTACGACTAAGAGACAATAAATATTAAAATGGCAAGTTTTCACTTTTAAATCGCCGTGAAAACTTATAAGTGAAGGTAGTGACGCACATATCCATACATAAATACAAAATTGTTTATCAAATTGAAATTTTTAAACATTAACAAGTGTATAATGCCCACGTGATCCCTATAATATGATGTACATATATTCGACTGTGTTTTTGTGAATGAAAAAAGTGCTCAAAAAGCTTGGGTGTTAATTTGAAATTCGATAATGATATTTACATGTAGAGATCGCATAGAACGGACGTGGTTGAGGCGGTATTACGATTCAGAATAAAATCTGGAATATTTATTGGCGTTTTGTATGTAAGAGCGGATAACGTCATGCGTATAGAACGGTCTTAGGTTTATTATGTAAAGTTTTTTTTATTACCGCCGCCCATGGACACAAGCAACACCACAGGAGTCACAAGTGCGTTGCCGCCCTTAGGTTGGGTAACGGGATAGCATAAGGAGTGGGATGATGGAGAAGGAATAGGAGATAGGGCCACCGGCACTCTCACTCACCGAACGAAACGCAACAGTTTAGGTACTGTTACTTTACATCGATCTTCTGTGAGAGGGTAGTACTTCCCCGGTCGAGCCGGCCCATTCATGCTGAAATCAGCAAGGTTCTACTACCTGTGAAAAAGTTGGGTAAACACCTACTGTAGATCTGATTAGGTAATCATGGATCTTATTTTATCTTTTTAAGTCGCGGGTAAAGTCGCAGGCAAAGTTAGTTCAGTTTACTACTAAATTCACATGTTTGCTAATCTGGTAAATGTCTTGCCTAAACGTGAAATTTTGCAGCAAAATCCAAGGTATTCATTACCTGAATGCACGTAAAAACTAACGACTGGAGTCCTTGCAACGGTGCCAATTAAGTCGATTGCCGATATGTCCAAGTGCTGAGAGGTCTGTATGACGCCGCGACTATGACCGTCCAAGTACAGAACCAGCAGTTCAAACCAGCTACAAATCGATAACACTGCTATATACGAAATATTCCTGCATCTGACACAATGCACCGGGCATAATTGAACGTGTGTATTAACGGAAAACTCCTATTGTGAATACACAATAGCATGATAATGACGACATCAGTACTTCAATCAAATTTTGCTACACATCCCTGAATTTGCATACTGCTCATCATCAGCCTTTAACAGTTCACTGCTGGACTAGGCCTCTCCTTTAAAAGGAGGAATTAGCCTACTATACCACGCTGGCCAAACGGGTTGGTATAGGGTTTGTATCAAGTTTTCCTTCTCTTACAGTGATGTTCTCTGCATAATATGCTCCCTCTGTCGGCTCTTACGACACCCATGGGATGATATGGAGTGGTGACAATCCTTATTATTAATCGGTCACCACACGGACGCTGATACTGCTGCTATTTAATGAATGAAAACCTTTTATAATGTACTAGAGGATGTCCGCAGCCTCACTCGCAAATTATGGCAATTTTGGAAAATCGCAGTCTTAGTGCACCCTTACGGTAGGAGGAACATACATGCCAAATTTCAACGTCATGCGCCCAGTAGTTTCAGTTGTGCGTTGTTAGAATTTTATACATACAGTTTTTTATATTATTTTTTATAGACTCACGCCTGTATCCCCGAAGGGGTAGGCAGAGGCGTAATAGGTATTACACCCACATTTCGCCATGAATTTTTAGGTCACACTTCATAGGGGGCGAGCCTGTTACCGTTACCGGGTACATCACCAGACTCCGTGTTGCTACTGAGAATTCGGAAAAACCCAGTAACATTTTTTGCCTGATCAGCAGCAGCAGCAGTTACATACGCTATCCACTGGACCACGGATGCGGTCTATAGATGTACAGATAAAGATGTGAGCAATTTTCATTTATAAACATGAATGTCACGTAGCATTCTATGTAAGCAGCAGCATTCTAGCAAAAGATGGAACCCTTATAGATTCGCCCTCTGATTCCTGACCTGTCTGTCCATCCATCCGTATGTCACAGCCATTTTTTTTGATAGCGCATTCTTCATCCCATCTTTATGAAAGTAAGTAAATTACCTTTTTTATTATGTCTGCGTTTATAACGTATTTCGTCGGTTTTGGTATAATGCACTCTCATATCGAACAATGACGATAAGGTCACAAAAGCGATGACAATTTAATTCTTAAGTGATCTTGGTATATTTATAAAAACACATTTTGTTACTTATGTTACAACTGTGAAGTTCACAGCGCCTAAAATCGCACCACAACCACTAAAACATAAAGCTCTAAAACATGTCATTTTATACGACGTGCATCTTTTATTGCATTAGAATATATTTAACATAATATATATTTTATATTTTTAGTTGGATGTGATGTGACCACGTGAACGTTAAATGTTAATTTTTATTTTATTTTATAGACTCATGCCTGTATCCCCGAAGGTATAGGCAGAGGCGTAATAGGTATTACCACATTTCGCCATAAATTTTTAGGTCCCACGTAATATGTGGCGAGCCTATTGCCGTTACCGGGCACATCACCAGACTGCTTGCTGCTACTGAAAATTCGGAAAAACCCAGTAACACTTTTGCCCGACGCTGGGTCGGGCAAAAGTGTTACTGGGTTTTTCCGAATTTTCCGAGTAGCATACGCTATCCACTGGACCACGGAGGCAGGTATAATTATAGGTAGTATTATTTTTGTTCACGTGGTACACCGAATAACCGACTAAAACAGATTTGGCCGGTGAAAACTTGGATCAGTGGAAAAGTGTGACCGCTGTGTGCTCCAGGCACTCTCCAAACAGGTGTTACCGCCTCTATTCTGGCGTGGCATTATTAATACTTTCCCGTCTACAGCTGTGGAAAGAAATATGTATTTCTGATTGTTTTAGCAGGACTTAAAATAGCAATATTGCATGTTTTGTTTTAAATTACCAAGCATTACCGGTTCACAAAAAATAAGAAATAAGTGCCAACTCGTTCTAGGCTGGTAAGTTGTGTGCTGGGCTGGTAGGTGTAGTGGGCCGAAATAGCGATGGATATTTTGTCGTTGTCAACATACTAAAATAGAAGAAGTAGGTAGTAGCTTACATGTTTTTTGACCGTTACGGTTTCCAAATTAGTACCTAATATGTTCTTGAAGGAGAGAAGTTCGAGAAGGAGGTCAATCGTCGAATCCAACTCGGTTGGGCAGCGTTCGGCAAGCTACGACATATTATTATCTTCTCGTCCGATATCCCGCAGTGTCTCAAGACGAAAGTCTTTGACCAGCGTGTGTTGCCAGTGATGACTTACGGATCAGAGACGTGGTCGCTCACTATGGGCCTTATCAGAAGGCTTAAGGTCACTCAGAGGGCGATGGAGAGAGCTATGCTTGGAGTTTCCCTGCGAGATCGAATCAGAAATGAGGAGATCCGCAGTAGAACCAAAATCGCCGACATAGCTCTCCGGATAGCCAAGCTGAAGTGGCAGTGGGCAGGGCAGAAAGGTTCTGGAGTGGCGGCCACGTACTGGACGACGCAGCAGAGGTAGGCCCCCGCAAGGTGGACCGACGATCTCGTGAAGATCGCCGGAGGCGGTTGGATGCGGGCGGTTCAAGACCGGTCTGTGTGGAGAACCTTGGGGGAGGCCTATGTCCAGCAGTGGACGTCGTTTGGCTGATATGATGATGTTCTTGTATTTTCACTAGTTGCTGGCGCCTTAGTTTGTTTCTTTCATTGGCATTTTTTTTTTAATTTAGCCTTAAAGTACCGACCTCCGTTTTGTACATATACATACCTTATTAACATTGTATGCAAAAACAAAGCTCGAAAGATTAAAATCTATAATTATTTGTCTTACCTACTGACATATCATCACAGAGTCCAAACAACAGAAACTAGAAACTTTTAATTTGGACAGTGGATACCTTTTATAACGTAGGCACCCCGTAAGCAAGGATTTTTTAGTATGCCTTCCCTAAAAAGGGGTAAAATAATGTTTGAAAGTTTAGGGCATGCGAAGCCGCCGGCGACTGCTAGTCATTATATAAATAGAATACTACAAGCTTAGGATCTTAGTTTACTTGGCTCTAAGTCAATGCTTGAGCAATATTTTACTGAACTACGTAGTTCTTATTTATACTAACCTCTACTAAAATTTGCAGACCAGACCAGTTTTATTTTGCAGACCAGACCATTACTTTATATGTATAAAGCATTGGTCTGGTCTGCAAAATAAAACTGGTCTGGTCTGCAAATTTTAATTTATTATGTAGTGAGGTAAACCATCAAGGCATACGAGATATGTATCTAGTATACCATAATGGTTTACCTCACTACATAATAAATTAGCCACAGGCAATGTTAGAATAATTACGGTCCTCAAATACATACCTACAGTATAATTATAAACATGACGATAATAAATTATTATGTATTTTCTTTTCACTCTAAATACACAATCATCATTCGTCTACAATAGTCTACATCAAAAAACAAAACACACGCCCCTCGACTTTCGATACAAGCAAGAATTAGTACCATTCTATTAATTTAAATACCGCAACCGTATAGATAGAAACTTAATATATATACCAGGTCCAGCTCATAAAAATTGTTTATGTTGCAGTCTGATTTAAAATCGGCAATATTGAAAAACAGAAGATTATGTAAGTATGTATAGTGCAAAAGACGTGGTAAGGATCGGGGCTTGGGTTACGAATATGTCATACAAACTACTAGTGCCATTAACCACGCCATCGCTATCACGATAGATCGTCAGTGGATTATCGCTGTGATTTGAGTCAGTAGGCCGGAAGCCTGGGGAGTCTTGTAGCCTCCTCCAAATTCCGGGGCTACGCAAAGGCAAACCGGCAAGCCCGAAAAATGACTTTTTCTGTAAATATTTACAGTGCTAGCTGTACGGCTTTTTTACGGAATGCCTAAAGCCAAGGTGAATCAATTCAACACAAGATAAAATTATATAGAATGTATGATCCTGTGTGCAATTTCGACTGCCTTGTAAAATCTTTATTTTAGAATTCAATGTAAATTGTGTATATTTTTTACAGAAAAGTACTCTTTTGTACCTCAGATCAAACATTCAGCGTTTTCATACAAACTTTCAAGTCCTTATTTTTCGAAATGAATGAAACGATTTTAATGAAACTTCATGCACATAAGCAGGATACATAGGTCTAAAAAGTTAATTAAAAATATTTTCGAAATATCTTATTTAAAAAAATATAATTGGCAATATTTGTTTCTATGAAAAATTTAAAATCGACCTAATTTAGCTGTAACACTTTTTATCGAAAATATTTTCAATTAACTTTTTAGACCTATGTATGCCTATGTGTATGAAGTTTCATTAAAATTGGTTCATTCATTTCGAAAAATAAGGACTTGAAAGTTTGTATGAAAATCCGTAAGGCGTAAACGCTCTTAAAATTTAACGCTGAACTTTGAATATTTCACGTTGCATATCGAATAAATTCATGATCGCAGTCTCTGCAATAAGTTCAGTCAACTTGGATTATCTCCCACATATTAGCTTCGGGAGGAGTGGCGGCGTATTGTGAAGCTAGCCACCAACACCTGAAATGACGACCACGACCACTCTGGCAAGAGTGATACCGACAAGGAAGAAGATTAGCTTCCGTTTTTAGTCTCGCTTGCAATCGTCGTCTCTTTGCAAAATAATGTTTAACATCGGTATCTTGCCAATTTATTACATATCAATATTTTGAATGAATCGTTTATTTTTGCGACATAATTTCATAAGTTTTACTACGCGAGTGGACAGTAATTTAACGGGTCAGTTCTTTGCATCTAACAGCGTCTAATATCGTGGGCTTGATTTCGATACGAAACAAACTTTATGCTATCTAAGAATAAAGTTTGTAATACTCCAACGTCATACGTCACGATGACTTACTAAGGTTATGACTCACGCGTAGTCAGGAAACCTGCACAACAATTCCATCAGCGGCTATGTCTAGCTCATAAAATAATGCACTTGGGCGATCCGTCATGTTTCCAATTATACATTTAGTCTGCGACATACACGCGGCATACTGTGCATAAAACTGCAGACTTGGCCCCGCCCACTTCCATTGAGTCATTGGCTCACCTGCCGGTCAATGAACTCTTAATATAGGTGAAACGATGATGAATTAGTCTGGCTGGCTGGCTATATATCGTATGGTCATTGATATCTGTTAGTATTAAACAAAAGCACTTGAAAGCTAGAAGCTTTCTTTGTTCGGTCAGCTCCAAACTAGGAATTATTGTTGTGTGATGCTACGTCTCACTCTATTACACAGCAAGATTAATAAGTTGCATCCTTGTCACTACTGTTCCGCAGATAACTGAGTAATTGTCGTTACACCAGACGCAGACGTTTTGACAGAACATGCGTTAAGTTTTTCTTGTTGTTTTGTCAGTTTCGCACATGTTTCGTCGCCGGAATATGGCCGGAATAGTTCCGTAAAAGTTTCGCAGCCGCATGCGAACGCGTAGGTGTACTAACAGCGTTATGGTTGGAATTTGAAACATCCCCTCTTAGTGCTCTCCTACATTACCCAAGGAACATATAATTATGTCATATTTCAGCTTCTAGTGCCCTGCAGTTTTGGTTGTGCGTTATCTATCAGTCAGTTACGCAAGAATGTTATAAATATTAATGCAATACATTAAAAAAAAGCGGCGATAGCCTAGTGGTGTAAGTGACGGACTGCCGAGACGATGGTCTCAGGTTCGATCCCCAGGTACCCCGGGCACACACCTCTGACTTTTCGAAGTTATGTGTGTATTAAAAATGTTAATTATCGCTCGCTAATAATGTGCTCGGTAGATGGCAATAGGCTCGCCCCCTATTACATTGGGACCTAAACATAACTGGCGAAATGTGGGTGTGTGTACCTCTGCCTACCCCTTCGGGTATAAAAGGCGTGAAGTTGTGTTATGTTATGTTATAATAATTATTTTCTGTACGTGTTGGTAGAAAAAAGACTGATGTCATAGTAGTAGGTGTAAGTCAATTGTTGTCATACTTTTACTGATTATTAATATTAGTTTTTGTGCACCTGACAAGTGACTTCCTAATAAGTATTGTACGACCGCCTTACATTAGTGACAGAGGCGAAAGTGTATCTGAAATGCATTGTTATTTTTGTACAGAGAAGACTTAGATTTGTGGTTCAAATTAGACCAATGTTGTTGAAGTTCTGGGTCACCAGAAATACTGGTTGTAATGGGCTTCAGGGATAGCTATTCGCTGTTGACTGACCCTTAATAGTATAGCAATTATTTTCTTAGGAACAGATAGTAGCGCTAATTCTTGTTAAGCTTTATCTATTTAAATTACTTCACTGTTGTTTTACTGCACTTAATTTTCGCAGAATTATACCTTGCAGGACGACGCAATGTTTGGGCTACTATAATCATTTTTATCAGTTCCGTTAGTCATATGAAATTTTACCTAATCAAATTTCAAATGAGATTTTAAGTAGCATCAAAGACCTTGGATCTCGGCGTCCAATCACCAGTTTAATATACTTGACAGAACTTTAGCTTTACTATGAAACTGTTGTCTGACCCTACTATATGGATACTTATCGTTGGGTTACAGCCCAACGATAAGTATCCATATACCAGTGTCAAGATACTTGAGGCCTCTCAGTAACATCTGTGACATTATTTTTTATGTTCCCGTGACCCCAACTGATATATCCATGATAATATATCCGTGATATATCCATGATATATCCGTGATATATACACGATATATCCGTGATATATCCATGATATATCCATGCTATATCCATGCTATATCCATGATATATCCATGATATATCCATGATATATCCATGATATATCCATGATATATCTATCCGTGATATATCCATGATATATCCACCTGTAACAGATTCCGTGACAACCGAACCGACGTAATACCTTTAGTGCCACCTTTAGTGCACCTTTAGTGCCATTAGAGAAATGGCCAGTTTCAATATTCGATCTCTCCATAGATTTTGATATTCGAGATACGGGAGATACCCACATGTTTGACATATTTTTCATGGAGAGCTTATGTCAAATGAACTTAAAATCTTAAAAAAATGGATAGATCGAATATAGAATTCAGCGGTAAAGCCTACTAATAGGAACACTTAGCAATTCAATACGCTCATAAATCAATGGTACCCGACGTGGGTCCAAACCCGAGGTCGTCTAAGTGGCTGTTTATTGGTTTGCCCACTAAATTACTTTATTGCTGTTCGGTTCATTATGCAAATTATAAGCCCTGATTTCACTCACACATACGTCGTTTTACATCCATACATCTCACATAGAGTCATACATCTTTGTATTTACTTCAGTAATATATCACTTACACTTTTCTTAGTATGTAGATTGGTAATTTATACACTTGAGGGTATATTAATAGACGTTGAAGCATCAATTGTGTCGTCATGTATGTCTAAGTGGCTGAATTGTTGGCAGGTCTGTGAATACTCGCTAGTCATTGCCACGGCCAATGAGGTGATAAATGTACACACACGATCTTCAGGAGTTTCATACATACGACGTGGGAATGAAAGGTGTGGTCGTGTATGACACGTAACGTCGATGACGAATTGGTACTAATTTGTAAAAATGTGCGTAATATTTTTTCGTTCCCCACCATTTACGGCATTATTTTTAAACTATCTTATTATTCTTCCTCCTAGCGTTATCCCAGTTTTAACCTGGGGTCCGCTTACTAGTCTAACCGGATTTGGCTGAATATTAGCTTTTCCACAGAGCGACTAGGCAGTCGCTCTGTGGAAAAGCCTGACCTTCGCAACCCGAAGGGATAGCGATATTCCATGGTTTAGACTAGTGCCAGTTTATTTAGAAGGTACTGACGCCTTATAACGACTATCAAAGATCTTCATTACAAGCGGGACCGACGGCTTAACGTGCTCTCCGAGGCACGGGGCAAGCGATAATTTACAATTTAATACGCACATAACTCCGAAAAATCATTGGTGCGCGCCGTGGATTCGAACCACGGCATGAAGATGATGATGATGGCGCATGGCAGTCCGTTGGACTCCACTAGGCTATCGCTGCCTTTTTAAGCTATCGCATTGTCCAGTTTAATTTCGAGGAAACCATAGGGATGAATCCTGAGATACATAACACAAGTTTCATAATATGATTCAGAAAATAGTATAACTTTTAATAATATTGATATTCTCAACTTGTTTTGATTGAGCACAAAGGGGACGAGTGGAATATGTGATGCAATTCGTCCTATCAATCTGTGCTGTGTGACGTCTCCTGCATAATTATCATATTCCAATTAACAAGATATTCCAATTAACAAGGTCGTATTTCCACCGCATCCCTCTTCCCTCCTTTGTATTTGTCGAGCTCACATGGTACACTCCTGATGCAACGTGACTCAACTAATGTTGCCGAGAACAGTAATCGCGTGTGAAACTTCGCCTAGTACGATTTACCATCTTAAGTCTTAATTGTACCGCTAGTGCCAGCATATTTTTTTTTTATTATAGACTTACGCCTATATCCCCGAAGGGGTAGGCAGAGGTGTAATATTACACCCACATTTCGCCATGATTTTTAGGTCCCACGTAATAGGGGGCGAGCCTATTGCCGTACCGGGCACATTACCCGACTCCGTGCTGCTACCGAGAATTTCCTAACGGAAAAACCCAATATCACTTTGCCCGACCCGGGAATCGAACCCGAGACCTCCCAATCCCACGCGCACTTTTATGCCGCGAGACCAACGAGACAGTGAGCTAAATATCGCTAATATTTGTGCCATCACCATTGTTCAATAGATGGATTTAGTTGTATGTTGTCTGAAAGAGTGTTTAACCGCATCCATGTTTAGTTTATCAATGCAAAAAAACACAAATTGTATTTTACATGCCACTCCTCATAAAGTTCTTTTAAAATGTAATGATATTGCATTTCAAAGCTTATTAATACGTATCTATTAATGAATTTGTCTCCATCACTTGTTCGGTCACCTCTATCTATTCATTGTCATTGAAAATGTTGTTTATTTTTGTTTTTATAGGTTGTAGACATAATTTAGTAGCGCTTGGGAGGGGCATTACCCACTGTCATTTTAGAATTGCGTTATTATAACATTTCTTGTTTCTTTTATTGCTAATTTTACCATCAGTGGCTTATGGAAGAAATATGTAATTTGGCATCTGTCGCCACATTCCTGATTTTCTAATCTTACAAAACGAATTTCTGTGAATAGTTCACAGAAATTCGTTTTTCAAAACTTACGAACTCGGACATAACAGAGTTAGCACAAAATAAGTAATAGGTATTTTTACAATCACTTACCTGTCATAAGTAAATAAATTTGGAATTTGCATAATACGTGTTCAAAACAAATCAACAAAAGCAATTTTCGGGAAACAAAGAAAAAAAGGCGTATTTCCCGGGTAAAATAAATTCCCCTACGCTAACAGACCACAGACTTTCTTATCATTTCACTGACAGCATTGTTCGGCGGTGAATCATCTAAAAACCCGTATCCAAACATATCTACTGTACTAAAATATCTTCGACTTATTTATATATCATTTCACCTTCGCATCAGTGGTGTATTGCAAATGCGCAACTTACGAGAACCGGTTCATATTGACGTCAAGGAACCCTTGATCGTCTTTGGAAAAATCTAAACCTGCTGATCGGATTTTGATTTGGCTTTTCGATTTTTGTTTGTCTGGTAACATATTATCTAGATTATAGCAAATCAAAAGAGATAAAAACATAAATACCATGATTTTGTAGAACGAGATTACTTAGACAGACTGACGGTTTTTGAATCGCGTTTTCTTGATTAATTTGTCTTACCCGCTTTGCTCGGCAAGGAGAGGGTTAAAAGGAATTAATTAATTCTCTCCATCTTCAGTATATTTCTGTGTGAATTCGACGCGGGTTTCAAGACTTTTTAATTTACACCGATATTACAATAGGTATGTCTCGGTGTATTAAATAGTTACCATACTTGAACCAGACTACACTGGATACGGTGCTGGGCATGCCTTCTGAATTCCGCGTGCCATGAATGTGGACTGCCTATTCTCAAAAGCGTAGCATAATAATTTTTAATTGTTATTATGTATTTAAGTACACACTTTTTGTTTGAGACTTACTATGTCATATACTAATACAATGATGAGTGTAGTATTAATTATCATCAGCGTTCTAGGTCCTAGGCTTATCTGAGCTGCATTTATTTTAAGATTTTCTTGTTGCCACCCGGGACCTGCCTTTTTTTCCACAGAGCGTATAATAAGCGTAGAACGTGTAAAATTTTGCCTAAAATGTTGTAGGTGCAGCATGTATAGATGCAATGCAGTATGCAATAAAATATCAATTTATAGACCAAGCAACAACGGGGTCAAAGTATCAATCATAGGTAATAAATGTTGTCCTGCAGTCATAAACTATAATGTAAATACAGTAAGATAAAGTCAGCTGATCGAGCTATTAATACGTCAAATGCTTTTATATACATTTTTTGTTATGTGCGACCGTGCATGCGTGCGTAGGTATTTTTATGTGAATGCTCTTCACCTGTCGTCATTACTTACTTGATAGGTGACGTCATTTAGTCAAAGACTCAATGATCGCATACCTCAGTTCTACTTCCTAAGGTCTTTATACTTTGGTTAGATACCTTTGCGATGAGACATAAGCCATTAAGTAGTATAAATACAATCGTGTGTTGAAAGAACTGAATGGATTTGATAAATCTTTAGAATACTGAATAATGTAACTTATACGTTAGAATAACACACAGGCTAGGCCTTTTGTCGCGATAGCCGACATCTGTGCGAATGGTGGTACTTCATCTTTCTGCCTTCTGGATTCAGTATAACGCTAACATAAATACCTACATAACATTCATCATCATCAGCCTTTATCAGTCCACTGCTGGACTAGGCCTCTCCTTTGAAAGGAGGAAATGGCCTACTATACCACGCTGGCCAAACGCGTTGGTATAGGGTTTGTATCAACTTTTCCTTCTCTTACAGTGCTGTTTTCTGCATAATATGCTCCCTCTGTCGGCTCTTACGACACCCATGGGATGATATGGGGTGGTGACAATCCGTATTTTTAATCCGTCACCACACGGATAGACACTACATAACATTATACACAATTTAACCGTTTAAGTGACTTTCCTAAAATAGCTGTCAAACATTGTGATGGAATAATAGAAAACTCAAAGACAGAGAACAAGATGGCACATACCAAGAATCATTATAGACCACACAGTGCGTGTATATTGGCAAGACCACCTACTTGTGAAAAGATTTCATGTTGGGAAAATGAAAATAAAATACTATTAAAAACTATTTATAATTAAAAAGCAATTAGCGTGGGTTTGAATTCTACTTTTAAAACTGCATGTAACAAAATATTTTAGTTTCAGTAGGGAAAATTATTATAGTCATGCTCTAATAATTATCTTCGTTATTTTAAAGTAATACGTGTATTTTCTTCTTGTAAATAATGTTTCACCTGTATATTCAAGTATTGAGCAATTTCTAAGGCAAATTACTATCAATAAATAAGAAATCATAAAACAACCAATTCTCTTTCTATCTAAGCTATCTATCGAGACATACACATGTTACATAGAAATACAAACGTATTGCATATCAAGGCTTTGACAATGACATGATTTATGTAAATCAGTTTACGTAAACGCAACTTTGTCGTCATACGTACGAGAATGACGGTCGACGACCTCCAACGTACACGCGTGGAGCTAACCTTCAAAAGGGAGTGTCTTGTGTTCGACACACGCACGCACTTTGTACGGCAAGCGAACGGATTTTAGAGTTCCTTAACTATAAAGGTTATACGACTCTGCTCCCACCCAACAAAAATATTATCATTCAAATATGGGCTTTAAGTGTTTCGCTTTAGGTATTCTTTACATTGGCACATAAATTAGCAGACAGCGCGCTATCCGCCGTCGGACGCCTCGGTAGTTGACGCCTCGGTTACCGCGCGTTGGAGCAGAGTGGTGTAAGTGGGCTAAGACCTTAAGGTAGCGATAGCTTAGTGGTGCTAACAGACTAATACGCAGGGCCCAGGGGATCTTGGGTTCAAATTCACTCATGCGCTGCATGCTCAAGTTAAGTGCGCATTAAATTATTATAGTCGCTTGTTAAACGATGAAAAATATACATACATAGGTACATACATAGACTCACGCCTGTTTCCCCAAAGGGGTAGGCAGAGGTGGGCGTTTAATATGCCTCTGCCGCAGAGGCATATTAAACGCCCACTTTTCGCCAGTGTTTTGATCCCACGTAATAGGTGGCGAGCCGATTGCCGCTTATCGGGATATTTTGTTTGCCAGAGCCTCGTCCGTTGATCGCCAGGTGCACCACTTGCAGGTGAGATTGGCTTGGGACCCTTAGTTCTTGGTGGGAACCCTATGAAATATATCGTGCAGAAAGTCTTCCTAATGTTCTCGATAGTCTCGACCGGCCAGCTTGATGGAATATTGCTATATCATTCTTGTCTATAAGGACTTAGCCCACATAAACGACTCGCCTCACACCCAACCAAAAGAATATCATTCAAATATGAGCATTAAGTATTGCTCTTTAGGTATTTTATACATTGGCAACATTTGGCACACAGCGAGCTGTCTGCATAAGCAGTCACATAAATAATTATGTGCCAATGGAAATGTGAAAAAAAGTTAGGGTCAGCGCAGACAGAACGGAGTGCAGACAGAACGAAGCGCAGCGGAGAGGATTTTATAAACGCACTGGAAATTAAACTTTAAAACTATCAAAATAAAGTGCATAAATGCTTGAACCTGACAAAAATGATCGCGCGTCCTCGAGGATACGCGGGAATTCGTTTATGCACTTTATTGTAATAATTTTAAAGTTTATTTTCAAGTGCGTTAATAAAAGCCTCTCCGCTGCGCTCCGTTCTGTCTGCGCCGACCCTTAGGTTAGGCAACAGGTCAAATAAGCCAACCGTTCGACATGTTAAGTATGTGATACCAACCGAACACTACAGCCCATATTCAGTCGGTAAAGTATCGGCGCCGTACATTGAGCAGATGTGTCGCTGTACTAAAGAACTGAAAATTGGCTTAAATATGCATGTTGCTATTTTTATAGCCTCCTGTGTTGTAATACTACAATTATTAGTGTTAATTGTGCCAATGAATGAATAAAATTAAAATTGATGCAATTATGCATGTTGACCAAATCCAGTAAACTTAACATTTTTAAAAATGAGGTTTTACAGTTAAAGTAGATACGTAAATCGTCTATATCATTTTGTATTTTAGGTACTTGAGTAAGTTTATTAAACATTTTTCTACTGAGGAATCGACTTCTTAAGAAAAATGGTCTAATTAAATAATCAATACTGGCGGTGGCCTATGTTTATGCAACTATAAACTAAATAAAATATTTATAAATTACTGCACAAAGAAAATCATTACAGCTGATTTCTCTTCACTAGGTAACAAGTAAAGTTGACCAACTAATGTTTATAATGCAGATCATAAAAATAATATTGTCATTAATGAAGTCCTTCTAAGGGCAACTCGACATTGAGCTCGGTTCAACACGCTGACCGATTTTTTATTGTTTGCAAATGAGTTATATAATTATGCACATTTATTTACTTAGATTTACGTTATTAATTGATTTTGACATTAACGATACATTGATTCAATACTTATTGGAAGATAGAATGAGCAGAATTTTTTGATGGTTTATGTGGCGAATATTTTTTTAAAACCCTCTGCGACTGACGTGCCACGAGACACCATTTCAACATCAAATATTTTTAAAGCTTTAAATTATGCGACTATTTTATTCATATTTATTTGACTAATAGCCTATATTTTATACAGATTGTACATAAAAAAAAAGAAACAATTCGTATTTTCAAAATTATAGTCTTTATTAACTTTACACAAACCAGTCTATGAATGTCTGTGTAAGTATTAATGTCATAGCAAAAACATAAAATCAACTTTTTACTATCTTAACTTAGACATTTAAAAAATTAACAATTATTTTAATCAGTCTAGGTAACATGAGATACATTCATAGGTTCAATTAAAAATTAGACAGGTTCAAAATCACAGCTTTGTTTGACCTACAAAGGTTACAGCCGACGTTCTCTTACAGGTAGAAGACGCAGATAGAGTGCTTGACCTAGAGTTGTTACTTGAGTGAGCCATCTAATATACAAATATCTATGTTAATCAGGAATAATAAGCATTATACTAGCTTTTGCCCGCGACTCCGTCTGCGTGGAACTTGAATCCCCGATAACTCGACTTCCAGCTTACGTATCGGTATTAAACTTATACCAAAATTAAAGAAAAATGTTTTGAATTCTATTAATGTTATAAATATATTCCACATTAACATAAATATCTTCAATGTACAGACATCAACAATTTTATTATATGTAGGTATAGATAAGAAGGTAGTTTTTAAAATCATCCCAATAATTTTTAGTGTCTTCATTACAAACAGAAATGCAAAAATATCCTTTTTTTCTAATATTATTATAGAAATATAGATATCTAAGCTAATACTAATATATAAAGCTGTAGAGTTTGTTCGTTTATTTGCTTGAACGCGCTTATCTCAGGTCACGGTCCGATTTCAAAAATTCTGTGAAGGTAGATCCACTACTGTAGGCTTTCACCACGACACCAAGAAATTGGTATATCACCAAATCGTGTTAAACGGTTTGTGCAACGTTGAAGCAATTCTCTCCTATTAGTAAACAGGAAGGAACTTTTTCTACAACGTATAAACTACTGTATAAGCAGGAACATTTGTTAATTTAAATAAAACCAGAAGCCGCAAGCCAGCCTCTTTCTTTCTAGGATAACTATAACTTGTAGGACACCTCGTGGCCGGGTTGATGTCGAGTTTGTGACGAACTCTATAGATCAGAGCTGTCCAAACTGGGTTGGACAGCTCTGATCTATAGAGTTTAATAAGAAGTGACATGGAGGGAACATAAATTCTTGACAAGTACTTTATTTATTGGGAAAGCCCAACCTATTTCGTTTTTGTTTTTGTGTTGAGAGAAAGGCAGCGATAATTTCCACTGCTGGACTAGGCCTCTCCTTTGAAAGGAGGAATTGGCCTACTATACCACGCTGGCCAAACGGGTTGGTGTAGGGTTTGTATCAAGTTTTACTTCTCTTACAGTGCTGTTCTCTGCATAATATGCTCCCTCTGTCGGCTCTTACGACACCCATGGGATGATATGGGGTGGTGACATTCCGTATTCTTAATCCGTCACAACACGGATTGTGTGGTGAGTCCACCACACGATCCGTGTCCAGTGTAGTCCTACATAACAGAAGTCAAATATGATTTAACGAGATTATGAAACTGTTACATAACAATAAAACATCGTAATAGTAATTCAAGTCTCCACTTGAGGTTTAACCACAGTTATGCCACCGCAGTTTATAGTTACAAATGAATCGTACATACAACGTCTCATAGCCAATATAACTTAACCTGCCTTTGCAGGACAAATCTATATAAACACAGTTCAATTAATACCGGGTGGTTATAGTATGGCAGATTAGTCCAGTATATCGTGGCCCGTCTTTGTAGGACAAATCTGTACAGACACAGGTCAGCTTATGTTGGAGGTATTGATGTACCATCTTATGTACATCGTACTTCAGTTGCGTCTGCGTTGACCTTAAAGGTGACACTTAAGGCGCTGTTATACCTCAGAAGCCGTGAAACACCTAATTTTTCGTCGCGCATCTAGCCATAACGGTACATATTACAAACTAGCAAAAATTAGAGCTTAAAGTCAAAAGTCTGAACAAAAGACTTTTGAAAGAATTTTTCATGTACGTAAAATAGAATCACGGTAAAAAAATCACAAAATCGAGGCAGAAAATAATCTTTCGTCTCACTGTTTGCAATATTTTGATCGTAAGCTGTCATATTTTTTTTGATAATATTGTAGGAAATCTAATGAACTAAAGAATTACCCTATTTATTTTCATATTATACGTGTATATTTTGTAAAATTAAATAAAATCTGCCAAACGTCTATGATTTTGACGCTCGGTAGATCACATCAATATCAAACGCTTCAGCAATTTAAACCTTATTAGCATAAGCGGTGTACTGAGTGTCAGTTGCTAGTTTACGCCCCGCCCAGGCCTCATCATTCGGCTATGAGCCCTGTGAGAGGTAGGTCATGTCGCTTGCGTCTCCGCTGCACGAAATTTTACGTAAACCTGTTTGTTATTATAATACGCCGATTTGAGTTCGTAATTTCATGTTTTATGTTATAGACTGAATACTTTGAATCAAATAGGCTTTTCATGTAACTATGGGCACATATAATTAGGACCTAAGTTTATACTCTTGTTGCGTTTAATGTGTTATTGTTTCTGTGCTTATAAATATATAATTAGAAGAATAAAATATGGACAATTAGAGAAATGAAGTTCTACGAAGGATTTGTACAAGAAAGCGTCGTAATAAAATAGAAATTCATCCATGGCCAAGTGATTATGAAATATGTAACATTTTTACACAAATTATTTTCATAAGAGTCTTTTATGACTAACTATGTTACTTATATATTATCGATTATGCACAATATAATTATATAAATTATTCTCACAATACATAGCTGCCACAGTTTTCAATTTTTGAAAGAGTAATAACATAAAATCGAATCATTTTATGCACCTATATTTCAAATTCTTTAGCTTGTCAGAGCGCCTGGAGCGCTAAGATGCCGCCACGGCGAACAATAATGATGACAGCGCTAATATGGCGCTCCGCAATCCGCACACAAGTGGTAACGAATGTTGTATTATTGTGTTTTGAACATAAACCTTTTTAGGTACATCGGGTAAAACTTTAATTATTCATAAACTATTAGGTATGTCTCAGTACATCTAATATCTTTTTAATTTCTAAAATCAATCATTTATAAGTAAGAAGGTGACTTCTCTGTTTGATATAACACAAGATATAGTATTTTTTTAATAATAAAGTACGTAACTAATTATCATTATTGTAATTACAGTGAAGTTAAAGATAACAGTTCTGCAACGTCTTACACACATTTAACTTCAGTCATTCCCAACACGATCTGTTCAAGAGCTGGCCAAGAAATGCCAAACAATTTTTTTAACAAATTTGACTCAAATTCCGTAGTGATAAGCAAAAATTACAAGAGGGATAGCAGTGACTGGTTCGAATTGCGTAGGAATATGTTGACAGATTGAAATTTTTGTATAGTGGTAAAAAGAAGAGATAACAGCAGTAAAGCCAACTTAGTAAAAAATATTTTGTACAAATAAAATATTTGCAATGTAAAATCAGTTGCGCATGGAATCTAAAATGAACAACTGGCTTTGCAATAACTGGCGAAGCAAGAAAATGTAACAATCGAGCCTTGTGGATTATTCGATTATTGGTGCCACGCCAGATGGATTAATACGATTCCAAGGTCAGGTACAAATTAAAAGGTCCAAACACGATTGTGGAAATTTAATGTTCTAAAGTTGCCTATAAGAATGGCCTGGAGAATAGTATAAGAGCAAATAAAATACAAATATGGAAACATGATAAAAAAGTGAACTGACTAGTCTAAACAAATATTGTAATGGTTATTACCAAATTTAGGGGCAACGCCACGTTACACGCAAACAAAAGTGTTTATTTGCTGTGTGGAGTGGCGAAAGTATACCACTAAAAATAGAAATTATAGAAAGAGATGATGTTTTCTGGGAGAAGCTTGTGGCGTTTTATATGAATTGGCAGTTGCCTGAAATTGTTGATTCTCGTCAAGCTCAAGGGATGGCATTGCGAGATCACGGAGAGGAAAATGTTTCATCAGTGCTTGAAATTTCTACAATACCAAGCCGTAAAAGGAAAGTAAATGAAACTGTGCCTCGTGAACAACAGCAAATAATAATTCTTATCACCTCACACACTGCCTTTAACATTCGATGAGAATAAAGAAAACCTGCCGGGTTGTAGCACACAGCTAACTTTTGATGAGCTGTAAACTCTGTATTTCGTTAATAAATTATAAATGAATATAAATAAATATCTTTTAATATTTATTTTCTTTGAAACAACACATATTTGAAGCGAAAGAAATTTTTTATATTTTTCCATACAAACATGTATGTCGAGAGCTAACGAAAAAGCAGTAACTCAAATTCTAATTCTATAATTTTCTAAGCGACATAGCAGTATCTCATGAATTAGGTTTATCCACATATATTTTTGATGTTTCATCTATTTTGAAAAATAATAATGGGTTGGGTTTCAAAACGAGTCGCCTGAATTTGAGGGTATTGGTAGTGCAGGGGGCTTAAGGTAGTTCGTTTTAATCCCCTAAAAGTAATTTTGGCTGCCGGAGTTGCGTCTAAATATTTTTAAACAATTTCCAAAATTTCATAAATACTTCGGCAATTATGCAAAACGGAACATAGTTTTTATACTTTAGTACAGTTTTACAAATGTAATTTTTAGGTTTTATGTGAAAAACGTGAAACGAAACGCAAAACTGCCATCTTGGAATGATCATATTAACAGCTAATGTCAAATTTGTGCGTCATTGCTTTCGAGTGCCTTGGGTTAGGTGCGACTGTAATAAGTAAATAAATAGGTTATGTTAGGTTCTCTTTTGACCCTTAATCCGAAAATAGGAGCCCTTCGCAGGGCTCCGACAACCTTAGTTTATTAAACTAGTGTGATGAATGTGGAAGTTGGCAGTGCCATACACACCGATGTTTGGAGATATTTTTTTTTTCAGAGGAAACCAAGTATTTCCGTCAAGTGAAAATGGTGAGGGGGGTTTCAAGACCTCCCCTGCTCCCTCTCCAATTACTCACAACCCCTAAAAACGGCGACGTATTTCGAAACCTTTGCCATAATAATTATACCTATAATAACAATAAACATCCATAAATAAATAAAAGAAATCAACTTTTACTAAACTTCAATTATCTCGTAACTCGCTTTAGTTGAGATACGGCTTTTGCGCTTAGTAGAGCAGTATTGTGTTTTTTAGGGTACCGTAGCCAAAAATTGTAAAAACGGAACCCTTATAGATTCGCAATGTCTGTCTGTCTGTCCGCCCGTATGTCACAGCCAATATAATGCAAAACAGATTTGAAAACTGGCAGGAATGGAATTAGATGTAGGTATTCTATGAACTGCTTCACTATTTTTATACAAAAACAAAACAAACATAATAATGGCCTCTTCATACATGGAACTGACTTAATTATTTTTATCATCTTACGGCACGTAGGTATTTACCCACTTTCGTCAACATTTAATACCTATAACGTCTAATGTAAACCAGTTTTGCTCATGGCTGCACTGAGAACAAAAATTGCGCTATGCCTATATTGTACAAACAGATTGATGTTTGTAATATAAATTTTAATATCAGTATCTCAATTCAATATGCTAAAACGTTTTGCTTGCGATTTTGAAATATTGGAATACGGATGTCGCCAGAATACGGCCGCACGCGACGAGAATGAAGGGGGGCGCCCCGCAGTAGACGGAGCTAAGCTCCCTTCACCTCCCCTGCTTCACCCCCTCATTTACCAAAACAGTCGCTTAGGACAGCGCCTTAAGTTACATTGTGTATTTTATCGATTTCGTGAACTCGGTAGTGGTTTCGTCGGCTCAGGCACACTCGCTACTTATGGCGACGATGACAGTAGTAGTCGTCAAAGCCACACATAAACTTTTGCTTAAAGTTACGTAAGGAGACGCGTAATATTCCTGTTGACTCACAACGCTAATAGGAGAAGAATTCGTCCAGCAGTGATCTACGATCGACTGCCTCCGTGGTACAGTGGATAGCGTATGCGACTGCTGATCGGAGATCCCATGTTTGATTCCCGGGTAGGACAAATGTGTTACTGGGTTTTTCCGAATTCTCAGTAGCAGCACGGAGTCTGGTGATGTGCCTGGTAACGGCAATAGGCTCGCCCCCTATTACGTGGGACCTAAAAATTCATGGCGAAATGTGGGTGTAATATTACGCCTCTGCCTACTCCTTCGAGGATACAGGCGTGAGTCTATAAATAAAATAAAATAAAAATGATCTACGATGGTTGGATCATATTAAATGCAGGTTATATTCATCTTAAAATCATCTTTTAATTCGGGACCGATATAAAGGAAGATCTTCGAGGCTAAAGCTACACGTCACCAATTTAAAGATACCGACAAGCAACAATACCTATCGCCCGCGGTGGCTATTGCTAAAAGTATTGTGTGTGCTTTGCGCCTAAAATACTGTCTCGATTTTGTGTATTCATAGATATGCCATCGGTTATAAAAGCTTTGTTTTATTTGATTCTATTTTGATCTCATATTTGGTAGTAGTTTGCATAGAGATGGAAAGCTTTGGGGCACGAATCAACGTGGAATAAGTTTACGATTTTGGGAAATATCGCTTATGAGGACTCAAATTGGAATTGCTTGGTTCTTTGCAACAAATTTTGCAATATCACGCACCTTAATGAAGCGAAATTCAAGTCCACAGCGCGCACAATTAAGTTAAGTGCGTATTAAATTGTTAAGTATCGCTGGCACATGCATGGAGAGCACGTTAAACCATCGGTCCCAGTCAGTCATAGAGAGCAGTCAGTTAGGGGAGTCAGCATCTTTGAAGAAACTGGTACTGGTGGTACTACTCTAAAGGTAGTAGAGCCTTGCTGATTTCAGCATGAATGGGCCGACTCGACCGTGGAAGTACTACCCTCTCACAGAAGATCGACGTAAAGTAACAGTACCAAAACTGTTGCGTTTCGTTCGGTGAGTGAGAGTGCCGGAGGCCCTACCCCCTATTCCTTCTCCCTCATCTCACTCCTCATCCTATCCCTTTTCCCAAGCCCAAGGGGCGGCAACGCACTTGTGACTCCTGTGGTGTTGCTTGTGTCCATGGGCGGCGGTAATTGCTTATCATCAGGCGATCCGTCTGCTCGTTTGGCGCCTATTGTCATAAAAAAAAGAAACCGACACTGATCTAAACTCTGGCAAATCGCTATCCCTACATCAGACGGCAGTCGCCCTGAGGAGGTTCTGTCAAATCTGGTTTGAATAGTAACCGCACCCTGGGCTCTGAGTGTAAAATTCTAGGCTGCTGCTGGCTGATTGCTTGGCATAAAGCTAGGTTTTTGATCATGACCACCCACGCGGATGGAGCCACAGGCTAAAGCTAATAGAAAATTATTTCCGAGCCGCTGCTAGGAAAATATTTTCTAACTATTAGCTAAGATACAAACTAGAGAAAGTTTTCAACGAGATTTCGCTAGTGTTTCAGTACAATACACATGGCAAATATAAACACGGAGTGCTTACATTGTTGATACTCTTGTGCGCGTTACAATATTTCCGTGATAATACGACTAACTGTACGAATTTATTCATAATTGTTTAATTCTTTTTATGCGTCTCGCCTTTTTGATCGACATTTCTGTAAAGAAAAAAATATGGGCAAGTTACAAATATAGTTTAACGTAGCAATTCTGTAAGCGAAATTAATAACCAATACTAGCATCATCAATTTTTAAGTGCTGCTGTTCTGGATCAAAAAACCAATGATATTAATAGAAAAAAGCGATAAAATATGTGTACCATAACCATCTGTAAATTAAATAAATATAGAATAAAATATTTAAGCGATACAAATAGTTCAAAAAAGTAAATGGCCATAATAGTTGGCACTATCTTAATGTTATTCTTTCCTTTAACTAGACAACAGCACGCTATATCAACCTGCAGAAAACATATTGTTAAAGTAAGGAGTTAAATAATGTCGCCACAGCCGCATTCGCCAATATTTGGAGCCTGAACCAGACAAAACGATTATATAATTATATATTTAAGAATAAATGAATATGTTTATCGTAAATCTGGTTGCCAAAGTATTAGCTTTGTTTCCGTGACATTACACTTTGCTTGTGAGTTGCCCTGACATATAAGAATTACTATAATTTTATTATTAAAATAAAATAAATAAAATACCTTTACTTTAGGCCACATAACCCATATAGGACACACCGTGTGGTTGACGGCATAGAATACAAGTGTCACCACCCCCTATCTTCCCGTGGGTGTCGTAAGAGGCGACTAAGGGATAACACAATGCAAATGCCATCTTTGCGTAGAGACGGAAAACTCGACATCAAACCCTATACCTACGACTGCCTCGTAGGTCTCGCAGCATAAATGTGCGCGTGGGATCGGGAGGTCCCGGGTTCGATTCCTGGGTCGGGCAGTGTTATTGGGTTTTTCTGTCATGAAATTCTCAGTAGCCGCACGGAGTCTGGAAATGTGCCCGGTACGGCAATAGGCTCGCCCCTTATTACGTGGGACTAAAGTATATCTGGCGAAAAGTGGGTGTAGAAATACACCTCTGCCTACCCCTTCGGGGATATAAGGCGTGACGTTATGTATGTATGTATGTATATAGAATTTCATATACACGATTACAAAAGCATATATACACAAACAAAAAAAAAGAAAAAATATATTGATCTAATAAAATTCTACTTAGTATTTCTAATGGTACGATACCTATCCCCAGTAAATATAATACTGCTCGTTTCTAACTGCACGAGACTCATAGGTACATATGTCAGTCATATTGTGTGGGCGTAATACCCAAACGTTTTCGAGTACACATGTCAGAACTGTATGCACATGTACATTATCTGACAATAATTCACCCACGAACTCATAAAAAAATGACACATGCCATTGACACGTGCATAGTAGTAACTTATAGCAAGCTTATCTTATCAATTATCACAATCGGAGGATAACATAGCATTATCAGTGTGATCTTGACCTCTTGTCATTAAAGTCGTTATATAATGCAAATTATCGAACACGAGCCAACTATTATTTATGTATGTTTATTTGTAAGACGTATTGTTTGATCATCAATTCAATATCATTGAAAGGGCAATGCCCTTCTCATTGTAAATAGTAAGCGATATAGTTTTCTTGTCTAGATAGTGTGTTTTCTTAGTATTAATCGTCATAAGTTTATCTGTCTTACTGCTGAGCATAGGCCACGATGGGTAAGGCCTTTAATTATCCCTTGAATAACAGAAGCCCAATTCTCATAAATAAATTTGTTCACAATACAGTTTCGATCTAATGTCAGTGTCATACTTATGTGCAAATGGTATTCCCCTAAATTAACTGATATTTGAATGATATCGCGACTAGATCGTAAATTGAAAAATCTGTCAAAATATGTGTCAACCACGAACTATTGAAGTCAAATTAGACGATAATGTCATTAAGTTAGCAGAATACCAATTGTGAGTCAATTCAAAATATAATCTCATTTCGTTCAAAATATAGTTTCGATGTCAGATAAAATACGAGGATTGGCCTTCTGAATACCAGACACATTTAAAATCTATTAAATCTTGCACTGATCAGTGCATCGGCAGTCAATGACTTAATCCACCACGCAGATGAAGTGCGTATTGACGAACTGCGAATGTGAAGGCTACAAAAGTGCGCGATAGCGGTTTGTCGTTGGTGGTTGACATAAACATATTATGACGCTCTTCTATTTTTAGCCCATTACAACAGAAAAGGCTTTACTGCGCTACTATTACGACTGAAATCAATGTAATTTGGAATTTTGCGTAAATAAATGTGTTGGAGTTCCGTGTGGTGACGGATTAAGAACACGGATTGTCACCACCCCATATCATCCCATGGGTGTCGTAAGAGCCGACAGAGGGAGCATATTATACAGAGAACAACGCTGTAAGAGAAGGAAGACTTGATACAAACCCTATACCAACCCGTTTGGCCAGCGTGGTATAGTAGGCCAATTCCTCCTTTTAAAGGAGAGGCCTAGTCCAGCAGTGGACTGTTTAAGGCTGATGATGATGAAATGTGTTGGAAAGTGTATAGCATGAATTAGGATTGAAACTTGAAGTTTCTTCATGAGCATGAAAAGTCTGTTCTAAAGAATGCCGATCTCTTAGTGTATCATATCAAATCGACAAATTCTCTTCCCATTATTTCCTCAAAAGTGTAAAGACTGGCTCCGTAGTCCAGTGGATAGATGCGTCGGCTGATCGGGAGATTGCAGGTTTGGTTCCCGGGTGAAGCAAAAGTGTTACTGGAGTTTTTCTGAATTCTTAGTAGCAGCACGGAGTCTGGCAATTGCCCGGTAACGGAAATAGGCTCGCCCCCTACTTGGTACTTGGTACTCGATAGCACCGGCTGTTACCGCAACTCCACGTTTTGGCGTGTATTTTGCGTGCGGGTGGGAACGGTCTTGTCACTCTAGCCACCCCAGCTCTTCTAGGGCAGTCGAGGAGCAGGTAGGCTGCCGTCTCGTCTGCTGCCATACAGGATCCGTGTCCTGTGTAGGCGGCCGTGACTGTCCGCAGTTGTTGTTTCCGGGACAGCCGACAGGAGGACTTGTTTGGCTATCTTACCGTCTACTGTGGGAAGAGCCTCCTTGGCCTGCCTACATGTTTCAATACCAATCCAGGACTGGTTGTGCTGGGTACTGGTTCTGTTTCTTACCTGGTTGCGATTAAAACCAGAAGAGCGAGGAAAAATGGGCTCGGGTCCCACCACCTCTAAAGTGGCCCCTCTTCTGGCAAGTTCGTCAGCTGCGTCATTCCCTCTTGAGCCACTGTGGCCCTTGATCCATTGCAGTGTTAGTTTCTTTAGTTTACCTACCTCGGTTAGTTTCTGGTGGCATTCTAGTGTGAGTGCTGAGGTGAAAGTATGGCTTTTGAGGTCTGAGACGCCAGCCATACTATCTGAGAGGATCCTAATGGAACGTTCCCTTACCTCACGTGCCATGATTGCTGTGGCAGCTAGGATTATGCCGAAACATTTGGCCTGGTAGACCGTGTTATAGGCTCCCAGCGGTGCTGCGATATTGATGTTTAGGTCCTCGAAGAATACTCCTGAACCCGTACCTGCATCCGTCTTTGACCCATCTGTGAAGATCGTGAGCTCGTTGTGGTTAACCGCTCCTCCATGTAGATCCTCGTACAGTAGGATTTTGTACTTCTTGTCAAAAACACAGAGTGTTTCGTTATTCGGTCGCCGATGGCTTGTGTTATAGGAACTTCTTTGAAGAGTGTGTCTAAGTTGCTGGTGTGCGGTGTATTGGTGTCTTTCAAGAGCTTCAGAGCTCTTAGCCGAACCACCGACATCGTTGCTTCCTGTTGTATGAACAGGTGCAATGGAGGCAGGTCCAGCAACACTTCACGTGAGCTGTAGGTGTGGTTTTCAGGCAGCCCGTGGCCGCTAGGCATGCAAGTCTTTGCAGCCTTTGAAGCTTGTTGGGCTCGCCCCCTGCCCCCTTTAATCACAAGTCTAGTTTCTCAACTATGTATGTTGACGCTGACTTTGAATTTGACAATGAAATAACATACTGATATTATTATTACAGAGGCAAGACGGTGCTATGATTGCATAGAATCTATGCATAGATCAATCACCTTGCTGTGTAGTACTGGGCCGAATACTGTGGTTGTGCGAATCAAGCAGAACTTTTTGCGATCCACAAAAATTGTGCTGCGTCTGTGTTATTTGCTGTTCAGTCCTCCATTGTTTGAATGTTCAAGTTACCGGCAATGCTGATTTAATTCCTAGTGCCAGATATGCATTTTCTTACGATTGCTTTACCGACGCACTGAGCTGGTGGTCTTCAACTATTGACATTAAAGCGAAAATAATCGATCTAAAGAGCTAAAACATGGCAGTTAGAAAACGCCGTCAGATCTCAAAATAAAATGATCTGTTATATTTATAGATTTACGTACAGCTGATACCAAGAAATGATGATAGTCAGCGATAAAACACGAAGACTTCAATCTAAGAATAACTAATTAAAAATTAACGATTTGGCTTGCGTATTGTCATGATGACTTAACAATTTACATGGCAGAATAATAGCCCATAGTTTTATATACCCGTCAATAAAAAGGTAAGTAATGCAGATAATTACCTGCTTAACGGCCTGGTTACACTGAAAGAATTTTCCAAATCGGACCAGTAGTTCCTGGGATTAGCGCGTTCAAGCGAACAAACAAACAAACTGTTCAGCTTTATATATTAGTATTACATTAGATTAGAATAATAAATAGCTGAGGTGAACCAAAATTCATATTAACACATACATATGAGCTGATTGTTTCTGTAACTTCACACCATGGATCTACGGATAGGGAAAACAGATCACGATCTTTGTAATCTTTTCACTATTACCACTCCATATATAATACTATGTCTCAATATTTGTATCGTATGACTCAACCATTATGCAAATGCTACCAAGTTAGAAAAACCGATATTGCTCCGCAATTCAAGAAATATTTACCTCAACTTTACCTATAACTCTACACAAATGATGTAATTAATAGACTTAGTTTTATCTCTATCGGCATAGTAAACGTTTACTGTGTATTTCCAGTAAACAGTGAACGGGAATGTTTAATGAATCATTTTGTAGAAACATTTACATGTGATCCGATCTTGGAAATCATAAACAACTTGTTTGATCGTTCAATCTGTTATTTCCAGATTTATTAGAAATCGGTAATTTTAGCGATTTGGTTTTTTTATTAATACAAAATTGGTAGAGATTTGTAATATCCTAGTTATTAAATTGTTTGCAATAAAAACAATCGGAAGAGCTGTGAAACTTAAAAATGAAAGTCGATAGGTATAGGCAAAGAGCTCAGATATTTACATAGAGCCGCATTTCTAATGGGCGCTCTCTAGACAAACTTTGTGGAACCCTAATTGTCGCTTGGCAGCGTGGCAGTCGCACTGTGACAGCTGTCTCTACGAGTGTAAGAGAGACGAACGTTCTTCCTGTGTATCTTAAGAGCGTTTATTCCGGCCGCGCCGATTTCATGGATTTTCATTGTAAGATTACGGTGAAGATAAATAACACTGAATAATAACAACTTGAAAATTTGAAAGGTCATTCTTTAACTTAGAAAGTGTATTAGAAAACTATATGACCTTTCATAATAAATATTTGAAAACTGACGAATTTAAATTGCACGTTTTCGTAAAATCAGTAGATCAAGGTGGATTCATTGCTGGATTGTGCAAAAGAACCAAGTTGTTTTTGAATCCTGTAAATGCTATCTATATAATTATAAGACGTTCCTGAATATACATACATACATAAACTCACGCCTGTTTCCCCGAAGGGGTAAGCAGAGGCATATTAAACGCCCACTTTTCGCCAGTGTTCCTGAATATGTATTAACAAAATTGTGTACTTTCATTCAATTTTTAAAGAAAACAGTCGTTTAAAACAGAGTTATAGCTAAATTTTGGCGCTCAATCCTGCTATTAGTTCTAATAAACCACTGTGATAATCATATAAATACAAACACATATCTGAAGTTTCGGTTGCATATTACATCATATAAAAAAATTGGAATCTAAACATTTGATTTGGCATTTATATGATTTTTTTTAAATTACCTATAAATCTTGAAACGCAACGCCGTCTCAGCCACTCCGCGCCAAGCGCTCTCAAGGGGTGGACGTATCGCTCGTCGCCGCGCACACCATATTACATAAATATAATATTTCACTACGTTTATAGAACGGCCGAACCTTCTTGATCCGTAAGATTTTTTTTTTACTCATATCTATAAATACTTCATGTAACTGTTCATGTTATTATTATGTAACTTGACTGACTTGTTGGTTTAGTCTTACGATTATAGACATTATATCTATGATTTCATTCCCGTCATTAAATAATATTTGTATGGATTATGGTTCTTTACAATTAGACTTTACACGCACATGTTTATAGCTATCTAAGAAGTAGTTATGTATTATTTTCAGATTACAAGAAATATGGGTAAAAAGGACAAAACCCAATACTATGGGAACGTTAAAAGAAACATTGGCGGCGAATAATTTGAAAAGGGCAAGAGAGACTAAAAAGTAGTAAAATATTTTTATATTTTTTGTTAGAATCAATCTTTTAGTAATTTTGTAACAGTGTTATATCTTACATCAAATTATTGTACTACAGAAAAAAAATTTGGGAGGCTATTTGTATAATAAGATAAATAAAAAGGTTCATATTTACTCTGTAACAAAACATCACTGCCGCAAGAAGATCACCGAGTGGCTCTTGTCGTTTGAATACGATGCAACTGAAAGTTTGTTTATTGTAAAGAAATAGGTAGACCATGACGCACATAGGAGTCAAATTCACACACACCACACACACAAACTCACTCAAACACACACACACACACACACACACACATACACACACACACACACACACGCACACGCGCGCGCTCACACACACACACACACACTCACACGCACGCACACACACCCAGACACACACAATATATATTTTTTTACTATATTATTATTTCTTATATTTTGTGCTTTATTGTTAATCTGATGTCTTGTGACAAAATTCAATTCCTTAATTTTGTTCATTCTATTAAGGGGTGGAGTGGAGACCTGGTGACCTGAAATACTGACTTGCGTCTAGTTTAGGCACCAGTCTCCCACAATATAATGTAAACAAATGCCTATCCATTTTTTGAAGATTTATTTGTATATTTTTCTTTTATTTATATTGTGGAGAGAAATAAAATATATTCTTATTATTATTACTTATGATACTTGATAAGTTTTTCTACAAGGGGAGATGGACAAAATTGAAACAGTACTAAGGAAATACTTCACCAAGACTGCCGATAGCTGAGCACCTGCTAGTCTGGACCAAACCACTGGATAGAATTGTTTCAACCAAGGCTCTTCATCCATCGATCGACACTAGTAGTCTAGGATAATACGAAACATCATCAGCGTTTAACAGTCCACTGCTGGACTAGGCCTCTTCTTAGAAAGGAGGAACTGGCCTACTATACCACGCTGGCCAAACGGGTTGGTAAAGGGTTTGTATCAAGTTTTCCTTCTCTTACAGTGCTGTTCTCTGCATAATATGCTCCCTCTGTCGGTGCTTACGACACCCATGGGATGATATGGGATGGTGACATTCCGTATTCTTAATCCGTCACCACACGGACAGAATAGTACGGTAGGATAGTACGAAAAGCAGGTGAAAAAAAAAGACACGACAATTTCAGTGGATACAGATTATCGGCAACATGGAATCCAGCCATCAACAAGTGTAATCATGTGTATTTTGGTGTGTATACACTGCCGCAGTGACACAGCTCAACAGTCTGTAGTCGTCATAGGTGTAATTAATAAATAACAGTGCTAACATGAATAATAAAATTACCAGTAAGTACGGGTAATTGCCGAACCTTGCACTTTACGAAGACGGCGCTGAGTTCACACCAGTACACTCGCGATCACAACTGATGCAAGACGATTGAAACGTCGAGGATAAACAGGTATATTTGCCGTCCGTAAAATATATACTGACTTGTACCTCAATATTCACCGGATTTCTATTGAGTATAGGTGTTTGAAATATACCTTCTTAGCTAAATTATACAAGTCGATAGAATATAACTACCTAAGAACCTATTTTATGCTGAACCTCAAGATACCAAGCATAAAAACCTTTAAGTTGTCTGAGTGTGTAGTAGGAATCTATGTAGGAATAATATTATATACATTAACTAGAGGACGCCCGCGTTTACACCCACGTTATTTAAGGCTACTGCTCTGCTCCCGTCGCTTATAGCGTGATGTAATATAACTTATAGCCTTCCTCGATGAATGGCCTATATAACACTGAAAGAATTTTTCAAATCGGATCAGTAGTTCCTGAGATTAGCGCGTTCAACCAAACAAACTCTTCAGCTTTATATATTAGTATGAGATAACGCAATAGATGTATATTTGAAATGTGACAATTATGTAGATGAAATTTATAAATTATTTCTATCATATAATAAAACTGCGCCAAATTATTATAAATATTCATTGTTATCCTGAGAAACATCATCCTACTAAAAAATAATATTTAGCTTTATTTGATACCTTTAAATGCGTGTGCATTGAAAATAATGAATTTGAATACTATCATATTATAATCGACGTATTACATAGACGAATACTGTTCATGTATGGCAAGGATCAAGATTATTATTCCACGCGATACCGTCGTAGTGCGCCGGGTCTCGCATCCGCGGTGCGCGGGCGACCGCGGTACTATAAAAACCTACACTCGAGCCGCCGCTCGAGGCGTATACGCTCTTAACTATGAGAGCAAGAGAGACGGAGAACGACGCCAGCGCTGCCAACGGCGCCAACTACGAACTACGCCAACACTTGGAATTGGCACACGAAATCCTTAAGAAATGCGCTTCTATGTAAATCTGTATTCAGTGGTATAGGTTTACTCGGTTGGTAATTCCAGTTTAATAAGTAAATACAGTCAGACAACAATATGGCCTACCCTACGTTCTTTATTTATTTGCAAATTATTTTATTAGATAACAAGGATGATTTTCCTTAAGGATAATATTTTTACAGTTCTAATCTCAGCCTTACCGTTGTTATAACACTGAAAGTTGTGTCAAAACTGGTAGACCACTTTATTTGCTTACAGTTTAAACCCTATTGTGAATTATATTATGGCTGCTTGGTTCGAAATCGCTGACTGCTGAAGTATACTGTTTACAACTTCCTATGGTAGAGGAGTGACTGCCTCCGTGGTCCAGTGGATAGCGTATGCGACTGCTGATCGGAGGTCCCGGGTTCGATACCCGGGTCGGGCAAAAGTGTTACTGGGTTTTTCCGAATTCTCAGCAGGAGCACGGAGTCTGGTGATGTGCCCGGTAACGGCAATAGGCTCGCCCCATATTACGTGGGACCTAAAAACTCATGGCGAAATGTGGGAGTAATATTACACCTCTTCCTACCCCTTCGGGAAACAGGCGAGAGCCTATAAAAAATGGGTGAGGAGTTTCCATCAATTTTAGTATAACAGAGTAACAGATACAGTGAAAATCTATTGCATCTTGGATAAAAAGGAAGTAGATATATAGAAGCTGACAACCCAGTGAGTCTACTTAGAATATAATTTACACTGACTGGTGAAGTACCGGAATAATCATCTCAAAACCCTTGTGCTCATTAATTCTATTCACATCATACTACGCAGTAACTTATTTTTTTAATACCTGTTTCCCGGAGGCCTCGTTGGTCTCTCAGCAAAAATGTGCGCGTGGGATTGGGAGGTCTCGGGTTCGATTCCCGGGTCGGGCAAAGTGTTATTGGGTTTTTCCATTAGGAAATTGTCAGTAGCAGCACAGAGTGTCGTAATGAGCCTGGTACGGCAATAGGCTCGTCCCCTATTACATGGGACCTAAAAATTCATGGCGAAATGTGGGTGTAATATTACACGTCTGCCTACCCCTTCGGGGATACAGGCGTGAGTCAAAAATAAAAATAAATATTCCCGAAGGGTTAAGCTGTGACTACTGACATATATCTCTAGCTTCATTCATACATAATATTATATTCATTTGACACATCCATCGCCAATTTCGAAGGATTTAAGGCAGTTTAACCATTTTTAAAACTTCACGCTACTTAGGTAATAAAGAGGTATGAGTTAATTGAGCACCCGTTAATTCAAAAGCTAGTGACACAACAGTGATACTGAGGCCTGTGCAATATTGATTGGTCATCGATCATAAATTATATTTAACCTACTGACCTTCTTTGCCGAGTGCCTTTTAGTTATTGCTAACGATTAGATGTATAACAAAACATTAACAGTTGCAATATGTATTGCGGAGATCAGAATATCAAATGATACATACATACATACATTCACACAGGGTGTCACAAGACCCATCACCAAGCCGAAGTCTACTCGTTGTGAACATCATGCCAAGTCATACTAACCCAAAATAATACCTGGGAAACGATTCTTTTTATAAATTTTCACTTTTTGAACCGCAATTAAAACGCGCGCGTGCAATACTCGAAATACCTATTTATCCATGGGGTCATAGGGCAACTAAAGAACATTTTGGCGGGGTAAATGCATCGATTTTGTAGGTACCTAATTAGAAAAATTCCATACTAACTTTGAGCCTCAATATCTCCTGAACCAGTAATTGCCCAGGTATGGTGCCGAAGTAAAAAATGTTCGTAGTGATTGGTTCAACATAGGATTTCAGTTTTCGTTAAGGGTCTTTTTACATCCTGTATACTCACGCCTTTTTCCCGTCGGGGTAGGCAGAGACAACAGTACGCCACTTGCTCCTATCCTTACAAACCTCACGCGCTTCCTCTACACTCATTACTCTTTTCATACATGCTCGCCGGTTTCGGGTACTTCGGACCTTCATTTATCAAATGATTAGCCACATATATTGCTATAAAGTCTGGTTACAATATTTTAGCAGATAAAATGTAGGTATATCTACCGTGTATGAGCATAAAGGCCTGGTCACGAGATCGGTCTAAGCGGCGAGCGGCGCGGCAGGGGCGATGTACATGGCGCGTTTACTCTGGGGCGCGCCGCGTCACAGTAAACGCGCCATGTACATCGAAAGTGCTCGCCGCGGCCGCCCGCCGCTGTAGGCTGTGACCGAGCCATAAGGGTCCTTCTACTTTTGCCAGTAGGTATCTGGCATACGGTACGATTAGGCTGAAGAGGGTTGAATGGTGGATATCTTGCACGACTAGGATGTAGCGGTTTCCCACGCTCGCTGTTGTAAATTTAGATGTGTCGCGAATACCATAATTATGCGGAAGAGCCTTTATGTGATCAAATTTTTTTTCGTTGTCTTCTGCATGCTTTGTAATTTGCGTAACGATAGCAGTGTTCGTCAAAAAGATGATCTGGCTTACTATGCAAGGCTGCCCAGAATGGTTGATAAAGGCTATGATATCGAGTTTTTCATCTCTACCCACGATATTGCCACTCTACTCACGGCACCTACAGAATTAAATAGGGTAGTGACACTTTGTGTTCGGTCTGCCTCCGTGGTCCAGTGGATAGCGTTACATGCGACTGCTGATCGGAGGTCCCGGGTTCGATTCCCGGGTTGGGCAAAAGTGTTACTGGGTTTTGCCGAATACTCAGTAGCAGCCCGAAGTCTGGTGATGTGCCCGGTAACGGCAGTAGGCTCGCCCCCTGCTACGTGGGACCTAAAAATTCATGGCGAAATGTGGGTGTAATAAAAAATAACTTGGTATTCTTAATACGTCCACAGAAGAAAGTAAAGTTTGCAAAAAGGTACACTTATTCTCTTTCAGATCCAGATTACTTAGAATCATATCATATTGAAAGTAAGCTTTCTAGGTTCTTGGAACGTAGTTATATAGGTTACCTTATTCATAGATATATCGTCATATAAATGAGGCAGCAAATAGCAATTTCTGCTAAGTTCTTGATGACGTAACGTAGACTTATGCAAATGATGTACATGAATAAAGTTACATAATAAGCGCTTGCTGCTTTCTTGCTACTTTATTTATTCATCACATTTCTTCTTACTGATTGAATCTGGAGTGGACAATGTTAAATGAAAGAAATGCTCATGTTCAAAGTAATAAACTCAAGTGGCGCGACTTCGAAGAAGGCAATAAAATAAAAGAGATGTGTCGACGGGAAACTATGCAAACAATCCATCAACAGACTCAAAGTACACCCAGCCCAAACTCGAAACAACAAATTGTGGATTACTCAAATTGTTGTCTCGTGTGAGGATCGAACCCACTGCACTCGGCGCAGAACTGAACGGTGAGACGGCAGCTCAAATGACAACAACGTAAAAGTTCAATTTAGTCTGGAATAACTGATTATCTATTACGCTATTCCGGTAACATCTAAGTATAAAAGTTATTCATCATAATATATCCAATCAGCCTCTAAGAGGTTTCTGAAAGGGGGAGGGGGAGTTCTGCACTAAAATAACCTTATATATCATCATCATCTCCCTAGCGTTATCCCGGTTGCATCCAAGACTTACACGCCTTGGAGCCTGAGGTCCGTTTACTGGTCTAACCAGATATGACAGAATATCAACTTTTCAACAGAGCGAGTGCTGTCTGATCTCCGCAACCCACAGGGATAGCTATATTCCATGGTTTAAACCAGTATCAGTTTATTTGAGGGTACTGACTCCCCGTAACGACTGTCAAAGATCTTCATGATAAAAATAACCTTATATAATGCTACTAAAATCAAAGATATTTCAATCATATTAAGGAATGTGCAACTACGAACATAATCAGAAACTGCGCATCAAATTCTCTAAATATACTCTCAAACTCTAAACATTTCCAACAAAGTAAGAGCCAACAGTTCCCTATTACTTCACATAAATAAAACTACGTACATTAATTATTTGCGCAATTAATTTAAAGTGTTTTCCGTCTGAGTTACACCTGTCTCGGTTGAATGGATCTTAATTTGTGTTTAAAAATAGTTTGCGATTCCTAAGATTACCTGAAAAACGCTCTGTAATGCTTTTATTTTACATGATTTTGCATTCATTGGAAAAGACAAGATATAGCCGAGTGCAGATACCATCAGAGTGCTATGTAGAGCCACCACTGAAGTTTTACAGTTATATGCGTATGTAGCTGCCTCGTTGGTCTCGCGGCACAAATGTGCGCGTGGGATTGGGAGGTCTCGGGTTCAATTCACGGGTCGGACATGTTATTGGGCTTTTCCGTTAGGAAATTCTCAGTAGCAGCTCGGAGTTTGGTAATGTTCCCGGTACGGCAATAGGCTCGCCCCCTATTATGTGGGACTAAAACAAATCTGGCGAAAAGTGGGTGTAACATAACAACAACCTCTGCCTACCTCTTCGGGGATATAGGCGTGAGACTATGTATGTATGTGCGTATGTAATTGTGAATTATCGCTTGCGAGACCACATTAAGCTGTCGGTCCCAACTGTCATAAAGATCTTTAACAATCGTCGCAGAAGAATAAGTGCTACTAAAGAAACGGATGGTGGTCTAATCCATGGAATATCGCTTGCTAGTATAAAATTGCTCTGTGTAAAAGTAAATATTCTATTGAATCTGGTTAAACTACTACTCTGTTAGTAAGTAGTCGTTCCTAATCGAAAATTTTTGGATGCAACAGGGAAAACGCTAAGACGATGATGAGTTTCAATCAATCAATTAGCCTATCGTAGTCCACTGCTGGACATAGGCCTCTCCCAACACACGCCACAGTACACGGTCCTGAGCCTTCCGCATCCAGTCTGTCCCAGCCACCTTTTTCAGGTCGTTGGTCCACCTAGCCGGGGGCCGCCCTACCTTACGCTTGCCGAGGCGTGGTCTTCACTCTAGGACACGCTTGCTCCATCGGCCATCAGTCCTTCTACAGCTATGGCCAGCCCACTGCCACTTGAGCCTACTGATTCTGTGCGCTATGTCGGTAACTTTGGATCTTTGTCGGATAACTTCGTTTTGGATTTTATCCTTCAAAGAGACGCCAAGCATAGCCCGTTCCATAGCTCGCTGCGTGACTTTTAGATGAGTTTAGTAAAAACAAATAGACTGATACTAGTTTCGAATCCACAGTCATTCGTACCGACCAAGTTTGCAGCCAGTTAGTCGTTGCGCGATTAGTATCGGTAGTTTAGTTTACGCAGTCACTGTGATCAATGCTCGTGATCGCGATCTCTATATAGTCACGAGATCCTTTCACTCTTTGAGGAATAGAAAACGCCGATAGGTGTCAGCAATAAAAATTCTATTGTGTCCGGCTTACTGTCCTTCAAAACGATAAACTATGCTGCTATAATATTTTGAATGACAGAGTTATGAATTGTGTAATAAGAGAGTGTTGTGGTGTAAAAAAAGATGTAGTGACAAGCATCAAGAAAGGTATGCTAAGGTGGTTTGGGCACATGGAGAGGATGGATGACGAAAGACTGACCAAACAGATATATAAGGCAAGTGTGAATGGGACAGGACGAAGGGGAAAGCCTAGACAGACGTTCTCTGACCAGATTGGAGACATCCTTAAAACAGGAAAGGTTAGAAGTACCCTAAACAGAAGAGCATGCATGAGGAATTTGATGGGACTGAATGAAGCAAGAGAGATATGTCAGGATCGTTGCAAATGGCGTTCCGTAGTCTCTGCCTACCCCTCCGGGAAACAGGCGTGAGTCTATGTATGTATGTATTTACCTACTATAATATTGCAGAAAATATTTTAGAAATGTCGTTACTACCTTTTTCAATGTCACATGTATACTCAACAACATACAGTCAAGTAGGTCAGTATTGTATCGTATCTAAAATACTGCAACAGAACGAGACAGCTCTACATCTGTCCCCCTCACATTATCATCTTTGCACTGAAACATCATCATCTGTCGGCTAAACAAGAACGGTTATTTGAGTGGCGATAACACGGGGGCTTGGCCTTACGTCATTCATTCATTGATAACAAGTAATGTAAATATCGTAGTAGTGATAATATCCACTTTACGTATGTGTGTGTACAATACATATATTTTTGTGCGTGTGCGTTTGTGCATGTGTGTGTGTTTTAGTACAGTTCAGTTGTTTACGAGTTCAGAAATGGTTGAGTTCAAGCAACTTGTCGTGCTGCAAGTTCTTGGATGGGATTTGTTGAATGTTAGTTATGTTATATGAAATTGTCGTGGCAGGTTTCGTCAGGCAATCCTTAACATTATTATAGAGAATGGAACTGAATACGTAACGACTGTCGATGATCTTCAGGGAAGCGATTGGAAATGTCAGTGGTACATGTCGCTGGTTTGAAGTTTGAACACGATACCAAAGAGCTCAGATATTTACATAGAGGCGCATTTTCTATGGGCACTCTGAAGACAAACATTCTGTGACCCAAATTGCCGCTTGGCGGCGTGGCAGTCGCGCTGTGACAAGTCTCTACGAGAGCAAGAGAGACGAACGTTCCTCCTGTGTAACTTAACTACGAGAGCAAGAGAGTCGGAGAACGACGCCAGCGCCGCCAACGGCGCTAACTACGAACTAAACTGGACACAGACTCCACTTGGAATTGGCACACGAAATCCTTAAGAACTGCGCTTTTATGTAAATCTGTATTCATTGCCGATACCTTCTACATGACAGCTTGTTGGTATCTCTGCTTAGAATTATATTATGCTGACAAATTCACTTAATATTATTTTTTCTGAGTCTTTATAATTTTATTACAAATAAAAATTTGTAAATTATCGTTTTTCTGATCGTAATTAAATGTTATAAAATTTTGTTGCTTCTCATTTAGTATAATATTTATGTTTACAGTTTTATTGTTATAGTCAATCACTGAGATGGGTAATTATTTTCTAAAGATATCATGTTAATAATGCCTATTACATTTGCATTCTAGTTTCACTTTCACAATTTAATACAACGAAACTGTTGTATGTGAAATGGAAATAACGTATGGTCGGCAGCAAAGCAAGAGATTATTAATCACTATGAGTTCTTCTACTGTCATGTTGTCATGCTCACTAAAACTTGATTTGTGTAACGCTAGGACGATGATGAATGATTGGACAGAGTTCTTAAGTGAGTACTTTATTCCCTTATTTATTATTTTCAAAGACATCCCCCGCCCTATGTATAAATCATGTGTTGCGGGTTTTTTTTTCTTTCCTCTCTGTGGAAATGCATTTACGCATACTCCCCGCGAGATGAAAATCGGGGGGTATGTGGGACTCGACGGCTGGAGTGCAAGGACGTTATACCCACTAAAACCACAGCGCATACTTCTACGCCATTTTTGGGGCGCCAGGCGGTCGCGTTAGCAAAAGCAGCCCGAAGGCCACAACCTCCTTGGCGGCGGATGAAGGTGAGGGGCTCCGCTGCCAAAACACCCAGCGGCCGCAGAGCATAGGGAGGACGGCAACCTGACAACACATCTCCTCTCCCTCTGCAGCCCCATCGCGACGCAACAAATGGTGCACCCCCATTTGGTCGCGGGAGATAGGGCGCGCGGCAACGCAACACCGACACGCCTCTCCTCCTGCGACCGCACCCGACTGCGAGGGACAGACAGAACTGTCCCCAGCACCCGCACTTTTGGACGCATCCTACGCAGGCCTCACTCAAGCCTACGTGGCGCGTCCACTCCCGGGATCCCGTTTAGCTTCACCGCCGTGGGTGTCCAAGCCACAGTTACTGAGCCTCCCCACCACGACAAGGTGGAAATCCCACGGGGGGATGTGTCGCGGGCTACTTTAGAAGCGTACAACCAACGGACACAAACTACAACCAGACTAGAAACATTGTAAGTGTATTACAGTATTAGAATATTAATTCACAAATATAATCTAATTCAATATTTTATAGACTTACTAAAGGATGCCGGTAACTACGCCCGCACATTTATTTTAATTTAACTCTTTCTACCCGCTCTCGTGAGCATTTCGGGAAATCCACTTCGGTTCGATTCCCGCTCAAGTCAAACATGTGTGTGCGTGAACATGGATGTTTGTCTTGTTCTGGGTGTTTCTATGTACCTATAATATATATGTATTTACAAAAAAAAGTATATATGTATGTTTATCCATTATCTAGTACCCATAGTACAAGCTTCTGCTTAGTTTGGGACTAGATGGTGTTGTGTGAATGTAATAGAATATTATTATTATTATTTATCTGAGATAGTATCGGTCTGGTGTGTGGTAGACAAAGGTATACAAATCACTTCCCGGATAAGCCTAGGCTGTTTTTTCCTTCTCCTTCTCCGCATAACACGTGTTAAGTGTTTACCTAAGATAAATAATGATAACTAGCTATTATATTGAAACAGATGTCATAAGGTCACGGTATTCACCCAAAAGAGACAAAATATGCCTTATTTTTGTCAATATTTGCGTATTTTTTAAGAAGGCATCGTATACGCGGCTGCATGTTGCAAATTTGTTTTTAATATTTATATTTAATGCAGGAAATACTAATGTGTATTTTATGTGTGCATACATAGTAAACAAATTGACAATAAAATTACATCATCATCTTCCAAGTAATAATCCACTTTTCAAGAGTTTTCACCTAAGGGCCTAAGGTTCGCTTAATAGTATAATGGGATTTGACTGATTGACAGCTTTTCCACAGAGCGTCTACCGTCTGATCTCCAACACTATGTCTGATATTGACAAGTACATAAGACACACACACAAAACAACTTCCCTTTCATTTCCTGATATTTTTCATAATTGATATAATCATCATTATCCTATTACGCTCTAGAACGCCTTAGAACCCGTCGTCCTACTACTCTAACCAGATATGACAGAATATTATATTTTCCATAGAGTAGACCACAGTTCCACACAAGCATCACGGTAAAACTATCGGCAACCCACTAGGCTGTCCCTAGCTTCTGATTGATCCCCATTTGATATATTCCTAATATTCCATGACCGGCAGGGAGACCTAATAAATAAAAAATACGCTTGTAGGTAATTGGAGTATGGAGTAGGAAACTCATATACGGATAGTGATCTACTGTGAGAATTTATATCACTGACTAAGCCACGTTCTTATTTTTTTTATCTTTTCAAGACCATTGTTCGACAACTCATAGAGTATAATTCCTCAAACGTACTTGATAGCCAATGACTTTGTTGACCCATCCGAATAAGTAGTTTAACATTATCTACTGTAACAAATATAACGCAAAACTATACTAGGTGTCTAATTTTAGACGATTTTGGGGAAATTCCCCGGTATATTGATGGCGTAATTTTTTCCCGTTTCGGCATATTATACATACCTACTTTAAGGGCTCGTAAGAATGGCAGTTTGATCTAAATTACGTTCAATATTGAATGATGTAACGACTCCAATATTTTTGCCGATTGCGCAAATTGGTTAAATAGGAAATATATTTATCCAAATGGTAGGTACTTTTTCGGATATCATGAAGACCAAAGAAAAGATGGATGGATTGCTTTAAGGATGTCATAAATGATATTGTTAAGGGAGTGAATAATTAGATGAAGTCTGATAGGAGAGAATGGAAGCGAGAAGACATTCTGATCCGACCAACGTAACCGTACCAAGTAATATAGGAACAGGGCAGGCAAAAGAAAGAAGAGGTAGGTACTTTTTCGGTTCTGAATCTACCAAAAAATCTTGTCTCTATAAATTATCATTATTAATTAATAATCATAATTTTCATGTCCGTTGTACTAAAATAAATAAATAATAAATAAATAAAATACGTTGCGGTTTCCGAGATAGTTTAATTTTTCGGTAAATATCCATCTATTAGATAATGATGTCAACAATAATGTCAAGTAGCTGATTGCAAAATAGCAATAAGTATGTGGATAATGAATCAAAGTGCCGCATTTACCATGGTAGCTTTAGTGTTAGAAAATGCAAAAATCATGGTAATTACCATACAGCCTTTTGTCGTCTTGTGCTGAATATAAGCCTCTCATAATATGCGTACCAATAGCATTGTGAGGCATAATAAAAAGGCAGCCATAGCCTAGTAGATATACCAACAGACTGCCATGCAGAGGGTATCGGGTTCGAATCCACGGCGCGCACCACTGACTTTTCGGAGTTATGTGCGTCTTGAATTGTTCATTATCGCTTGTCCCGTGCCTCGAGAGCACGTTAAGCCGTCGGTCCCGGTTGTCATGAAGATCTTTGACTCGTTACAGGGTGTCAACTGTCAGTACCTTATAAAATAAACTGACACTAGTCTAAGCCATGGAATATCGCTATCCCTTCGGGTTGCGGAGGTCAGACAGGTAGTCGCTCCGTGGAAAAGCTAATATTCAGCCAAATCCGATTAGACTAGTAAGCGGATCCCAGATTGAAACTTGGATAACGCTAAGAGGATGATGATGAGCATTGTGAGGCATAAGGAGGCCTACTATACCACGCTGACCAATCTGGTTGGCGTACAGTTTGATCTCGAGCTTTCCGCCTCTTCCGCAAGATATTCTTTGCTTCCTGTATTTTTCTTTCTTTGACTTATTTCACATTTGCATTTTAATGATCGTCATTATCCCTAATAAATTACAGACGGTTCCATCGATTAATAAGCTGTCCTTTTCCTACCTACATAATAAAATTACACCACTTGCCCGTTTAATAGTTCTGATATGAGCGAGTCGCCGATAACGTGAGATCACCCGCGTCATTGATCTATTTATGTGAAGTGTAAACTTCCCCACAAGCAACAGACCCAGTGGTCAAAGGGTTATCTTACTGGGTTAATAAATTGGAACTGAGACTGAATTACATACATACATAGACTCACGCCTGTTTCCCCGAAGGGGTAGGCAGAGGCATATTAAACGCCCACTTTTCGCCAGTGTTTTGATCCCACGTAATAGGTGGCGAGCCTATTGCCGCTTATCGGATATTTTGTTTGCCAGAGCCTCGTCCGTTGATCGGCAGGTGCACCACTTGCAGGTGAGGTTGGCTTGAGACCCTAAGTTCCTGGTGGGAACCCTATGCACCCAAGACTGAATTATAAAATAAATAACGTTTCTGAATACTACTTGTAATGTTATGGCATATCAATCATTCGTATGAGGGAGCTGCTTTTACGATGCGTCATTTGAATCAAGTATAGGAGTTTATTTGTTAACCCAATACAGTCTTAAAACGTTGTGTAACGATAGCGTTCTCGTCAACACCATGTCTTTTAATGCGTGAATTAAAATCAATAATGTATTTTAAATACAAAAAATATTATTTTATCATGAAATATTTTGACCTACATTTGTTTTCGGAATTCAGGTCACACAATTTTGTGGTCCCTTGCTCTTTGACAGAAAAATGTTTCCTATTAATATTGGACAAAATTCCATCAACTGGCTGTCACAGAAATATTACGTGGAAATAAATATTTGATCGGGTATTCCCAGTATTATATAGGACGAAAAATAAATAAACCAGATTTCAGCGAAACGTAGGTAACATTGGGTGAAATGAAAAATCCGTTCATTTTGGGTTTACATACATTTTTAAAAGTTGAAATATATTATTCTTTCTTTTAAATGTTTCTTTACAGAATGTGGTATATGAGAAATAACAATATACTGGGACAAATCACGCGGTCATCTCATTTAAAACTATTCAGAGCCTTTACAGTTGCAGTAGCAGATAAACATACCTAATCAAATATCGCCAGACATAAAACCAATACCTTAGACTGCCTCCGTGTCCAGCGTATGCTATTGCTGATCGGAGGTCCCGGGTTCGATTCCCTGGTCGGGCAAAAGTGTTACTGGGTTTTCTGAATACTCAGTAGCCGCCCGGAGTCTGGTGATGTGCCCGGTAACAGCAATAGGCTCGCCCCATGTTACATGGGACCTAAAAATTCATGACAAAATGTGGTTGTAAT
This sequence comes from Euclidia mi, assembly GCA_944739405.2. Taxonomy (NCBI): domain Eukaryota; kingdom Metazoa; phylum Arthropoda; class Insecta; order Lepidoptera; family Erebidae; genus Euclidia; species Euclidia mi. Next base: position 29,812,319 of record OX123201.2, on the reverse strand, counting down.
ATTTCTTAATTTCATCCGCCGCCAAGGGGCTTTCGTTCGGGGCCCGCCTGACCATCTGGCGGGCCAATACCCGTCGGGGGTAGCGAGGAATGCTTCGGTGAAACCCTACCCTCCGATACATGGGTACATGGGGAGCACGGGTTGGTTTTTAAGAGTCTGACAGTCCCCTTCGTCTTTCCCCCCAGGGCGGAGGGACTCCATGAGGATTTTCCAACCCGACACCAAAAAAAAAAAAATTGTCACTAACCGCTAGGCGAACAGGCTAGCCAATTATTGTAGACAGATTTAAAAAGGTATTCATATTCTTACGCACCGAGTTCCTCAATCATGTGGTCAGCAAATAGGTTTAACCTTCAGCATCTATTTAGAAAGTGTTTATTAAAAACGTCCTTCCAACGTACCTTAATGTAAATTTACAAAAACATTTCAGGGATAACTCCAAGAATTATTTCGAACATTTAAATATTTCCGTCCAACCCGTTACTTACGTAACTGCCAAATGCCGTTTTCATGGAATTCCAGGATTTCACAAGGCGTTTTATGAATTGCGTATTAGGTATCTTTTGTTATTAATTTCAATATAGTCGGCGTAAACATGTTTTCGCGATGGTATTACGGTTGCGTATATGACGTATCGTTAGGACTGGAATATACACACATTTTCGCACTTATTTTCATATGTTATAATATGTAGTCTATTGAAAGTATATTAAATACTTCGATGTATATAAATAATTCGGTAAATAATTATGTTAGGTGATGTAAGATTCCACCCGTCCTGGCCAGCTGTTGGGCTGTACATATTAGAATAATGGCAAGCCTAGGTATATGGATGTACGGTAGGCCCGGTTTCTCCTTTTTATTCTATTTCCTTTCTTTCTTTAACCAAATCTAAGTAGAACCACTGCTTGGGTTTTCCATTCCTTTTTATGTACGTAATGGAAACCTACAGCTTGGGCTCGTACTCTACCCTTAAAGGAATGCAGAAGGTATGTGTGTGTGAGGCTCATTTATACAGTCGTTCGGGGATTGCCCACTCAAACCCCGAAGGCTACGCGATTACAATGGACATCGCGCTGGATGTCCATTGCAGTCGCGTAGCAATTGGGCCACGTGAATCGAGTTTAGATACTTTGTAACAATAAAAAAGGGAACCCTGAGGGAAGCAGTGGGCCACATCAAGAGCCTGCTGGCCTTCTTTGACGAGCTGGGGTGGCTCAAATGACAAGACCATTCCCACCCGCACGCAAAATACACGGCAAGACGTGGAGTTGCGGAAACTGCCCGTGCCATCAAGTAACAATGAAAAGGGCCGCAATATTGCAGTAGACGTTATGGGCATCAAAATAGGAATAACTCGACTCTAACACAGTTTGTTACCCAATTTTTGCGATGTTTTTAAAGCTGTCCTTTAAAAACTGACCTATACACACAGGCAAATTACCATACAAATTATATGAGTGACGTTATTTAATTATTTCGACGTAGTATACATAAATAAACTGCGATAAAATCCGTTTTGTTAACAAAACATTCGCGTAAACATAAAAATTACAACTGAGATAAGATACAATTTGTATTTGTACACTGGGTTTGTGCAAACAATACGAGATGTTCTGTAAACTTTATCGTACAAATTCAAGAGATTCTGTTTATTTAACTTGATTATAACATGTTGTGATATGTATAATCACAAAAAATATTAAATTATTTTTTTGCACACCGTGACACGAAATCTGTATATATGTTACGGGCAACTTGAGAAGTCTGGTCCCTGTGAATAGTGACTGGCCTGTATACATAATACTGGTAAAAAAACACTAAGTTGAGTATTTTTGGATTAAAGGTCACAAGAGAACCTAACATAACCTACTTACTTGAGTTACAGTCTCACCTAAACTTACGGGCTTACGTTGATTTCTTAAATGGACCAGAGGCTGTCAGCATTATAATATGGACCGCTCTAAGTAATTAAAATACTAAAATTGATCAAATAGCCCGATGCTACCTAACAACTACGGGCTAACTAGGGAATTCAATATTCGATCTATAGATAGATCTGTAGATATTAGATTCGTTTTTGTCATAAAGCTCCATACAAAATATGTCAAACACTAATCTCGAATCTCAAAATCCATGTATGGATCCAATATTGAAAATGGCCGTTACTTATGAGACGTCAATCGTAGTGCTCAGCTAGTGCCTATATTTTTAAAGTCGAGTTTGGGGTGGGTGGCACCCAAAAACGGGTAACTTCCGGGGCGTACTGCCCCCGCCGCCCCCTCTTCATACGTCACTGACCGTAAGAGTGCACTGAAAAGGGATTTCCCGAAATTCCCATGGCATTGGGCAGAAAAGGTTAAATAAAAAAAAACAAAAGGTAACAATATGGAGGCGTTTTATATAAAAAGTATAATTTTCATTAGTCCATAGGCTCTGCTTTCGGGATGCGACGTGCCTGCATGTGGTTTATTTTCATAGTCATTAGTGTAGTGCGTATTTTTCATAGCGTGCATAGCGTCAGTTACAATTAAAACATTCATATACTAAATCGCCGCATCTCACTTGCTTTACACGAACCTAATTTCATTAGTCTATAATTATTCCGAATGCAGGAGCTCTTCCCATGTAGTATACAGAGTGAGTTTACGACTAGTGATTTATGAGCCTTTAGTTGTTGGAATGGCTGTTAGTAACCCGCCAGCTCACTAGATAAGCCATTAAAATTGTATATTACGTTTGTCATAATTACATCTTGATAGAATATGTCAAATAATACAATTCGTTATATAAAATAGAATAACAAATGGAAGAATCTTCGAAAACAATGACTTCAGAGAAAGTAATGTCACAACACGAGATGACAATGTAAACAAAACAAGGAGCAATATTTTTTATTGAATTATGAGGACGATGGAAATTTGTATTTCTTTTTTTTCCTTCATTGTGATTTTAGGTTGCTACCCTTAGGGTCGTGGAGGACAGGCAGGCAGTCGCTCTGTGGAAAATCTGAGATACTGCAACTGGAATAACTCTAGGAGTATGATGCTGATGTTAGGTTTTATTTGAGACGGGGTTTCAGAATCCCAGTGGGATTGCGGCAAAGTACTCTAACAGTGTTTCGCGGGGTCCTGCTATTATGGAACATTGACGAACGTCGCGGAGCATTAAATGTATAGGTCCCAAACGCCTGTAGAGGAGAGTCATCTACAGGCCCCACTCTTTCACGAAAAAGGTGGGCCCGTAATAATTGTGTTTTATCCATGAAGTTAATAAATGCTATAGGTTCTACACGCAATGTGACATACCTACTTCAACCAATGATTTTTGCAAAGATTCTTTGTATTAATTTGTTAGCTTATAGAATAGTTATTTCTTTTGATTTGTTGCGACTGTCTGTAGGTTCTTAGCTGATTAATATATTTATATACATATGACAACTCCGGCACTAGGAATAAATCCTGTGTCGCGGGGAACTTTACAGACATACAACCAACGGACACAATGAACACCCAGACTTGTAACAACCAATTATGGATCACACAAAATGTTGTCTCATGTGGGATTCGAACCCACAACACTCGGCGCAGTGTTAAACGGCGAGGCGACCGCTTAAACCACTACGCCAACCGTTTATGTGACTGTTTATAACTTTATTTACGAGGGGTCAAAAGTACAACTAAGGTCGACATTAATTGTTTAAAAAATACATGACTGCCCTGCAAAAAAAAAATAACGATTTGAAAATGGCTTCACACCCCTACCACCATGACTTTTTCAAAAATATATATCCAGTGTTACTCGGGGTGATGTAAGGATTCTAATGATACCCCATACATCCTAAACAGTCCAGGCATTTAGAAGTTATAGTGGAATAAAGAAACTCACATACATACATACATGAATCCTGAAAACATTACACTCCCTTTTTTGGGCAGTCGTGTAAAAACGTGTCTTTGCCACTCGGTGCCATGCCAATGACATTATTATCAATTAAGCTGACGAAATACCTTACGAAGAATACATACGCAACACGAAGTCCATACAATTAGTTGTTGATTAGTTTCCGCGACCATTAAGGCTACGTACATTTAAATTTTCCGATAGCGTATGGAAATATAGGTATAGTATTATAATGAGTAATTGTACGCAAGAACTCAATGAACTAAACAGGTTTATTCCACACTAACATACTGTTATATCATACTGCTAGTAATCTGTTGTCATCCGCATTTAATCGTTCATCTCGTGCATTCGTATCAATTTGAGTCATCATCATCATAAAGCCCTTCGAGGAGGAGCAGGTCTCTCCTTATCTGCGTCACAATAAAATTCTGAGTGAACAGGTGAATTTGGCTCATTATACCACGCTGTTGTCGTGTTCTAGAGTGGAGACCGCGCCTTGGCAAACGTAGTGTAGGACGCCCTCCGGCTAGGTGGAGTGACGATATACGCAAAGTGGCTGGCAGCGGCTGGACACGAAGAGCCGAAAATCGAACTCAGTGGCGTGCCATTGGAGAGGCCTATATCCAGCAGTGGACTACGGCAGGGTGGTGATGATACCACGCTAGCCAGACGTGTCACTACCACAACCCGCGGGTTGGTGTAGGATGTTTTTGGTTTATTTGCTTTATGTATTTTCCTAAACCCCCTATAACAACACCACAGAATGTGATAGGTTTTTTTTTCATAGACTCACGCCTGTATCTCCGAAGGGGTAGGCAGAGGTGTAATATTACACCCACATTTCGCCATGAATTTTTAGGTCCCACGTAATGGGGGCGAGCCTTTTGCCGTTACCGGGCACTTCACCAGACTCCGTGCTGCTACTGAGAATTCGGAAAAACCCAGTAACACTTTTTGCCCGACCCGGGAATCGAACCTGGGACCTCCGATCAGCAGTCGCATACGCTATCCACTGGACCACGGAGACAGTCACACTTTTTATTCTTAAGTCATCACTACACGGAGTCATTTTATAGTGCTTGCTTTATAATCAGCGGGTTTTCAAACAAAAATTTCGACCTCAATTTCTCAAATAAAACTTAAATACTACTGAACGGATTTTTGTACGTTTCCACAAATCTATGTGATTCCTGGGGAAGGTTTAGTTGTATAATTCACTCGACCAGAGCGGGGGGCAAAGTCTGGCTTACTATAAATGTCTGTTCTACTAAACCTGTTATAATGATGTCATTGACGTCTGAATATATTCATTCTAACCTGATAAAAACACAATAAGTGTTTTCCAGGAAAGTATATTTGCATTCGTGAAATCGCTAAATAACATGATAATGTATTGATACTACGTAACTATTGTTTCATGAAGTCATTGAGTGATCAATTGACGTCATTACATTTTTAATTTGTCTACAAACCTACTTGTTTGAACCAATAAGGTGATGATTATAAACGAAAATCGAACTGTAATACATTTACAACCAAAAACTCATAAAACAAATCATCATGGTCTTGCCCTGGTCCCAATTTATTTGGGGTCGGCGCAGTATGTCCTTCACTTCCATACTTCTCTGTTACCAGTCATCCGATCGTTTATCGCTATCTCTTTCATATCCATCCTCACACAGTCCATCCATCTTTTCCTTGGCCGCCCTCTCCCTTTTCGTCCTTCTACGTGCATATTCATCACTTTCTTACCTACGTTAACTCAAACTCATAAAACAAAAAGTTGTTTTTATCTTGAATTTCTAATGATTTGTCGCCATGCTCGTGTATCTATCAGCCCAGTAAGTCAAGCCGTCGTGTACAAAATATATTGAGATCCATATTTTATTGCAGGGTTAGAGTTGACCCATATTGCCGATATCCAGTAGTGGTTTTAGCGGCTACGGATCAAGAGGTCTCGAATTACATTCTGATATTAAATTCTATGTGAAGAATTATCCTACAGTATGGGAGACCGGGTATGGTTGTCACACTGGTTGGTTGTCACAGAAGCCATAACAGACTATTAAAAGGCATGGTAGGAGCGAGAGAGTAGCACATCCATTTGTACCTCCATGTCAGCGTACTCCGACTTGCCGTTTAATGGACTTATTCGACCACTCGATATTCTATTATGACCTCTGTGACAACCAACCCGTGCGTCAATCATACCCGGTCTCCCATAAGTATAGAGTCAGTTGGTATTGCGGGTAAGCACATGGATGCGAGAGGCTTGGTCCACGTCTTGGTCTATATGAAGAGCCTTGGGGCAGCCTAATCTAGCAGTGGACATCTATCGGCTGATATGATGACGTTTGGAGCCATTGCTATGGTGAATCGAGAAACACATTATCATACACTAGATGATGCCCGCGGTTACACCCGCGTTATTTAAGCTACTGCTCCGCTCCCATGGCTCATAGCGTGATATTATATAGCCTATAGCCTTCCTCGATAAATGACCTATTTAACACTGAAAGATTTTTTGAAATCGGACTGGTAGTTCCTGAGATTAGCGTCTTCAACCAAACAAACAAACTCTTCAGCTTTATATATTAGTATTAGATGTTATCCGTGTGGTGACAGATTAAGAATACGAAATGTTACCACCCCATATCATCCCATGGGTGTCGTAAGAGCCGACAGAGGGAGCACATTATGCAGAGAACAACACTGCAAGAAAAGGAAAACTTGATACAAACCCTATACCAACCCGTTTGGCCAGCGTGATATAGTAGGCCAATTCCTCCTTTCAAAGGAGAGGCCTAGTCCAGCAGTGGACTATTAAAGGCTGATATGATGATGATTAGATGTTAATCTCTGTCCAGTTATGTCAAGTGTAGTCCCCTCGATCTATGTGAGTGAGGCTCTAGACAGTCATCTTGTTTTGACACACATTTGTGTACCATAACATGTCCTGCGCTTCTTTGTGATTGCTTGTCATGAACAAAAAAAAATCAACCATCTGGTGTACATTATTTTAACGGCCTACAGCTAGAACATCGACGCTGTTTAGGACTTATCTATGCTGTAATTCTATTAGTCTATAATGGATGATTTTACACGAAATATCAGGAAAATATCTAAGTAGATGCTTGAATACAATAAATAGATAAATAATACCAAACACGTGTTATTTTGTCTTAAGACATCCAGATAATCGATAAGCATACTCATATTTCTTTTCTTTTATAATAATAGGCGGCAAACGAGCAGAAGAATCGCCTGATGGTAAGCAATTACCGCCGCCCATGGACACAAGCAACACCACAGGAGTCAAAAGTGCGTTGCCGCCCCTTGGGGTTGGGAAAAGGGATAGGATAAGGATTGGGATGAGGGAGGGGAGGGGGGAGGGGTCATATATTCTTAAATCCAGGTATAAAACAAATCATCGTGCTCACCTCATATTGGTCTGTGCCTCATAAACACGTGTGTCGAGTAAGAATTAAAACGTTTAACTGTCAGGTTCACTAACCACTAGACTAATATTGATATTTTGTTTTCTATTGATTCAGTTTAACTTTCGCACATATAAGTATGAAACGTTATTTATTTAATCAAATGTTCGCGTGCAATAGAGCCTCTTCTATACAACGGTGTGAATGACGTCAGCACAACAGCTGTTACATAGTATTCAGATTGTTTTCGCATTAATAGACTAGTATATTATGTCTTGCATATTTATTCGCAGCGCAGTAAGTAATAATTATTTACTTTTCACGGATGTGGAAAGTTTGAATACCTAATTATTCTATAGGTAGACGTTAATTCATATATATCTATTCACTACTTTACTGACTGTGTCTTCGCGCTAGCAAAACGTATTATAAATAGAAATGATGCCGATAAAAAATAAACAGAATAAAATAACAACGCAAGCCACCATTATTGTTTAGCATTACCCCGTTGCATCCACGACTTTTTAACTTGGATCCTCGGATCCGTCTGACGCCTTTAACTCTGAGATAGCGATATGCCATAGGATAAACTAGTGTCAGCATATTTATTATAGGTGCTGACAATTTGAAACGACTGCCAAAATAATAGACTGGCTACAAAATTGCGCTTCCAAAAATAATTTTGCTAGTCTATGTGACGTCATACGGTTCTAATCGCTTGGATTTAATCTCCATTTACTCATCCTCTAGGCCTTTACCGAAGGCAAAAATATAGACAAAACTGAATTACTTAATGTATGTACTAACACTATAATTAATTATATATCTACACATACTCAATACCATTATACTATATATTATTAATTTATTATACATTCAATATTATTAAATATATTACTAACATAGTTAAGTTAAGCAATGTTTAGTTTAAATCTGTCCGAGCAACAAAATAAGCAAATCTGTAATCGTTGTAGGTTCCCACAGGACAGGCTTGCCTAGTGTGGGGCCAACGGACACTGCGTATTCATTGTATAAGTTTTTGGTAATAAACCTTTTTTTTCTTTTTCTTTTTTTAAATTAATTTAAGTCCCTTCCTAGTTGACTGTAGGGTTTACTGTAAGCACCTTTCGTCATTTTTTAATTTAGAAGCTGTGTCGTTCTTAATATTAATTAAGCATGAGATTTTTCTGACCTAACTATTCTGCAATGGTTATCACACACACAAAAATAATTATTTTAATTCGTTTCTTTGATTATGATCAAATTATACTACCTATTTGACTATTATTTTATTCAAGACTTCTTACAGAACCATCGCGGTATTTGAGGTCACAAGATATGTTAGTAACTGTTGCATAGAAAATTACCAAACATAAACCACGTGTGAAATACAAAATACTCGTATCATGACCTGCTTGGCACTCAATCCCAACTATACAGTTGGTCATCAACATCCTAGCGTTATCCCAGTTGCATCCAAGACAATACTTCCTTAAAGCCCATAGTCTGCAGCACACTTGGGTTAGTCCGTAGCTTAGACTTAACAATAAAACCATTAGGTACACAATTTTATGGAACAATTTTACGTAATACGGATTGTCACCACCCCATATCATCCCATGGGTATCGAAAAAGCCGACAGAGGCAGCATATTATGCAGAGAACAGCACTGTAAGAGAAGAAAAAACTTAATACAAACCCTATACCAATTCGTTTGGCCAGCGTGGTATAGTAGGCCAATTTCTCCTTTCAAAGGAGAGGCCTAATCCAGTAGTGGACTGTTAAAGGCTGATGATGATGATGATGACACAATTTTAAGCTATCACGCTGAAATACGAGTAACTTTAAACAAACACACATAATATAATTAGATAAGTAAATACAATGACTAATATTTACCATTGTTTCTATTCTGACATGTCGGTTTTGCTTTATCATTCTCATCACATTCTCTTGCGTGTTTGATAGTTAACAATTATTTATACATCTCCATTGTTTATTTCCATATCTACTTATGGATCACGCCCGTATATTACTTTATAATAGTAGTAGAGACTTGCTAGTTCTATCAAGAATATGCCGGCTTGGCTAGTGAAGTACTACTCTCCTAAAAAGTATATAAAAGTCCTACTACTGCGTCTCATTCGGAGTGTTAGAAGCTTGATATCCAGTTAGATAACTTAAGAGCTAGATATCCAAATACTCTTGACCAATGGATACAGATTTACATATAGAAGCGCCTTTCTTAAGGATTTCGTGTGCCGATTCCAAATGACAAGTTGGCGACTGTCGTCGGTGTAGTACGTAGTTGGCGCCGTTGGCGGCGCTGACGTGGTTCTCCGTCTCTCTTGCTCTCGTAGTTAAGATACACAGGAGGAACGTTCGTCTCCCTTGCACTCATAGAGACAGCTGTCACAGCGCGACTGCCACGCCGCCAAGCGGCAATTTGGATCACAGAAAGTTTGACTACAGAAGGCCCATAACAAATGCGCCTCTATGTAAATATCTATGCTCTATGTCTTGACTGAGTTCCTTAAGTTGTCATCCTGATAACTTAAGGAGCTCAATGTTATTTTTTAATATCGATCTATAGACACCTCGCAAGTATATGACTGATTAAAAGAATATAATTATTTTCAAGTCAGTTCCACGTATGGAGAGCCCGCCGTTATTTTCATTTATTTTAAATTGAAATCGTAAAACGGTTCACGGAATACATCTACATCAAATATGTAGTCTCAATAGTTTCGGAATAAAATCACAGACAAACAGATAGATATGGCGAATCTATAAGGGTTCCGTTTTTTTGCAATTTTTGGCTACGGAACCCTAAAAAGTTTCACGTGGGCGGAGCCGCGGGTGAAATGTAGTGCACAGTGAGCTTTACCGGCTGCAATGAAGATCTCTGACAGTTCTAACTTAACTAGAAATCAGTAGTACCTACCATTAATATCCTGACTTTAGTCTAAACTATAAAACGTAGTTATATTTTAACCCTTTAGCTTATACCAATGAATACAGATGATTTATATTAAAGAAGTTTATTTCTTAAGTAGGTATGTCATGTGCCGATTAAAGTTGGCGTATTGACGGTTGTCATTAGTGTAGTTCGTAGTTGGTGCCGTTGGCGGCGCTAGCGTCGTTCGCCATCTGTCTTGCATTGCTTTGGCGTAAGAAATAGACAGCTGTTGCACTGACACTCACGCGACTGTTACGCCGCCAAGCGGCAATTTGGGTCGCAGAAAGTTTGTCTTAAAAGCGCCAATAAGAAAAACATCTCTATAAATAAATATCTATGCTCTATGCTTATACCTAGAGGTCAGATTGCTGTTAGTCTGTGGAACGCAATGAAGGCTTCGGTCCATACTAAATTTTCCATGCGACCGGGGTAATACAAAGATAAAAAGAAGAGAACTTCCCTTTTACCCCGATGATTCATAAATATTTTGCCGAGCCTGGGTTTTCTTTGATATAATTTTTAAACGTTTATAAAGTCCCCATACGAACGGTGGAATTTTCCTTTACGTTATACAGATATTTAATGACGCTATCAACTTAAATATCCTTAGAGTTTCCAGTTTTAGCAAATCAATTAGGTACTAGATCACAAACCGGTATAACGATACATTCCGGAGATCTTGGTACAAGTTTGAATACCTACTTTCTCTCTGCTAGGGATTAGGCTTCTTTTAACTCTGTGGCTAAACGAGTTACGGCCATTTTCAATATTCGATCCATACATGGATTTTGAGATTCGAGATTCGTGTTTGATATAATTTGTATGGAGCTTATGTCAAAAACGAATCTAAAATCTACAGATCTATCTATAGATCGAATATTGAAATCCGTAGTTAGATTAACTACTAATACTTATCTTACTGCTCTCTTTTTATGTTGGATAGCCCATTTATAGAGGAAGGCTATAGGATATATCAAATCACTGTTTGAGCCACGGCCGAGCCAGTAGCCGTAAATAACGCGGGTGTAACCGCGGGCTCATCTAGTCTATATAAATAAAAATGAATCACCGAAATGTTTGTACACACGGCAGATAATTTCCAAACGACTGTACCAAATTGGATAAATCTTTCTTTGATGTTCGTTATGGTCAGAAGAAGGTTTGTATAAAAAATTGCAAATATAAAAAAAAAATGTTATTACGGTACGAAGTACGCCGAGTCAGCTAGTGTTAAATGATAAATGAATCGCCCCCGATGAATACTAAACTATAGCAACATACACACTGTTATATGCTCATAAACTTGTTAGTGCTTGTAATATGGCACCAGACAATAACTCATGAATATGTTTCAAAATATTTTAAATATATACCTAGTCCAAATTACACCCAGACACAGACCAATGGAAGCACTCATTGCACAAAGATTTGTTCTGGGTCGGAAGCGAAGCCACGGTTCAGCAATCACGGCCACTAACAACTAGACGAACGTCATGATTTACTTAAATTCTCGCTCCACAATTTGTTATTGTTCCGTTCATTTTATTTCATTTTTCTCGTGGCTACTATTTAACGACTGAACCCCTAATAGAAAAATAATAAATCAAAAATACATCTTTATCTTTAATATTTATCTTAAGTTGAAACACTCAAACCAGCAATTAGCTTGATTAATTACGAAATCTTTTAAAAGCCAACTTTTTCACCTCTTAACCTCCCAACCTTGAGATGAATAAGGAGATAAATTATTTAATCTATCTTTACTTCTGTAACACTTTCACTTGGACCAAAAGTCAAGGTTCTATCTCTCACTTATCTCTACAATTAGTTGATTATTTCTATTTATATCGAACTATGTAGCTCGGGTAGATGCCGACGGTATAAATGTTTAGGAGTGTTATACTTGTGGTATCACGCGTCGCGATAGTGTTCGATACATCATGACACGGGCGTGACTGTTATTCAAATAAAGCATTACAGGTAATGTTACTGTATTCAATGCTATCAGTTAATTTTATTGTTAATTAGTAATACTACAGTCTACCACTACGCTACCGCGATATGTGGATTCCATCTTAACTTCACGGGTCAGTTATTGCAAGCCGGTTCGTTAATATTATTTATTATCTTGGTTCGAAATAAACTTTACAAATAAATATTACATTAAATATCATTGTAATCTTGGTATAAACACTAAAATATTGTTAATGCAACATCATAATTATGGGTTATTTTCTTAGTGCTCCGATCCCCGAGGCACACGTACCGGAGGGGCCTGATTTATTTTTGACATAGTAAACTCAATAAAAAGTCAATTTAGTTAAAAAATACCGTCAACAGCAACATACCGTTTATAAAATATTATTAGTTACTAAAATTAAATACTTAACTTTAAGGATAAGGAAAAAATATAGGTAGACTTCTGCTTGGCTATAGTAAATATTATAATTAAGGAATACAAAGTATAGTTTTTTATTATCACAATCGCTTCTAAATCAAAATATCTAGACTAAATGGAAAATTAAAATAATTTAAAAACAGGCTAAATTGGACTTCTTAAATCAACTAGTACTTTTAACATGTTTTATTTAGTCAAATATTTCAGTTGGAATAACAGTTTTTACTCAAAATCAATAATTATCCTAATCTAAATAGTTCAGTTACGGCTAATCTACTAAAAACAATCTCTTTTTTCTATTAATGCAAGTCGTTTCTGGCACTCGCCGGCCGCTGACGCGGCACCGCTCGCTTCACTCGCTCGGCTCGTGCGTAGGGGGTCACAGTTCTTTTTTTTTTTTTGTTTTACGAGGTGGAAAATCCCTTCGGATCTCCGACTCTTGGGGGAAATAAGAGCCGGAGTATGTGGTGTTTCCACTAAAAACCACCTCGACTTCCGCCATGTACCCGTGTGTCGGAGGGTGGGGCATCACCAAAGCACTCGTCGCCACCCTCCGACGGGTATTGGCCCGCCAGATGGTCAGGCGAGCCCCGAACAAAACCCCCTTGGCGACGGATTAAGGTGTTGGACTCCGCCGCCAAAACGCCCAGCGGCCGCAGAGGATAGGGAGGACGGCAACGCAACACCGCATCTCCTCTTCCTCTGCGGCCCCACCGCGACGCATCGAATGGTGCGCCCCCATTTGGTCGCGGGAGATAGGGCGCGCGGCAACGCAACACCGACACGCCTCTCCTCCCGCGACCGCACCCGACTGCGAGGGACAGACAGAACTGTCCCCCGCACCCGCACCGTTGGACGCATCCTGCGCAGGCCCCTCCAAGCCCACGCGGAGCGTCCCCTCCTGGATCTCTCTTAGTTTCACCGCGGGTGACCAATCCACGGTTACTGAGCCCTCCCACCACGACAAGGTGGAGATCCCACGGGGGGGAGGGGGTCACAGTTCTAACCTAACCTAACCTAACCATTTTTAGGGTTCCGTACCTAAAAGGTAAAAATCGGAACCCTATTACTAAGCCTCCGCTGTCTGTCTGTCTGTCTGTCTGTCTGTCTGTCTGTCTGTCTGTCTGTCACCAGGCTGTATCTCATAAACCGTGATAGCTAGAAAGCTGAAATTTTCACAAATTATGTATTTCGGTTGCCGCTATAACAACAAATACTAAAAATAAAAAAAATGAAAATATTAAGGGGGGGTCCTATACAATAAACGTGTTTTTTTTTCGTATTTTTGCTCAAAATTTTTAACGGTAACAGGTAGACGCTTAAAATTTTCACGGAATATGTAGTTGTATAATACCTTTAATAAATAAATAATTAAATTAAAAAAAGTAAATAATAAAGGGGGGCTCCCATACAACAAACGTAATTTTTAAGCAATTTGTTACTCGATCTTAATAAACAAGTAGAAACTTAAAAAACATTTAAGTATATATACAACAAACGTGATTTTCTTTTATAGATGATGGTACGGAACCCTTCGTGCGCGAGTCCGACTCGCACTTGCCCAATTTTTTTAATAATTAACCTACACACATCAACAAAGTCTAGGGATATCTTAATCCTAAATTATTTACGAGTTTATAGTTTAGAACCTTGTTAGTTTCCACAAAAAGTTTATATACAGATTAAAACCTCTTTTATTCTATTTTCAAAATTTGAACATGGAAAGAAAAAAAACAAAATAATAAACAAAATATGGCGGCAAATTTGCTAGTAATTCGTTACATTAAAGAAAGTTAAAACTGTTTTATTATAATTATTAATGAAAAGGGTTTTTAATTGTTTTTCTTTTTTAATTTAACGTGACGTACGAACTTTAAAAGTCATGTCACGTCGTCATTTGAGTCGAGATGAAATGTTACGAGCCGTGGGCATGTTAGAAAATGGTGCAATTCAACGCGTCGTTGCTGAGGCCCTACATACCAGTCAAAATGTGATATCAAGGTTGTGGTCACGTTATCGCAGTACTGGAGATGTGGCCGAACAGCACACAGGTAGATATCGTGTTACTACGCAGAGACAGGATCGATTTCTCCAAATGACCGCCAGAAGACAACCCAATATCACAGCGCTGCAACTAGTGCAAAGGCTCCAGGAGGACCACCAGCTGCTGGTAAGCGACCAAACCGTGCGAAGAAGGTTACATGAAGTTGATCTTCATGCTCGAAGACCATTGCGTGTTCCAGCATTGCGACGTGGCAATCGCGGTCGGCGGCTTTCGTGGGCTCGGGAGCATTTACCATGGAGTGACGAACAATGGTCTTTGGTGCTGTTCACCGATGAGTCCCGGTTTGGGTTTCACCCGGATTCACGAAGAACACGCGTTTGGAGAGCTCCAGGGAGAGTTAGCCGTCTACGGCACCCTCAGGAGGTCCACCCATACCAAGGCGGGACAATCATGGTGTGGGCAGGAATTCGTCTTGGCGGACGAACCCAACTCGTTTGGATCCAAGGCAGCATGACTGCACAAAAATACCACGAGGAGGTAGTAGAGCCCGTTATTGTCCCACACAGAACTCAAATAGGCCATGAATTTCTACTCATGCACGATAATGCTCCTTGCCATACGGCGCGGCTGGTATCGACCGCTCTCCGAGAGCACGATATTCAAGTTTTGGATTGGCCTGCACAGTCGCCCGACTTAAATCCTATCGAGCATGCCTGGGACATGTTACAACGAAAAGCTTTGAGAGATTTTCCACCAAATTTGACGACTGAACAACAACTTTACGAACACTTGCAAAGGACATGGGACCTCATACCGCAGCAAGACATTGACAATTTAATTTTAAGTATTAACAATCGATGTCGATGTGTAATCAATGTAAGAGGTGGCAACACTGATTATTAATGATTAGATTTTACAAGATTTTTTCCATTTTTATTAAAATTAATAGTTTTTTAAGAAGAAATGTTTGTTGTTATCATACTAATTTTCCATGATGATTAAAAAAAAAATTTTTTTATTTAAAACAAAAAAAAAACACGAAATGTTTTTTATTTTTATTAAAGACCTTAAAATAATCTATGATTCTTCTATTTACTGTATCAGAAAATTCTTCATAGATTTTTAGATATTTGATGAAATATAAAATATCCCTAGACTTTGTTGATGTGTGTACTCTAACTACTTCCATAAATAAACTAATATCACCAGACGTTTATTGTCTGAAGATTGTTTGCTGTAATAAATCATTTGATTAAAGACCAAATGCCATAATGACATTATACTTGGTAATATTTTGCCAAGTAAAAATTTGACCAAATAAAAATATGCGTACTAAAATCAATCGAAATAATGCAATGGTATCAAAAAGGTTGCTAAAATTTGTTTGGGTATTGAAATTTTGTCAAAATCTTTTCGGCAAAACAGCAGGATCCCACTTATAATACTACAGTAATGGTAAAGAAAAGTTTGAAAATATATTGGCAGTGAATACATCTAATTTGAAAAATATTGTTGTAATAAATTGTATATCCTGTTCTATTTGAAACATTTTATACAAACTGTATTAACCTTTAATCTATGAGTTGGTATAGTACAAAATTTTAAATTAAATACTTTCGTCTTATAAATATCAAACTCATACATTTATGCACTTTTTATGTCGACGGTACAAGTCGAAAATAATAGAAAAATAAACAAGATAAATGTAACACTAATAGTTGAAAAATGTTCGGGTACTTTGAGATAACTTATAGGTACATTCAAGAAATTAAGACAAAAATCGCCTCAGTCTGCCGTGAACATGAATCCTGTAAAGAATTCGAAACGTCGCGCGGCTAGTAATAAAAATGTAGTTTCTAGATCTTTCGGTTTAAATGTAATAACAAGTGAAACCAATATAACGCGATAAAATTCTGTAAAACTGTAGTTTCAATGTGTAACATTCGCGTAAATCCAAGAAAATACTAAGATAAATGTAATCAAATTTATCGTTTTCGGGCTCTCCGAAACGTGTGCCTCGGGGATCGGGACTCTAAGGAAAAAACCCATTATTATGGTACTTTCCGTTACTGTTCTCCCAGTTATCTTGAAACTCAGACCCCGTTCCGTTTATTGTATAATATATTATATGTATATATTTTTATAGACTCACACCTGTATCCCCGAAAGGGGAGGCGTAATATTACATCCACATTTCACACTGAATTTTTAGGCCCCACGTAATAGGGGGCGAGCCCATTGCCGGGCACATCACCAGACTCCGTGCTGCTACTGAGAATTCGCAACAACCCAGTAACCCTTTTTCCCGACCCGGGAATCAAACCCGGGTCCTCCGATCAGCAGTCGCATATGCTTTCCACTGAACCACGGAGGCAGTATAATACATACATACATACATATCGTCACGCCTTTTATCCCCGAAGGGGTAGGCAGAGGTGTATTTCTACACCCACTTTTCGCCAGATATACTTTAGTCCCACGTAATAAGGGGCGAGCCTATTGCAGTACCGGGCACATTTCCAGACTCCGTGCTGCTACTGAGAATTTCGTGACAGAAAAACCCAATAACACTGCCCGACCCAGGAATCGAACCCGGGACCTCCCGACCCCACGCGCACATTTATGCCGCGAGACCAACGAGGCAGTCGTATAGGGTTTGATGTCGAGTTTTCCGTCTCTACGCAAAGATGGTATTTGCATCGTGTTATCCCTTAGTCGCCTCTTACGACACCCACGGGAAGATAGGGGGTGGTGACACTTGTATTCTATGCCGTCAACCACACGGCGACACAGTATAATATTTTTATATTAAAAATATACTGTATGGAAAGAAAGGCCACGGTTAATTTGCCTCGAAGGTTTGGTCGCTTCTGAACTGCCTTTGCATATACATACATATATACTGGCCTCATGAGATGCATAGCGGTATAGTTGTAAACTCACTAAATATTTTCAGCCTTATCAAGCTTAAGAGGAAACTGACTTTCAGATCTTTATTTTCTTTTTCTTGTGAGTGTTTGGTCAACTCTAGTGTCGGAGCTTATACGCCGTCGGAATGCCCTCTAGGTGCCTTGCCGAACCCCTGATGAAAATGACCAAATAAGCCATCCATCCTAGTGGTAACCTTTGAACCCGATGCTTGACTTTGCCCATCTATTACGGATGGTTCGTCAAGTCACGCTATTAGAGCTACACCCTTTTTTGCCTTAAAACCTGCTTTCGGAATAGTATAGGTAATAGAGATTTTAAAGATCATAATAAACCATCTAGAGCCTTAGAAACAGTAACGGATTTTATAAAAGTCAAACTGGTTGTAGAAATAAAGACAACTTATATTAATCAAGGCAATTAACATTATCTCGCTCTCGGTCGTTTTGCTACTTTAACAGAAATCTATTATTAAATTAATATTGTATCTTAACCTATACCCACAGCACCATTTTCGGACAATGTTTTTGTCCACATTTCTGAACGTGACAGTTTCCAGTTTTATTTAATTATAATAATACAAAAGTCGATCTGTAACCTCGAAGAATTTGAAATAAAATATTAGAATTATGCGTAAATTTGGAAATGATTCTATAGTTAGACTGACATGTAATAGTTAGGTAATTAATAAAAAAATGTATAAAGCTGTGGCGTGGTACGGCCGTTGATTTCACGTGATTCTTCATAATAGTAAGTTAAAGGTCGTGTCAAATTTTATGTAAAGTAAAATCAGCACGATGATAGAAAAAATGTTTACATCATCTGACAATATGCCTTGTACTTAGATAATGAAAACGATCGTTTGACATCGCCGTACATTGCTCCGTTCGTAATCAAATTCAAAGATATTATATCGAAAACCAATTGATGCCAGACACAGAAAAAGCATTAGTAGATTTATTAAATGCAAATATCAACGGTGCATAGGGTTCCCACCAAGAACTTAGGGTCCCAAGCCAACCTCACCTCCATGTGGTGCACCTGCCGATCAACGGACGAGGCTCTGGCAAACAAAATATCAAGATTAGCGGCAATAGGCTCGCCACTTATTACGTGGGATCAAAACACTGGCGAAAAGTGGGCGTTTAATATGCCTCTGCCTACCCCTTCGGAGAAACAGGCGTGAGTCTATGTATGTATGTATGTATGTATAAATTAGTAGATGTTATCAACAACAAAATGTTATGAATCACTGAGTTTGTTTACATTCTTTATCTTGTTTAACTGGTCGCATTTCAGGTCTATAGACACGAGTTGGTGTGTTGTAGTTATATCTTTAAATCGCCTTTCAATTACCACCCGAGTAACAATAGTAGTTTAGTCAAGTTCAGTATTATCTTAACCAGTTTTTAAAGTTATTTTTTGTGATTTGCGACATCACGAAGATTATCAAGATGCTTTTGCAAGGTCATGATCAATGAATATATTTATTAAAGCTTACTATTACTGTGCTACATTAACTGCCTTTGGCGGCACCCGGTGTGGTTCATCCGTACGGGATCGACGCCGTAGTCGTTCCCTCTACTCTTTGCTTCCTCTGCTGTAAGTTGTGCTGTATACAGTTCCATACAGAAGTAGAGACGAGATTCTCAAAATTGTTTACGTAGGTATCTGCATATTTTAGATGAATGCGTCATTTCCCAAACTTTCATTGATTTTTTATATATGTAGTGATGCATATTATACAATTATGAAGGCGATGGGAATTAGCATCACTGATAATAAATATATGTATATAAATTTTTAATATCAATTACCCGCAGTCGCAATATCTCTTGTGTTACGGGGGACGTTTCACACCTACCTACCTACAATCTCCGGACACAAAAAAAACACCCAGGACGCAGGCTCAAACCAATCAATGATATATTATGATAATAAGTGCAGGTCCTTCTTTTTGGTAAACGGTTTACTAAGTTAAAGAAAAAAAACCGGCCAAGTGCGTGTCGGGCCACGCGCAATGTAGGGTTCCGTAGTTGCCCATAATGGCCATTATTGATAATCACTTCTGTTTCACATGGGACTAAAAATGGGCATCTTTAAGATTAAGCCAGCGCTCCCAATGTAAACTCACAGAAATAGGTATTTATAAGTTAACCGACGATTACTCGTAAACTAGTGATGTCTACTTAGCCGTGATAGTTTTCCTTTTAAATTCGTTATCTTTACTACATTTGTGATTTTTGTCACCTCTTCCAAATTAATAGTTTAGCCGGCAGAGGGGGGGGGGGACACTTGAGTCTAACAATTGTTTTCACTTCAAAGCTTGATATTTGACAAACCAATCACTTGATCGAAAAATGATTTGAGCAAACTAATAATATTTTTTTAAAACCTATCCAATGATACCCGACACAATGGGGTACTCAACCAAAAAAAAATTCAACCCCACTATATTAAGTATATGTAGGGGAGATACCCTCAAAAAACATTTGGCATTTACATCTGAGCGCTACCGTGCTTCGGAGGGCACGTAAAAGCTGTCGGTCCCGGTTCTTGTCTTAGGATAAGAGTCGTTAGACCATGTCGGAGGCCTTCGGGCGGTCTGAAAAACTTCGACACTAGAGTTGGCCACACACTCACACGAAAAGCAAGCAAACCGTCAAAAAAAATATTTTCCAAAATTTTATTCTACAGTTTTGTTGCAATATTGTATGTCTATATTCATGTCAAATATCAGCTTTCTAGCATCAGGCGTCTATGAGCTAGGCTGCGGACGGACAGACGATAGGACTGTCATAGTTTATTACCCGTCTTCGTCAAAAGGACGGTTATGTTTTAGAATTGTATCCTTTCGTCAGTTGAAAACTACTGCAAATAGCACAAGCAGATTACAAGATGTGATGAAGCCCTTTTCATTGTCGTCTTTTTTCATGTCTGTCCTAAAAACTAGATCTGAAAAATAAATATCAGTAGGTACTTGTTTGAAGAAGTCTAATAACAGTAATAACCAATTAAAATGTCATTTTACAGCAGACACAGGCAATTTGTAATTTTCCTACAAACTTTTTGCTCATTGAATGCAAAAATTGGCATCATTGGTATAAATTATAAAAGTATAGCTAGTTAGTTTGTTATGAATAATTTATTTTATGCATAGAAAATATCTCAGTTTTATGTTAGAAGTTAAGGATTATAATTAGTCTTTTAACGTCATTGGCCTTTCCCATAGACATCAAAAAAATATGAGATGGAAGCCAATATTCAGCCAAATCCGGTTAGACTAGCAAGCGTGTAAGCGGACCACGAGCTCAAACTAGGATAATGCTAGTCGCTAGTGTCGATATGAGTCGAATATGAGATATGTATAGCTAAAATGGGCACGTCACTGAATTGACAGTACGACCCGTTTTGGAAGAATACGGGGTGACCTACCACGGTTGTTTTGGCCTGCTATTCCATAGGATTGGCCGCGAGGATACGCCCGTTTGAGATCTGCCACGAGGACCTGGCGCTTCACACCTTGGCGTAGTGAGCTGCCTAGACACAGTAGCGACTTTAGATGCACTCTCGCCACGTACTTTGTCCGGTGTGAGGCTGAAGTGCCGCTGTCTGTTTCTGCACGGCTGTAATTTCGAGTAAGGCGACGATGAAATGGAAATGGGAGCGTCATCGCTTTCTCCCTCTAACTGCAACTCCGAGTGTCTGATAGCGCATGACGATCTTCGGCCACCGTAGGGTAGACCTGCGTACGGCAAGCAGGTGTAGTTATTCGCCCACCAGTACCAGACCTTGGAGGCGACACAGTGTGACGTACGCATGTCCATGGTTCCCAGGTGAATTTGCATGCGAAGTCTAGTCTAGTCTACTGGTAATTGCAACTTATATCTTCAAGCAATTCTGGTAACATGCAACAACTTAAGTTTCTAATTTATACCTTTATAAACAATATCATTTTGGATGCGGGCGGCTCAAGACCGGTCTGTGTGGAGAACCTTGGGGGAGGCCTATGTCCAGCAGTGGACGTTGTTTGGCTGATATGATGATGAAACAATATCAAAATTAAACGATAATATTATCATCATTACATCATTTTTTAAGCTCACCAATTTAGTAATCAATCATGTTATTCACTAGAAGAAAAAGAAAGTCTGCAAACAAAAAGTTATCATTTGATTGACGTGGAAGGACCCAGCACGCCATTACATAGTGATGAGCAAAACAAACTGTTTTTTATTCCATCGTCTCAGACTTAATTAATTTTAATTATTTTATAACTAGTTGCTTCAACAAGACTATTATGTAATCACAGTTTAAATGTTCGAGACATAGCACGGGTTCGGTCATCTCACGATTCATATAAATCATCATCATCATCCGCCTAACGTTATCCCAGCTTCAGCCTGGGGTCCGCCTACTAGTCTAACCGGATTTGGCTGAATATTAGCTTTTCCACAGAGCGACTGCCTGTCTGACCTCCGCAACCCAAAGGGATAGCGATATTCCATGATTTAGACTAGAGTCAGTTTATATTAGAGGAACTGACGGCCTATATCGACTGTCAAAGATCTTCATCACAGCCGGGACCGACGACTTAACGTTCTCTCCGAGGCACGGGACAAGCGATAATTAACAATTCAATATGCATATAACTCCGAAAAGTCATTGGTGCGCGCCGTGGATTCGAACCCGATACCTTCTGCATAGCAGTCTGTTGGTATCCCCGCTAAGCTATCGCTGCCTTGACGATTCATCTAGATATCTTTAGCTATCTACACGCTGATTGGTCCGCCAAGATCCTAGACAAATTACAGCGTCGAACGTCAGCGTTGTGTCGATGGAAAATAAACCCATTCTAGGTTCACAGTTCCCAAGATTTTTCTTAGAAAATAGGTACTTCAAGTTTCGTTAAAAGCAATGTTTTATATTAATTATTCCAGTCATATAACTTTGTAGCTGCTTCTGTCATCCAAGAAAATAAATTGGTGTATTGTGTAGAGTATTGAACTCACTTTATTGAGAATTTTAAACGCAACATTGCGTTTTAAAAGCAAAATATGTTCTCAATAGATGTTTTAATACAGAAATACTGAAGGTATTATAAAATCAATTCATGTTTGAAAATAAGTTATAACGTAGTCTCGTAAATTTAGAGCCAGCTTCACTGCTCTCTGGATAAGTTAAAGTTAAATGTGTTTGTTAGATAACATTTTGAATTTATCTGGCAAATAATTCCTATTCAGAGGTTGTCAAAATTATCTTAATATTTTCATTGTGTGGGTGTTTAACCATTGGTGTGACTATATACGCAAAGTGAATGGAAGCCGCGGCTGGACACGAAAAGCCGAAAATCAGGCTCAGTGGCGTGCCATTGGAGAGTCATACATCCAGCAGTGGACTATGGCAGGCAGATGATGAAGATGATGATGAAGTGTTTAGCCATTTTGGTTATAGGACTTCCCCTTAAGATTTTGGTACTGATATAAGAACCGGTACGTCTTTACGTGTGCTCTGAAGTATGGTAGCGCTGTAATGTGAAATGCAAATGCAACTGACGGTCACCCATCGAATTGGTTATATCTAAAAAAGTTGCTAACGTTTCCTTGTGACGTCCTACTATCCAAATTTCATATGAAACTTCAGTAGCTTTAATATTCGGCGTTGACATATCAATCAGATTATTTTTTAAGTGTGGATAATTTTACGCAAAGTATTTTAAGATGGCATACACAGATATCATCAACTTTAGACTCAAATTTGCTTTAGTACAATCAAAGCTAAACAACACAGAAATGGACTTTGCTTCAAGAAATACCTCCTAAAACTACAGTTAATTATATATTAAAATTACGTCATAAGTTCTATCTAAGCATACTATTAAACTAGCTTAAATTATACTTAAACATAATAATACTATTATTAGATCAACCCGAAAAAACTGGTAATTTAATTTAAAAAAGGCAGCATATAAATTATATGCCTAACCAGACTCTATTTTTAAGCTTCTCAAGGCCTGACCGACAGCTTTATTATTAATATTTTTTGCATGTTGGATACTCGATAGTTATTTAATATTTACAAGCTGTTGCTTGCGGATTTGCTTGTCTTAAAATTTGATTCCTTAATAATGGCACCTTAGAGATATATTTTTCAAAAATGTTGAAAAACGTATTTCCATAGTTTTTAACAAGAAACATCAATCATTTTTCAAAACCAGCGATTTTCCAGACAAACTTTCAACTT
Source organism: Euclidia mi (assembly GCA_944739405.2). Taxonomy (NCBI): domain Eukaryota; kingdom Metazoa; phylum Arthropoda; class Insecta; order Lepidoptera; family Erebidae; genus Euclidia; species Euclidia mi. The sequence goes on along the minus strand of OX123201.2, from coordinate 29,788,443 downwards.
CTCGTAGAATATTAAAAGAAAATGTAATCTTAATACATAAAATCCTTGCGTTACTGACTGACTGACAGACACGCTACAGCCGAAACTATTGGGCGGAGGAAGCTGAAATTTGGCATGTATGTTCCTTGGGGACCGTAGGGGTGCACTAAGAAGGGATTTCCCGAAATTCCCACGGGATCGGCCAAAACGGGTAAATTAACCCTTTACTTGGCAAAGGTTTTCATGGTATATATTCATTATTTTTTCCACATATATCGCATCTAGTACGTGTCAAATACATGTAAAAAATGCAGAAAAAAATCATACATATATAGTTTTGGAAATATAGCATGTTCATTTAAATGCACATTGCCAGCTTCGTCGAATTATCGCTGTAAAAAAAGCGTGTGCATTAAAATGCACATTGCCATGTGCAGACGAAATTGAAACACGACTTATTTAAGATGAAACAACGGTTTATTTAAAAAAAACTACTAGTAAAGAGATCAGATATGAACAAAAAGACAACAACATGATTGTCTATGACCTTTTAGGTCCTTTTAAACAATACAAAACATCTTTATGTACTACAAAAGTTGTAAACACACAAAATACTATGAATAATGAGAGATCAGTAATCAGACATGTCAACAATGAAATTTATTATTATTATTTTGTATGATAATCATAAAAACAATAACGACCATATACCAAAGAAAGCCTCATGTTGCATTTTACACATATTAATTTAGTCTGACTTTTAAAACAATTTTTGCATCTGCCTTTACTTGTAAATGATGGCAAGTGTCCAAAGTGGTCATATCGGCCGTAGTCGGACGTCTGCGGTGTAACAAATTTCGAACCTCTGGACGTATTCGAAAACTTCTTAATTCTTTGAAAGGTGGTGAGATCATCACTTATGGCCCATCGAAAGTCTTTTAGTTTCATTTGCTTTGCATCTTTGGTTTCACGACGATAAATGAGCCACGTATTATTGACACATGTGTCAAGAACCTGTGAGTATTTAGGTATTATAATATACCAACGATGTGCTCGCGTTTTAGTCAGATAAAGAGCTACAAGCATATCAGCAAGGTCTACGCCTCCCAAACAACAGTCGTATTCTTTTACGATGTTGGGACATGTAACAGGTGCTTTGCTTTTTGTATTTTTACAGTATCGTAACACCTGATGCACCGGCTGCGAGTCAGTATAAGTACTGGCCGTATTGACACACTTGTTGTCAACCTATTTGACTACTGTTATTTTACATCCATTAAAAACGACTGGAGCAAAAGATCCACGACCTTTATTTTTTAGGTTTTTATCAGTAGGTAGTTTGGCTACAGCTCCTCGAAGTCCGTTTTGCCTGATAGTCCCTAAAGCAAAGATACCATAAACATTTCTCAAATGTTCCAGCAATTCTACTGAAGTGAAAAAATTGTCGAAGTATAGCACTGAACATGCATAATGCTTTTTTCTATGTCGGAACTAGCACCAGACTTAGGTACTAACGCCAAAATTCTCAAAGTCATTGTAGAAGGCTAGAAAATGAAGAAATATAAAAAATAAACATCTAATAGAAAGAAATAATTTAATTGAAATTCATAATGTTATTTTAAAAACAATGTCCCTCAAACTGGCAATGTATCTATAAATGCACACAGCCCAGTGCTGGTAGGTCTGTTAATAGTTTGGCAATGTGCATTTAAAGACACATGCAAGATAACATGAAAAATTTTCCAAGTAAACTATTTCAAACTGAAAAAATCTATATTTAATTCACAAGACTGTATATTTAGGTCGTGTTTTTATCACTTTTTTGTTCAATTTCTTTTATAAATAATATGATTTCAATAGATTTTTACCTTATATCCCGTAGACGCAAGCGCATGCTCCACAATCTTGCGATCTACTGAGTACACCAAGAGTCATCTGTGCTCAGTAATATCTTTTTATGTCAAATACGGGCATTTGATGGGTGAATGAGTAGAAAATAAATAAAAAATGTACTTAATTTTGCTTGTAGAATATATAAAAAAAAGTGTGCATTTAAATGCACATCGTCAAGTTTAGGGTTAAAAAAAAATGCAGGCGTAGCTGCTAGCGTCCTCTATTATGACATAAAAGGCACACCTAATAGGCAAACTTAAAGCTTCTGATGATAATTACGTCAACAATTAAAATGTGTATAATTTGTAAAGCCTTTTTAGGGTTCCGATATCTAATAATGAATGCGTTACGAGATCCAATTAACCTGCAATTTTTACAAAATGTACAGATCCTCAAGTCGTGGATTGGTATTGAAACATGTAGGCAGGCCAAGGAGGCTCTTCCCGCAGCAGATGGTAAGATAGCCAAACAAATCCTCCGGCTGTCCAAACAACAACTGCGGACAGCCACGGCCGCCTACACAGGACACGGATTATTTAATACACACCTATTTACTATAGGTATCACCGACAGCCCGCTGTGCAGGGCCTGTATGGCAGCAGACGAGACGGCAGCCCACCTGCTCCTCGACTGCCCTGAGGTCGCACAGTACAGGCAGCAGTACCTGACCAGATACAGCACCCTGAGGGAAGCAGTGGGCCACATCAAGAGTCTGCTTCCCTTCCTCGAAGAGCTGGGGTGGTTCGAATGACCACACCGTCCCCACCCGCACGCAAAATACACGCCAAGACGTGGAGTTGCGAAAATAGCCCGTGCCATTAAGTATCAAGTGACTCCGACACGCACTGATTTAATTATTTATTTTAATCGCAGTATTAAGAAGGCCGGCTCAAATGAAAAATATGACTGAATATCGACAAGAGCCTTTACCTTTGCGTCTCTTACTGTCTTAAAGTCTCTCATTAATATATTTGCTATTTCCTGCCTCTTCTCTTTTAATGGTACCCATAACTCAGCCCTATACAACCACTGGATGTGTTTCTATATCTCAAGTACATGAAGGTAATACACATGTATCTTAAAACATACGTGTTGATCCGTAAATGACTTACAAAGACGCTAATTACCTACTAGGACTAAAATAATGATATCAATAAAGATTTCTGGTGGGTATATCAGGGTGCATAGGGTTCCCACCAAGAACTTAGGGTCCCAAGCCAACCTCACCTGCAAGTGGTGCACCTGCCGATCAACGGACGAGGCTCTGGCAAACAAAATATCCCGATAAGCGGCAATAGGCTCGCCACCTATTACGTGGGATCAAAACACTGGCGAAAAGTGGGCGTTTAATATGCCCCTGCCTACCCCTTCGGACAAGCGGGCGTGGGTCTATGTATGTATGTATGTATAAAGATTTCTTTAAAATTCACAAAATGATTTACAACTTTTTTAAACGACGGGCAGTAACGCGCAAACTTGAAAAATTCAAGGCCCATTCAATATGTTGTTCAGTGTGGGCATCGAACCCATAATACTTGGCGATGCTAAGGGCCGAGGTCCTTCCGAAACCACAACTTCCACGCATTCTATAATTACACCATTGCAAAATTATTTTCTTGCTAGTCTTGTGCTTTATATTAACCAGCTACATCTCCTGTTAAGAGGTTTATGGTCAGTTTCTCTGCTGTCCGATGAGTTCTTGTTAAATTAATTTGACAGATATTTATATATGCCTCCAGGTTTATCTACCGGTTGGAAAACTGGGCCTTAATATCTTATTTATCGTATCTATGATATTCTTACCTGTCATGGAAAGTTTTTTAAAACATAGGTATACAAACGACTATAAATTATAGCTCGCGAATATAGTATGTGATCATCATTTAAATGAGAAAATACAGGTTTATAAGTACTAGGTATTTTGTTAAAAAACCGTTACTCGTGTCTTTTGAAAATATAGTAATCAAATAAGTTATACCTCGTAAGTTTAGAATGGCTTTTTAAAAATAGTTATGATGATAGTATGTTATATAGAAAACAGGAAAAAGTAGAGAAAACCGAGATGAACAGTATTTCTTTACAATATATTGATCTTCATTTGCAAAATATTTTAATAGTACAATATAGACAATATACTTATGACCTAAAATTATTTCGAACATTGTACAATGATATTTTCATTCAATTTTACTTGATATAAATCAGAATAAACTGTAGACTGGTGCAAAATAAGACTGCACGTTAGGTACGTGTGCTTGTCTGTGTTAGGTACCTGCAATGCGAGCTTACGGCGATCAGCTGAGCGGCGGCGGCTGTCAATACACCGAGCTGATTTTTGAAATGCATGATTACGAAAAAATATTTTTAAGTTTAGTGAGTTATTTTTTCATGTATTTTTATTCAGTTATAGTAGTATATTCACCCCTGAAAATATTTTGCAAATGCATATCAACACACTGTATACGGGGTGTAAGAGACGGTGTACCAAAAACCGATACCAGTGATTCAGTAGATGATACTGAGGCCATTTGCGGTCGAATTTTCCGGAAAATTTTCATGAATTTTCCGATTTTCTTTTGCATTTTTGCCATAATTATAATGTAATGAAATAGTAACTATAGTCGACCCGCATTAATATTTTTGTAAAATTCTAAGAATTAAACATGTACTATGGTGCGTTTACTCTGACGTGACATCGGCCGCGGCGCGGCGCGCGGCCGCCGCACAGTAAGCGCACCAGCAGGTACCTACATCGTAATCACTGCCGCTACCACCCGCCGCTGTAGGGCCGTAACAGCTGATAGTGCGAGTTTGCGTGTTCCTATTTACAACGCAATTTTTAGGAAAATTGTCGAGTTCTTAGATTTTTCTCGGAAATTTCGACCGCTAAGGGTCTCAGTATAATGTACTGAATCACTGGTATCAGTTTTCGGGACACTGTCCCTTACACCCAGTATATCTACGATAACGTCAAAACTAATTTTGTTTTCTGCAACAAAACGCTGATTTATCATACCTATCAGTTACACTATTTTTTTATGTTTACAATGTCTAATGCCAGTTTCACCATAGTCTTGTATATAACGATTAACTACGAAATTCAATATTCGATCTATAGATAGATCTGTAGATTTTAGATTCGTTTTTGACATAAGCTCCATACAAAATATGTCAAACACGAAACTCGAATCTCAAAATCCATGTATGGATCGAATATTGAAAATGGCCGTAAATAACTTGGCGGATAGCATAATACAAAATTCGTTCTATAGTAAATATATCTAGAAGATAACGCTTATCCATAGGTAATGAATCCTAGTTAATGGTGAAAATTGTTATATGTTCGAGGTTATACAGTGGTTATAATAATACCATAATTTTGCCCACCAATGCTATCGCCATACACACTTTATGTAAGACAAATTTCACACTTCTATGTACGCACGAGGCGTTAAAGACGTAAACGAAATTTTCTCTTGACGTAGTAACATAGATTTATGTAAATCACTGGTTCATTGTAATTTGAAATTCTATAGACATAATATTCCTTATTAAAAACAAGGACTTAATAAAACATCGGTGTTAATCCTAGACTTACACAAGCTAAGATAATATATCATATAAAATCGTTATTTTAATTTGACAATCAATTTTAGATTTCACACCCTGTGTCAAGTTTCCTACCCATCTGGCCTGCGTGGTACCTGTAGTACGCCAAATCGTTATTTTGGCTCAAAATGAAATTAGGAGAGGCCTACATTATGTCCATCAATGGACTGCCAAAGGCTGGATAATGATCAAGACACAAAAACATTACTGTAAGCATACTCACATTTTATAATTTGCACCTGTATTGACGCCTACAATAGGCGTTTGGTAAAACCCCATGTATTATTCCAACAACATTTTAAAGAATATTGGAGATGCATCACAGAATTATATGATTCTTTTACTTAAAATGAAATAATAACTTGTACAGGAGTTACCGCGGGACTACATTCTGAAATTAATTTATTCCATGTTTTATAATGAGGCCGTATGATTCTGATTAGACATGGGAAATAGAGCTAGGATGATGCTTTTTGTTTTATGGCCAAAATATGCAGACTATACGCTTATGGTATTAATAGAAATACTAGCAGTTCATGCCTTAGGCAGCGATAGCCTAGTGGAGATACCAACGGACTGCCATGCAGAGGGTATCGGGTTCGAATCCACGGCGCGCACCAATGACTTTTCGGAGTTATGTGCGTATTAAATTGTATATTATCGCTTGTCCCGTGCCTCGGAGAGCACGTTAAGCCGTCGGTCCCGGCTATCATGAAGATCTTTGACAGTCGTTATAAGGAGACAGTACCTATAAACAAACTGACACTAGTCTAAACCATGGAATATCGCTATCCCTTCGGGTTGCGGAGGTTAGATGGGCAGTCGCTCCGTGGAAAAGCCAATATTCAGCCAAATTCGGTTAGACTAGAAAACGGACCCCGGGTTGAGACTGGGATAACGCTAGGCGGATGACTAGCAGTTCATGCCTTAATAAATAAAAGTATAATAATCTTAACGTATTTTTATTGCAGTTGCAGCTGGCCTCCTGATAAGCGGCAACCGTGACTTATAATACGTACTGTGTTCTCTAAACATTACTGAAGCGACACCAAATTGAAAAAAACTATGTTATAAGTAGATATTATAAGAAAAGTAGATTCTGCACTGAAACATCTCTAGACTAGACGACCGGTTGGCGCAGCGGGAGTGTATGCGACTGCCACGCCCAAGGTCGCGGGTTCGATTCCCGCTCAAGTCAAACATTAGCGTGCGTGAACATGGATCTTTGTCTTGGTCTGGGTGTTTCTTTGTATAATATGTATGTATTTACAAAAAAAAAGTATATATGTATGTTTATCCATTGTCTAGTACCCATAGTACAAGCTCTGCTTAGTTTGGGACTAGATGGTGTTGTGTGAATGTGGTAGAATATTATATTATTACTGTAATAAAAGTAGGATAGTAACAATAACTAAAAACTAACATTTGTACATAAGAGTTTAACCTGCCTCAGGTAACAGACTATCTGTTGATGAAAACGGTAGAAATATTCGTTTGGTATAAGACTTATTTTTGTATGTCTAGATTCTTGCCTTCATCACATTGCAAAAAGACGACGCATCCGACATTCTACAGTATTTTAAACAACACCTACAACTTGTTTACAAATCAACATCGATCACCAGAACTTCTTGTTTTGAATATTAATGTTATTAGTTTTCAGTTTTGATTTATATCCAATAAGAAACTGAATACTGTCAATGACCACGAGTTTATCTATCACTGTCAGATTGCTTAGGTGTGAAAGAGATGAGATTACCAAATGTTGTTTTGACCCTCACTATGTCAAGAAAATATTTTGATAAACTGTTTTTAAAGTATCAGTAATAAAATAATAACAATTTTTGGTTAATTTCAAAGTACCCTTTCGTTTTTCTTCATCTGAAATATGAAGAGTGTGGTGTTACAAATTTTCTGTTGAATAAATAAACACCCTTCGTACAGATAAAACTTCCTACTCGATTCGCGGCCGAACTGAAACATATTGCAATTTAAAACCATTGACTTTTCTTTTGATGCCCGATTTGGTTAAACATCATCACTATCAGCGTCCTAGTGCATATCCGTTGCATCCAAGAGATTCCCCTTGGCAACCGGAGTAGATTTTTTTATTGTAACCAGATTTTATTGAACACTAGAGGACGCCAGCAGCTACGTCTGCATTTTTTTTAATTTACCCGTTTTGGCCGATCCCGTGGGAATTTTGGGAAATCCCTTCTTAGTGCACCCTACGGACATACATGCCAAATTTCAGCTTCCTGTGCCCAATAGTTTTGGCTGTAGCGTGTCTGTCAGTCAGTCAGTAACGCAAGGATTTTATATCTTAAGATTAGCTTCGATTTGATTGCACAGTCCTGTCAGACGATTATCAAATATGCTGGCATAAAATATAACAACTTCAAGATTTTTTGCTTTTATTATAAAATTAATTAAGTAGATTGAATAATATTCGCGCAGCCTCACTCAACTTCTAGTAGTCCATCATTTAAATACCTCTTCTTATTTTCAATTTGACATTAATGAACGTTTTTAATTTTTATTTGAATTTTATGTTAATTCTCATGGATAAGAATACTTTCCACGTATGTATTAGTGGCATGAAGTTAAGCAGAGCCAGTTTTTAATTTTCAAGGATATCAATGAGAAGTTACACGTAATTATTTATGTCGTTTTTTATACAAGTATACTTACATGTTCAAATTATTAAAAATATTATTTTGATAGCCACTTTTTTCTTATAGCTAATATGAAAAATCATACAGTAATTGCCTTGACCTTAAGCTAGACAAGAACTTGAATACGAGGGTCAAACTGAAAGTTCTTAGAAAATCAAAAACTGATTACATTAGCCAGTTATTAGTTTTATTATATCTTTTCAAAATATTGTCCATTGACGTCAATACACCGCTGCATGCGATGGAACCACTGGGAAAATCACTTTGCCCACTCGTCCTTAGGGGTCTCTTCAATGGCATCGCGATACGCAGCCACCGCTTCTTCAGCATTCATAAACCGCTTTCCTTTAAGTTTTTCTTTAATTTTTGGAAATAAATAAAAATCACAAGGCGCGAAGTCGGGGCTATACGGCGGGTGACCCAGTAATTCAACGTTTGATGTCGCCAAATAGTCGATCGTTCGCTTGGCGGTGTGCGACGAGGCGTTGTCGTGGTGAAGGAGGATCCTACTGCGAGGTCGTTTCTCTCGAACATTTTCCAAGACAAGTGGCAAACAATTGGTAGTGTACCATTCTGCAGAAACTGTTTTTTGATCCTCTAACACAATTGTTGCGAAATGACCTATCCTTCCAAAGAACGAGGCCACCATTTTTTTTCCCGCACTTCGATCTCTCTTCACTTTAGTTGGCAACTCCTCGAAAGGAAACACCCACTGAGCAGATTGTCTTTTGGTTTCAGGATCATAACAGTAAATCCAGCTTTCGTCACCTGTTAGTATGTCGAACACAGCATTTGAGTCACCTCCGTTAAATCTTTCAATCATTTTACGGCACCAATCCACACGATGGAGTTTTTGAGCCTTAGTCAAATTATGAGGTATCCACCGGGCGCAAAGCTTCCTGACCGCTAAATGTTCGTGGAGGATTTTGTGCACTTGACTCATATCGATGCCTAAGCTTGTCCGAATCTGCTGATAGGTCACTCTTTTGTCAGTCTCTATCATACGCCGCACAACACAGATGTTATTTTCAGTCGTCGCCGTAGAAGGCCGTCCCTCACGTACATCATCAGTGAGATTAGTGCGACCACGTTTAAACTCATTAAACCAGTTGTAAACAGTCGCACGAGATGGGGCTTCATCGTGAAAGGCCAATCGTAGTCTATCATAACTTTCTTGTTGACTTAAATGACATCGAAAGTCATAAAAAATCATTGCACGAAAATTTTCTCGTGTTAAATTCATGTTGACGTGACACAGACAATTTTCAATTTGACGCCAAATCGTAAAACAAATGACAAATGAATGAAATATATACTCAGTAATATTGGCAAAGAGTTCTATTTTCAAATTTTAGAATATTTTTTTTATTATATTGTTTATAAGTGGCCAGTTCTAAGAACTTTCAGTTTGACCCTCGTAGTACTAATTAGACAAAGAAAGCTATAGCACGGCGTGACGTCACTTCTGCCTACCTTTATTTTAATCTCTAAACAAACTATAGTTCTGTGAGAGAAGGACAGAACATGTAACTTTTACTCATTTTAAACGCATATAGCTCACTCAACTATACCTGCATGAAATATACACCATAACTTGAAAATACCCTGGTAAAAACTGTACAAAGATCGGTTCGATAGTTTTTGGATTTATCACGTTCAGACAGGACGAGGTGAGGACTTAATTTTAAATTATGTATTTATTACTATTAGTATGCATTATGTATTACTCGTGTCACCGGAAAATAACGAGAACCGCAAATTTATCAATTTCCTAGAACATTTATAAACTAACCTAACCTAACCTATCCGTAAGTTTATAAATTTCCTAGGCAATTTATAAACTTGCGGATCTTGGTATATTCCGATGACACTCGTACTAACTGATTCAAATGAGTGACCACGAAAACTGTGCGTGATTTTTTTTGTATTTTTTATTAATTATTATTTTATTCATGAAATATGCAGATAAGTCAGCATAATCTACTTTTCTGATACCAAATTAGCAAGCATTTTATGGAGATAAATGATTTAAAATATTTATAAACTTAATTTAAAATTGTACCTACCTATATGATAGAAATCTAAAATAGGATGTAGGTATATAAATAATCTCCAGTAAAATTAGCATCAAATAGGCTTTAAATAAAAATACTTATATGATAAATGATGTTTTGAAACTTTAATATAACTGACATTAATCGTTTAGAAACTGGATTTTAGACAAAACCTTGACTGGAGGCATTGATTCAACCGTCCAAACGACAAAAAAGTCTTTACAAGAAAAGAACGATCTGAAAAAACATAAATAATAAATTCTTTGTAGAAAAGAAATTAAGTACATAATTCTATACCTAACGTATATTATAATTATAAGTAGGTAATTTTTTTTAATAGGCTCACGCCTATATCCCAGAAGGGGTAGGCAGAAGTGTAATATTACACCCACATTCTATAATAATAACGTATATTATTATAATAAGTATTTATGAATATCAAATTATCATAACGGACCGATAAATAATTATTATGAATATCAAATTATCATAACGGACCGATAAATAATTATTATAATTAATTACACTTTATATTTACTATGTGTTCTAGAAATAAGGTAACGTTGGAGGTAATATTTTCAAACAGGCTTCGAACACACGACCGCAAAAGCATGACCGAAAACCATTTGATTCTGGGTGTTGTAGAAAGAGTAGGTATAATTTTACGTATATGTACACGAGTTAGAGTATCCTGTTCAAGCAATAAATTCCTGGTAAAATTAACAAGACTCAAGTACCCTCATTCTATATCTTTCGCGATACATACATACATAGTCTCACGCCTATAACCCCGAAGAGGTAGGCAGAGGTGTATTTCTACACCCACTTTTCGCCAGATATACTTTAGTCCCACGTAATAAGGGGCGAGCCTATTGCCGTACCGGGCACATTTCCAGACTTCGTGCTGCTACTGAGAATTTCGTGACAGAAAAACCCAATAACACTGCCCGACCCAAGAATCGAACCCGGGACCTCCCGATCTCACGCACACATTTATGTCGCGAGACCAACGAGACAGTCGTATAGGGTTTGATGTCGAGTTTTCCGTCTCTACGCAAAGATGGTATTTGCATCAAGATGGTATTTGCATCGTGTTATCCCTTAGTCGCCTCTTACGACACCCACGGGCAGATAGGGGGTGGTGACACTTGTATTCTATGCTGTCAACCACACGGCCTTCGCGATTTGTTTAAATATTACAATTTTGTTAGCGAGACTAATAATTGAGTACTAGTAAGATCCCTTACCAACTTCTACTCGTTCGTGGTCGACCATTGTAAGCCGGTTAAAACGTTGAAAAAAATCAGAGGTATTAATACATTAGATAATGTATTGCAAGTAAGACCCGCTAAATAAAATTGTATGATCTAGTATCCTCACTTTAATGGGATTGTTTTATTGGCAGAATATCTATTACTCTATTTAAACTGTAGTCTTACAATGTTAGCGTATACATTTGGAGCAATACCATTTATCACAGCAGACTTTATTGCTGCACTTTAGAAGTGGACGCCTAAAACTAAACATATCTAGGCTACGGGTTCAATTTGCGATACTAATAATGTGTGCGATTGGACTGCGACGTTCAATTGGGCTTCTTGACCCACGTACTGTAAGCATAGAGCATAGAGCATAGATATTTATATAGAGGCGCATTTCTTATGGGCGCTCTGTAGACAAACTTTCTGTGACCCATGTGGCCCATACTGTCGCTTGGCGGCGTGGTAGTCGCGCTGTGACAGCTGTCTCTACGAGTGCAAGAGAGACGAACGTTTCTCCTGTGTATCTTAACTACGAGATCAAGAGAGACGGAGAACGACGCCAGCGCCGCCAACGGCGGAAACTAAACAACAACTACGAACTACACTGACGTAACGCCAATACGCCAATTGGAATCGGCACACGAAATCCTTAAGAAATACGCTTCTATTATGTAAATCTGTATTCATTGCTGGAAGACAGCCTCATGTTCGAATGTTAGGGTTGCCAGAAATGTTGTCATTTTGTATATGGTGTCCAGTAGGTTATCCTTTAAATATGCAATGGCTAGTAATTAACCAGCCTCACCTATTTAAATTTCACTTGCCTCTTATTAGTATTAGGCTTAAAAAATACGACGTAATTGTTTTGGTACTAGGGAACCTAAAAATCTTTAATTTGTCAAATCATGTGGCCTTCCCGTTATTTATAAAATTCCAATACATATCAGTGTTTTACCGTTATACTATAAGGAACAAATCAGTTTCAGCATATACTCCAGAGCGAGTAGTCCTTCTGTTTATTTAGGCCACAAGTTTATACAAATGTAAAGTGGCCGACCGATAACAATCAAGCTGTCACAATTTCTTAATGGCCGATAACCTAAAATGGTGCTGAGCACCTGAGCATTCACTTGTAATAGAACAGCGAGCATTCGCCGTTTTTTGTTTTGTCAAACCGAACAACAAACAGAGCCGTACATTGCTAATTTACAACAAAGAAAAACAAACGAGTGTATTTCAGCGAACCTTCTTATGAATGTTCTGGCGAGCATTCTAGCAAAATGCCAGTATAATATGCTTTGAGGTTTTTGCTGATAGAGTGTTCGCTAGAAAGATCGTGAATATATAGGAATTTAAACTTACGTGGTCATTTATACACCGCTATTTTTTAATTAGTACAAAAACTTTAAGGACAGATTAGCGAAGATATTAATACCATATATGTGACGTAAGAATTTCATAATATCAATAAAGAGCAAAGTTATTACCATTTGTTTATTGTAGAAAATCTCACTTAAATCATAGTCATATTTTACAATCCATTCACTAATTCATTGATAATATTCCATCCTGCTCATTCGCATTCTCTCTGTCGCACTTATGATGTAGGTAGCCATAGAAAATAAAATGAAGAAAAATAATAAATGTAGGTAATTATTTTTTAATTTTGTTAATTCTACCCTCTCCTTCATACTTCATTCGGCCTTAGGACCGGTAAAATTTATCGTTTAACAAGTAATTAAATACGGAGGTATGTAATTAGAAAGCAAACAAATATCAAAATAAAAGATGGTGTTCTGGACTAAAAGAAAAGAGTAATTTTGGCGTACTTATGAAGTTAGAATCATCTGCTATTTACAAATTATTTTATCATCATCATGTCAGCCTAGAGACGTCCACTGTTGGACATAGGCCTTCCTCAAGGTGTGTGGAGAACACAGACCGATTTTGAGCCGACCGCATCAAATTATTATTTACTTAAGTAGGTACGTATTATTTACTAAACTTACAAGTATTGCCATTGTCCTTCGAAATGTCCACCACCGTTGTCAAAAGCATCCAATATGCACTGTTTTAATTGTTTGACACTGACCCGGTCACTTTTGTACACTCACAATACGATGTCCATGGGTACACAGCTGCACTCGCGATTTTTCCACTCAAAAAGTACGCACGAAGCATAGCTACATACTCCCGTGATATGAACTGATATGATAGGCCATCGCGTCTGGCAAACGTAGACAAACAATTCACTTTTGCAACGAAATTAGATACGCTCACTTTCGTTAGCAATTTAGTGCTGTTTGTCGCATCGTCGGGGAGTGGCGCAGGCGCAGAGGGGCGGGGGGGGATAATTTATCAATGTTTCATTTTACTATGATAGTACACGGGTCGGTCATAGTATTAGTATTGCATTTACCAATTATCACGTATTTTTGTGGACAGTTTTGAGACAGTTTTGGGACTTAGTGTTTTTATTTTTCAACTACATAAATATGATCAGTTAAAGATACTTAGTGCTCTGTTAAATTTTTTGTACTAAGTAAAAAATAGCGGTGTATAAATGACCACGTAAGTTTAAATTCCTATATATTCACGATCTTTCTAGCGAACACTCTATCAGCAAAAACCTCAAAGCATATTATACTGGCATTTTGCTAGAATGCTCGCCAGAACATTCATAAGAAGGTTCGCTAAAATACACTCGTTTGTTTTTCTTTGTTGTACATTAGCAAGAATGATGACTACAGGTGAATGCTCAAATGGATCAGCACCGTAAAATCCAAATAATTATCTATAAGATCCTCCATTATACTAAAGTAACCTCCATCATACGAGTATAACATCTAGGGTCATGTCTAGGGTGGCGTTGTTGACGTAGGACGATAGATCCGGTCGTAAGCTGTGCGTTATAAATGTTATAATATTTGTATCGAGTGCGTCGAGCGAGTGTAGCGAGGATCGGGCGGCTATATAATAATTCTGGAATAACTTTAGTCCAGCTAGTTAGTTCAGACCAAGATGTATTCAGTATCCATTCATCATACGTTACGAGAACTCATAAATCTTTCTATTTTATATTCGTACCAGTTTCAACTAGTTCGCTAGAACAATCTTTGAAATATTATCGTTCATTTAGGACACCTTCCGCATGGTTCTTCGAAGTGTATGTTGAATGAGAGATGAGATATTTGAAAGTATAATTTGCCTATTCGAAACTATGCTCAGCCACACACATTATAAGTACCAAATGTTTTATATAACAATATCTATTGACAAAGGAAGATGTACCAATTACAAAATGAGTACAGCTTTAATAAAAAATAAAAAAATCAGACAACTTTATTCTTATTAAATTAAAGTTGTCACACCATCAGCAAAATATTACCAAGTGGCCAAATCACAACATATAATTTCTCAAATTGATTTGCACGATTATAGTAGCAAAACTATGTAGATGATGCCATAAACCATAATGGCATCATCTAGGTACCAACCTATAATGAAGATCACATTCTGTCAATGCGCCTATCTGCGGTTCGATGTTCAAACAAAATTTAAAAAATCTACAGAAGTTGTTCCGAAGTCTCGAAAGGTGGAAACTTTGGTTCAAAGTTTGTAAACTCGCTAGATCGAGATACAGAAACAAAGTCCCATGCAGAATTTACTTGCAAAAAACACAACAAGTGCACTATGCAATTAGGAAACACAGCGCCATCGGTCGTTGTACGACAGCTACGGGTTGGAATGGGGTGATTCTATTCTTAGCTGGAATCCAGACGGCGAAAACTGATACGTATCAGCATGTTCTATTTATGAGTATAGATCGTTGTGATTCGGAAATGCTTTGCAAACCATGGTATTTTTAACGGTGGCTAATGACAGAACGTCCTTTTTAACTCGACGAGATTGCTTCGTGAATAACCTGGTGATATTTGGGAAGATGTGAAGGGTATACAAGGTTAGACGATGGAACTGACATTATTTCTTTATTTGCTTGCTTGGATGACGCCCTGGAGTAGCTGGTAACCTTGTTTCAGCTCACACAGAATAGAAAGTAGATTTAGTTAATTTATGAATAGTGTTACCAACGAATATATTGTATACTTAGAGTCCAAGTTGTCCAAATTCCTTTAAAAGTTTCTACAGATGCAGGACCTACGTCAAAACTTAATCTTAATTCGAAGCATATAGGCATGCTGAGCCTATTTCTTACGCATGAACAAAAGTCGCTGAATCAGTTTTACTGCAACGATTACTTGAATCATAAGGTATACTTTTGTCTGGTGCACAAAATATATTTTTACGAGAAGGTATATCGTTTTCTAAGAGCGGTAATAACATTTGCGACGTATGTCTTAAAATATCGCTGCTATTTTGGAGCACTTCTCTTTATTTGGAAATTAACTTATGTGGTAAAATTTCCACGTCAGACCTTCCTAATTGTAAGTGCAATGTGTCTGGAGCGAAATTCTGGCAGAGTGCTATAAATAAGTCAATTAGTAAAAGGAAAATTGGCACGTTCTACTAAGGATCTACGTTTCAGTGCAATTTCTTTTATTTGGTCTGGTTTCTCACCAAGCTGAACATATGTGATAAAACAATCGTTAGCAGTGGTCGTATGTGTTAGAATGGCAAATTTCTTTAGTCTAGAATCCATATTAGTATTTTACATTTTGCTTATAGCAGTAACCGCACGATTTATAAAACCATTATTTTGATCGATCTATAAATGTGAAGTTTAAATTTATGTACGACCACTTTCTCTACGTTTGCGTGATTGGAATTTGAATGTACATTTGAATGGAATATTTAAATCATGCATAGACGGTTTGTGGTTCCAAGCAAAATTAGATTTAGATTTTGGCAATTTTGTGGGTAAAATATTCCAAAATGCCACGAGAAGGGCTCAGTTTAAACATAAATAAGCGAAGAAAAAAAGTACGGTAATTCACGATCAACAACAAACGTAAACTGTAAGTTATGATTTTAGATACATACATATATCGAGTAATATGCTTGACAGCCGTAAACTTAATTTTTTACTAAATATTGATTACAACAGGTTACAACTAAATATGTTATACAAGATTTATTGGAAAAGGAAAGTACCAATATTAATTCCTTTATAATTTAATAGTAATTTAAACCGCTCTAAGAATCAACATCTCATCAACTGCACAATCGAGTGCTGCATATTCGTTTCTAGTACGAGAAATCACATACAATTTAGGAATTGGTGTTCTAGACTGCGTGAATTATATGCGTGCGATGTTTTCAAAAGTCAAATAATTTATCTCCTTTTGTCTGAATGTGACGGTTATGAACGTCAAACTTTAATTCGTTATTATTAGTTTATAAACTTGTATGATGTACTAGATGTAGGTATACTTATAAAGTGTACGAGATTCTGGGAAACTCCCTAGTCCGTGAGTAGTTAACTAAATAATATATGTTCTTGTCCTGTTAGTAAAAGACGGTCTATCGTCAACTAACTTCATTATGCGATACAAAGTGCATCAAACACGGTGTCGTTACCGCGCGTCGCGTCGCCCAAAGACAATGCTCATTGTTCGGCGATTGTTTAGTTTACATAATAATGTCGATGTTGAATACTTCTGCAGCTGATAGTAACGCGATGTGCCTGTATTCCAAATATTATGTAATTGGAAGATGTGTGGTGAATTGGTGACCTATAGCATCACGCCCGCTAACCCCGAAAATAAGGCAGAACTTTGTTCGAAATAAGTTGTTTTCATAAGAATAAAACCGGTGTATTTTACACATGTGATGGAACCAAGAAGGTTAAATGAGAAAGAGAGAGCTGAACAAAAAAGTCGCATGTTTTTAACGAGGTAATGTAACCCGGTAAGCTCCTGCTACAAACGTATACACAGGATTACTAATATTACTATAATGGCTGATAGTTACACCACCTTACTATTTAGACTCATAGGACCTTATTTCAAAACAAGGTCTAAATATATTACCAGGTTTAGACCTTGATGAAGTATTTTTAAATTGTCTTTTTGACTAAGGTAGATATATATTTTTATTCAACATTTCTTTGAATACATTTTAGCGACGATAGTTTTACAAAAATGTCTAATAGAGCGCTTATGATAAATTTTACGCAGGTAAGTATAAGACTATACCTCGATTTATCTTTAGACCATGTTTTGTTATAAGACAAAAAGAAATTGAAAGAAATATGTATTAGATTAGGTTATTGTATTTTAAGTGGACATCTGCGTAAAAATAGGCGGGCAGGTCAATCCTCGTATTTAATATCGCTGTTGGCTAAAGAAATTTGCAAAAATACACAAAAAATTACAAGTAATTATAGTACTTATTACCATATTTTTTGTCTATAAATCTATTACAATAGTGAAATAGACATAGGTCGTGGCGTTTCATACGAGATGTCGCTATACCATGCGTGTATCCACGTGCGATTTCACGTGGCTTCAACAAATTAACCATTAGGTTTAATGTTTTCATTATCCGCTTAATTACACAAATAATTACCTTATATTATATAACGACTTTTATAACAACACGCGGTAATGGTATTTTTTATGGGTTACAGATATTCTATCTTAATTTTGGCCTACCTACCTCTTTTTCTAGCTGAGATTTATGTTTTAAAAATAGAATTGAATAATTATTTATTGAATGAATATTTTCACCTTGTGTTTTTAGTAGACGTATACTGCCTATCTAAGTCGGCATGTACCTTAAGACTATTAAATAAATCTGGATAAGATCCAAAACACCCTCTGCTTTTGTCAGCGACGCGACGTCCAAAATATTTGCGGCAATGTCGTGTCCGGGGATCTTAGGAGGTAAAAACCAGTTGTATCGAAATTATATGAATCAACTACATCACAGATCGGCCCACGTAATAGAAGTGTGAGTGCTGTATTGTATATAATTGTAGAAAACAAAGGCAACTTGAAGCGGTCAAGATTATTTGCCATAAGCCTCGAGTGCACAGTTAAAATATAGTTTTCTATTATTCATATATACGGAACCGCTTGATTAGTCACGACTTCGCCGGCCCACCAGCATCCTGCCACGTATCTACATCCAGCTACCCAATACAAAATATGTAGTCAAATTAAAGTATAAGCGCCATAATAATACAAACGAACCGATTAAGAACCTTTTATCACGGCAACCGACACACACACGAAAGAAGCCGAGGGCTTAATCTAGTTAATTATAAATCGCAAGAGCTGTCTTAAATTATATGTTTATTAACTAAATTTCAGGTCAAAAGTCATAGAAGCACTGTCATTTTGCAGAGATATTATCCATGATACACGAATTGCTCAATCTATTAAAAATATGAAATAATGAATACCTGCAAGGATAGCAAGTCATTGTAATACCTATAGAATGTTAATGCCAAAGTATGTATGTACATTTAATTAATAATTTAGTTAATGCATTCAGATATGCTAGACTAATACAAATACTAATCTCTCATGAAATCTTTTAATTATTAAATGTGTGGTATGGCACTCCCCGTAAACGCCTAGTCCAATTTTGATTGATTTCTATATTCAAATAATAAGATTTCGTTCAAAGAGTTTCTTATATCATCGGGCAGTGTAAGATGTCCGACCACCGACACACTAATAGTATGAATATAAATTTGATTTGCATTGCTGATCTTAGAATAAGTAAAGAGGCATATTTAAATAATTATGGTATAATGGATATTTTATTATTTTTATGACTTTTACACACACATACATACATACATAACGTCACGCCTTTTATCCCCGAAGGGGTAGGCAGAGGTGTATTTCTAGACCCACTTTTCGCCAGATATACTTTAGTCCCACGTAATAAGGGGCGAGCCTATTGCCGTACCGGGCACATTTCCAGACTCCGTGCTGCTACTGAGAATTTCGTGACAGAAAAACCCAATAACACTGCCCGACCCAGGAATCGAACCCGGGACCTCCCGATCCCACGCGCACATTTATGCCGCGAGACCAACGAGGCAGTCGTATAGGGTTTGATGTCGAGTTTTCCGTCTCTACGCAAAGATGGTATTTGCATCGTGTTATCCCTTAGTCGCCTCTTACGACACCCCGGGGAAGATAGGGGGTGGTGACACTTGTATTCTATGCCGTCAACCACACGGCAAGTTTTATGACTTTTAAAATTATTTAATGGCTCATATGGTATGGTTTGTATTTTTGGAGCCATTTTTGCAAAAGTTGAGGCAACCATATAAATTATTACACTATCCCTGCTCTCAGTTAAATTCAGACCGATCGTTTTCAAATATTTGATTAATTTCATTCTTGCGTTACTATGTCACACTTCATAGTAATATTAAACAATATATTACAATGATTACCGGATGAATCACACATTCACAACAATCTAAAACAAATACTCGTATGTGTTACAATGTGGAAAATTTTCTACAAAACAATGCCACTTTTAACCAGTGTCGAGCATTGTTTAAGGGTTACTTACGTCGTTGAAAGTACAAGTGTTCGTCGTCTGTTACCATGTGATGTGAGGGACTAACGTTTTCTCGCGAACTCTACTTTTATGTGTTCGATATGATTTTGCAGATCATACCAACAGTGATATTCTATGCAGGTAGGTACATGACAATATACCTGGTATTAGCAGGGTAATATATATATATAATTCAACGTGGGTGTAAAATTCACATGAATACATTACAAGATTCAATACCTTTACTCTTCATACATTATAAATATTTTACAGAAAACCTTGAAACCATCATGCAGACTTCATTCGGTATACAAAAATGTAGTTCCTAGTGCCATAGCCGTATAAAAGCACGCGACTCTCCATATCTGGCAAAGGCCAGTAAAAATTGATTAAGTGTTGATAATTTGGAGGTACCGTGACCATAAGGCTGTTGATTTATATACTGTTAAACAGTATACTATAGACGTCATTGTATATTAGCAGTCGTCATAATAAAGACTCATTATGCCATATATTGCACTGACTTGGCGTGGGCTGCCAAAAACTTTCCTGTACTTGGATCATGGCTAGCCTAGTGCTGTGTTAATTCAAGTACTTACAGAGAAGGTATGTCAGCCTTCAGATGGCTTAACTATTTGTGTTTAGCATACATAAAGTATGTCTGGTGTAGTTTTCTAAAGTGCTTTTACAACATCAAGAGTAGTACGAGTATAAGTCGGTACAGGAAGGGCATAAAACTGTGGTCGCGTAGCTTATCTCTAAAGTGCAGTAGGTAGTTGAATGTTATGACATCACAAACATTTGGTCTTAATAGCTATGTGTAATATAGCTGTATGTCTGCAAGATCATTTAAAAATAGGGTTTTATATTTATGTGGTTTATAGTTACGCACGGTATGCATTTTGAATGGTATATTATATAAATATTTTATCAGTCTTTACACTCTACGAGTAAGCGATAGCCCAGTGGTGTACGTAACGGACTGCCGGGACCATGGTCCCGGGTTCGATCCCCAGGTACCCCGGACACCTCTGACTTTTTGAAGTTATGTGTGTATTAATAATGTTAATTATCGCTCGCTTAATAAATGTGCCCGGTAGATGGAAATAGGCTCGCCCCCTATTACATTGGGACCGAAACATAACTGGCGAAGTGTAGGTGTGTAATACACCTCTGCCTACTCCTTCGGGGATAGGCGTGAAGTTATGTTATGTTATGTATGTCTTTACACTCCGATGTTTGACATATTAAATGTTTTACACATACCACTACTTATGTCGATTCTGTTTTACACTATTCGATTTATAGAAAATAAACAAATAGTTTAGCTAATCAAATTTCAAAATAGTTTATGTAAACTTTTATGTGCTAGAGAAACAGAATCATGATCTTCGATATTTAGAAACCAGCTACGAAAGAAAACACTAATACATTTATTGAGGTGGCCACTTAATCCACTGCACTACGTGGTCAGTCAAAGGTCGCGACAAGTATTTTGCGTGCAATGTTGACACCGATATTATATATATATCGTGAACTCAAATGATGTTGAAGTGAAATTAAAACTGATAACACAAGATATAATTATGTATAATAATATATATGAAACTAGCTGAGGCCGCTGTCATGATGTTAGCCTAGAGACATCCACTGCTGGACATAGGCCTCCCAAAATGATCTCCACGCGGAGTAATCTTGTCGCCCGCTGTTACACCCACGTTATTTAAGGCAACTGTGGCTCATGGCGTGATGTTATAATATAGCCTATGATAGCCTTTATCGATAAATGAGTTACGGAATACAAAGATTATTTTAATCGGGCTAGTAGTAACCTGAGATTAGCGCGTTCAACCAAACAAACAAGCTCTTCAGCTCTATAATGTTAGTATAGATAGATACTATGCACGCAGAAGTCCCGTTGTCATAGAATATCTAATGTGTGATATAGTAAGTAATGTGGTATTTTAGGGCCGAGCTATTTTTTGCTTGCCAAATTAGTGTTTATAAAGATTGTACTCCATAAAACGCTCTATAAACAATCTAATATTCTGTATTAACCGTGTATTCCAGTAAACTAAAATCCAAGCAGTTTTATTATTATCAGCTGTTCTTCCTGAAGAGTTATTAGTGCTGTTGGCAAAGTTACAAATTGATATAATCAATCAAAAATTCCTATTGTGAACGAAAAAACACATGTTTTACTATTGGAATTTGAATGAATCTAGTTTACTGATTTTAGAGCGGTTTATATATCAGAATCTGTTTATGCTATACATCAAACCTGAGATGCATTATATGAGACTTTAAGCGTTCCTTATTAACATTAATTTTAACTTGAATTGTGTTACAGTATATGGACTATGGATGTCTTAAGAGTATCCGATATTATTAACGCATCACTGTTGCAAGCGCCATATTTACGGATGTATAGGTAAATTCACGAAAGTTGACCACAAATGGCGGCCGTCGCGCATATGTACATTCGTGCACAAATGGCGTTGCTTCATTCTTGACGTATTTAGGGAATGCGTCAAGAACGGAGCCACGCCATTGGCACTCCACCCGCGCCTCACGTCGCACCTCCACGGGGACCTAAAAAATGATTTCTGCGCAGTGGTCATCTTTCGTGAACCGACCTATACCGATACTCAGAACAAATGTAGGTACGTCCATCCTGAGCAACTATAACAACTGATATCATCATGTCAGCCTAGAGACGTCCACTGCTGGACATAGGCCTCCCCCAAGGTTCTCCACACAGACCGATTTTAAGTCGCCCGCATGCAACCGCTTCCCGCGATCTTAACCAGACCGTCGGTCCACCTTGCGGGAGGCCTACCCTTGCTGCGTCGTCCGGTACGTGGTCGTGCAACTGATATACAATACTACTTTTAGAAATAAAAATAAAAAGTGTCATGAGATAAATATCATTTAACTAGTCAAGACTACTAATATGTATATCTGGTTGCCATAGGACTAGTGCCATAGGTACTGACGTCTCTGGATAGCCGACAGGCCTCAATCGATAGATAAGCCGAAATCAGCGACACTTAGTAGCAAAGCCTTCGACACTCCCTATAGGTAATATGGTCATCATCTTCTTTTAGATTCATGTTGATGATTTCTGAGATACCTAGTTATAAGCATACATAGATTCACGCCTGTTTCTCGGAGGGTAGCCAGAGACTACTGAGCATTGAAGAGCTTCATTCACTCCCATCAAATTCCTCATGCATGCTCTTCTGTTTAAGGTACTTCTAACATGTCCTGCTTTTAGGATGTCTTCAAACTGGTCATAGAACGTCCGCCTAAGTGTTCCCCTTCGTCCTGTTCGATTCACACTTGCCTTATATATATCTGCTTGGTCAGTCTTCCGTCATCCATCCACTCCATGTGCCCAAACCACCTTGGCATGCCCTTTTCAATGCTTGTTACTACTTTTCAAAATTTGCATATTCAATTCATGAGACATCATTACATAGAGTAGTCATATCGTAGAGAAAATACCGTTGAAGTTTCGCGTCATTTACTTCATAACAACAAAATTAGGTATACTTTAAAGAATGGAGCGATAAACCACAGTTTTACTAGCACGTGTTGGTTTTATATCACTATTTAACTCTACCGCGGGAATGTGCGTCGTAAATCTCAAGAGAAAGATCTACTATTGCACTATAATATACCACTCTGTAGAAATTACTGGTAGTGAAATTAAGACTTTAAAGCAAGGTAAGAGTTTGAATACTCTTGTGGTTTATGGACCGTAGCTTGTAACTTTGAGATTCGCTATAGCGAGTCAGTACCTCTGAACAAACTTACACTAGTCTAAACCATGGAATATCGCTATCCCTTTAGTTTGCGGAGGTCAGACAGGCAATTGCTCTTTGGAGAAGCTAATATTCAGTCAAATCTGGTTAGACTAGTAAGTGGACACCGTGGGCTAAGACCATGATGACGTAGAATTACAAAACCTCCATAATTTACTCAAAAATTTAAGTCTGCACTCGGCCAATGTAGTGGATTAAGCCTATCTTTTCTCATAGAGAGAAGAGTAAAGTTAAGACAGTAATAGCGCAGTATGAATATTTTACTGATATCATTACAACTGCCTCCGTGGTCCAGTGGATAGCGTATACGACACTGCTGTTTGGAGGTCCCGGGTTCGATTCCCGGGTCGGGAAAAGTGTTATTGGGTTTTTCCGTTAGGAAATTCTCAGTAGCAGCACGGAGTCTGGTGATGTGCCCGGTACGACAATAGGCTCGCCCCCTATTACGTGGGACCTAAAAAATTCATGGCGAAATGTGGGTTTAATATTGCACCACTGCCTCCCCCTTCGGGGATACAGGCGTGAGTCATTACGATTTACTATCATAGTCAATCATAGAAGGTGATGTGTGTATGTGGTAGAATATTATATTTTACTAGAATGTGCCCGTGGCTCCGCATCCGTGGTACGTTTTATCCCCTCATGGTGGGAATTTTCAAAAATCCTCTCATAGTGCTTACCCTCCCCAAAGAATATGCATGCTAATTTTCAGCTTCTTACGACCAATAGTATCGGCTATACTTGTCTGTCAGGCTACCAGTAACGCAAGAATTATAAATATAATATATATACAGATTATTATAGGTATAGTACTCTCCTGTAAGCTATTTAAAGCCTTTCGATTTTATTTCAAGGCTGTGATTACACTTAATTATTTCAGTTTTAACGTCTGTCAGACACTAGTCTGACTCAGTCTTAGATGTTGCTGGTTGTAACATCTACATTTTTGTTATTTGCTCAAATATAGCGTTGTGGGAATCGAACCCTTATATTATAACACAGCGCAGTGCCTACGACAATGCACCATTGATATTGATTGATTTTAGTGATATTATGCATTAAAGCAATATAATAGATATATTAGTTATGTTTACTGTACTTTAAATCTGTGGTAGCTATAATTTCCATTGAAGCCATAGGTAAGTGTGTTAGCTTTTAAAAGTGCTTGCAGTATCTAATATGTAGGTTTTCTGTCGTATAATTTTCAGTAATGGTGGCCTCGACTTATAATTTTCCTCATACTTCTCCGTTATCTTTTGATACTTACATGTTTTTGCTATTGTTTATAGTTTTAATACTTATACCATCATCTCGTATTCTCCAAGCAGCCCGCCGACGCGACGCCTCTCCAATTACGTTTCGTAGACTCCAACTTTTACGATGACAATACGATACTCATATATTTTATATTGTAGCACTTTGTTTTTTAGTTGTCATGGCAACTAGTTCATGAGCAGGAATGCTTATATTGTTTGATATTGTTGTCAGTTTTTATTGATGACTAATGACATTCGTGGCTGAGAAATTGTTTTCAAACATTCTACGTGTTTGCAATTCACATTGTGTTCCCCACAGTGAAATCGGATATATTATAGTTCACCCAGTAAGTTTTTGAGGCATATAAAGTTTCTAATGTTTTGTAATGTATGAATGAGTAGCGATCTTACTTCACTGTCAACCTTTACATTTCTATTCCATTTACATGTTAATTCCCCGTCGCGGTCCGTGGTTTACCGCCACTATTAGGGTCACAATTGAAACCACATAGTATATTTCACTTCAATTTGTTTTAATGTCTCTTACACATATAATATCAGGTAATAAAAATTGGCTCCGCTCAGCGGAAAGGTACATGGACACAATAAATTAACTTAATACTAAATCAGTCTAACGGTCGCGCCGAGCGCGTTTCGGCTTAGCCTAGTATCACAGATGAGTAGAGCGGTGGGACGCGGGGCGAAGTGCACCCGCGAGGGGCGAGGCGCGGGTCACTCGTCCGACGCGGACGACAGCTGCGTGCTGCCGCCCGAGCTGAAGGAGCTGCGGCACGCGCCCGCTTCACTGCTGGTGGCCGTCGTGGTTTCGGCACTGCCGCTGCCTGGTGACAGCGTGCGTAGCAGCTCCAGCGCGGCGCGGGCTCGCTGCCCGTCCGCCGCCGCCGCGTTCGCCACACCGGACGCCCGGTCCCATGCGCTCTTCTCTGGCAGCAGCAGCCGTCGCGCTTCCCTCTGCACACGCCGCGATCGCAGCGCGAATAGGAACGGTGATAACGCCGACGCGAGCAGGAGCAACGCCAGCGACGGGGTGCGCGCGCACTCAGCTAGTCCCGGCACCGCTGCAGACACCAGAGCCGTAACGGCGTGTGGCACATGCAGCATCACTAGTGCGCCGGTGAGGAGACCGACGCGCGCAGCGCGAGATTCTTCTCTGTATCGGAACAATGACGCGTTTGAGATGCGACATCGGATCGATGTAATTCTGGATCCAGCTTGAGAGGGCTGGGGCGTGCGTTGTTGCACGGAAAGCAGTGGCGCTGCTAGTGAAGGCGCAGAGCTTACCGCCGGTAGACCTTTTCTGAGATCCTCGTTAGACTTGCCTTCCTTTCTGGAATTGCGTAAGCTGGCCACTGAGGGGCAGCGAATTGGCCGTTCAGGCGGCAACAGGAAAGGACCAAACTTGCGGTCGGTTTCCACTGCCGCAGAGCTCTCGGCCCCATCAATTTTCAATGTGAGTCCTTCAACTTCTTCCGCGAGATCTGGCAGAATCGTCGGGGGTTCATGCAGTTGCAGGGCGCTGGCACCGTGCGCTCGCGCCCTCAGTCCAGAGGAGCGCGCCGCGCGGTAGATCCTTGCGTACATGAAGCAGACGACTGCAATGGGTGTGATGACTCCTAATATTAAGTACACGATGTAGTAGGCTAGTTCGACTCCTCGCACGGCGGGTTGGAGTGGGCAGAAGTGGCGCACGATCGCGATGGCAGCTCGGAGTGCAGCAGCGCAGGCAGCTGCCAGCCAGGTGGCGGCACAGAGCGCGGCCGGCCGGCGCTGCAGCAGGCGCGTGTGGCAGCGCAGCGGGTCAGTGACCGCGTGGTGCTGGTCCAGAGCGATCAGCATGACGGACAGGAGCGCGACCAGACTGCACGCCGCGGCCGCCGCGTCACCCGCTTCCATCCACGAAGCAGTGGCCTCCCTCGCCGAGTGCTCGCCGAACAGCGCGGGCGCAAGCAGGGAGGTCGTCAAAAGATTCGTCGCCAGCAGGTTGATGACGAACCTGTAACAACAAGAGAACTCACGTTAGCATAATGACTAAGGCAAAATATTATTAAAGCGGAATATGTTTACACGTTGCTCTCGCTCGTTTGTACAACACCATTAAACCAAGGTTGTGACAGAAAGGTCGTATATCGCTGATTTCATTTGGAAATTAATTGACGTACCGATGCAACGATAACACGGCGTCGATCAAATGCTACGAAATTTTGTTTGTAAACATAATTTTGCCACGTCACTCGACATTGTTAACGAAAATAGTAACCCGTGAACCCAACATGGAACGTTCAAGAACACTTCACGTAGCTTAGGTAGGGTCGCAGTATCGTGCAAAACAGTGATTTAGCGAGTGATATTGATTAGTACGTAAAGTACCTAGCCCCTAAGTTTACGTAAGCGAGCATTTATCCATTTACTTTAACAAGACATCTTGTTGCAACTCTATAATAGATGGTAGATATGTTGGACATTTGAGACTGCAAGGCTTTCGTAAAGTTTGCCACCGAATGCGCAATTCGACCGAGATCTGTTTACCTCTAATAAATTGCGTTCGCTAGTCCTGATATTGCGAATCAAAAACTGAATGCGCAGTCTGTAGGCTAGACTGTGTAAAATAAAAGTACTTTTGTAACAATATTATGCTGAATTTATAATTTCACTTTAGCTTCATGTATCGTTGACTAATTACCTACTATCGCCAGAAAAATGATATATAAATGTTACCCACTTTAATATCGTATCGTGTAGTTTATTTTCTTTTTAAGTTGCATATTTCATTAGTACACAATGATCGAGTAAGTAATTAGCTTAAACAACAAGACAAAACATTTCTTAGTTTTGCCTCAAATTGTTTTCGTCTAGACAAGATAGTTGCTTTAGACAAGTTTGCCTATTGAATAAAACAGTTCCATTAAGCTGGCTGGCACATCCGTGATATAAATAAAGATTTTTGATCATGAAGGTTGCATTCTGCCACACTTTTTTATATAACACAAATTTTTAATTTTTGATCATTTAGAATTTGAACTGAATTTGACTTTGACTTTATGTTCAACTGAGCTTCCAATATCTTGTTCAATGGTCTTTGTTTATATTCCATGTTTCAAATTGCTCAACATCTTCGTCAGAACACCATATATTTCGATCTCAGTCCATATTTCAAAGCGTTCAAGGGAAG
Organism: Euclidia mi; assembly: GCA_944739405.2. Classification (NCBI taxonomy): domain Eukaryota; kingdom Metazoa; phylum Arthropoda; class Insecta; order Lepidoptera; family Erebidae; genus Euclidia; species Euclidia mi. The sequence goes on along the minus strand of OX123201.2, from coordinate 29,760,211 downwards.
GTTATTTTGTCTATTTACAAACGTACGATTCTGACTAAGGCTCAATAAACAATTAGTCACGTCTATAAAATTGGGGAAGTAGTTTTATCGTCAAAATATAAAATTTTGCATTCCTAATTAAAACAATTTTAAAAGTGGCCGTTTTCCTAATTTGATTGCTGACTAATTTTATGTATAAAAATAAAAAACCGCGTGGTATGTCTAGTTTGTGTCTTTCCCAAAACGGAAGGCCGAAAAAAAAAGTGGGAATTTTCATAACCATAAACCAACAAGGGTATAACCAACCAATAAGTTGTCACATTTTGTATATACCTATAAGTATAATACGTTACCAAATCAATAAAAAATCTTATTTCAATTCATTATTATTCAATTTATAGTCGTTAGTATAATATTGATAAACCAGTTGCGGTCTGGTTCATTACAAACACGAATTTAAAATGTTTGATATTTTCATCACTCCAACCTCGAATTATATTATAGCAGCTATAATAGAGATGGTGGGGTTCGGGCTTTTTGCTTGAATAAATTAAAACATGTTCTTTTGGAGATTCCAATTTTGCTCGTTTGATATTCAATAATTTCCATTCATAAACATTTGACGCAAAACGAATTCAATCTCCTAAATCAATCTGTAATCAAGGTTATTGATCAGACAGGATGAGAATTCCAATTGTAAGTGCAAGTAGGTATCACGTTCTAGAAAAGAAAGATGTAAAGAACTGACTACGATTGATTACCAGTCATCCCTATTCCAGTAGCCTTGTCCTGCTCCATCTATTATGAATCAATCGAACATCCAGATTGTTCCTGTATTTACATAAATGATAAACACTGCCCTTGCAGCTTATATAAAGATCTGACATTGGTGTCTCAGACCTTCGAATGCAAGAGAATTGATATTTGAAAATCAAATCGATTTTTAAATTCATTTATTCATGCAATTTTTCTCTTGTAGGCGGAATCGTTCTTGAAATTGCATACATCTTTGATTAAACTTGGATTGAATAACCCAGGCCTAAGGGACAAAGAGACTGGTAAAAACATTGTGATTCTAATAGTAAATTATAATTGTAAGAGTGACCATGATTGGACTCAAGGTATGCATAAAAACGAAGTCTCAATGTTTGCATAAAAGGGTTGCAAATGTCCTATATCCATTCTAAAAATTAATATATATCTTGATACGTCTAACTCATGGCAATGATGCTTTCAAACATTAATTAGAAACTAGCTATTCCAAGTTTAATACTGTTGACTCACAGCCAAATACAAAAACCTAAATTATTCAAGATACAAATCTAATATTTCGCTTATATGTGACCGCGAAGGTGTTCATAATGGTCTCTACCCATAATAAAGGTGAAAACGTTTTGCCTATTTACCGGTTTGGACACAAAAGGCAATTATTTACTATGTCGAGGCCAATTACGTATGACACGTACTCAATGTTATGTTTATAATCTCAGTTTTGCAAAGTTTTGGAAGCTAATGGATGCAATTTGGCTTAATGGTCGGATGAACAAAGCGAATGCTTGTTAAGGCAAATGAACTCCAAAAGGCGTTGAAAGAGAAAATAAATAAACTGATCGATAGTTTTAAACAAATAATGAAGAAACAATCCTTTTCTTTTTTTTTTTCTAATCCTTTTATGAAGAGAAAGCTTCGAGAAAGATGTGATGACAGAGGAAAGCTGGCAACTTGTCTATAAATCATTGGCAGGAGCCCAGACACACGTGAATATAATTAGTTAATGATCTTACGTCCCCAGGAGTAACATTTTGTATAAATGAACATGTAGATTGTCAACGTTTGCAATATTGAAGCTAAATGATGATTCGCGGAAGCTGCACCTGTCACTAAAACCTTGATATTATATAAATATTAAAAACCGTCAATGTCATTTCGCAGACTTATATCTACAAACCTTCTGGTATCGACAGAAATCTATGTCAAGTAAAATATGATATATTTAAGACCGTCATTTATGACAGTAATACATATTTTCTGGCACTTAATTTTCCAGGAACGATAGATTTATCAAAAATATTTGTTTGTTTTTTATAATAAAATGTTCGCGTCAAAAGTACATATGGATCGTAAACTTTTCAATACGTTTACCTTGTGTAAGGCCTTTCAAATTTAGGAACTGTTTTGATAGAAGTAAATAAAAATAAATGTGTGGAGTAACGTAAACACACACATTTGCCGCAAATTCGTAAACATGAAGATTTGATTAAATATTTAGAGGTCGTTTTTCCTAAAATAAAAGCAACAAGGTCGGGGAAACCCCAACCATACGATACATTCTAAACCTGTTCAAGTTATTTGCTCAGTAACTACAGCCGTATCATTAAGTACACAACCGAGTTAACTTGATACTTCGTGTGGTAATGAAGTTTCATTATTGCTAAATGCGAACATGAACTACTTGCTTCAAATGTGAATCGTTACTTAAAAGCATTTGGAAAAAACCTCAATTGCCCACCTCAGTTGCATTACAATACACTTATATAAAATACATATATGATATTCCTGGCAGCTGGTAGTAATTGAGCACCGGAATAACGAAAAATAAAGATGTTTGAATAATTATATTAAAAGCAGCACAATTTTGACATGAACGAAGGTCATCGACAAATTAGAAATAGACAGGTGACGTTTGAAAATAATAATGTCTGGCGTCCAACAAAACTAATATTGCTTTAGTTAAGTCATCTCCGTGGAGGCATCGAATTTCGGCATAACGCATTTTAGATTGCCGCTCTTTCTGTTATAAAACGAAACAGTTATCACAATGGACTAGGAAATGCAATCAGCCCGTGTCTGGCATTCGTGCCGGTCGTGCAACTGATTGTTTAAGGAGGCAGGATATTAAAAAATTGCGAACTGTTCTATTTGGTGGGGATGTGATGCAAAGTACGCTTTAGAAGTTGTATTTTCCAACGGCAGTGCAACGAGAGCCGTATTCGAGTCGAATTTCTTGCAACAGACAAAAGACTCCCACGATTGTAATATATCAATTATTACTAGAATTCCATGGCCATTCGACATATATACCTTCAAAAAATGAATAACTGCTGAGTTTATTAACCTAATGTACCGGAAGAACGGTGATATAAAGGAGGACACTGTACAAAATGTTAATATATAACAACAGCGAGCAATTATTGTCGTTAGTATATCATCACAAAACATGAGAGGTATACAAAAATAATTTTGTTATTTTCCTCAAAATATCTTTTTCGCTTTGAACAGGGCGCTGATGCAATATACGTTTTCTACATACTATCTTTAAAATTGCTGAACCTATTATGATTGATGAAGTGCCAAACGACCGCTGTCGGGAAATAGATTATACAACATTTTCGCGGATTCACGTGTTGAACGTTATTTTATTATACATATTATTTTAAATACGAAGTTATGCAATCATCCGGTTAACCGTATAATTAATACCTAATGATTTATTCTCTTACATTAAATTAACCACAACCGGACCGAAAACAGATAATTATTTAAATGTTATGGTAGTAATGAATAACATTCATTATAAAATGAACGAGTTAAGGATTTAAATAAAAGAACGCGCAAAACACTCGTGTTTTAAATGGCATCAAGAACGGACTACACAGGTTTTGATCACCTCTGTTCAAACGTTTTTATATTCGCCATTCGGCAATGAGAAAAGATTAAATATTCGGAAGTGGGCAACATATTTTATAGATACATTTGACTATTGGAAATCACGTTTTATTAATACTTACTATCAAAATTATTTCCGTAACGCTTACAAACGAAAGCCTGACATGAGTTTTAAATTGATTACTAGCCGATAACACTTATTTATTTATTGGATAAAATGAAAGCATGTTACTTAGCTATTACATAAATATTTACTTATATAAATGAATGTAATTATACGAAAGTCAATTTATCCAAATTTTACGCTCCATTACTTTAATTTCCTTCTAATTACCACATGCAAGTTTACCAAGACTTAAATAAAAATAGATGAATTGAATATGTTTTATTTCATTAATTTAGTTTCTTTGACCAATATTAACCAATTACGATGTTATATTACCCTTAACCGTGTCAGTGTCAGCCATAAAAGTGGAATCTGCCAACCACTTAACTTTATTGGTTGCCTCAAGCAATGCGGCCGAATCTACAAGGCAGCCTGCCTGTCCATCGCTTGCAAATTGACCTACTCTTCAAATGAATCGTCTTATACGAATGTTTGGCGGTTTTTGTTTTGCCATGACGTCATTTTGAACTTTTACTAAGAGTTTTAAAGATGGCGGATCAACGGACTCCGAGCTAAACATACATATTAGTGCATCGGAAAGATACCGCGGTATTTATGATGTTTAGTCACCTGCGTTTGGATGTGTTATTTGATTTCGGGGTGTATAGTGAGCTGCATCCCGTAAATAAACTGAGGTAGATTACAAGATAATCTAATCCTTTATAGTACCTACATATACAGGAACTAGGAAGCAATTTCAGTAGATTACAGCCTACAACATCATTTGCATTATAACAATAAGACTATGCGTCAGGATACTAGAGCTATTAATTAATATTACCAGTTCGGATTAACATCGAGTAGGACGTAAGGATTTTCCGCTCTAGTATATCCATCTTATACGACGTCAAATAATAGCCAAGTAGATTTAAAATATTAATAAAATAGTTTTACCATTTCCTATGCCATGGTTGCTAGCCAAAGACGGGAAGATGAAACTGAAAAAGAAAGATAGTGACAGATACTTATATAAGCCCACGCAAGTCGACAGAGTGACGTTTTGGCAAAACATCCATAGAAAATTAATGGAACATTTTAAAAGAAAGCTTTTATCTATGGGAGAAGAATAATTAGTTCTTTATTTAAAATTAGTAAAAGAATATTGGTAAATAGAATCCGCAAAGGTGACTGGCATTAGAAGTTCTATATTTGATCCGGTGCTTCTTCGAAATCGCAATAAACTAAAAATACAAATTAACTCAGCGTCTTAGCGTTAACCAACAGGAGTCGGCATGACGTATGTTCATAAAAATGCAATAAATATTATGGAAGAATAAGACCGTTTGGCCGAAACGTAACAGCCAATTAATTTTATTATGGTGTCATGAAACGTAATTGTCCACCGATTTGGCGGTAATCATCCATTCTCGTGAGCCTAATGCCGTCGCCAGTTATGGCTGAAATATTAGGCATAGCTTGGCATCTGCATAATAGTGAGAATGGAATCTTTTTATTAATATACTTAAATTGGAATTTATTACAGTACTGATACTACAAATATCATTATAATATATTTTCTGAAGTTCTTTTTTTAAGAATTCATAGGTTCAAAGGTTTTACAAGTTTTGTTGTTTTCAACCTGATGTATTATGTGCTTTAATTTATAGATTCGTTTTTATTGCCATGTTGTCTAAATTATAAAATGTGTGCAAGTTATAACAGAACCTGTTTAGATTCTCGCCTCGCAAGTCCACACTAGAAACTGCACTCTCTCTTGCACGAACTGTATAGGTTAATAAACTTAATAGTAACATTACGATCATCGTTACACTAAAATAACGATTTAGCTTTGATGTTATTTCATAGCTTTTATAGTATTATGAAAATCGAGACTACGCACGATAGATGAACGTAAATATTGCGTCATTTTATCAGATTCGTCGACTTTGAACTAGCAACGTCATGATGACTAAAATCGTGGTAAAGTTCCAAAGTGATTTACCCTATAGTTCTTTATTATTATAAACATTAAACCAGAATAAAAGCAAATACAAATTTTATGCATATTTCGCTCAACAAATATACTACTATGTACATTAATAAGAAAAACAATTTTCTTTTTGTTTTTTTACGTTGATTCTCACCCGATTTTTCGTCAGGTAAGTGAACTTCCGACCTCATCAGTTATCGGTAACATTAACGTAAGCAAATGACGCTAAACGCGTTGTTTTGATTTTGACAACATGCAAACGTAACGCTTATACGTAAACTCATTGAAGGTTGCACACGTAAAGAGGTCGATGTTGTCGAAAAAAAAATAAAGTAGCAGCATTTAACTCTATTGTTCGGGATTTCCTTTTAAATAAGGCGGCACACGAATAGTTTAAATAAGTGAGTAGGTAGTTAATTGTATAAGAATGACATTGCGTTGTCTTTGGATAAAATTATTAACCATCATTTCAAGAGCCACAGAGTCAACATTATTTTTGGAATAAACTTCTGCTGTACTTCCTAAGTCGTTGCCCTTTGGTATTGCATATATCCAAGAAGATTGATCATGATATTTGTGCATAAATTATCAGGATATAGTCCATATCATTTGTCATAGCTATTTCTTTACATTCCTCATGCAACATCTATACCTACTTATCGAATAAATTCAAACAAATGTCATGCGATTTTTCGAAAGAAGAAGCATATTCATGAAATACGTCAACGATCTTTTGTTTCATATTACGAAGACAGAATATAAATTGTTTTAAGTTGTTACATATCAATGTAGACGACGTGAGGCCTTCAGAGCAATTCTACATTGAATAATGCATTTTTTTTATTATCTAACAAAGGTTAGTTACATTTAAAAATATAGGACATGTTTAATTATTGATTCACTGTATTTTGGCTTCAAATGTTAATCATAGAACATGTAATGTAGTTTATTTCTAATAAATATTTATTTATGTGGAATTTGAAATGTAAACATAATATATATAAGTCAATAAATATAATAGCCGTGCAGCCATTCATGTCATCACCTGAGCAAATATGTAGTGCGAAGAAAAATCACACATTTATACAAATCATAAACACATATATACTAATATGTTTATATGCTTTTAGAGTAATATTACCACAATACTATTGCACAAGCTCACAGTAGGTTTAATCCAAGTGTAGGCCATACAAACATTTCAAGTACTCACCAACGTATCATAAATATGTACTTAAATACAAATCAACTTTATTTCTAAACAATGACATGAGCAGTAATAATAAATAAGTACAATTTTTTCATTCTATTAGTCAAACTCTGTAATTGCAAAAGGAGTATCGCAATGCGTTGCTATAAAAGGAATAACACTACGCAACTCCTTGCACAAAAAATAAATATTATCTGTGATCTACCAAGATCAGAGACAAGTACTTTTTATTTCTTCTAATATGGGCGTGTGCAGAACAAAGTATGTGATTGTTTTCAATTGTAACCGATAGACGATACTGGACCAACTCTTATTAAAAGCTGAATGTTTGATTTTATCTACGCATACAAGATAATTTATACCGTATTGTATGCTACTGAGAATTTAACAAAGCGACTGCGGTTGGGAATACCAATCTTATAGGTTTATTTATACAGGTGCCCATTTTGATAGCGATAGGTATGAGACTTGAAACCAGTATATGACCCAGTCAAGGTAGCTCAACGACCATGAGACTTAGGTCTGTGCTATTCAGAGACTAAATAAATGATGAAGTAGGTGCATTTTATATAAGGTGATTATTTGTAAAGTTATCTTACGGCTTCTTAAGTCGAAAACTTAAGGTACGAAAGCGTTAAATGAATTAATTACGCACCTATAAAGTTAGAATGCACAAGTTTCGTGTCTGGCTTCCATTTTCAGACAGAGCAGTTATGACATTTAGACATTTCACAGATTAAACATAGCAACATTCAAATGTCAAGATTAACATCACATTGGATTATGAATGATACCCATATTCGACAGTGTATTTAACAAATAAAAGGGTTTAGCTTAACCTTCATAAACACGAATTATTAAAACTGAATTGAGGAAATATTCTGTGGTCAGTTTTTATAAGAACAAAGATTTAATTATCATAACACAAGAGTGAAAGGAACATAGCACAATGTTCTATTTAGTTGTTTAATTGTGTGGGGAACGGATGTTGATAACGATGATTGGATAAAAAATTATGCTTGTTGGATTAATACCGCTCTATATTTTAAAACAGTACTGATACATATTATAAAGAGCTACAATATTGCGGTTTTAAATTGTGAAAAAATAATTCGAATGTTCTATATTCAATGTTATTAGGGCAATGGCATTAAGTGTACCACCTCTACTACATACCACTGGCAGCTATTGGCTACGAACAAAGATTATTTTAAAGTATTTGAAAAAAGAATATAAACATGCAATACTTTCGCGATTTTATTGTCAATGGCATTGAAACAGTTGGCAACCGTTACCTAACAATAAAGAATCATCATACTATGACGAACTCTAAAACTAATCAGTATCGCAGACTATATTTTAGTTCTATGGTTGTACTGTTTCTCCAGTTTGTTGTGATTTGTGACTGCTGGCTAGGAGCCTAACTGTTGGCAAACTAAGCATAGCTAGGCCTCGGTATTTTTAACTTTACACTTGTAGGAAGGAAAAGTCGAACTATTGAATGGAATGACCTGATTTACATAAAATTTTGCCTTTCGATCTTTGGATATTGAAATTTTTGAAGCTCCTTTGACACCTGTGCTGTTTTCGGTACAACGGCGAACAAAATAGTCTCTGTTTTGTATTTTTTTTTATCGTTCATCCTTCATATTGACTCTTAACAATGGCTGCGTTTCCGTCGCCTGCGCAGCCTATTGTGTCGTTGGAACACGTTGTAAGCGAGTGATACTTAGTATTCTCAGTGCTAAACTTAAAAACGAGTGCCTGCTAAGAAATATGTACTTATTGAAAGTTGATAACAACTAAAAGATTTTCACGGTCTTAGCAATATCTTCCCAGTCCTACCAGATCAGTCGAATTTCGAAACATACATAGGGATTCGATTTAAAAGGTCTTGGTATTTATGGCCTAATAAACTAGCTTATTTGAGTAAACAGTAAGTCGTTGCCTTTACGTTTACTTATAAGCTTAAGAACTGGGTTATCATGGAGCTATAATTGGCACAATCAAAACCATTGTTCATTCGAGTGTATTAAACTGTTCGTAGTTGAAATCGCCCTTGAATCAACAGTCAAATCGATCTCCTATTGTAAAATTAATCACGAATGGATTGCTAAAGACATGTGTGATCGTATTTCCCAACTACATTAGCCTTTGAAAAGACTATTGTAGTTTAAGTTCATCGGCGCTTGGTATCAGTTTGAATGGTGAGTTGGATCGGCGGTTATGACCCACAGATAACAATTCTAAATGTGCCTATTCATTATCTGTTACTAGGCGTTGTATTAGCTGAGAACATATCATTAATTTTTTATAGGCATCAAGTTCACAATCAGCTTCTTAAAGCCTTCAGAAAACAGATTTACATCAAGAATCAACATGAAACAGTCCTATTAAACGTTATAATGAACTGCAAATGCACTGCTTTCCCCTCAGTAATTGCTATTATTCTGTATACTCTGCAATCACCTTCACCTGCTAACATGAATACCTTCAGAAGAACGCTGACCTAATTCTTGGACAGGGCTGCTACATCCTAGATGTACGACACTGAAGACACATTTCTTAAGGTCATAAATTACAAACCCCGGGCTTATTGCGACCAGCTTTTTTATTCTTAAGTCATTTATCTCGAAATAGGGCTAATTCTGGTCGTAAAAGAGCTCATCAATTCTTTACCTTAGAAAAAGTCTCTAATTTTTTTCATTCTTATTTAATGTGTGGTACAGTAATGCTCATAGGTTTTTTGTGACCACTTATACCAATGCGGCTAACGTGCAGTAAAAATGTGGACAGCTGAACAAGCATTCGTTATTTAAAATTATATTGTCATTGTAATGTCCTTACATTGAACCTTTACCAATAAATGTTTTGTATCGTATGCATTACTTTTAGCATGACACACAGCTGGAACTAATCACACTTCATTCAATATGTAATGAATAAAATAATGCACCAAAAGTGGTGTAATTTATCACATCACGATTCGTTTCGCAAATTATTTAAATTGGTCAACCCTATATGAATAGAAAGCAATAAAAACTTCAGTTTTCTTTTTATATTGAGCTCACAAAGCCATTCATAAGAGAAATATTTTGTAAACATTCTACTTTTATGACAACAATCATTTAGTTTACATCAATACCGAAATGAAAATCACAATCAAACAAAAATTATATAATTTAACGAGCTTCATTAAGATAAGTCATAGTTTATCATTTAGAAATTAATTGCATCGGCCACACATACATCTTGAGTCATAGACAAAGAGACAAAGGGCGTGTTTATTTTTAATCTGTTTGTATTCTTACAATGAGGATTATTGTAAGTAGGCTTATTTATAATAATATAAACTGAGGTAATCATACTTGATTTAAAAATGAAATAAGTCGCTAAAAACAAAATAAATGCATACACGTTTATCAAGGCTATTGTGGGTAGTAACGCGTCTATCTGCACTGGTGATCGCAAACCTGTGGGTTGCCTATTATTATATCCATTATTGGTTGCCGCATAAAACGTATGCATGCCATTTATGTTCCAAACATTTCAAAACGGATAAAAGAACTAGACTACAAAAAAGTTATAATGTCACTGGATTTTTTGCCGCCCAAATACGAATAGTTCCAAAATCAAATAGTGATAAATGGATTTCGGATAGTGACTTGTGTCTTGTGTGATAGTGAGTCTGTGATACTTTTAATCGTTATTTAAATTTAAATTTCTATGTCAGATACGATAAAGATAAAGTATGCAGGACTTGGAATTTTCCGATCCAATCGCCCATATACTCTTTTTATTCCGTTTTTAGTCTTATTTATTTGTTTGAAACAGATAAATTGGCAGCATAGGATCACTTAAGAACAAAGTAGACATTACTTTCTCCGTAGTTTATTTAACCTTAAAACTGTTTTCTACAAAATAATTGTATTGTGCTGGGAAATAGGTCAGTGGAGGCCATCGAGGCGAAGATACACCTGGTGAGCGTAAGACCTCGTTCCACACGAGGATTAAACGTAATGGTCAAGTGTTTGCTTTTTAGGACAAGTGTCGTGAAAAATAAAGCTTAGATGATCTGCTTTGTTTGGATCAAACACATCGTCAGATGCTAAGCATTGCGTCATACTAATAAGATACAGCATTTTAGTCTTCACATTAAATGAAGTTCTATGTTTTAGAGTAAGTTTTAGTAAATATGTCTTTATAATTTTATAAATATGTTTATCATAAACAAATGTATCTCGAAGAGAATCAGTTTGTTCCCGATGTCATGTTAATATCAATGGCATTGTAATGCTCAGATGACACGTGATAGGGCTTTTGTATTTCTTTCCCATGGTCTGTCGCAAAAAGCAGTTGTACATAATTGGTTGATTATTATTCACTGACCATCGCATAACTTAGACAATGTTAGAAATTATAATATAAGTTGTACTTTTGGATTCTGGAATTGGATAATACTTGAAGCCTTACATTGTTAATAAACAGGCAGTACCTGGATAATAAATTTTATAACGATAAAACAAATTGAATAATATTTCAGTTATTATAATTATTATGTGTTAAAATGACAGCTAAATTATCCATTCAATAATAATAATACGCAAAGCAATTAGAATAAAGAAAACATAAACCACAAAAGTAAATTATTTACTTCCCAGTAATTTATCAAGGCATTTACAGCAATTGGCTATATCAATTTCAATCATGTAGAATGAAGGTGACATATAAAAGTATTTTGTTTAGGCACTGGTAATTAGATATTAAACCTTGAAATTATAAAAAAGAGGCAGCTCGTTGGAAAATATTAAAACAATTAGAATCTATTGTTTCTAAGAAAATGATCGCTCAACCTCTAATGACACCAAGATAATACTAGGTAGGTACTTGAAAAACCCATACAAGAAAATCAATGACGTGACTATAGATTAAAAAAAATAATAGTGAGGTACTCCCGGATCCGTGACGTCAAACTTACATGTCTAAGTACTTTTACGGCAACTTTAAACGATATTGCAACGTAATACATTAAAAAATAAACTATATTTGATTGTAGAACGATGAATGCTGCCAAATTATTTAACGTTGACACTCAGGTGGCAATGACAGACAGTGACTTATCCTATTAATTGTACACAAGAATTAGATAATTTGTTGACAGTCGTGATTAAATAAATTAGTATTAAGTATTCGTCGTTTCTATAATTCAGAATGACGTCATTCCAAAATATTTGTTTGGTACTTGGTCTAATTTTCTACTTTATAATATTTTCTAATTTATAAGCAAATATATCTGCCAAATGACTTGTAAGTTCTAGAGAGTACTAAACCTTTGTCATGTAAATTTCTGAAACACCATCTATTTCTGAGAAGTCACATCATTTTACTCTAGTCGTTCACGAAGACGTTTCCAACAAGAGAGAAATGACACTTAATAAATGGAACGCTGGCACATAATAAATTTAAAATTCATCAAGAGTATTGGCAAGTAACAGTAAAAACTAGATCAATTGGTTGTCAAAATAAATAAACATTGTCTATTACCAATAAGTAGAACAACTAGGAAACAATTTACTCCCTTTGCATTTACAAATTACGCAATTAAGAGTACTACAAAATTATTTAATTGCACTAGCAATGTCAAACCAAAGGCTGTATGAAAGCAAAGCTAGTATTAACTGTAAGGCCAAAGCAGCACAAAAGGTAATCATTTAAATGGAAATTGGTTAAGGGCGCTATGGCTGTTCGTGATTAATTTAACTGTGCTTCCATAGACAAAAGCATAGAGCATAATTTTTGACACTTACATTTTTTCATTGTGACATAGAGAAGGTTACTATGAACGGGTACCGTAAAGTTCTCGATAGCAAACGATTTATTGAGTGCCATATAAATGGCTTGGTGACATGCAGAGATCTCTCGATTTAGCTCTGGATTCGTGACTGCACGGTCTTATTACCCTCCTGTTTGAATTTGGCAACGTCTTATCATATTTTCGTTAATTTTATTGGTTTATTCTGATATATTTTATGACTATGCGACAAAGTACTTACTGCAATGTTAGTTTTAAAAACTATTACTATAGACTATAAGATATTATACTGAGAGGCGATTTTTATTGAGCAAATCTTTATCATTTTAAATTACAATTGCTTTAGGTTCTTGCAAAAGGCTTTGAGAAAATATTTTGTATAGTTTATTGTTTCAATTTAATTGATTGCATGCATTAATCTAACCAGTGTGCAGATTACCAACTTGGAGAAAATTAATTTCTTAACAATGGCGCCTTGACCGTGAAACGAGCAACAAACAGCCTCAGCTTATTGTCAGTTAATACTAATTGCTGTAATCTTTTAAATGGGTTCGCTGGAACTAAATTGTATTGATTACCCTTACATCCATCATGATAAGTACCATATTACTGAACGACTTATGTCGGCATTTACTTTACTCTCAATTTTATTAGTCTGATTACGAATTGTAAAAGCATTAAGGTTTTCTACTGCATCAAATTATATTATTATAATAAAAATATTTTATAAGCAGCCAATTGTCTATAGTCGCAGCAAATGTATCATTATAAAAAGTCACATCTCGATAAAACGAACCCAATGCATTTATAACAACCATCCTAATTGACAATCCAATTTATTTGCCCACACGACAATTAAAATAGGATCAGTCCTAAAGTGTTGCCCACACAATCATAAAATCCGTCTGTTGCTATGGTTTCTTTTGTGTTTTTTTATAGGTAGAAAAATCAGATACATGAATACTGGTTCTCTTATTCCAAGTAAAGAGTATTAAAGGCATATAATACTTACAGTTTGATATCGCTGAGAAGAAACTATTTGTTATTTCATTTAAACAAATTTCAACACAACGTAGTGTATCGTCCAAACTAGTTGATACATAACCATGTACTAATTATAATAAACTCAGGGTTGCCTTATTAATTTAATTACAGTCAGACGAAGATAAGACGTTCTCGCAATACGAAGTCTTGTTTTACCTTCATGCATACCGAAAATGTGTGGCTCTCAGTCATTTCCTTTGCTATATCAAAGCATCCTACTATTCTAAAAATAAAACGCGTTCGAAATTGAAATCACAGAGCTAATATTCATTATTCAAACTGAGTCACCGTTTACAATGCTATTTTATTGAATAGAGCGGAGACATTCCAAAGTTGCATTGGAGTTACAGCCGAAAATGTTAAGTAAGAGTTACTAATCTTCTTGTGTAACATCAATATTAGAGAATGATGTTGTTTAAATGTGTAAGATTTATTCTTGTGTAACTATGAATAGGGTACATAGTTACATACTTATTGAACGTGTAAAATAATGGAAGGGACTTTTGCTTGCCTATTAACTAAAAGGAGCGTAACTGTTACTCCAGTTGGTAGTTCGAACGCATTACGGTGTGACCTAGATATTTAGACCTGTTGTCAAAATATGGTAACATCTATGGCGCCAATATATGACTTACTAATCGTGTTTACTTAGTCGATTGTTAGAATACGAGTCTGTCTTCGAATGCCTTTTATTCAAGATTTAAACAAAGAACGCATTACATCTGGTAGTACCTTTGATTGCGTTGCGTGTAATCTTAATGTCTAATAGCTTTCTCGAGTTACAATGCAAAGCAACGCACATAAACGATACAAGTCAGATGTCAAAGAAATATTAATTTTAAAATAACTTACAGGTCTTTGAACCTTCACGAGGGAAAGGTGTGATAATTTGTTTAATGATAATAGATTTTAAATTATGTTTACACTTTACATCATTAGAAAATTATTTGTTTGGCAATCATGTTTTGAAACAATAACTAATGTATGTATGTAATTCTCTCAGCTAATTCAAGACAATAGATTTAAATTCTGTCCAATGGAAAGTCACTGGCAAACGAAAGCTATTTCAACCGGCTGGATATATTAAAATATTGAATAAGTAGTATTTATCTAAATCAATAAAATTTATCAAATAGATTAATGAGAATCTTGTTTGTGTTTATATTCCGTTGAAATTCTATACGGGTTTAAATAAATTTCACGTTTCCGTCGCATGATCTAAAAGTGAAACGCTATGTGAATTAAATAGATAAATACTGAATTTTCTAGAAACTAACTCTGTCGCAATTTCCGTCTCCAATATACTAAATGATTAGATACTGTTTCATTAAGAATACGTTTTCTTGAAAAGCAATAACAATAATTTAGTCGATTTTCACAGAAGATATTTTAGTAGAACGTTTGTTTTTGTTCAGTCAATCGAATGTAGTGAACACCCACATCGCTTTACGTTTATGATCTATTTAAGTAACGCGTCATGGCATCGTTAATCATCCAGCAATTTATAAATATCCCATGCCTTTACTAGTCATTGATATGAAACCAGTTCATCATACGTAGCAACCTACGTAGGCTTGAAATTCTCAACTGATTATCGTGGTTTTCAAAAGGTATCTAATCGAAGCTCTTTTAAAGGCTTATTCTAAGTTCCTGTTGCTATTCGGCTGTCTATCTTTTTCTGTAGAAAACGCGTGAGAAATACAATTCACTTATTTTTCAGTCGAATTTATTTTCTTTATACGCTGTTTTAGATAATGCCAGTCAATAAGTGCTACTTTTCAAATTAATGTAGTAGTAATTTACATATTGCTTCCAGCCAGTACGTATATATCACTAACTACGTTCCTCACGTGGCCATTTAGATAGTTAAAGAGGTGAAAATGTCTTGGAAAGTGTTTTGTTGATAACGTCATTAGTGTTGCCCAACCTTACTGCTGCACTTAAAAGTTGTTTATTTTTATATGACGGGTTCTATTCGCGTTTAGTCGATAAGGAAATTAACGAAAATTTCCAAGGTCTCATAAATAAATGACTCTTATGTAAAATATGTTTGTTAAATTTTAGATAAGACTACATTTCTTTAATTGGTTCGTGCTTTTAAGTTAACTGTTCTTTGTTACGAAATAACAAAAATTATAACTATGTGACAATAAACTTTTATTAGAAAGAACAAGAATGGGGAAAATACAATCTTAGTGATATTTTTAAACGTATTCTAACATTACTCAAATGCTTTCAAGTACGAGTAGTTGATACCAATCTAATGTCGCTTGCAAAATATCTTAAAGTAAACCCACAAAGTAGACAGTCATCATGAAATCACGATATCAAAGACAATAAAAACATTTTCCTTAAAATGACGCAATATTTATAAGATCTGAATGAAATAAGTATTAACATACATAAAAATGTTAACAATGAGACATCGTTATCTCATTTTATAAAAAAGCAAAGATCTGGCGACACAATTACTAAGATAACAAATGATACAATAATTCATTACTACAGAAGAGAATGATGAATTGATGAACGTTGCCCCAATTCAAAATATGAACCCACTTGTAGAACAAAGAAACTAACTATGAAATTATTTTGAGCCAATAATTCATTTCATATTCTCAACTGCCACTTCTTACACTTGACACAGTTACACATAATCAAACCGTAGCCTGCACAGTGTCAGACAACTCCAACAATATGGGTAAAAGTACCAAAGTCGCGTCTTTTCACACTCGCCTTTTATATTCTTCAAGTAAATCGTGCGGTTATGAAAAACCGTTTTCATTATTTTGATCGTTTTTTTTACTTTTAGTTAGACTAAAGCCACTTGGCAACAGCGATAGTATTTGCATCATATATGTAAAACTGGCCACTAATTTAGGTTCTTTATTATAAACAAATTAAATGAGGCTGATTTCATTACGACTGGTTGTAAAGGAAGTTGTTTACTTTAACTTTTTAAAATACTTGTTACAATTCAAGTACTTTTCAAACATTATTAATTACCCTTCATTGCTTTTAAAGTTATTACAAACTACAAAACAGACACTTATTTCAAGAAAATTGTCAGAATAACGAATTCTTGTAGCCTATCTTTAACTCAAGCAATTTCTTTGGCAGTCATTTGTAAAACAATGAATAAGCTGTTGCAAATTTTTCATTTTCGTTCTATATTTAAAAGAAGTAGATTGTTTATTTTCACTATGACTTGGCATCTTTACAGGCTGTCAATGATATTGATGTTTCTAAAAAAAAAAGACGACATATGTGTCTATGATTTCATTCTAAATAAATGTTAATATTGATGAATTATGGTGTAAGTAAACTACGCTATAATACGTATTCTTAGACCTGTAAAGCAATGTTTAAAAGGGTCAATCTTGCTGTGAATTGCACATTATAACATTATTCCGCATATATAAATAAGTTCATTAAGATAAGTTTGTAAACAAGAGTCGTAGGATTATCAGTAGAAGCTATACGCAGTTTACACTACAAGTAGGTTTCTTCCATTCAATAACAGTTACTCGGCTTAGTTGCATTGATTTACAATATTGCACTGCATTCTCAGTTATTTACAAGCACTGATTAAGAATAAAATAAAATATCAATGCTGTTCATGTTCAAAACTTATGCGGTTTATAAATTAATACATGAGATTATAAGGCGATCAAATGCAGAAAATCTACGATAACTAAATTTGAATTCATTAATACAAATCTATCTATCTTCAAAAAAGCAAAGGATGCAGTTAGAATATGTGTTAGTAAATTTAAAGTGATGATTGTAGAACATTTAAATATTTGGCGATTCGAGACTTAAATAGTTGACGAAATTGCTGAAGCGGGTCCTTCCAATATAAAGCAAAGATCAAAGCGGGTGTAAAACTTGCAACTGTCGCAAAAATAAAACTTCTTGGTGTGCTATGCCAAAAGTAATTACCTCGAACTTTTACGTAACTATTAAAAGCCAAAGTAACCAGATAAACCAATAAAACTCATGCCGTAAAAGATAAAATATCGTCATTTGCTCACCAACTATGTAAAACGACAGATGATACATTTTAATATTATCTATTTTAATCGGCACGTGTTTTTTATATGGCATTAACAAAAACGTGTAAGGGCCTTGAATAATTCGCCCGCGAATTCCAATGTCAAATTGTTCAAAGAGAATCATTGTTCTCTTCCGTTAAATTGTTTTTATTATCGATTAGATAAATATTAAGCTACCAATTTAAATACTTTTCTTTATTTGCTTGATGAAATACAATGATAATGAATTTTACTAACTTTCAAACAATTCCGTGTTTTGTAATTCATGAAAACGGGTTACTATAACAGAATTCATTAAATTATGTATGTAATTAGGAATTAGATTTTGTTGGAAAACGTATTGGCAATATCGATGAAGAAATACGGATTAATTTCTTCTTTACTTTGCAGTTAATTTGTATTACGTTAGCAGCTGGTGTTTCGGTCGTGATTCAGCAATAAACATAAAATGACATTCCTTTTCAGCGATAAAACAAATATTTTTTTAACAATGTACAAGAATCAAAACAATATAGTGATGCAAAAAATGGCGAGAACGCTGCATAATTTTGGGATTCATACATTTCAATTTCGTATTCAAAATTTGAAACGCAGTTTTATCTTCCGTGTGGCGCAATAATATTTGACCATCAACTACCAATCACGATGCGTTCTGAATATGTTGTACCAATTTCAATAAAATAAATCATTCAAATCATGTTATAGATACACAAATGTTTACACGTGGTGTAGATAAATCAGAAATATTCCGTGCAAGTCTTTTAGCATTGTTCATGTAACCACTTGAATGATTGTTTGAGAATTATTGGTTCAAACAGCGTTCATCGTCGGTCCATAGAATCTGTCTTAAAGCGTGTCATCTTAATACTGGGATTGATGACATGTACGGAACTATCCCTTTAATAATAAAAATGAAAATATATAATGAATTGCTGTTGTACAAACAAATTAAGCGTTAAATCAAGTGTTAAATAGATGATGCAGGGACTGTCAAGCAATGTATATTTATTGACATGGAAAATGTTATTAGGAATGCATAAAATAAGCTGCACGTTTATTGGCTTTGAACCTTTAGATTGCGTGGTAACCGAACAAATTGCAAAACTAAATTCAATGTAGACTGGTACCCACGCCAGTTGCCATTCAGAATTGGTCGGATAATTGTTTGGGGTCAGGATTGAATGAATCATGGCTTGATCATGTGCAACGGCTTTACGAAGAAGACGTTTCTATGGGAAGGTACAAAGTCAATGTTTTAATTCCGTTAATTGCCTATGTTGACAGAAAGCAAATCATCTGTGTACATAGTCTTAACAAAATTCAACAATTTGAGTATAAACATACATTATACGATAAGCAATGTGTACTAAATTGATTTTAAGTATGCAAAGCTTAGAGAAAGAGGCCAACATCCAGTAAAATCTTAAGCCTTATCAGTTAAGATCAGATTCTCTTGAATCCGTGACATCACTCTTTCGAGATTCTGCCATCGAAAATTTCCAACCTTTAGACTTTGGTCAGTGCGCTATTTGATTGAAATATATGGCGTATGTAAAAACTGTTTGTTTTGTTACGAGCCGCTGGCTAATGAGCTTTGTCGTAATGGGAGTTGTCATTTGGTCCAATAATTACCCGGGTGGTTTATGATGCACCTCTTTACTCGGGTCACATGGATTGCAACAGATCTCTCAATTGTTTTGCTCTTCCAGATGCCTCAATAAGAACTGCGTGATCATTGCACGCTTTCGACGTACTAATCATCTTAAATTTTACGATGATAAGATACATTGTTAATAGCGCTTGGAATTGCTTAACAATCCTAATTAAAAAAGCTATTAAATACAATAAGAAAATTAAAATCGAATAAGACAACAGGTTTATTTTCCAAGTTCAGACTAATTACAAAATGATTTTGTTATATTGGGATCATCTAATATTCTACAAAAACAGTCTCAATGATCTATTCAATACTTAATGCTAGAGTATTTCTAAAACTAGAATAATGATGCTACCTATTGTTATTATACTTTTTGTGATCGCAAAATTGCAGCTTTTGATGGTCAACTCGCGTGCTATAGAGACCATTAAAATCGAAGATTTTATCTGTTAGATTTTTAGAAGCACAAATAAATATTCTCACGTTTCTGTGAGGTATTTCACGTGTTTAAAGAATACATTACGTCTTGGAAGCAAGGCAAATGAACGCACACATGGACGCTAAATACTTTTATTGACTTTAATGATGAATTCCCAGATCAATAGACCGCATACGTAAACAATGCAGTTGAGGTAGTTTATAATACAACGAACATCAGAAGATGCATTTCTGAGCCCCAAAGCTTTTGAAAATTCTCTGTTTACTAGCAATGAGTAAACAAGATGATTTGGAAATAGTCAATTAGTACCTAATTGACGCTTCTTTTTTTCTTTTTTATTGAAACTGTGACCAAATTCGTTTAGTAGAATATTGTGTTCCATTGTGTTAGTTTGCCAATAAAATGTAATCTATTATTATCATCAATTTTGAGTTCAATCACTGATCCAATACTGCCAGCAACACAAACAATTTCAATACCATCCTAATAATCTCCTCGGGCCAATGATTGCTTATCAGACTAAACATATTATTATTGTTTCGCCTTGATACGTTCAGCTACTGTAAAATTGACATTTTGATAACGAATGGCCATTATTGCCATTTTTCCGTTTCACTTTGCTTAATATAGATTGTCCGCTAGAATTCCAAGTTTAGACTAAACTTCCTGCATTTTGCAATCATTCCGATAGCTTTCCAGTCAATTGAGTTGGCCTTATCGTTAATATCACTCAGAACTTGAACTGTGTGACGGCCTTAACCGGAACTAAAGGCCAAATTTAATAATAGCGCAATAAATTATTTATTTGGGTTTTTAAGGCATTCTGATAGTGCTACTCGTAACTAGCAGCGTTGAAATATGTTCTGACAAACGAGTACAGGATAACTTAGAAAAACGTGTTCGACCTCTTTCGTCTCTCTGTTAGCCTGGTACTTTGATCGAGCAAACGTTAGAAAGAGCATTTGTTTCTAATATTTTGTGTTTAGAGGAACTATTGGAGACATTTATCATTTCGTTTGTATTGCTAGTATAATAAGAATATTCAATCACAAATTAGCCTAATTAATAAAAATACACAATATTATGGCAAGATTTTAGAGCGCATTTTGGAGTTCGCTCAGTAAGATACCGTTACAATAACGTTTTCGTATCTTAAAATGGGAAACTAAGGCTATAAGCGTGACCTTCTGACGAAACATCGTGTCCGTTCGTGGGAAGCGTGTGAGCAAAAAGTTTGAGCATCGGTTCTTTAAGATTTCTAAGTTTTAGAACGTTGTCCCACTTTAATGATTTTGTGGTTGCAAAATTTTGTGATTCTGCTATCAATGTTGACCTCAGCTACTTTTGTATGTAGAAACATAAGTTCATATTTTGAATGTGAAGTGATTCTGGTATTTACTGCTTTTTTGCTAAATTTTGTATTTAGCTACGTTTAATATTTATATTCATTGTGTGAACTAAAAAGTTATGAAATACTGTATTTCTATTGTTCTAGCTGATGTTGATTTTATAGTTTTACCTTATTTCTTTTTGTCTTTATGAAACTAATGTGGCAACTGGACATTGTTTTATAATATAAATACGTGAGAATATTGTACTTACGTGATATTATAGTTATTTATCTTTAATCTCGATAGAGCCTAGTTACATTATTATACTAATTGTATCATGATTAATAAGTCCAATCTATTACTCTCAATATAATATCAATAAATAGTAAATTTGATTCTGCAATAAGCAAACAAATCGACTTAACGGAGCATAAATCATGCATATCGGCTGCAGAATAAACGCAAAGAGGTTAGGCAGGTAGAGACTACGACACTATTTCTAATAATAAGCACAGGCGGTTTTGGCCGTTGGCCCATCTTAAGGATGGTTCTCATTAAAACAAAGTACACTTCTCTTTTTAAATTTAAAATCGTTCAAAGTTTCGTTTAATGTACTTACTACTTGTATTCGGCCATTAGACAATTTAGTTTTACAACCCTAGCTTTGCATCATCGTTATTATCTGATGTGTCGAAAGTCGATTATTACTATTGCTTTCGCCGGTAACGTTCATGTTTAATCTATTTAAATAATAATTTACGACATCAGCCACAACTCTCTCTTGATTTTTTACAAGCGTTTTTGATAGACGATCACTTGTGATTCTTGTGAAACATCAGGTTTTAAGTAACGACATTAATATTTAACGGTTTTGGATTTTGGGAATGCGATAACCTTGAGCAGTTCTGACATCCTGGTTGTATTTGTTGTACAACAAAACTTTACTCAAGTGATATTTTACCTGAAGAACTACATCTAGAAATGATAAGTTGAATAAAAAACTAAACTTACCGATTTGAAATAGTTCTTAATCCCGGTCGTCGGCAAAAGACGAGTAAAGCCAAAGAATTGGCCGCAGTCGAAACCAGGAACAGCGCTAGGAGTACAATCTCCTCCACTAGTCGGTCTCTCGCGTCCATCCCTGACATCAGAGCTTGTCCAGGAGACATGAGAGACGATAGTTCCGCAGTATTGTCATCACTAACACAACACTTGAACTTGCAACTGAACACTCTCAGTCAATATTGTTTATGTATACTGCAGTTGTTAGTCGCGTAAAGTTTTTTGAGAACACGCAGGTCGGTTCGGCCGCGTCTTTCTCGCTCGGCTGTCGTGTGACAACTGGTTGGCTGGCGCGGCGAGCGGTCGCGGCGCGTGGAGCCGCCCCTCCACTCGCCATCGGTACTTCACTGGCGACACTACAAATAAATCTACAACAGCTAATGTCGGTCAACATCCTGACTTTTTGTTTTATCGCTTGGGAAATTTCGCGCTGTGCGGTTTGTTTTGAGTTTTGTTTGCATCACGTTACCATTCTGATGCACATCTTTGAAAGCGAACTCATCTGGAAAGTAAAGACCAAATCTTGTTTCTAGTAATGTAATCCAATTAGTAAGCTAGACAGATGCAACGCTGCTAATGGTTATAAATATACAATCGCCGTACCTTTCTCAATCTACTCAATTCAACTCTCGATTAGCGACATTAGAGTTGTCAAAAATGTTGGAATTGATTTTGTCATTTATTTTTTGCACGCTTGGTCGGATTTTATTACTGTCATTACGGAATTGTAAAATTAACTTTGCTTGCAAAGATGTTGCACATTGAGTTAATTAGACACGGGAAATATGAATTCAGATTCAGGACAGAATCAGGGTGTTCGTTAGAACACCCTGATTCAGAAAAACTTTGAATTGTTACATTCAAAGTTTTTCCATGTTCATAAAGATCCCGAAATAGGTACTTCTTAACAGCCGTCAAACTGGTCTAAAAATTACAAAATGGCCACCAAAACAAATTCTATTTTTAAATTTGAAAGGTCCTTTGCGATTGCAACAATATACTGATTGTGTTTGGATAATGGACAGTCCAAGGTCTGGAGAAGCCAATAAGTATAACAATGAAGGTTAATTAAAATCTGCTGCAAATTGACGAACTAACGAATTAAAATGCAAAGCAAGGTACACTTTACAAAAATAAATACTATCAAGATGTTACGGCGTTTTTTCTTAAATGTTTGTTTCATCAATATTACGTATTCGAATGTAACTGGTTTTATGAGCTATATTGCGAGTCGTACCTACAACTTTTATATTTTAGGTGTTTCGAGAAGTATCCTTGAGAGAGATTTGCTTGAAAAAGACTCGACTGAAACGGTTGGCTTGTTGTGATGTGTCAATAGAAGCAAGACTTCAACTTGTTTTTGAAGGTGAATAAGGTACAATCCACGTTATCTTGCTCGATTGTGATAATATTTAGTAAGACACAAGTACCTCGGAAGCAGCATTTACTTAATTATAAAATGGTTTACGTTGATATGATTTTGAGTATCTCGACGTCGATGATAAAAATAAGAAAAATAATCATTATTTGATGAATATGCTACAGTTGAGAAATTTAGATAACATTCGTGACTAGTCTTATATTTGTTTTAGAAATACTGAGAGAACACATTACAATTCACAAAAACTAAATGTCATGCCGTGTGCAATAAAACTAAGTCAATAACTATTTGGTAAGGTTACATCATTAAATAGGTATATTATAACCTGAAAATATATTTCCTGATCAAAAATCTATAAAATTATTTTTCACGTATTTATATCTTAAAGCAAGTGACAATTTAAAATTAGCTCAACCTGAAAATTCACATTAAAACTATTAGTAGCTAATATTATTTTCTTTTCTATCATCAAGTTAGTTAGTTAGTTATTATTTTAAGTAAATTTCACGACTCTTGTATATTATTTAATATTCTACTTTCAATTTATCAAACAGCATTCGCTGAAAGAATTTGAATATAACTGTATAATTGACGACTCATCTGTCCATATAATCCAACGTAAGCAGATCTATCATAGTTAAGGCTTGGCATATAAAGATAGATCATCTGAGGCTGGTGTTTGTTTGATGTTTCGTTTGTACTAAAAACATTAACCTGAATGGTGTTATCAACTTTTATTTTGTAACGTCCGTAAAGAGAATTTATTTTCGCTGCTTATCAAAAAATGGAAGTCGTAAATGATCGGTAAGAATTTTACCGTTGCAACACAGAGGTCACGAGGTTTTCCGTCTGTTTATATAGCGACACGTTTGTTTACATTTGTAGGGTTAGTTCGATAATACGTACATATTATGTGCGGTAGTGTCAGCTAGTCTATTGTTTCCAAAGATTATTAAGAAAACTATGTCTTAACCTTTGTAAAAATTAGAAGAAAGTCTCTTCTACCCAGAAATGCGATAGATTATAAACAAGGCTGGTTATATTGAAAAGAATAGGTAATCAAAATAACAGTCCTTATACTACATAAAAGCGATTAATCCAATTTCCAAGTACGAACCCTTTTTCATTGAAATGATTTCGCAGAAGAACTTTTCTGAGTTGATTAGCTAACCGATGCTGTAATACAAAATACAAATAACTGGAGAGTCTCGGCCAGTTTTGTACCGTTTATACAGTTTCATAGTTATGGAAGGGCGTCGTGGTGCTGGAAATAGGGAGTGGTGCTAAATATAGACATGTCAGTTTCAGTTATAACTCTTTGTTGGTACTGCGGCTATGCACAGATTATGAGTGCTGGCTACTGTTTTGGTTACTAACCGTGATGATAAAGCTTTTGTGTAAGGTAAAATGGTGCGATTCTTTGGTATAATGGTACGATTCATTCTAAAAATATCAAAATACATGGCATATTAAAAGACACACACATGTTTATTTTATCCCTTATGGCAAACATGCAGCTGTCGCGATGTACGAAGTGATCTGCGGTTTTTAGAAATAGAGTCAGAATGTCTGCTTGAATCTTGCTGTTATTTGAATACCTGTGGTTTAATAGTTACGTTTGTGGCCATGAATGTGGTAAAAGTGGTTAGCTGCGCCGGCGAATTCACATTTTTCTACTGATACTGAAGAAATATGTATATGTTGTAATTATTTTATAAAATGCACCTATTCCAATTTCAATGTGTAATAGTCATCTTATGAAAAAAATAGCAAATTGTGAGATATGTAATTTTGAAGATGTGCAACAGTTGACTCGGAGCGTGAGTTGCAAAGTTTATATAATTATGTTGATATTAATAATGTAGGTTTTATTTAGTCGGTTGTGGTACCTATTGCAATTATTATTGTCAGATGGAGCTATAAATGTTATTATGACTTGGCGCTGACTCACTAATAATAAGATATATTGTCTACTTAGGTTTATGTTTCTTTTTTGTATATTATTTAAGTAATGCATGTACTTCAATTAAGAATTAAGTACGAGACCGATTTATCCCTAGGGCATCAAATTCTCAAAAATTAAATAAATAAAAAAAATGAGACCGCCTCCGTGGTCCAGTGGATAAGGTATGCGACTACTGATCGGAGGTCCCGGGTTTGATTCCCGGGTCGGGCAAAGGTGTTACTGAGTTTTTCCGAATTCTCAGTAGCAGCTCGGAGTCTGGTGATGTGCCCGGTAACGGCAATAGCACTACTTACCGTTCCATGTAATGTACTACAATGATTTACTTGCCAATAAACATATTATTGCGTGGGACTTAAAAATTCATGGTGAAATGTGGGTGTAATATTACACCTCTGCCTACCCCTTCGGGGATACAGGCGTGAGTCTATAAAAAAAAATGTTTCACTAAACATGGGATAAAGCTAATATTTGCATAATATACTTATTTAAGTAGCCTTTGAATTTGCTCACCAAATATATAAATATATACTCAATGTTTTGGCCACTCAAAGTAAAATATTGATCTGCGGTTTGCACAATTGTGTATTGACCGTTCATAAACATATTTGGCTTTGATAATGCGTTCCACTCAAGTGGACGAAGAGTGGGTGTGAATCCACATTAGCGAAACTTATGCTTGACGTCACGACTGACGAGTAATTAGACGAATGTTTAGAACAAGTTCAAGTGCATATTTGTGTTGATTAATATAGGAATTTAAACTTTCGTGGTCACTATAATTACTTTTTACTGTTCCTACGGGATATATACCACGCACTATGTTGCAAGCGCCATGTCCACGGATGTACTGAACAAAGGTACGTGGTATATACTCGTATCATTAATAAGTAATGACATTAATAAAGTAAAAAACAAATATTTATTCAATGATAATTATGATGATCGTTATAGTCTTGACTATTCAGTTGCACCAGACCATCGTGCTTTCGCCATTTTTTTATTTGTCAAACTGAACAATGAACATAGCCAAGCATAACTACGAACATCTTCACGATCTTTCTCTTTCTAGCCAACACTCTAATCTGCCAATAGCTCCAAGTTAACATAACATAACATAACTTCACGCCTGTTATCCCCGAAGAGGTAGGCAGAGGTGTATTACACACCCACTTTTCGCCAGTTATGTTTCGGTCCCTATGTAATAGGGGGCGAGCCTATTGTCATCTACCGGGCACATTATTAAGCGAGCGATAATTAACATACATATTTAATACACACATAACTTCGAAAAGTCAGAGGTGTGTGCCAAAGCTAGCTCCAAGTTAATTAACTAGAATGCTCGCCAGAACGCTTGATACGTTTGTTTTTCTGTATTGTTCACAAGTGTTTCACCAAAAAAACACAAGAATGCTTATTACTAGTGAATGCTCAAGTGTATCAGTACTTTATTATGAACGGCAAGTCGAATCAAGCTGTGAGTGTTATATGGCTATGTTTTTATCTGTCGCTTACGGCAAACGCTTTCAAAATCTGTATATATAAAATCCTTGCGTTACTGACTGACTGACAGACAAGCTACAGCCAAAACCATTGGGCGCAGGAAGCTGAAATTTGGCATGTATGTTCCTTGGGGACCGTAGGGGAGCACTAAGGAGGGATTTCACGAAATTCCCACGGGATCGGGCAGAAATAGTCTAATTTAAAAAAAATATGCGAGCGTAGCTGCGGGCGTCCTCTAATATGTAATAAGACTTGAAAATTGTCTATTGTTAGACATGTTTCCATGTTTGAGAGTTATTTCAAAACTGTGTAATAGCTAACCATACGAGTTTCAGTTTCAATCTGTGAAATTATACAACCGTAAGTATATAATATACATACCTATAACGATGAACACAATAGATTCAGTACTTACCTAGTTAAGCAACTCTACGGAACGAAAGCGAATAAAGCCAAATTCTGCTATACGCTAGTAAGTTAAAGAGTCACCTCACTCTCTTCTTTCCCGCTTCTCGGCATTTATTAGAATGAGAAGAGAAATATTAGTGCATAGGAAACGGGCAAGACCAGCCTCTGAATGCATATTATCACGTCGGTATATAATATCCTTTCTAATCGTTTAGTTAAACCATTTTTCCTCAAAGGATATCGATTGGTTATCGTTAGAACTATCACTATATCTTTATTTGTATTACGTGCTTTCTGGAATCATAAATAAATAATCTACCGGCCATGGAGTCCTCTGTGTTTTCTGTAAGACCGAGCCCGAAAATTTAACCTTAATATAATACTACAACAGCTCAAATTGTTGCTATAACTTACTGGACTGTCTGCCTATTAAGAAATATTCTAGATCGTACGCGTAACGCGTAACTCTTTAGAAACGTTCTGGCAACACATGACCTAAGTGTTGGCATAATCGAGTTTAGACAATCGTCCTCACTTACATCTCATCCGTCGACAAACGGTTCCCGGAAGAGTTCTTTTGAGCTAATGTCTAAGTTAATGTCAGTTAAATACTTGAATCCATTGTCTTATGTACTCACAGCTATTGAACCAACTCTTATCGAGGTCATTCGCACATTAAAAAGTTTATGTGAGAAATTCAGCATTTTGTTAGATATTTTATGTGAGATGCTACTGTTATAGGTCGCGTTAAATTTTATGCTTTTAAAACCAGGGACCGAGCTTTCGTTTCTTTAGAGACGTAACCAAAGCGAGTATTGTTTGACATTTGATTATGTACGCACCATTTTCAGACCCAATTAAGTTTAGAATAGTTTTTTGTATATTTGGTTTAGAAATAACCTATTTTTTAGATTTTTTTACACACTATCATTTTGCCGAAGCATATTGAGGTTTTGTTGAATATAATAGTAGAAGGCTCAATAATAAACCATCTTTTACATTACAATATCTTTTATGATACAATCCTATTTTGTTCTACAACGTCACCTGAAATGGGCTTTTTATAAAATTTTAAATAAGTATTGTTCAAATTACAAATAGTTTTATCACATCTAAAGTTTCTTAAGTTTTACAAGTTAACACGACCTATAACACTAGGCATAACCTTCAACTTGACAGTTCAGTTTGATAATTCTATAAAAAACTTTCTTACAGAATATTATAACAGTCACTAACCATAAACAAAGCTATCATAATCGATTCATCCGTTCTATCTGTCATAAACAGAACAATTTTACCCTCTAACAACTCTTGTTTTTAATGTTAAAGTGGCTAGCAACTTGGCAATTTGTTTGCTTAGATAACCATCATAATCATCAATAAGATAAAAGGTAATGTTTTTATTTGAATTCTGTACGGGGTGCCTCGTGTTAAGGCACAGCGGGTAGAGGAAAAAGCTTTGCCATGAAATATTGACACGCGTGGCACTTTTTATATTATAATATTTTCATACTATAAATGCGAAAGTGTGCTTGTTTATATATTAATCTTTCTTTGACGACGCAAAGGAGCGATGTTGTGGTATAATTTTGGTGTGTAGAGATTGTTATGAGATTTGAGAGTAATATACATACATATGTAGACTTTTTATTGCGATAATCGACTGCGAGATTTTTTTTTGATTGTGAGAAGCGACATGAGTGCCAACGGATTGACTGTGGAGGATGCAAAAGACCGGGCAAAATAGAGAGAATTGAGTAGGAAGGTGGACCCTGGTATAGACCGGGATTAATAATCGCCAGGCAGAAGAAGAAGAATCGACTCCCACGCGGGGCCGGGCGAATCTAGGAAAGAAAGAAAATATTTATTTTACATTTATGGGATTTAACACTATATTAGAGTGGGAAGAGACCCTACGGTATGTCGTTGTTGCCATGGAAAATGGGTAGGCCTTTGATGTGGCACGCAACGTGCGTAGACACCCTTGCGCCATCACATATTCCAAGCACAGCATGTCATCCTGGCGCTGCTGCTGCAACGGCGGAAACCCTCAAACGGCGCAAATACGGTAATTTAGTTGGCAATTACGTATTTGAGCCGTTCGGGGTAGAAACGCTGGGCTCATGGGGTCCGAGCGCTCGTATTTTGTACCGAGACATCTCCAAACGCTTGATCGACGTCTCACGTGACTAGAGGGCTGGTTCATTCTTTGCTCAAAGAATCAGCATTGCTATTCAACGTGGCAATGCTGCCAGCCTTCTGGGCACGTTACCCGATGACAGTGATGCGGAGGAATAGATATAGAAATATATTAGTTCGTTTTTTTTTTCTTCTAATTTAGTTTTAGGATTATACGTATAATTTTAGTTGTAAATAATAGTTTTAAATGTAAATAAGTATGAAGATGTAAAATAATTGAATTGAAATATGTTACATAAATAAAATACTTAAATGAAAAATATTAGAGTGGTACACTTTGTATATATTATATCACTGAAACTTTTGATTAAATTTTAGTGAAGTAAATTTAAATACCCAGGAATAATTATGTAGTTTGAAAATTCAATTCACTCCTTGTTAACCGCGTTCCACATGAGCAAACGTATATATTCATTCCAGATAGTTGAGAGACAGAAATTCAGGATGTTGCAAATTATTGCACTGTTCAGCGGATCACACGTAGCTGCGTAGATCCGTTACAGATTAAATATTAGTTACACCGTAATAGTTACTGCACTACAATATTATTATGTAAAATATCATCATGTCAACTTATATTCCCTGTATGATTTTGAAATAATGTCCAAATTAACCATGTTTGTTTCGTGACGGGCAGAAATAAATTTTTGTGCCACCTCATAAAATATCAAGAGCCGGGACTGACCTGAGTTGCTACTAGATGTTATATTCAAATAGATTAGAAGCAAAAAAGAAGTAAAATAGACGGGGAAGGTAAGTGTCGTTTTGAAGGTCATGCAGTATCACATGAATAAAGTATACCGCGACCCCAGTCAAACCCAACTCAAAATTAACGTAGCTGAGAGACATACACCAGACAGAGTTGTGTTTTTATTTTGTTTGACTCGTAAAACTAACTGTGTAAAGGGATGGTTTTGCTTTTGCTTTAAAGTTGGGGATAACATTTATCACCCGCCAGACGGTTTGTTTCAAATGTCGTGTTGTTTTGTGGGTATATTCTGTCAACAATGTAGAGCTCTATCAAGGGAGTCATGTTGTAATGGATACTATGTTACACGTAACTGTATAAAACTTCAAGATTTTAAAATCATCTGCATCTTAATATTTGTCTAAAGATGTATTTACTACATCGGTATAAACTTTTTGGTCCCTTGACAAAGATTCGCATTTTCAATTCCACAGACTCGGTGGAAATATCGTAGGTATTTTACTATATTTCGCACAAGGTTCCACCAGAATGAATTTTACATCTGAGCCTTCTACAGAAATCACACTATCCGTTCGTTAGTTCTTGAGTTTCTCGCTTTCATACAGACAGACAGAACGCGGCGAGGAGTTCAAGACGTATAATATGTGTAAATGCGGACGGAAACCGATCAAAAGCCCATAGTCACAAGTTATAGATAGACTAAATATCAGAACATAAGCACATATTGGTGCTGTAAAAGATGTGCTGTCGATATAATTCTAGCAAATCTTAATCAGAATTAGTCCAAATGTTTCTCATAAAAGTCGGAGTACGTACTTGCTCACGTCATTTGATCTGTCTAGTATATGTACAGTCAAACAACTTCCCGCTAGACCACCCTAAGGGTGAGAATCGCTCAGCAAGACATCGTTGCTTCCAGTGTTACTTTACACGCACATTGACACTCGTATACAAAACCAGTTTCTAGTGTGCCTCGACTCTATGAGCGAGCCAAGGGATTTTTTTCAAACTGGTCCACCGCCGACTTGTTTGATTGCACATTCAGACTGGTCCACCGCCGACTTGTTTGATTGCACATTCAGACTGGTCCACCGCCGACTTGTTTGATTGCACATTCAGACTGGTCCACCGCCGACTTGTTTGATTGCACATTCAGACTGGTCCACCGCCGACTTGTTTGATTGCACATTCAGACTGGTCCACCGCCGACTTGTTTGATTGCACATTCAAACTGGTCCACCGCCGACTTGTTTGATTGCACATTCAGACTGGTCCACCGCCGACTTGTTTGATTGCACATTCAGACTGGTCCACCGCCGACTTGTTTGATTGCACATTCAAACTGGTCCACCGCCGACTTGTTTGATTGTACAATCAAACAAGTCGGATACGAGGGTCAATGTGCGTGCAAAGTAGCACTGGAAGCGACGATGTCTTGATGAGCGATTCTCGCCCTTATGGTGGTCTAGCGGGAAGATGTTCGACTGTACATGTATGTATGCTTAGGCCTCTCGCGGTTAGTATTTGATCTACACTCAAACTGTAAACTGTTTAGTTAGTTAACCAAGTTAGAGTTTGTCGAGACAACGGCCATTAGTCCGTTATTGTGTTGTTATAACTTTGCGGTCCAGGATGTCCTGATTCATGTGCCGTTCCATAAAGGTAACCTAGTTTTCATTAACTTAAATTGATCGTACAAAAATTACAACGTCATCAATTTGCCATCCCTGCTGAGAAGATTTCGGGTTGAATTTTAATCCAATGTGATTTCTTGCACTAGCGGCTGGCCACAATGTGGCGCGCCGAATGCGGCTAACTCTTCGATTTTTATATGAAAAGCTCGATATAAACGCATTGACTTGCGGCCAGCTGCATGCGGCACGTGTTATCGCAGCCAGCCGCTAGTGAGTTCAGACTCTTAAATACGATTACAGCGGACCGCCTTAGCACTGGACGACGCAGTTAACCGCATACCGGCGTGTCGTTGCGGCTGAACACTGACTGCGGCTAGCCGCTAGTGCGTTCACGCTCTAATCTTTGAATTAATATATTCATTTCTCCTCCACATCTTCGCGCCGTAATCTTCGTAGTTGGGGATCGTGTTCCTTCTTTGGAAAATCTTTTCCTTAATGATTTACTTCGTTGAAAATTATTAATTTCTAAGCCAGGCTATTAACTTATACGCCTAAGGAATCCTTACCAGTGATATATATTTTATATCTATGTTCACTAGCAGATACTTAATAACTGAGTATTTAAGATTCTAGGTAAGAGGCAGGCTCCATTTAACCCTTCCAGGAATACGAGAGTAAAGTTATGTCATGTTATGAAGTGCTTATTTAGAATTGCGTAATGAATTACATAACTATGAGACCAGCAAACAATCATTATTGCATTTCTTTCCGTATTCTACTTTCACGGGTATTGTGCCGTTCTCAAGTTATTTTTTTAATGGAGATGCCTTAGTAGGTATAATAAATAATCCATTTGTATTGTAGATTTTAGTGTATGAGAATATTTTTTGTATAAAGCTGGCTTGCCACGGCGCATTGGACGCGCACCGCACTTTTAAAGCTACCCGAAGTACCAAAAAGGTGCGTCCGTCCGAAAAACCACGTCCCGTGGGACGTCAACTTTAGGTGATTACGACTTTAATACCCTAACTATTATTTAGTGAGTGTGCGAAGTTTCTTTCGTGAACTTTGGCTTACTTTATATATTTGAGTTTGAATTCATAGGACATGTTATCCTCATTAAGAATGCGGCCAAATTGTTACTTAATAAACTCCTAAACAAATTAACTTATCTGGTACTTGACAGTTTGGAATCAGATGGTCGCTTGCGAATCATTATTCAACATTAAATATTTCGATCGATTTCTAATTTTATAATTGAACTTGCGCCTGAACATAACTCAAGTCGACCCTCGGAAACATCTTTATTCATCAGGAAAGATATACGTTCTGTGCGCATAAACTCAAATCATTGCATCAGCCGATCACAGTAATACGAGATAAACATTTCGTCACTGATATGCTTAACACATTTCAATTATAGCAACATGACAAACAGTTTCAACGCTCAATGGGAGTCTGTCGTGCCCGACAGTTTAGATAACATTTATTATTGGTACTATAATTCGGTCCAGCTCCCAAATTGTCTTAAATGCAATTCTCGTAATCTTGCCTTTGATGGGACGTTTAGGCCAATATCTAGGAGCAACATACACCTCCTCCGCGAGTCCAAACCCGGCTGATTCGATCGACTAGCGGAGCAGAAGTCAGACACCAAAAAAAAAATACATGGTAAAACAACACCTATCGATTTTAGTTTAAAGCCCGACATAATTTGATAGGATGAAATGAGATGACTGCCTCGTTGGTCTCGCGGCATAAATGTGCGCGTGGGAATGGGAGGTCTCGGCGATTTCCCCGGGTCGGGCAAAGTGTTATTGGGTTTTTCCGTTAGGAAATTCTCAGTAGCAGCACGGAGTCTAGTAATGTGCCCGGTACGGCAATAGGCTCGCCCCCTATTACGTGGGACCTAAAAAATTCATGGCGAAATGTGGGTGTAATATTACGCCTCTGCCTACCCCTTCGGGGATACAGGCGTGAGTCTGTATCCTCTCCAAGGTGGGATCTCCACCTTGTCGTGGTGAGGGGCTCAGTAACTGTGGTTGGGTCACCCACGGTGAAGCTAAGCGAGATCCCGGGAGTGGACGCTACGCGTGGGCTTAACGGAGGCCTGCGCAGGATGCGTCCATTGGTGCGAGTGCGAGGGACAGGTCTTCTATCCCTCGCAGTCGGGCGCGGTCGCGGGAGGAGAGGCGTGTCGGTGTTGCGTTGCCGCGCGCCCTATCTCCCGCGACCAAATGGGTGCGCACCATTGTTGCGTCGCGGTGGGGCCGCAGAGGAAGAGGACATGCGGTGTTGCGTTGCCGTCCTCCTTATCCTCTGCGCCCAACACCTTCATCCGCCGCCAAGGGGGGTTTGTTCGGGGCCTGCCTGAGCATCTGGCAGGCCAATACCCGTCGGAGGGTAGCGAGGAATGCTTCGGCGATACCCGACCCTCCGACACACGGGTACATGACGAACACGGGTTGGTTTGTAGTCAGTAAGAGTCTGACAGTCCCCTTCGACCTTCCCCCAGGGCGTAGGAACTCCATGAGGATTTTGCAACCCGACACCAAATCAAAAAGGAAAAAAAAAAGAGAAACGAGGCGAACGTTTTCTGACAAGATTGAAAGCTCGTAAAGGAACATTACATATCACTGTAACAACAACCAATCCTGTTACATGTATGTAAAATATACATAATGTATGTATATATGTATAATATATATATTTATTTATGTACTTGTTATATGTATTACGTATACATTATTCATGTATGTATGTATGTAATTATATCTAAATATTGTTAGGTTAATTTTAGATTTAAGTAGCTAGTCTTGGTCTTAGTATTGTACGCCCGCAAACTACCTGTCCATTTAGACGATACTGTCCGTCCATGGTTGTCTGGTAGAAATCGCATTATGCGATAAGACCCTTGTACTTATCATTAGTATATAAGTAATTTACTGTACTTGTTCTGTAATTACTGGTGTACAATAAATAATTAAATAAATAAATAAATAAATTGAATTGATTGGTAAGCCGCAACGAATATGGATCATGAAGTCCCAGGCTCAATTCCCGTCAAGCAAAATGTGATATTTTTCCCTTCTGATTTAAGAATTGAATCATTTAATATAAGCCGGAGTATGGATTCAACGATGCTACAACCCTGCGTAAATAGCTAAAATAACATACAAATACATATTCAAGTAAATATTTATAGCTGGTGGTACCAATTAAAGAACGTTTTTCTATACGTCGGAGGTCAATATTTAATTACTAGTAATCATACATCTATTTTGGTAACTGTGAAGTTAAGATCTTCTAGACACTTATAGGCACTTCCGATGTTATGACTTCATATTTGTGTATATGTTCGCAAATATCTCCATAACACCTAAACTTTAAGGTAAGTTTTTTGTTAAAACACCTTTTCCGTTAATTTTTTTATGTTTACGGATGTTTGTTTTAATAATGGCGTTTTTAAATATAACTTTGAAGGTTACTTATATCTGTAGACGGGTATGTATATTGTTGGCCGAAATAAACACTCAGAGTTCCTATTATGTGGACGCAGCTGGCTTCTTGTGCATTGAATACACACTAACTAAAATACACTGAGTCTTAATTAATAATCTTAACAATTATAGTCTAACACTTTCACTTGCAAGTCTTGTAACGAACCGAGGGCAGATTCATGATGTACTGTCAACCAGGCGACCCGACTGAATGGCCCTTCGCCAGCCACACAAGTTCACACGAAACACTATCAGCGCCCCTCGCCATTGCACCGCAATACGTCACAACCGGCCGGTAGCACTCTCGATTCGTCTAGAGACTGTACTAATGACGTTATAATGTTTCATGACATCTGTTATTCCCGTTCCGACCTTAGACTAAATTACTTCCTTACTTTATGGTTCCGACGTAAAATAATAAAGTGGAGCTGGTAACGCCCCGTCATATCTAAAGACGCCATTATAAAAACAAGTATATGACGGCGGGTCCTCATGCCTTTCACCAGGTTCGTGGTCGTCTTCCATTTTGTGTGGCCGCAGACGTGGAAATAATAACTCGACACGGTAGTTGATACGCCCCTTTATTGATTTTAAGCAAAAGTCAAACGAATACACCATTAATTATCCCGATGTAGATGGATAGATAACGCGGTGATCCTCTAGAATGGCGTGACTACCGTTCCCTTCGGCGCTTCGTTCCAAAGTGCCTAAACGGTCCGTCCTCACACTTTACGTCATAACCGCTCGCTTGCTGTCAACCGTCTGTGTTGCCAATTTAAAATAATACTAACACACTATTACGTGTTAGTCACGCCATCTAGGATTTCACCCAGGTTCTAAAACTGGCGTTTCCTCACTAACAATTAACCAAATCAACTTCCGTAACCGTATTTTATCTGTTCAACTGACACCTTGCTCCAACATATACATATATTAATTATAGATAAAAAGAAAACACGAGATGAAATATAATAAACAGCAATATTGGTGGGTGGAGTAAGACATCCGTAGTATGTCTAAGATTTCAGCCGGTCATGGTGCAATCAGGATATTTCTTGGATTTAAAATCATCATATTATTTTTTTTATATTTTTTATAATTTTCATTACAACAGCTCAATGATATATTTCAAAACAAAAACTTGTGAAGACTTTCTTAATGAGTTTTGGTCACGAAGGGGACCAAAACTTACTAAGTTAACTCTTTTATTTCACTGACTGTTTTACAAAGACTTACTAAGACAAACAGATGGGCACCGGAAAAAGGATTTGCCTATTGTATAATAATATTTTACTATGTATGAAGATCAAATTCACATCATTCAACACATAGACAATAGGAGGGTGACCTCTTGAACGATTGCGCAATTGGTTCATACAATGTAAGATTTCCAGCGCATGTATTTAATATCCTTTAAACTAAGTCTTGCAGAATACCACAGTTACATAAGGATATATTCTACACAAAAATGTGAATGTACTCCGATACAATCTGGTACAAAATATAACTAGATATTTTAAGATGAGTATCGCAGACGAATGAATGGAGATAGTGAGAAAATGTTCGTGAATCAGATATACGATATTGTTAATAAAGAGTTACTTGAGATATGTATCAGTGATTCAGAAAAAACAATTGTTTGTGAATCATAAAGTTTTATAAATAGAAAAAAAATATTTTTGACATGATAATATGATTCTTTCAACTGCATAGTACTTATTTGATCATACGATAGAATCAAGTTGTGTTCATTGAGAGTGGCTCTTAGGTTAGGTCTAGCAGTAGACAACTAAAAATACGATATGATAATTTGAAGTGGCGGTTGAAAAATTAAGTAAGCTATTGATTAAGTTGAGCATCTTACTTTGGGGAAATAGCTATCAATATAATTTAAATACCACCTTTGTTATTCAGAAAAGAGCTATAAGAACAATGCTCCGCTTAAAGCAAATAGAATCATGCAGAGAACACTTTGTAACTCTAAGGATCTTAACGGTTCCATGTCTGTATCTTCTTGTTTTGCTGGTAAATTTGGTAAGTAATCTGCATAAGCTTGAAACCATTGATGAAAGACAAAATAGAGAAAGCACTAGAAGAAAAGATTTACCGTCCACAATACAACCAAAGCTTGATGTGGTTAAACACAGCTCTAGGGTCCAATCAGTGTTCCTATATAATAAATTACCTACAGAGCTTAAGACTATATATAGCACAAACTTATTCAAAAATAAACTAAAGGCATATTTGTTGAGGAAAAGCTATTATAGTATAGATGAATTTATAAATGACAAACAGTGTGCATCTTATGGGACGTAGGTACTATAATAACTAATGACATAAATATTTATTGTATGTGTATTATTGTAATGTTATTATTCTAATTGATGTAATTAATTAATGTAATGAATTAATGAAATGTTATGTTTGGATTTAGATTTGATAAGTAAGATTATATTTTCAACACAATGTATATTGTTCTGAAATAAATGAATTGAATTGAATTGATAACTGATCATTTTCTTCTAGAGGTTTCAGTAACTGGGTCATCCGCACTTTATATTATGATGGTACACCAACTTAGGTAATTATAACAATCTGCGGCCATTATAAAATCGTTGCTGCTAATTACTAATGCGCTTGGAAAATAACTGAAAGATCATCTTAGAGAGATCTTATTCTCAAGGCTTTAGTAACATCCGTGCTCCATAGATGTGGGTTGAAGTTTTATTTGTGCTAACTCTTGGTGATAATGCGACCTGATAATACGAATCTCTGGCATCAAGAGTGGGAGAAAGGAGACGATAATATCATATGTCCTTTATTAGTATTCTCTTGCTCCTAACTGTCTGATACCCTTAAGAAGTCAGCGGGCTACATGCAGGTACGTAGATCAAATTTTCACACATTGGGTTTTTGCATTTTGCAAGAGAAGAGCTCGTCGTTAATAGGTAGAAATGCAGAAAAGCTTTGAATAAATAAACCTCGGAAAGATTTGTATGTTTTAGGCAAACATATATATAATAAGTCATCTTCAGTTGCTTAAAAATTATATTACGATGAATTAAAGAAAAAGCTAATGACATTTTCTGTTCATCATCGTGAAAAAGAGATCAGTTGTAAAAACAAGGTATTATTGACTCTGTATAAACAATGTGAAAAACAGCTGTAGTTTTTGCGATATTTGTACGATATTAAGTACTTATCATAGGTATTAGCGATTTATATAATCTCAGTAGGCCACGTCTTCAACTGTTGAATACATTTGACAGGGAAGTGGTTCTTATCAACTATGTTTATATTACGAGTAGTGTACTATTTATTAGTTGTTTTAGGAGCTGCCTCAGTAACAAGATTAGCACACATTTGGCTGTAATAGTTGAAAATTGTAACAATTCCTTAAAATATAACATAAACATAACGTCATAGCTTCACGCATTTATCCCCGAAGGGGTAGGTAGAGGTGTATTATACACCCACACTTCGCCAGTTATGTTTTGTTCCCAATGTAATAGGGGCGAGCCTATAATTTTAAATATATACGGTACCTAAATTATATTATTAAATAATCGCTTATTTATGTCACATACTAGCTGTGCCCTTTATAAAGTATAATATTTCGATGAGCAGAAGTGTTGTCCTGTTCTGTTCGTTGGTACATAGATTCTATGAACGATAATCTTAATATATAAAATCCTTGCGTTACTGACTGACTGACAGACACGCTACAGCCGAAACTATTGGGCGCAGGAAGCTGAAATTTGGCATGTATGTTCCTTGAGGACCGTAGGGGCGCACTAAGAAGGGATTTCCCGAAATTCCCACGGGATCGGCCAAAACGGGTAAATTTAAAAAAATTGCAGGCGTAGCTGCTGGCGTCCTCTAGTATTTTAATAAAAGAAAGAATATACCACTATTGTCTTCTCTAACTAAAATATAAACCTCGTCTAGAGTAACTATCATCGCCTGTTTAATTTGTAATTTACAGTTAGAAAGTAGCTTAAATCTCTGATGTTCAATGTACTTTTATAAACTTTCATAAAGTTTACAATTAAATTTATTAATTTTCAGCCGTTATAAAAAGTCAGACATGAAATCGGGGTAATAAAATAATATATAAAATGAGTGATGACCTATATAACATGAGTGATGTGCCGGATTTTCATAATGCCTTTTAAATTTTTATTTTTTATATAAATATATCGTCAAATAGAAGTAAATTACTAGATACATTAAATTACAAATTATTGAAAAATACATCAATCCAGTAGATAGAGAAAATACATTACTATATTGACTCTCCTGGGTGTACCTAGAAATAGTAAAAGCATATTACCGTGTTTACTGATCGGCTTTTTGATATCATTACTTTTCTGCCTGAAGCCAGAATAAATACCTAGATAGCGGCAACTTTTAATAATAAACTTTATATTAACGGTGTTTAGATTTAATTTGATAAGACAAACTTTTGTAGAACACTTAGGGTTCCATAAAAGCTTCCTTGGTAATAAAAACACTTTCTTAGGCAAACTTACGTTCATTAAGCTAACATTGCTATATTTATAAGACATACTCTGTGCTTC
This sequence comes from Euclidia mi, assembly GCA_944739405.2. Lineage (NCBI taxonomy): Eukaryota > Metazoa > Arthropoda > Insecta > Lepidoptera > Erebidae > Euclidia > Euclidia mi. The sequence goes on along the minus strand of OX123201.2, from coordinate 29,719,983 downwards.
TAAAATAAACAGAACTTGTTCATAGTAACAATGCCTGTACCTACTTCATTTTTATCTAGCCGCTCACTTGCTTTTGGAAACGATTGTTTCCAAAATTGAACATCCGTGATTGCTTCTGGCAACAATCATTTCCAACAACCAGTTTTTACTAAACAACTATAAACTTAATTTTGTAGTTCATAAAGTCCTCGTGAAACATTTTTAAAACATAGACTGATATATTATCCGACCTTCAAATACAAGTTGGCAACATTATAAATCTAATTCTTATAACTCGATACGAAATAAAGTTTGACATCGCCATTTTGTGTTTTTCTAAGTGAGCTTCTGTATGCTGGAAGAAAAAATGCCATAAGTATGTGAATGTATTGTTAATTAATAAAGTTGAGGTATTATATTAATCTAGAAGGACTATTCTATCATATTTCAATATTTCTATACAATACGTCGTTCAATGGGTCGTTAGGCCATGTCGGAGGCCTTCGGGCGGTCTGAAAACTCCGACACCAGAGTTAGCCACACACTCACACGAAAAATAAAAATAAATAATAATAAATATACAATACTTTAAGTTACGTGAAGCAAAAATCGAATGATCCGGACACATTCACACTGCCGTCGTGTGTTTACATATTTTGAAGAGGTAATTTGTCGCTTTTATTCAAAACTACGTAAAACCTTACGTGACATATTATAGATTAGACATTATTTTGACTATAAAATGTTCTAAAATCCTAAAATATTTTGTAGATATTCTAAATTACTCGAATATAGGCGACCCGTGAGTATGTACAAAACAGACGATTGTTTTGGCAACAATCGTTTCACAAAGCATAGTAAGTTTTGCTCTCAGGGCTGGCACCTAGCACGCGCTTTATCTCACGTTTGCATTTTTCGTTTTATTGCGACCATATGTGTTGGTGGCTTGATTTAAGATGTTTTTTTTTTGCGGTTTTTAGGTGAAGGTTTTTGAGGGGGGGGGGGGCAGAGGAAGTGGTCAAAGTGGTAGGGGTGGGAGAGGAAGTGTTCAACTTCAAAGTGGTAGGAGGGGAGAGGAAGAGGTACCTAGAGGAGATGAAAATATAAGACGCATTAAACTTTAAAATCACTTCCATATTTGTCTAATATCGTATTAATTATCGCAAATAAATAATTTTTATTTTTAATATATACGTATATTTATTATATATTACAGTAAAATATATAACACTTAGTGTCATTAAAATAATTAATATTGAAGAAAGGAATAAATAAATGTTATAAATTTTCTTAGTAAATAAAATTTCACGCCAAAGGCGCGACAACCCTTGCTGAAATGGCCGCCATCTTTGCGACATGTCACGTGACGACATTAGCCATCAGCGGGTTTGGTCTATTTACTTGCTTTTAGGGTGCTTGTACACGGCGCATGTAGCTTGAGCATGTTGAGGCACTTGCGCGGGTTATATGGACCGTAAAAATATCGTTTGAAAAAATTTGCGGGTCCAGCGACTCGAACATGTACCAATGCGAGCCACCCGCGCAAGTAATTTGCGTGCTCTGTTGCGCGCGCGGGTCACTCGCGCATGTTACTTGTAAAAATTACATTTTTAACGTATGATTATAAAATAATTTTCGTTCGTCGAGTTATTTTGACGCGATTCAAGTCATAAAGCTACCGCGCGAATAGCATGCACATGTACCTAGCTCTTGACCACGAACAAATAACTTGTACACACAGCTTGCGCAAGTAGCCCGCGTCTTTACTTGCTCCAGTTATTTGCACCACGTACGAGTACAATCGAGTAACTTGAACAAGTAGCTTGCGCATATTACTCACGCGTATAACCCGCACCTTTACTTGCTCCAGCTACATGCACCGTGTACAAGCACCCTTTTTTTTATTTTTTATTAATTGTATATGAATACATTAACAACAAGTATTGTACTTTTTGAATACTTGATTATTTTACATATTTAGTGTATACATTTGATTGGCTGAAAGATTGGTCATAATTTCTAAATTAGCAAACAAAACACAGTATGCGAATTGACAAAAAAATGCGCTATTTGTTTTTAATTTGTAAATATTGACTTGAATTCACATAAAAGTTTATAAAATTTTACATTTAAAACAAAGATAATGAAATTTCCTTTACATAAATACTTTTATTTTTGTTCTATGTTTTATAGTTTTCTTACAAAGTCGCATGGAAGTTACGTAAATATTTAGCGGTTAATTACTCAGCCAGCGCATTCTACGCTAGGATTCCCTGAATGTTTTAAATATTTTATTCCACATAAAATATATCTCCATGTGTGATTAAATGTGTCTAGTAATTAATCTAATTTATGAATAAAATAAGAAACAATGCTCTTGTCGATCTTAGTTTTTAATGAAATGCATTTTTCCATACAAGTAGCTAATATTTTGTGTAGTTAAAGTTTCAAGGTAGATACAAAAATACGGAAACAAGATCTATTACATAAACAGGCACAGTATTTAGGCTTGTTTTAATGGCTATTCAGAACAGTTAAAACTTTTGAAGTGCGCTTCTGGAGCGAGTCACAATCAAATTTTAATTACGGCGCGTCGTACGCTCTGATGCGGTCTAAGGTCTATGCGGTCTAACGTGTATAATATGTATGTATTTCCAAAAAAAAGTATAAATGTATGTTTATACGTTGTCTAGTGCACATAGTACAAGCTCTGCTTAGTTTGGGACTCGATGGAGATGAGTGTGTAAAATAAAAAAGAAATAAAGATAATTGCTCGGCGAATTTGGTGCGTAAGCCAACCGAATACTAAACCGACGATTCTGTCGGTGGAATATCGGCGCCGTACCTTCAGCACGTATGTCGCTACCACAGAACAGGTCGCTACACTCTGTTTTGTGACATGTCTGCGTAAGTTAGAGCTTATACTTTCAGTTTAATACGCCGACAATATTTCCCAAATATCATCTGTCATCCGGTGTGAACCTTTCATCGACTGACTTGACGCGAAGTGTTATGCGACCGAAAATTAGCCACCTCCGATCGTCGGATATTGCCAGCTGTTAGGCGCGCTTGTGGCTTCTAATGCAAACTTCTGGCAGCCCGAACTACTAGAGTAGGTAGTAGAGACGGCTATAAATGGGCAGACAAGTTTAGTAATACAATTTGTAGCGATTTTACAAAAAACTCGCGGGCAACAAAGAAACGACACAAAGCAACAGCAAGTGCCGCGCGCGTTTTTCTTTATTCGATCCAAATAGGCAGTGACGAGTTGGCTACATTAACCAGTGCGCCTTCTCAAAGATTTCAATTCTTTATTGTTTAACTAGCTGTGCCCGCGGCTTCGCCCGCGTGTAAGTCGGTATCCTTTAAGTATCCCTATCTGTGGCCTTGATAATGTAAAATAACATAATGATCGGTGGATCACACTTATTTTTAAGTTTCTTACTCACTGTATTAGAAAAGTAGTAATTAACCTGTACCTGCCAGCTAGTTCTTGTTGTGAGCAATTTGGCAAAAGTACCGCTAAAATAATAATTTCAAGCAATAGATGGCACTACTGGCAAAATTAAATTAATGGCAAAATGTTAGGATCCAGCGCTGACAATATAAATATTAGAAAAGAAGTTAAAGCAGGTTTTTGCCCAAATTGTGTCCGAATTACTTGATAACCAATGCGGATATATGTTTATTTGAAATTGCGATAACTTTTGATAGAATAAACGGATTCTGATAAAATCTAAATGTTAACCAAAGACACAAACGTTATGCGTTTGTCACAATATCGATACAAACAATTTAGTGTGTTACTTGAATTCAAGTGTGTTAAATTTATTGAATGACACTGCTAGGCTCCCATAGGTGATAACGTGACGATTGTTGTCCAAGATTGTAATTGGGTCTTCAGGCAATATATTGGTGAAAACCGCATCAAAATCCGTTCACTGGTTATTGCGTGATGATTTAACAAACATACAGACAGACAGACAATAATTAAAAAAAAATGTTTTGTGTTCTATATCGATATCATGTCACAATCCAACTGAAATTTCGCAAAAATATTCAATGTACAGACAAAGTGCTCTTTGAGTTTTATTATAGTAGTAGATGTAGTATATATTATAACAAGTTAGCAAAATAATCTGCTAGAAAAAAAACATCGAAAACAAGCTTATAAGACTCGTAACATACCTACGCAATCTTGAGATGACTACGGCAACTACAGCGCCAACTCAAAGGTTTCATCAGTTTTCATAACTGTTTTATTGTAATTGACAAATATTTCCTTCAAGTTAATTTCGAGGATCTTAAGTATGACGTTTACAATTCGCAACAGTTTAAAGTCGTTTAAATATTTTCTATATTACTCATAGTGAATGAGGATTTGACGCATGCCTTACCCTAGACCCAATTTCATAATACTTTGGCATTAGTCAGATTTTCGCTATCAGTTCACGTGTGATAAGAATGGGATTTACGTTTAAACAGATTTCATGCGTGGTGAAATCTTGCTCAATCGTTTAATCTCTAGGTAAACTTGAAAGCAAGTTGTTACCGCAAAATTATTTTTAAATGCGCACAGTCAAAATTATACAAGTGGTCGACTATATAACTTTAAGAGCAGGTTTGGAAATTAATAATAATAATATGTTTATTTCATGCAATTACATTTACATAAATTACTTTTTCGGTATAAAGAAATCGATCACCTACAATGTAAATGATCTCGGCTGCATCCATGACGTTTTGAAGGGTTCACGAAAATTCAGATTTGATAGAATATTAGCTTTTCCACAGAGGACTGCCTGTTTAGCCTCCGCAGCCTAAAGGGGTAGCAATATTCCATGGTTCAGGCTAGTGTCAGTTAATTCAGAGGTATTGACTCTCAAATTGCTGTCAAAGATCTTCATGACAGCTGGTATCAACAACTTAACTTCTGTGAGTCACGGAGCAAGCATTAAGAGCGTTTACGCCTTACGGCTTTTCATACAAACATTCAAGTCCTTATTTTTCGAAATGAATGAACCTATTTTAATGAAACTTGATACACATAAGCAGGATAGGTCTAAAAAGTTAATTGAAAATATTTTCGAAATATCTTATTTAAAAAAGATAATTGCAAATATCTGTTTCTATGGAAAATTTAAAATCGGCCTAATTTTGCTGTAACATTTTTTCAAAAATAATTTCAATTAACTTTTAAGACCTATGTATCCTGCTTATGTGTATGAAGTTTCATTAAAATCGGTTCATTCATTTCGAAAACTAAGAACTTGAAAGTTTGTATGAAAAGCCGTACGGCGTAAACGCTCTTAAATAAAAAGTCAGTCTGCAGATAAATTCGGAATGTTAGTGGTGCGCGCCGTGGATTCGAACCTTCTGCAGGACTGGTTCTGTAATAAAGTCTTAAATTACTATAATAATAATTGAAAATAAAGATATTTAGCTGCAGGTGTGCCATATTTCAAAGCATAAATTGTCCGGCTCGATCAGGGAAGTTCTACTCTCTTAGGACAAATCCACGTAAAGTAACAGTAACTATACTGTTGCGTGAGTGAGAGTACCGGAGGCCCATCACCTATTGCTCCTCCCTCATCCTACTCCTCCTCCTAATCGTATTCCTTTCCCAATCCAAAGGGATTGTATTTTATGGAACTTATATATAGACAGACAGACATAGAGACAGGGATTCAGGTTTCCCCTGAAAGCTACTAAATAAAGATAATATAAAAAGAACGTGCGTAATAGATAGCCTTACAACTTAGTATTGTTCTATCTTTCTAGAATTTAGATATAAAATAGAAAGAAGATCATAAAACAAAAAGCGACATCAAGCTCAATTAGTAGCTCGGTCGCTTTCTATAAAATTGACAATTTTGTGATTGCATCGCGTAATTCGTGTCTATTTCAAGGTCACGTAGAGTCCATCCTTAATAATGACTGTCGATATATCGCATATGTGTGAATTATACTGAACTGTTCATCATGTCATTCTAGAGACGTCCACTGCTGGACATAGCCCGCCCGGAAAGTTCTTCAAACAGACCGATTTAGAGCCGCCCGCAACTAACCGCTTTCCGCAAACTTAACCAAATCATCCATCGGTCCACCTTACGGGAGGCCTACACCTTCTGCATCGTCCAGTACTGGTCTGTTACTACTTGATAAAATATTATAAGCATGTCTATCAGATATCTGGTAACATAAGTACAAGCTCTGCCAAGATTGGAATAATATGTCCGTATATCCGTAGGACAACTTGTCCTAGGATATCGTTCTTCTATAGGTACTCGTACTTTTTTTCTGTACAAATAAGTAAAATGTATGTGTCTGTCTGTTATTATTTTTAAGCGCTTTTAGTTAGTTACTTGATACCAAGTCATAAATAAACTGCTTTTGTCTAGGCATGGGCGTTTTCAGATTTTTCCGCAAACCGATACAAATTCGATTTCAGATACTGAAATCGATTTCAAAAACCGATTTTAGAAATCGATTTCTGTAGCGGATGTCGGAGCGACGAGCCGGACGAGCGTAGTTACTAGTTGCGTAGACAAACGCAAACAATCGAATTCTTATTGTATTGTCATGTCATGCGTCCATATTTCGCTTGGTTTGCGTGACATATTGAAAAAGAAAACCTACTAACTACCTAAAACTAATTGTTAAAAAACTCAGTCGCCAAACAAACTAAAATTACACAACACGAATTGTTTCTATTTATTTACACTTTACAATCCTAACCTACTAACTACCTAAAACTAATTGTTAAAAAACTCAGTCGCCAAACAAACTAAAAATACACAACACGAATTGTTTCTATTTATTAACACTACAATCCTAACCTACTAACTACCTAAAACTAATTGTTAAAAAACTCAGTCGCCAAACAAACTAAAATTACGCAACACCAATTGTTTCTATTTATTTACACTTTACAATCCTAACAACGTAACAATAAAACTTTTTAAATCCTAATAGTATAACTTTCACGAAAACCAAATATAGGTACTTAATTTTATTATTATTACGCGCGCACCGCACTGCACGTGTCACCTAGGTCAAGTGAACAAATAATCATTGATCAAGTCAAACTCAAAACTCTCCAAACATAAATCCCTAATAACTATTAAAACTATTTGCACTTTTCAAAACAAACATTAAATAGTTGCAATCTGAATTAGATCTTATCACCTCGATGTTTAGTTTTATTTTTTCTATTCAATCTGCAATTCATAAAACCGCCAAAATCCATAACGCACTAGGTACTACGACTGGCTTGCTTGGCAACGATCGATATTCGCTTCATCTCTTTTGCTCTTTAAACGGATCACTAAGTAAGAAAGAAAAGGATATGAAATTCGCTCTCTCTCATTCTAACTAAGTAGTCGTTGGGTAGAGTGAAAGAGAACGAATGAATATGAAAACTATCGAAATCGTAAGCTTTAGATTTACTTTGTAGTTTGGTTGCGCTTGCACAGTTTCCGTTTGGTTTGGATTAGATTGTTTGCGTTATCGTGGTATTGTTTAACGTTTTCTAAAATCGGTTTTCTCATATTGGAATATCGATACGATACCATTTCTGACTGCAATCGGATTTCAGTTTCGTTTTGATATATCGGTCTCATGCCTACTTTTGTCTGTCTTATTGTCTAGGATAATCTCTGGATTGGCCGATTTTAACGGTTATATCACCGAAAAATAAAAAATGTTGTAGGGCTTTATGCAGACTGTAATTTGACCAAGTAGGTGGCGCTATTGTAGAGATACGAAAAATAAAAAGGCTGGGGAAACTGCGGGAAACAGCTATTACTATAACATACCGTGTTCGCTCATCAATTCGCTGTCACATAAATGCGAGTACATACGCACGTATTAGATAAGGTTTGGCGCCAAATACTTACATGATAGGATCATTTATTTTATCGCTGTTATCTAAAGGAGGTATTGGCCAAAGTCTAGTAACTTCTTAATAATTTGACATATCATGCTCGTTAGTAATCTGAAGATAAGCAAAGGTAAAATTACATACATACATACATACATAGTCTCACGCCTATAACCCCGAAGAGGTAGGCAGAGGTGTATTTCTACACCCACTTTTCGCCAGATATACTTTAGTCCCACGTAATAAGTGGCGAGCCTATTGCCGTACCGGGCACATTTCCAGACTCCGTGCTGCTACTGAGAATTTCGTGACAGAAAAACCCAATAACACTGCCCGACCCAGGAATCGAACCCGGGACCTCCCGATCCCACGCGCACATTTATGCCGCGAGACCAACGAGGCAGTCGTATAGGGTTTGATGTCGAGTTTTCCGTCTCTACGCAAAGATGGTATTTGCATTGTGTGTATTTGCTTTATTATTGAAGGTAAAATTACCTTCAAAAATAAAGCAGTCTTTCCATGGAGGTGTGTATTCTTATATTTAGTCATAACTTTTCATGTCATTCAAGACATTGTCATGAATTCGGTAGAAGCAATGAATACAGATTTACATAGAAGCGCAGTTCTTAAGGATTTCGTGTGCCGATTCCAAGTGGCGACTGCCGCCAGTGTAGTTCATAGTTGGCGCCGTTGGCGGCGCTGGCGTCGTTCTCCGTCTCTCTTGCTCTCGTAGTTAAGATACTCAGGAGGACCGTTCGTCTCTCTTGCACTCGCAGAGACAGCTGTCACAGCGCGACTGCCACGCCGCCAAGCGGCAATTTGGGTCACAGAAAGTTTGTCTACAGAGCGCCCATAAGAAATGCGCCTCTATGTGAATATCTGACCTCTTTGGTAAAAGTACGTAAAATACTAAGCGGTGAAGGAAAATATTTTACGGAATCTTGCGTGATGTTTCAAAAAATATCTGAAATCTCCAGCACTTGGCCAGCGTTCTGTATTCTGGTCTAACCTTTCTTAGTAACAAGACTCCTACGCCAAGTAATGTATCTATTGGAAATAAGGGCGATGATGAGCGAAGGAGCATATTTTTTTAAATTATTCTTTTTTTCAATTGAATGGATGGTAATTCTGCTTTCTACAGTTTCGACCTTGGATAAAATTGCCAACTTCTCAAGAATCGGACTTCGAACCCATGACAACGATCCAGTACTAATCAATAAACCACTAGCTTGTCTTGGTCTTATTATTAACCTTAAAAAAAATTACTCTTTACGAGTACATAATCGCAGACCCAGAATTTAATCAAAGTAAACAATCTTAATTGCGTTTCAATATTTATAGAAAACAATGTAGACTGTTATTTTCGGACTTACTTACTTTAATTACTATTTTTAGACGCCCTGAGAATCACGCAATCTCACACAGGCTTTCTCGAGAATTACGAAAATGTGTGGCGAGAAATGGTTCCGTACTTTACAAATCTTTACTAAGTTATTTGAACTCGTGAAACGTTTTTAGGTGAGTTGCGTAAATTAGAAAGAAAGAAAGAAAGAAAGAAAGAAAGAAAGAAAGAAAGAAAGAAAGAAAGAAAGAAAGAAAGAAAGAAAGAAAGAAATAAAGAAATAAAGAAATAAAGAAAGAAAGAAAGAATTTGCACTAACACAATATTATGACAATAATTACAGTGATAAATAAGAGCTAAAGAACAAGAAAAACAAAACAAAGAAAATAAGTAACAAGATAAACGGGCAGACAGACAAGAAGGTCACGAATGCAGTGGATTTCGAAGGCAAATTGTACGTATCAGATAGGCTCGGCATAATATTGTGTGGCAAAAAGGCCACAGTTCAGCATTATGCTGCAAATACAATTTCAATTGCAGCGCTGTTTTTCAACTTTGGGCCCTTGAGGCTAGTAGGCTTCCTAATCTTAGCAATTTGATTATTTAAAATTAGTTATATGAATTATTAATATATGATTATTTAAAATTAGTTATGTCAATACGAATAAAAAATGAATATATCAACGAAATGAATATCAACTGTTAGCTATGAAGACTGAATTTGTTTGAAATAGAATTAGTTTTTATTATAAGTCAAATCGATTAGATCGATTGAGTAACGTTTTGTTTAACCTATTGAAAATTTCTGACAATGGTCACACTGAACTGTCACTTCGGTCTCTTCCCGCGTTGAAAAATTACCACGTTGTCGACTCTTATTGTGAGCACACCTTTTTGCATTTCGTGTGAATTGATTAATTGAACTAAATAGAGTAAACCGCTTTGAACGCCGCCTGATCTAGTGCTGGCAACGGTAAATTGATTGTGAACTATTGATTGATATTTGTGAAAATTGTGAATCTGGTATCGACTTCCACGTGCCAACGTGTCCTGAAAACGTCGCGTTTGAAGCTTAATAGCTAAGTATAAGATACTTCATTCATTTATTTTGGCCAATATACTTGTATGAATGTGTCTAATTTAGCTCAAGCCTGACATCAGCAAGGATAGCGGGTAAGTGAAACACATTAATATTAAGATTACTTGTATTCGCTGTGCAACACAGTACAGTTATGTCTGAGATTTGTTGTGGCTGACAAGGGCTGATGAATAGAGTCACGCTTCCACAAATCTGCTGCAATTGATCCCAGCTCCTTCTAGCCAAAATTCTAGACAGAATTATATGTCATGAGAATATAATAATTATTTTTTTAATTATGTAATAGGAAGGGTAATTATTAATTTGGTATGTCAACAAATATCATTAAATTAAATCATAAGTCAAAAGATTGTATAAATAAATTAAATAGTAGGTATAAACAAGTTACATTTTATTAAATTAATTTATTTCAATGCTAGCTATTGTCGGGAATGTTATATTGCTGTGGCATTACAATGAACATTTTTCACAAAAACTGTCGAGTACATTATCCCCTCAAGAGCGAAAGATTAAAAAACAATAATGTATTGCACTAAGGATGGCTTTGTGTTTGTCTCTTATTTTATTTGTTTCTATCTCTTTCTAGTTTAGTTAGAGCAATAGAATAAATTTTGTGAAGTAATCCACGGCACGTACCAATAACTTTTCGAAGTTAAGTGCGTATTAAATTGTTAATTATGGCTGCCTTATCGGTGAAGGAAAACATCATGAAGAAACCTGCATGTCTGAGAGTTCCTCATAATGTTCTCGAAAGACATGTGAAGTCTGCCAACCCGCACTAGGCCAGCGTGGTGGACTATGGCCTGACCCTTCTCATAGTGAGAAGAGGCCCATGCCCAGCAGTGGGACAGTATATAGTGCTGATGATGATGAATCCACAACAATGTCATCAGCAATGCTGATGATTCTGTTGAAGTGATATTCACCAGTTCATATGCCACCAGTTTGTTACGTTACATCGTTAGGTAAGATGGATATACTTCTTAAGTAAGCAGCATCAATTCATTATTATGAACAAATCTTAAGATAAATAATACAATTTATCTGTTTGCATGTAAATAATACATTCTATCAACATTGCTAAGTTTTTGATTATAAATAAACAATTTTTACTTCTTATTTCATCAATGTTTTACCTTAATACTGAAGTATAATAAAGTTTTACCTTAATACTGAAGAATAGAATACAGTAACTACATTTTACCAAGAAAAGCATTTTATGCAGTTACGTGCAGAGTAAGACCTTGTCGTATGAAAGCAATTTACAGACCGACAACCTTAGCAGAAACTTAACAATATTACCCATAAAATATGTAATTAATAGTTAATTTTATTCTATTTATGAAGACATCGACCGTAATCGCTTGCTACCAGGGTCTTTTAAGACTTTGGATGTTTACAAGATACGTTACAGAACGAGAGACGCATTATTAAATAGGAATAGCATAAAGGTCCACAAAAATAATTCCCGTTCATCGACAATTAATTTCACTCACGATGACAAACTTTATACTATGATGGGGGCCTGGAGTTCTAAAATACAGGCTTTGGCTTAGTTTAGACTCCAGATCACCCAAATTACAAATATGTCACGCGAACTACTCGTCAACAACAAATAAACTTGTACTGTGCTAGTTATAAGAATGTAATATGTGGTGATAAAATACCTAAATAAAAAATTTGATATATTAAAAAAAAAATTATAATTATTTTAAAGCTACACTACTACACAGAAAACTGAAAAATTGATGTCGTCTAATGACCGGTTTCAACAATCGATCTATCCCTGGATTTAAAGATTAGATACAATATATCTTTGAAATTTGAATATAAATCTCAAAAAAAATTATAGTAATATCGAATTTAGCGGTAAATACATGACGATTAAAATAATTTGGGCAATTACATCTGAATCACTACAGCAATATTACCAATTTGTATGAGTGAGTGAACCATGAATGAACAACTTCATCATAATTTTGTGTCAAATCTTTTGTCCTGACCGATATACTTAGGTATCATCGCAAAGCCAAAGAGCGCATATATATGTATATAGAGGCGCATTTCATATGGGCGCTCTGAAGACAAACTTTCTGTGACCCAAATTGCCGCTTGGCGCGCTGTGGCAGCTGTCTCTACGAGAGCAAGAGAGACAAACGTTCCTCCTGTGTATATTAACTACGAGAGCAAGATATACGGAGAACGTCACCAGCGCCGCCAACGGTGCCAACTACGAACTAAACTGAAGACAGTCTCCACTTGGAATCGGCACACGAAATCCTTAAGAACTGCGCTTCTATGTAAATCGGTATTCATTGGCAAAGCCCAATAAAATGAAATTTAGACAGACGATTCCTTTTATGCTTGGCGTAGGCACACACTATAAAAGGATACTTCAATATTCCACCCCTGAAGGGTAACATAATGATCGAAAGTTTGAAGCAATAACTATAAAAATATGGACAACAGATAATACCTACACTATATTTCTCATTTGAAATAAACTTAAATGTTTACAACCGTATGTTTTACCTAGGTGCATTGTTGCAAAGAAACGTAGATCTTGTATTAGAAAAGCGCCGTAAGCTCTGGTTCAAAGGCTTAAGAAGAGGAAAGGTCAGGTCTTCATTAATGCAGATAGCTCAGAGGACTTGCCGACTAATTTAATGCCGATGCAATTCTATGCTGACTCTAGCGGAATTACCACGACGTTTCAATTGACTAGAAAATTGCTACTTTTTATTTTTAATAGTCTCACGCCTGTATCCCCGAAGGGGTAGGCAGAGGTGTAATATTACACCCAAATTTCGCCATGAAGTTTTTTTTAGGTCCCACGTAATAGGGGGCGAGCCTATTGCCGTACCGGGCACATTACCAGACTCCGTGCTGCTACTGAGAATTTCCTAATGGAAAAACACAATAACACTTTACCCGACCCGGGAATCGAACCCAAGACCTCCCAATCCCAAGCGCACATTTATGCCGTGAGACCAACGAAGCAGTCCGAGTCAGAAAATTGCTACTGCTGAAGAAAAATACTCTCCCGATCGTGTGTGAGTATACAATATTTATTATTCTTTGTTTGTCTTGTCTCATTTTGGAATCCCTATTACACGCCATTTTCTTCGCCACTAAGTTTAGAGTCTGTAAAGTTGATAGGGGTCAATCCATTGAAACTATCGTGGTATGCTTGACATCCCCTACGTCATAATACTCATAATAATCGGGGCATCATGCCATAATATATATTCTTTTAATTATTATCTATAGCCAATCATGATTATGAATACCACTAAAATGATTGAACCCATTCCTAAGTAACCTCAAATATTTTATATTTTTTGATCTAATATCTGGAAAATACGTACTTCCTTTTATTAATGGGTCACAGTATCAATTTTTGGATCAATTGCCATCATGGTAAGAGTATTTTATTTGTATGTACGAGTAAGCATTTCTTATTTATTGCCGATGTGACCCTAGAAACGGACACATTCTGATCATTTAGACTAATTAGACGGCGCTGATTCAGCGACATTTACATGGAAAGCCTTTGGCTTACTGGTGTTCTGGGAATATGCTTTTGTATATAGGACAATTGACACAAAATCGTCCATATCTAATAAGGTGATATGTCAATGGAATACTAAAATTTGGGACAATACCCGTGTTAAGATAGGACAATGTTTGGAAGAGAAAAGCATTACTATACGCCTTTCAAAACGCAAATCACCTTCAAGATTATATGTCCCTACGCTCTTTGACGTAAATAATATGTCTTTTTTGGTATCATTACCTTCATTGGCAATTGTTTTACATCTGAAATGTCAAATGTACAGTGGTTTAGTAGCCGAATAAGGCTACTCACGGAGCGGTTTTCACCCGCGACCGCCGCGGTTGCGGGCCCGCAGCTTCTGTAGAATGCAGATATATATGTAAAAAATTAAAGCACAACTCACGACGCGTTTTACGCCCGCGGTGTGTGCGGTTGTTTGCGGTTCCCGCTGCACCGGCGCGGCGGCGGGCAACTAGTGGAATCGTGCGGGCCGCGGTCAACCGCAGCCTCGGCGGGTGGCGCCCGCGCGCTCTGCGGTCGGTTGGCGGGCCGCGGTCGCGGGCGAGGGGCGGGTGGTACAGAAATCCAACGTCATTTTGCAACAGCCAGTGACTTGTGGCATCGTGACAAATGTTTGTGCATGTTTAAAATTAAACAAACATTATAAAATGGATATTGAAATCGATCTAATAATTACTTACGTCTTGCAACCGCCCGTCTTGCGATCATCGCCCGCCACGTCTGCGGGCGATGATCGCAGCCACGACGGCTGCGAAACCGCGCAAATAACCGGTCTCGTGAGTTTAGAAATAAAACCGCAGTTCCACCACCGCGGCGGTCGCGGGTGAAAATCGCTCCGTGAGTTCTTAATTGTTTTCTCTGATCTTGCTGTTTCGTGTTTAGGTTGCCAAGGTAGTAGAGCCTTGCTGACTTCAGCATGAATGGGCCGGCTCGACCGGGAAAGTACTACCCTCTCACAGAAAATCGACGTAAAGTTGTAGTAGGTACCTAAACTGTTGCGTTTGGTTCGGTGAGTGAGAGTGCCGACGGCCCTATCCCCTATTCCTTCTCCCTCATCCCACTCCTCATCCTATCCCTTTTCCCAACCCCAAGGGGTGGCAACGCACTTGTGATTCCTGTGCTGTTGCTTGTGTAATTGCTTATCATCAGGCGATCCGTCTGCTCGTTTGCCGCCTATTACCATAAAAAAATAGGTGTTCATCATCATGTCAGTAAGTCCAATATTCGTAAAATCTCCCGCAACATAGTATTAATTCCAAGTGCGGGAATACATATTTTTAATACTGTTCAACAGCCCATTTTGCGTTTAAAACGTTAATGGTAATTTTCCCATCAAAATTCATCGTAAGATTTAGCACTCGATTCTTTGCTAATCTCCAGCTGACCTTTCAAGAGACTAAGCGATTATCATGTTTACATTGCTTACGCTTCCACTTTCTAAGCCGATGTCTTAGTATTGAGTTAATTAACACAACGTCCTCACAATATTTAGGATAATGATTTTGACGTTTTGAAAACAACATCGTTATATATATATATATATAGTATAGGCAGACAAACGAACAAGAGGGACACCTGATGGTAAGTAATCACCGCCGCACATAGACACCTGCAATGCCCGAAGGATCACAAGTTCGTTAGATATCAGTTGTTCGTCCAATATTATTTTACGTCGGCTTCAATATGGTTGGCAGGGTAGCGCAGGGCATAGCAGACTTGGTTTGGTCAACGATCCCGATACTAAGGGAAGCCGAGGACAGCGCGGTTGTTTTAGTGAGAGGGCTCTGAAACTGTAAAGGGAGAGTCTCACACATGTTCGTCTACGCCTATTGGGGACTTGCTTCAAGATTGCTCTATAAGAACATCAAAGGCTTCAATAAGATATGAATTTGACTTAATAAACTCCAATGTTACATGCCTCGAAGCTCCAATCATATAAGTTGTAAACGCAGCTGAACTCCATAGTGTTTTTTAAATTGTATGATTGTGTGGTTCAGCAACCTAAAAGCATTTAGGATCAAATGATGAACAGTGAACTATTAGTATATATGAAATATTTCTATTTTTAAGACTACACATGCATTAAGACTAATCTCTGAACCGGAACAATCATAAACATTTACACAATCGGAAAAGATACCGAAAATTCGGGATAGCTTTTAGTAAACGACATCATTTTCGAACCCAAAATCATCGTTATTTAATGTTCCATTACAGAATGTGGGCAACACTATTTTTAAAACTCATAACTCATTTTCAAACTCTTGTTTAAACTGACTGAACCTAGTTACGGAATACATGCTGACTTCAAAGATGTGAAATAAAAGGTACCCTACTAGTAGTATGTTTTCGAGTATAATATTGTTATGTACCTTTACTATTTTACGAAAAATATCTTTACTATTTTTACGCGAAAAAGAAGTACCTTCTATTTGCTCAACCTTTTTGTCATGAGTTATGTCGGTCGTGGTTACAGGATGACTGATGCCCTGCTACGACGCATTACCGTCGTCTCTAAAAAGTTCCCATATTGTTAAATTATACAGGGTGTAAAAAGACCATTAAAGAACATTAACGAACGAAAAAATTTCGTTTCCCAGGTATTATTTTTGCTTAGTATGACTTGGCATGATGTCCAGAACGAGTAGTCTTCGGCTTGTTGATGGGTCTTGTGACAGCTTATTTAGTACAAATGTGAAAGTTTTAAAGTGTTTTCTTGGCTTTATTGCAATTTTAAAAAGGTAGATACATAACAAGGAAGAGAGCAACTAACGTCTTTGCAAATATAAAGGTAAGTGTACCTTTGTAAGCTTTCATCATAGCAAGACGGTATGCTAAAGAAGCACGCAACGTCTTTGTAGTAGTATAATTAATTAATGGAGTGTACGACGTCGACGTGAAGCTACGCGCTATGCTAACAAACGGTATTTAGGACTATGAACTTTAGCCGTTGTTTATAAAGATTATTGTATTAACGCATAATTTCGTGTAATTCATAGAATATCTGTAAAAATAAATAAAATTTGTACAGTAATGTGCAACTACACGTTGGGAAACGAAAAGCCATATAAAGATCTTTTCAATCCATTTATTTTAGACCATTCATGGAGATCCACATTATGATGAAGAAGACATTATGAGAGGAAGTAGAGCCTTGCTGATTTCAGCATGAATAGGCCGGCTCGACCGGGGAAGTACTACCCTCTCACAGAATATCGACGTAAAGTATCAGTACCTAAGCTGTTGCGTCTCGTTCGGTGACTGAGAGTGCCGGAGGCCTTATCCCCTATTCCTTCTCCCTCATCCCACTCCTCATCCTATCCCCTTTCCCACCTCCAAGGGGCGGCAAAGCACTTGTGCCTCCTGTGGTGTTGCTTGTGTCCATGGGCGGCGGTAATTGCTTACCATCAGGCAATCCGTCTGCTCGCTTGCCGCCTATTACCATAAAAAAAAAACATGAACTCTTATATCCTGTATTCATCTATTTGTGTGCTATTCCCGAGTCGGTTTTTTTCTGCGGGTAATGAAATGATATTTTGTAAGCGCATTCTACTAAAGGCCTTCTGGGATATTATTTTAATAATAGCTGCAAGTAACCTAGTGCGTAACTTGACACTTTACGTACAGTTTTCTGTCAACGTGATGTCAATATGGTCAAAATAATTTTAAAAAAAAGACTGCCATAGATGCCGTAGATGTTGAACTTTGCTGGCAATATTCCGTTTTTTGGAATCTTTGAAACAGGCAGTTCAGCATGCTTATTCAGTAAAAGGACGCATTGATGATGATGACAAATAGAAGCATCGTGTACTTGTATCATATTATTATTATATGAAAGGGAAAAGTAACACGCAGCTAGTGTACTTCAAGTGGAAATAAAATGTTATCGTAGTCAACATTCCACTTCAGCAGCACTTGACCACGAGCACAACGCATGGACAAGGATACGTCGCAAGCGTGATCTTGGAAAGGATGAGCGTACACATTTTTAAAGAAAATAGGACTGGGAGTGCATAGGGTTCCCACCGAGAACATAGGGTCCCAAGCCAACCTCACCTGCAAGTGGTGCACCTGCCGATCAACGGACGAGGCTCTGGCAAACAAAATATCCCGATTAGCGGCAATAGGCTCGCCACCTTTTACGTGGGATCAAAACACTGGCGAAAAGTGGGCTTTTAATATGCCTCTGCCTACCCCTCCGGGGAAACAGGCGTGAGTGTATGTATGTATGTAGGACTGGGAGTTATTTCTTTGCTGTGAAGACTTTAAGAAAGAAAAAGTCTTGGTACTCGAAACTATACATAGGTGGATGATATAATTGTTTAATATAAGAGAAAGAATATTAGGAGCTAATAAAAGAGAAATAGAGAGAGAGAGTATGGACATCTAGTAATGATACCAACTTTTCAAGGTGAAAGCGGCAGCGCTCAGAAAATTGGAAAATCTTATTTGCATGTGAGTCTATGGTCAACTCTGGTGTCGAAATCTTTATAGATTGCATACAAGCGTACGATATGGCTTAACGAGTGTTACCCGGCGAAGAGAAAATAAATAAAACTATTTTCTGAAAAGTTGTCTTGAAATGTTAAGGATATGCCATGTGCATATATAATCAGATTTATTTCTTGCTATCAGGTGGGCTGCTAACTAGCATGTTGGCAAAAGAAATAAAAAACAACGATTTTAAATAATAATAATATTTTGGGCTTGTTTTGATATTTTAAAACAAGTCCAAAATATTATTATTATTTAAAGTCGTTGTTTTTTTATTAGAATGTAAAAGAGAATAATGGTCTTTATATTGAATAGATACTATTGTATCTATTCAATATAAACACCATTATTCTGGGAATTGCTCTTTATATTTCAATACATAATTTTGGCTTTTTCCTAACGGGAGAGATGGTTTATTATATCGAAATAAACACGGTAAATCCAATCTTAACGGAATTTTTTGGCAATAACCTTTATCATACATATTTGTTTTACTGTGGAAAAATACTGATTCTGAAGAACTGAAGCTATTGTACTAGCAAAGGCAAAGAACTAATGATGAGGCAACTGTAGGATTTTCACGCAGAGACTCAAGTTTGATTTCACCGTCTCCAGCACATGTTTATACAATTCAGAATTATTAAAAAATTTCTTATACAGCGGTCGAGTAATTCGAGTTTTACCAGAACAATATTTGTAGAATACATTAAAAGAATATACATGTATTAAACTAGCCGAAAGAGTTGTTAGATAATTTTATCGCAATTAACTCTACAAATAGCGCAGTAGTTTGCATCACTTTCTATTAGTAATTAGTAATCTATTACACGTGAGATCAAAGCCACAGGTCTAATATTTGTGTAAACACATTTGGTCAAAGTCTACGAGGTACTTGTCTTATTTATTACAACGTGTGCACAGCAAACAATGATAACAAACAGACTTAGTTCACAGCGTTATTAATACACGTCTTCACGTGACAATAACATAATTATTTACATAATTTATTCACCAATCATTGATCGAATACGTCCAATAATATTCTCATATAAACATTGCATATTCTAAGCGACCATAAAATTCCTAATTGGAAACTTTCCACTAATTAATCAATACAATAATATAATTGTGATATCTCGTTACAAATTACACGTCTCTATCATACTTATCAGGGCGAGGTTGTTTTAAATTTGTCGCATCGCATATCAACAAGCGATAATATTGAAAGAAAGGGATATCCCCGTGAAGAGAGGATTTGTTTATTACAAGTTGTTTATCATATTTTATGATTTCAGTTTTGAGGATCACGTTTTACGGACATTTCTCTTGAATCCAGCGAAGCTCTTTGCCTAGATTATAAGTGGGGTCATGCCACTGGTTATGGCTAGTAAAAAGATAAGATATCGTGTTTTCCGTCGGCAAACACTGTACGCGCACGAAGACAGGCATTTTCCCTGTGACCAGCTTCTGTGGGGAATCTGAACACAAGACAATTTACACGAACATCCACCTAATTTCCATTAACGAATCTGTATCTAATGTTTTACTTACTTTACTGGCGGTGCAGTGCCACTTCTGTTTATAAAGAATCGCGTGGTAACTTTATACTGCCACTTTTGCCGTGAGATGCCGACCAGTCGCGATACCAGTTAGAGAATTTTCACAATTTTTTTATTTATTTTTATTTATAGACTCACGCCTGTATCCCCAAAGGGGTAGGCAGAGGTGTAATATATTACATATTAACTATTGATAAGCTAAAATTTACCAACATTGTTTAGGTACCTCTCTATTTTTGTAGGTTCGTCCTATAAAATGTAAGCCTTACGTGAGTTAATGGGAACATTACATTTTTATTCCTCTATTACATTGTATGGGGTATCGTTACATAGCTATTTCATATGATGGCGTAAGGGCTCACCTAAATACTTTTTTCCATTCAGATATCCGTTCGAGTAATATTTACCATAATTATTTATATTCTATCAAAAATATGTGATTATAAAAACAAATATTTGAACCCAGGTGTAATAAGAAAATTAATGGTAAGTAACAAACCGAGTTGTAATTTAGTTGTCAAAACTGTTGAGCCGAAAAAAGGAACGATTCCTTTCTATTTTAAACGCTTTACAGAAACCACTTCGCAACACACCGACATTTCTCAAATCAATCCATTGAAGGCGCAGAAAGGGACCATACCTTACTATTTCCCACCGACGGATCCCAATAAGTTTTTTCGAACAGAAAGACAATAATTCTGTAAAATATTTTAAAGTAATGCACCAAAATATCGCCAGTATTTTATCAAAACAGGAACTCCTAGAAATTACTCTCAAAGAATTGCAAAACAAACATAATGAACCTGATGTAATATGCCTCTCAGAAACCTTTTTAAAAAACGGAAATGAAAAATATGTTAATATTCACGGTTATAATTTGGTAGCTTCTTATTGCAGGGATAAACAAAGGGGTGGCACATGCATTCTATTGAAAAATGATATAACTGTTAAAGAGTTATTATTTATTAAACCCCATGCCGCACAAAATTGTTTTGAAGCATGTGGCATAGAAATTATGAGTCATAAAATAATAATAATATGCCTCTATAGAACTCCCTTATCAGACCCAATGTTATTTTTAACAAAATTAAACAATTTACTAAATGGTATTATGAGAAAGTACAGATTTAAAATACAACTAGTTATAGCAGGTGACTTGAACATTAATACTTTAAAAAAAGGTGTTGTTACAAGTGAATTACAAGCTATATCAAACAATCATAGATTAAAAATTCATATTGATGTTCCAACTCGAAAACATTCCTGCATTGACCATATATTAAGTAATATTCCAAATGCCACAGCATCAGTATTACCACTTTACCTTTCAGACCATGACACTGCTCAAATGCTAAGCGTTCCAGTAAAGTGCAAAACACAAAAAGTATCAAACTACTATGTTTTTAAAAGAGACTTTAACACTGAAAACGTAAAGAAATTTAAAGAATGTCTACAACAGTTATCATGGGCAGATGTCTACGATAAAAATGATGCAAACATGGCATTTACGAACTTCCATGAACATTTTTGTCTATTTTATCATCTTTGTTTCCCAAAAAATCGAATAAAAGTTAATGTCAACAATAAAATAAAGCAAAACTTGATAAGCAAGGGCTTGAAACTAAGCTGCAATACAAAACGTAAACTACGATACAGATATTACAAAGACAAAAATGCTTACAATAAGACGAAATATATTGTATATTCTAAAATATTAAAAAAATGTATTTATAACTCAAAAAGGAACTCAAATATAAAAATTATAGCGAAAAGTGACAATAAATGTAAAGCCACATGGTCAGTAATAAAAAATGAAATAAATGCATATAATCGCAGGTACAGTATTGATATTCTAAAAATAAACGATGTAACACTGACAAAACCGACCGATATCGCATCGGCATTTAATAACCATTACATCAATCTGAATCAAGAAACGACGCAATACAAAATGCAAACTTATGATAGTAGAACTCAGAGCCAAAACGTTCATTCAATGTTCATTTTGCCAATGTCGGAAAATGAAGTCAAACTCGAAATAAATTCATTGAAAAATACTTTTTCGGAAGGCTATGATGAAATAAATACTAAAATCCTTAAATCGTGCTCCGATGAACTTATTAAAGTAGTAACATTCTTAATTAATTTATCATTTTCGACTGGAACGTTTCCAGACGCCTTAAAATCGTCCATGATTAAGCCCCTTTTCAAAAAGGGAGAACGTAGTAATATTATTATCGTAATTTAATATATAATATTTATTATATTATATAGTATTTAATATATAATATTATTATATTATATATTAAATAATTATCGCCCGATAACATTAATACCAATTATATCAAAACTATATGAGAAATGCATGCTTAAAAGGCTTATAACGTACTGCAATAAATTTAATATAATCTATACAGACCAGTACGGATTTCAAAAACAAAAATCCACAACGCTTGCAATATTTACACTTCTAAAGGAAATATTAACAGGTGTTAACAATAATCACTTTACTACGGGATTATTCTTTGACCTATCCAAGGCTTTTGATCTCGTCTCGCATAGCACTCTTCTGAAAAAACCGGAAAGACTTGGAATTCGAGGCATAGCACTAGAATGGATAAATTCGTACCTTAGCAATAGACAACAAAGGGTTGTTATTAATAAAATTGATAAAGATCGTAATATGACACCGCATTTGTCTGAAAACCAAATTAACAAACATGGTATACCGCAAGGAAGCGTTCTCGGCCCAATTCTATGTGTATTATATATAAACGACATAATAAATATAACAAACCACAAGTGTGTCTTATTTACCGATGATATATCTATTGTGGTGACTACAAATAAAAAAATAAATACGGTACATGATCACGAATTTGACATTAATAATACTATTGACAAACTTATAGACTGGTTGACATTACATAATTTAAAAATAAACTTGGACAAATCACTATATATACAATTTAATAAATGCTATAATAATAAATACAATCTGACATTAAACATTCCAAAAATTAAACAAGCAACACAAACAAATTTTTTAGGAGTAACGATAGACGAGGACCTAAACTGGAAACCAAACCTTGATAATATATCAAGCAAAACTAATAAATTTGTATATGCTTTAAAACATATTAAAAAAGTAACTAATACAAAAACAGCTATTATATCGTACCGCGCATATGTAGAATCTGTTCTTCGTTATGGTCTTGTCATGTGGGGAAATAGCACAGATTCAAATAGAGCTTTCGTAGCGCAAAAGAAATGTCTTAGGGCTATATACGGTATCCAACCTGAAGATTCTTGTAGGCCTATATTTAAAAATACTGGTTTGTTACTACTACCATCGCTGTATATTTACGAAATTTGTATGTTTGTAAAAAAGCATAAAGATTATTTTAAGACAGTAAATGAGGTAAGTTGTAGAAATCGGCGTGATCCAAACAGGCTTATAATGAATGATATCCCAAGATCAACAAAATATAATAAGAATTGCTTAGCAATGTGTGTACGTATTTACAACAAAATTCCTCATTCGCTAAAACAATATAATACACATTTATTTAAACGTAAGCTACAAGCTTGGTTGAATCAACACAATTTCTACAGCATTAAAGAATTTTTTGAATATAAACATTAAATATTTCTTGTAAAAATTTGCATGCTATATATGTAGCTAAACGTGTAAGGACTCATATATCTTTTACCATCTGTAATACCATGTTTTTATACAAATAAATATATTATTATTATTATTAAATATGGCAAAAATATTTCATAATGGAATCATCTTAGAACAAGCTGCATCTCGAATAAAAAATTGGCAGTTTTACTTTGGTGCAGACGCAGCTTAATATCAATAAACCATATATCATCAAAAGAAGTGATATGTAAGTAAATCCCATATAAAAAAATGTTCCAAAATTCTTCCCACACCTCTTCTGTATACTTTTGTCACCTCATTATTATTATACTTACGCTCATGCGTCAGTATTATTTTGGTTTAAATCTGTCACTCTACACCGAGACTTGAATGACGGATCATTTTTCATAAAATATTTTGACAGTCACCGGAAATTCAGGTATAATCATACAAAAGACTCGTTCGAATAACACAAGCACCTGTGTGATATATCCGTCTTTCATTGCCACTTCGAGCCAACTAGCAGATATTTATTATAATGTTAGGAGTGACAAAAATTTATCAATTTTTTTTTTATATATATTTTTTATAGACTCACGCCTGTATCCCTGAAGGGGTAGGCAGAGGTGTAATATTACACCCACATTTCGCCATGAATTTTGCCGAACTATTGGCGTACCGGGCACATTACCAGACTCCGTGCTGCTACTGAGAATTTCCGAATGGAAAAACCCAATAACACTTTGCCCGACCCGGGAATCGAACCCGAGACCTCCCAATCCCACGCGCACATTTATGCCGCGAGACCAACGAGGCAGTCATTATCATATTAATCAATAAATTCGTTGATAATGTGGAATCTAAATAACTAGCACCTACTTACTGTTAGCTGTAATTATACAGTCTTTTGTAGTCCATTGATCAACAAAATCCATCCTTATTTGCGTCACAATAGAATTGTGAGCCAATAGGATGATTTAAACGATTTTAAACTTTCGCGATTTGAGACTCTCCGCGACCACGCTCGGTACAAGACGAGCGAAACGTCGGAAACAAATAAGTTAAGTTAACGCGATTAAGACACGCTTAATTATGTTGTATGAATAGGAGGATTTGTTCCCACCATACCACGCTGGCTAGACGGTTTGGCATAGAATGTTCCTTCCCTTCTCCACACGTTCAAACACCTTGCTCTGCATCTTGCTTCTCCCACGGTATGAAACAGTATAGTGACACTTTGTATTCATATTCTGTCATGACATGAAAAACACGACATTTTAAAGGGCTTTGATTATTGTCTAGGGCCTAGACGGACGTTTTCTGACCAGATTAGAGACATCCTAAAAAAAGGACAAGTTAGAAGTACCCTTAACCGAAGAGCATGCACGAGAAATTTGATATAAGTGAATGAAGCAAGAGAAATTTATCAGGATCGTTGCAAATGGCGTTCCGTAGTCTCTGTCTACCCCTCAGTCAAACAAGCGTGAGTGTATCTATGTATGCATTGATTATTGTCTCTGCAGATTTCTAAATTAAGTTTATTAGATTTTGACCATTTATATTTACATTAGAGGATGCTTGTAACTACGTCTGCACTTTAATAGTTATAGTTTGCCCTATTCCGTGAGAACTTCGGGAAATCTCGTCAGTCACTACGCAAGAATTTTATAATTTCCGAAGATTATGATCATTATTTCAAAATGTTATGCAAATATTCGAATTACAAATTATGAGTATAAAAAGATAAGTGGCAACACAAGTGGTAATCTGTATTCTGTTTACAACTCCGGTAAACATATGTCGGCCCACGTTGTGTCAAAGTGATAGGTACTCAACAATTATCAAACGCTAGTCACTTCTAACTAATCGACTATACAACACTTCAGCGAGGTATTTACACAATCAGTCTGAAAGATCAAAATACAATAAACGATAAGTTGAACACCAATTTTCGAGACATAGTTTTGCTAGTGTCAACGCACTTGGAGGTATTAGTAAAAATTGGTGCACATACACAAACAAAAAAGTAGAGAACTAATGAAAATTGAATGGCTGACATGTAATTTTTAAATGGAATAAGATCGGTCAGAACATTTAGAATTGAATACGTAGGTCAAAGAACGGGTTATTTGTTTTTCTTTTTTACTTTTTTTTTATATGTGTCAGTAATTTTTTTATGTGTTTTTGTATAAAATTGCTTGAGAATTTAAGGTTGAATTTATTTTTATACTCTCGAAGTTTCTTTGCGATTGACTGATGTCGATGAGTAACTGAGTAAGGAATGCGTATGTCGGCGATACAATAGCAAACATTGCTACTATTTTCCGAGAGACTTAGTGATTAATTGCAAAGGTGTCAATTTTTAGGAATGTAAGGATGAAACAGGTGAACATGACAAGAATGCAGAGTATTTAGATTAGCTGTTTGAATTTAGACATAAGCGATAAAAAACTGACATCAGGTTTACATTTAATTGTGCAGCTCAGGTAGTTGTTTATCGCATGAATTGTACGCGCGATATAGGGAAATTAAATAATAATAGAATAATAATCTATTTATTTTATTCTGCTTCCACCATATTTTGACAATTTATTAAACGTTAACTTAAAATTTATAGACACAGAAATCGCTGCTAACTCAACGCTGTTCACAGCTTTGACCGGCTTATACTCATTAGATGTCTCCTCTAAAAGGCACAGGTCTAAGAAATTTTTAATCAAACATGGATTGAACATTTGATGATAATTCCATTCTACACCAGCCCCATTCGGCCCAATTTTCGTATTTTTGTATGACTTTGATATCATATTTTGAATGGTCTCAAAAGCAGTAGGTATGCTGATAACCTTATGTCATTATCGTATAATTTGAAATAAACAGTTCGTCGTTGTACATATTTTGACACTTGTTTGAATTACGATCTCGTTACAATTTCATTCACATATCAGATAATTAAGAAGAATAGGCTTTTTGTGACGTAAGTATGACACTGACATCATATCGAAACTGTATCAATGAATACAGATTTACATAATAGAAGCGCATTTCTTTAGAATTTTGTGTGCCGATTCCAAGTGGCGTGTTGGCGGGAGTCGTCAGTTCGTCTCTCTTGCACTTATAGCGACAGCTGTCACAGCGCGACTGCCACGCCGCCAAGCGGCAATTTGGGTCACAGACAGTTTATCTACAGAGCGCCCATAAGAAATGCGCCTCTATATAAATATCTATGCTCTATGACTGTATTTATTTAGTAGAATTGGGCCCAGATGCTACACCCGCAAACTCATACCGCATCAAAATCAACGACTTTTGACTTAACCGACGTCTTGTCCATTCCCTCCTTAGGAGTAAAATATTATTAAAATCCTTAACTAATGGGTGCCTCCTACATAAATGGCACCCATATTTCATGACCTAAGGTTCAATAGTTTAGACTGTGATGACTGTGGTGATGACGTCTCAATCGGGGCAAGTGATTTTATAAATATGATAATAATTATATTTTATTAACGTATGTAATTTGCATTTGAATATCTACGAAATTTCCAGCCTTGACCGTAACTTTTAAATTACATATAGAACAACAATAACGGGCAATGACATGTTTACGTAGCTTCAGCATGACGTTCACAATGATGTCATTTAGGAACGACTTCAAGTAACCGTGATTATTGGATTTCATTTCGGCTGTTTATTATCCGTTTCTTCGTATTGTGCAAAATAAACCAACTCACTACGTAAATAGCGGTGAGATCCGTTTGATGTGACCGGTGTTGTAGGCGCCGTTGGTCGGTAATCTTATCGATGTATTTTTTTATAGACTCACGCCTGTATTCCCTAAGGGGTAGGCAGAGGCGTAGTATTACACCCACATTTCGCCATGAATTTTTAGGTCCCACGTAATAGGAGGCGAGCCTATTGTCGTTACCGGGCACATCACCAGACTCCGTGCTGCTACTGACAATTCGGAAAACCCAGTAACACTTTTGCTCGACCCGGGCATCGAACCCGGGACCTTCGATCAGCAGTCGCATACGCTATCCACTGGACCACGAAGGCAGGCATTTTTTTAGATTTAGTATAGGTATATCTAAGTCATCCGGTTGTTTGCTGTTTTCTGACAATTCAAATGCATGTCTATCAAGGAAACCACGTTTTCTTCGGAAATTAATCAGAACATAAGTCTTTTCAAGTTAGTCAATGGCTAAAAATTATATTATTATAGTTAGTTATTTTTAGAATAAATAAGATAATAAAATACCAATTCCTTTAATACATCATATAGGTTATAATATAGGTAGGTATTAATACACCATACCCAGTCACTTGAGTAAAAGGTGCATCCACTGCCGCTTTTTGGTAACAACGATAGTAGTTCGTTTCACAGCGTTGTGATGGTAATCTTCACTGCTGAACGAAGCATTTACTGTCTAAAATGCGGTCTAAAATATTGCTTAACGCTTTAATATACATTAAAAATGAAATAGGTTCATCTACAATTAAGATATGTATAGTGGTGCATCCACCACGCAGTTACTTTTTGTTAAGCGCAATGATATTACAAGAAAAAGGTAGATACGTTACCTACGTAGTAATCAATCCGTAGAAACGGTATCTACACTAACGCACACATCGATAACTCTATATTTTATTTTAATTTCGGTTGACAAGATGTGTCAGTTTCACTTTGACGCCGGCTCGCGACGTCACACACACATATGTCAGACTTGCCAACTGGCTTATGTTTAGCGTCCTGCTTTTGGTACGCCTATAACGGATCTACTTCTTTTTATGTAACATCATTGGTTAAGCGATGTTTCAGAGTGTCAAAGATGATTTTCTATCGATAACAAACACTCAAGGTAATAACTCCATAGAGTGTTACTAAACCTATAAATGTTGCCAAACACCATTATGATTACAGTATTTAAAAACTAGTACCTATTATAATTGTTTCGAAAAATGCAACACAATTCTATCCATACAGAATTTCGCGGCTCGCGTTTCACAGAAACGGGCTGCGAAATTACATATAAAATGGAGATTTTCCGTATATATAAACTTAGCAAGTTATCTCAGTACTCTTTTAAATGATGTTTATTTAAATTATGAACAATACTTATTGCACAACTTTCGACAGAAATTACAAAAATAGTCGTTAAAAGCACCAAAGTAGTACGTTAAAGTACTAGTAGCATAATCTTTGCTACGAAATGTTCTCCTTCCACCCATTAGTCCATAAGCCCACTGAATACGTAAAAATATCATAAGCATACTAAAGCTGCGTATGCGCTAGACGAGCAGAGCACGAGTGGAGCACAAGCGGAGCCGAAATTCGTGTAGTGTGGACCGGCTCACGAGCCTTGAACAAGCGCGCTTCGAGCGTTCGGCTCGTGCTGGACCGTGCGCGGCCCGTTGTCGGTTTTTTGACGAACACAAAGGGATTTGCGTAACGCTTGCAGTGCGCTCGTGGACGCGATAATTAATACACGCTCGTTTCGCTGGCCGGAGCATCATGATCATGAGACCAAAACGTGAGGATTACTTTAAAATAAAATAATCATGCATGGTCTCGTAGATCTCAAGACTTGAGCAAGCATGTAGACATGAGCAGAAACAATTAAAATTATTAGTTTATTAATTTATTTATTTGCTATAATATGTTTCTTTATTAGCTTTAATAATCGCTGTAGCAGCAGCAGTTGCTGCAAACAACTCGTCCATCCCCGCCGTATTTTTTTATTGTTAATATATAATATATAAATGTTTGATTCATTGCACATCCACACTTGACACTCCGAGCGAGCGGCTCGGCTTGCGCTCCGCTCATGCTCGGCTCGTCTAGCGTATACGCAGCTTTAGAAGTGATAAAAAGATTATTAATAATATCCGACCTAATTCATCGCAGTATTAATTACAAACCAGCAAAAAAATCTTGGCAGGTACATGAAACATCCGTCAAAATCGTGTGAGCTCAGAAAACGTGTTCGTTCGCCCGACAACCCTCTATTGTGATCTTGGCAAACGTTTTGACGTACGCTATATTTGTTTAAATATCCACAGACTTGAGAAGCCGTTTTGAGCGTAGACAGAGAATCCTATAGACTAAGTGATATTTCATGTCGCACTCACACAGGACAAAGAGAAACTTATGCCGATGTAAGGTAAAGAAATGAAACAGCACGATAAGATTTTTTGTTTCACCGAGCGTGCCACTTTTTTGTAGATATGCTAACTACTTAGCTAAACAAAGTTTGACAGCTGACGTGTAGGCAGCTATCGGCTCCATAAAAAATACAGTTTTTACGTGCTACAATAAAGCAATTCGAGCTATATTGTGTTGTGAACTATTGAGACTTGTGTTAAAAAACACTAAAATAACAATAATAAATTCTAAATAATTAAATAAATTAAATCTTTGGTGTTGCCAACTTTTCTTTAAATAATTACCCTCTTTTGAGGATAATTAAAATAGGGTATAATATTTTGAGATTTTCAGTGCCTAATAACAAAGTATTTCATAGCTTGAATGGCTTGTTTCAGTTTTCCTGAACATGAGGATTTATTTAGGTCTTATATTTAAAAAAGATAAAGGTGGCCTTATTTATCCTTCGCACGACGTTATCAAAGTATGTAAGTTGGCAGAAAGAATATTTAATGTCCATTCTAATGAAGATATATCATTGTTTGTTGGATAATTTTGAAAGTCAACCATTTATTGGTAACCATAAAGTTTTACTTATTAAGACTATTGCCATGCCCTTTTTCGAACTGCGTATACATCACGCAACAAAAGGATTTTAACCCAAGCAAAGAATTAGACACCTTCATACGAAGCTTGTTTTATTCAAAGGACAACAATGTGTACAATCAAATATACATAAAAAATAATCATAAATAAAATATGTTGTATTATTTGCTCACAAATCCAGGACGTACATACACAACCACCTATGAAATGACAGTTTAACTACCGACAACGAAATGTCAAAAACGATACTTTTCTATAAATGTTGCATTGAAATAGCAACATATGACGTCATCACATTTTGGCGTCAAATAGCATACCTACTTATTTTATGTAAATTAGTTAGAACAATGCGAAAATTAAGTATATATTATCATCAAAATAATGAATGAAAGTGGGATTGTATTTGAATTTTTTATTGTATTGAAAAGTCGATATAATTTACTTTTGACTGAGGAAATAATCAAATTAGTTTGCGTTTGACAGCATAATAATATCATCCCCGTATCTTATATCTATCCTATGCCGATAAAATCAATAAGGCAGTGTTACTTTTCGCACTACATATTATTTTCTAATTGTATCAATAAATAGGGGTAACTTTTTCCGTACGCGGTAACCCTGAATTTAGAGTGACGTACTATGTTTGTCTCTTTCTGCGACACGCTTTGCCGGTGTCTATAGGATTCTCTGTCTACGGTTTTGAGGTATGACTAAGGCATCGGGTACAAGGTGATTTTTTTATCTGACTGTATCGTCATCTTGACCATTCGTTGTTTGGTATTATTGTAGAAACCCTGCTACGGATTTCTTTTGCCTTTCGACTTTTATATTTTGCTAGTGTGAGATTGTTCTAAAGATGTGCGAGTGGACTTCTGACTTCTCCTTGTGGTGTTGTCACACAAATCTACCACAATCTGGTAATGGCATGCTTGAGCCCGCTGGGAATCAAACTCCAGACGCTGTCCCCGACGAATCATCATTTTAAAGCAACAATCGCTTTCTAATGCTTTGTGTTTTGTACCATATAATCAATTTATTTTGTTGATTTTTCTGCATTACTAAACCTACTTTTTGGTATCCCGATAATAAAACTGGGAAAGAGAACACATTTTTTTTCCAAAATTAATCAACAAACATTTAGTATCACTGTCACTGTCTGTTATTGTTGTCATTTGAACATGGAGCTATTATTCATTTGGACATCTGCTGATTTTTACAGCTGTCAAAAAGTGATAGCTTTTCGGCTTGCGTCGAATTTTTGCAAATGTCTACAATGTGTAAAAAAATAGAAAGGTACTCTAATGCCAAGGACTTAGACATCGAAAAAACTATACGCAGCCGTCGTTTGAACATGAAACAGTCTTACCAGAGACTAGAGGAAGTAGTTATATCCTTCAAAGGGAATTAAACGGCCTGCGTAGCCTAGCTTTTATAAGAACTTACAAAGGTGTCAGGAGACTAGACTTGCAATTTATGCATAGTAGTTGTTGTTTTATTGGGCAATTTGTTGCTTTTTGCTTTACATTAGGAACATTTCTTCTTTTATGAAGCGTCAACATCGCTGTCATAGAGAAAATTAAAAAGGATTTTTAGTATATAAAGAGTTTACTTATTTTGCTACAGTTTACATACAAGTGTTTAAAAATAAAGTATTACGTACACACTTATTTTCTTAATTTATTTTATATGTGGTACATATTAAACCCGTGCATAACAAACTATAGAGTAGTAGACACAGTTGCATGGCTCACTAGTTACAGATAATTTTATTGTAAAGCGATAAAGCGAAGTGAAGTTGCGAATTGATGGCTTAGTAGATTCGAGTGACTGTTCCACTGAAAGTAATAAAGGAGTCTACAGCTGTTGTTAGAATTTAGTACACCGAAAGAGTTAAAATAAGACTATATAAAATAAATAGAATCAAATAGCTTGGAGAAAAAGACTCACTACCTGACTCAACTGTGGGACTAAGGTTATATATTTTGGCAATGGCGTTGTTGTATACTTTTCTAAATGAAGAATGACCTCTTTTATCTACAATACAACCACAATAGTAAATGAGTAACACTTACTAGTAAACTTGAGGCGCTAAAGGTTAGTCAATACGTTCTTCGAAGAGTTACAAATGCATTCTTTATCGGTAACATAAACAGGTAATAGATTGTAACGGACTGGAATTCTGAATCACTAAACCAAATATAATCGTACACATAATCTTGTTGGAATGTTTTGTGAGTGTTATTGTAAAAAAAATACACACTCATACCACTTAGTGTTCTGTAAACCTTCGTCATTTTTGGGGGCGGTATCTTGTTTATCTTTTTGTTTATCTATAACATTGTTCATCTTTTACGAATGGTATCATATCGAAGATATGCAAATACTATCATGCTTTATACTCGTATTTGGACAGTAATCTTGCTGTTTAGTGGTGATTTTAAACTGAAGAGGCGCGATTTGGTTTGGATTTGCGAGTATTGAAATTTTCAAGGCAGCATATTCGTTATTAGTTGGAAAATGAAAATTTATAACATAGATACAGTTATACAGCTGAGCAGCTGCGCAAGATCGGTCTGTGTGGAGCTCCTTGAAGAAGCCTATGCCAGTCAGTGGCCGTCTTCGGCCTGAAATTATGAACATAACTTTGCAATGGCCATTAAAATTCTAAAATATGATAAATACTTCCTACCAATACATAGCCATGCCTTAAACAGTAGCAGATATTATATGCTGCTGCCTTTGTATATTGAGTAAAGCAACCTCTGCACCTTATCTAGCTCCGTATTTCTACTTGTTTTTTTTACGTATGGAACAGATAACAAC
Organism: Euclidia mi; assembly: GCA_944739405.2. NCBI lineage: Eukaryota > Metazoa > Arthropoda > Insecta > Lepidoptera > Erebidae > Euclidia > Euclidia mi. The sequence goes on along the minus strand of OX123201.2, from coordinate 29,686,828 downwards.
GAAAACATATACCACTAATAGCAAAAAAAACTTGTTGATAATTATTATACGAGGTCTTGCTCTCTTCTTTTCTCTCTAAATTATCTTTTTCCTGTCACATTTAGCGTACAATATATATTTACAATACAAAAGATAGTTACTATCATGATATCCATGTGTGGCATCAGAGTTTCACCTCAGTTTCTAAGGGAGATAGCGTAGCAGACAACAGATAATGTTACGCGGAAGACGGATTAACATTGCCCGTAAGCGTATAATACCAATGCATAATGAAGCTGATACATTTGAGCATTTACATGTAATAGCGAACAGCGAGCATTAGCCATTTTTGTTTTGCCGATCTGAACAACGGACAGAGCTGTACATTGCTACGAACATACATATTCACGATCTTTCTAGCGAACGTTCAAATCTGCTAGAAAGTTGAAGCAAATGACTGTCCATTCGCTAGATTGCTCGCCAGGACGCTCATTAGAATGCTTATTAAAACACCTTTATTTGTCTTTATTTATTTTATTTATTTATAGTCTCACGCCTGTATCCCTGAAGGGGTCGGCAGAGGTGTAAATATTACACCTACATTTCGCCATGATTTTTAGGTCCCACGTAATAGGGGGCGAGCCTATTGCCGTTACCGGGCACATCACCAGACTACGAGCTGCTACTGAGTATTCGGAAAAACCCAGTTACACTTTTGCCCGACCCGGGAATTGAACCCGGGACCTCCGATCAGCAATCGCATACGCTTTGTTTTTATATTTTGTAACATTTGCAAGAATGCTCATTACAGGTGAATTTTCAAGTGTATCAACACCATATCAGTGAAAAAAAAATTCAACAAGATAATAGCATAAAAGGGCTTAATGTCATGTTTGTTTTTGTTTCAAGTTGATTGATTGGCGATGTTTTTGCTAAGACAGGGTACTTACTGTCTTGTATTTTCTTTGTTATTGATGTTGGTGAATGAAATTCGGGTAAGATAATGTGTTTTTGTATGTCAATTAGTGTTATGACTTGGAGCTGGTGGAATATCTATTTGTAACATCTTGATTTTTTCACGTTTTAAGAGCTTCTCTTTTTAATTAGAGGAACATTCTGCTACGTATGAAGAGTGTGTAGGTACTGTGAAAATTTTATATATTGGTTTTGTTTATTTCTATTCTTTGGCACAAAAACCACTTCAAAACTTGTAGGGAACACTTCAATTTTTATGGTAGCATGGCCCGCCATAACAGGTAATCTGTATCCAGTAAAATTAAGGATGTCTGTGATATAGATGAAAACATAGTAATGTACACTGAGATTATTGAGCCAGTAAGTACTAGGTATATGACTTTAACATAAATATAAAATGAAACTAGAAGTAATTATACAATCACATGCTGTTAAAGACTGTAGTCATAGTAGAAAAGAAAAAGGTTTAGTAATAGTTCATAAGTAGCTGAGGCGAGCTATGTTTCAAAGAACCTTAAATATGTACAATTTAAAATAATATAATCTTACTGAGTATTAGGAATATCTTATCACAAAACTGAGCACGAAGTTAGGTATATAACATATTGCCTATAGCATTACAAATATTATAATAAAAAAATCACGCGGCAAATAAATGTACCTACATATTTAACTAATTCTATACGTTAACGATGATTTACAATAATATCATTTAGTTGTACCTATTTGCAATTTAAATTAAATAGGATTCACAAACGATACTTTAGATTTATTTTTAAGGATTAGCTCTTAATTTTTTTTTATAAATTATATGTCACAAGGCCTGACAAATGTGTTTACGATCTGTGTTCTTTATTATTTTTCTTTTTAGGGTCCCGTGCCTAAATAGGTAGGTAAAGCGTAAAGTTGGTGGACAATATCTCCGTTACAAGGAAGTTCTTACTCTTACATGAGTGCAATATACCTGTACGTAGCTGGAACGAACTGTGTTTGCAAAGGCCTGAATGTCGGCGTACAATAGAGAAAGCTGCTGATTCCTACGAAAAAATGCGTCTCGAAGACCTTAATGCAAAATGCCAAATACAGAAGACTCAACGGAAACCTCATCATCCTCCTAGCGTTATCCCAGTCGCAACCTGGGGTCCGCTTTCTAGTCTAACCGGATTTGGCGGAATATTAGCTTTTGCACGGAGCGACTGCCTGTCTGACCTCCGCAACCCGAAGGGATAGCGATATTCCATGGTTTAGACTAGTGTCAGTTTATTTTAGAGGTTCTGACGCCCTATAACGACTGTCAAAGATCTAAGCGATAATTAACAATTCAATACGCACTTAACTCGTGCCTGATACCCTCTGCATGGCTGTCCGTTGTTATCTCCACTAGGCTATCGCTGCCTCTCGACTCGACTGAAACCTAATTATAATTATACATACAACTCCAATAGCCAGCTCTACTGCACCACCAGCACTGTGACCGCATATTTTTAACAAAGTTTGGCTTTGCCAGCCACATTCGTTCACATGCCAAAAAAGACGTTTAGGGACGTCGACGGACACGTCCAGGAGGACATCATAATCATCATCATTAGGTACCCTTATAGGATCACTTTGTGATCCATCCTTCCTTTTGCCAAATTCAAATTCAAATTCAATGAGACTAAAAAGCGTACCGCGGGCACAAAGGGGAAACTCTGGAATCCAACCGATATACGGTAGGACGCTGTGATGATGTTTAACCAAATCGGGCATCAAAGGAGAAGTCAATGGTGAAACATTGCAATATGTTTGAGTTCGACCGAGAATCGAGTAGGAATTTTTATCAATTTCAAATTCTATCTACTTTATGCATATAGGTTACAAAAGCAACACTTACGAACGTCAACTCATTTTTTTTTTAAACCAAGTTTGGCATGGTAGGCCTATGAGAAGAGCCTGGAAGAAACTCATGCCACGCTTTTATATCAGATTCTTAAATTATGTATTAACAATTTGTGATACCATGATTGCTGACACGGCCAAAGCACTTCGCTTCACTAATTTAAAATATATGAAAGAAAAATAATCAAATAACATGCGAATACTATAACAACAAAACACTATAGCGGCAGTATTATTAACGACATCACTTACTGTTGCCGACATTCTAGAATTCTATTGTACGCAGATGACATGAAAATAATAAAAAAAAAAACTCTTGACGATGCTAAGTTATTGCAGGAGGGCCTACAGAGGTCTCAAACATACTGCATAGAAAATAAGCTAGACCTGAATCCTGACAAGTGTAATGTGAGCATATATACCCGTAAAACCGTTCCTATTATTTACGTATAAGCTCTTAGACACCACGTTATCTAGAGTGAGTACAATCAGGGACCTCGGGGTAACGTTTGACTCAAAACTTTTGTTTGATGTGCATATTGACAACATTATAAAACGAGCATCCCGCTCGCTGGGTTTCATTTTTCGAATCTGTGCAGATTTCAAAGACATTATAACGATTAAAACTTTGTACTGTTCCTTCGTTCGCTGACTGCGAACGAAGGAACAGTACAACCCTGGAATATGCGTCTCAACTCTCAAGTCGGGAATCCCATTTACAACATTTACTTAAATCGCTTTGAGGCCATACAGAGAAAGTTTCTGAGATACATTCAACATCGATCTAATTGCTATTTACCCAGATATTACAGTAGGCGTAAAAAAAACCATCTTCTACCGCTGCAACAAAGAAGAAAGATTGCGGACCTGTCATTATTATTAAGTGTCGCGAATGGGTCGATAGATGTAAGCAAATTGGTGAGCAAAATAGTGCTGCGAGTGCCATCCGCATTTCTGCGCAAACCACAGTTGCTGCACACACCAACAGCGAATACAACCTATAGACAAAACTCATTTGTTATTCAAGCGAGTCGTACATTCAATGCGGCATGCTGGAGTGCTGATTTACTACGGAATTCAATATTCGAACTATAGATAGATCTGTAGATTTTAGATTCGTTTTTGACATAAGCTCCATACAAAATATGTCAAACACGAATCTAAAATCTACAGATCTATCTAAGTATAGTTCGAATATTGAAAATGGCCGTTAGACTTATTCACAAATAGTAACAGCCAACTTAAAAAAATCTTATGTGCCACTTTCTTTGGTGATTGACGATTTCTATGTTGCAATGTAATGTTTCCTTATCTTTTCCTTATTATTTCTTGCCTGTATCTACAGTTTGTACCACAAGTCAAACTGTCCACTTATATCTATTATTATTTATACTTGTCTACTCATTCTGTTATCTGTAAAAACTTTTAATTGGCCTTCATTTTAATGCTCAACTCTGTATATTATTATGCATATTAGCTGTGAGTTTTCCTAAAATTGTAATATAAATAAAATAAATAAATAAGTAGGTACTATACACGTTAATGTATCAGCAACCAATAGGTTAAGGAGTTTTGGAGTGAATCATTGTTCACTAGTCACCTTTAAGGTGACTAGTGAACAATTATTTGGTCAGGGATAAAAAAATACACAATAGGTACTACATTAAAATCATGAAGCATCCAAATCCTGCAAACATCATGTGTTCACGAGACACCTTCACTTAACATGTCCCGTCCCTTATTTAACAAATATACATAACATATAATTAATTCAGTCATAAAAAGAAAATATCCGTCTGTCTGTATCACTGCCAACAATGCTATTCTCAGGAACGCTTAAAGATATCAAATTCATTTATTTATGTAAAATTATGGTTTAATGTAAACACACGCGTTGTTTTGAAAAACCAATCTAAAACGATTTTCATTTCTATTGAGAGTCCCGATCGCCGGATTCTGGAATGGAGAAACACAAAACTAAATAAAAGAGAACTCCTTATCGTCTTAGAATAATAACGTCTTAGTAATAGAGTTTGACAAAAGAGGAGGACCGTAGACATTACGGGCAAAAGCATAGAGTGGTTAATGTGTAGACACATCATATAATACGGCCAAGCTATTTTTAATTGATTTATGAAAGCAACGTTTTGTGAAGCGACTGCCTCGTTGGTCTCGCGGCATAAAAGAGCGCGTGGGATTGGGACGTCTCAGGTTCGATTCCCCGGTCGGGCAAAGTGTTATTGGGTTTTTCCATTAAGAAATTCTCAGTAGCAGCACGGAGTCTGCTAATGTGCCCGGTACGGCAAAAGGCTCGCCCCCTAATTACGTGGGACCTAAAAATTCATGGCAAAATGTGGGTGTAATATTTACACCTCTGCCTACCCTTACGTGGATACAGGCCTGAGACTATAAAAAAAATTAAGCAATGTTTTGTAGACTGTTTTTGTAAAAATCTCTAATCATAATCAGTAGAAAAGGTTGCAAAATTGATACAGAATCATCGGAACGCAAGTCAGACTCGCACTTGCTTGTTTGCCGAACAGGTATAACCCACTGCTAGGTTTTTGATTTTGATTTGAATAAAAAAGTAATTAGTGGCTGTTTTCCTACATGTTCCACGAATTAACCTTAGTATGATTATGTACCTACTAGGCACGAATTCATGTCAACAATAAAAATAGACACATCTTTTTTCATTTCCTTTTTGAAGGACTCGATGTCGGTTACAAAATTAAACTCCAACTTAGATATGATTTTTTGGACACGTCAAAACGTGAGGAATAAAATAATACATACATACATAGTCTCAAGCCTATATCCCCGAAGAGGTAGGCAGAGGTGTATTGCTACACACACTTTTCGCCAGATATATTTTAGTCCCACGTAATAGGGGGCAAGCCTATTGCGGTACTGGGCACATTACCAGACTCCATGCTGCTACTGAGAATTTCCTAACGGAAAATCCCAATAACACTTTGCCCGACCCGGGGATCGAACCCGAGACCTCCTAATCCCACGCGCACATTTATGCCGCTAGACCAACGAGGCAACGAATAAAATAATATTCATCATCAAATCTGCCGTAATCCACGGCTGGATATAGGTATCTCCGATGGCGCGCCCCTGAGATTGATTTTCGGAACTTCTTGTCTAGCCAGTCAGGGCAGACTCTAGTACGAAATATGAGTGTTCTCAGAGACAATGTACCTTTAAACGAGTATTTGCAGTTGATCATATACAATCGTCATCAGACCTCTACTATTTGGTAAGCTTCTCCGATGACGCGCTACTCAGCTCGATTTTAGGCTCTTCCTGTCCAGCCGCTGCCAGCCACTTCCCGTATATCACCATTCTTTCTAGTCAAAGAGCGTCCTACGCTACGTTTGCTAAGGCGCAGTCTCGTCTGTTCTAAATCACGACTACTTTAACGGTGCCGGTTCTAACGATAAACGCGTCCAGGACAACAGGACTTAGTAACAGCTGTGATAATCATTAGTATCATTACATATGCATGCATACAGTCATTTAATAGCTATTTGTATTGATTACATTATATTATAATAAATAAACAATGTTGTATTGATGTAGTGCTTAACAAAGTTTCTTTGTTTACAATACATTGCGTGGTGATTTCTGTGGCCGTTTTGCGTGTGTTGAACTTAGCGCTCAATATAAACTTTGAGATCAAAACTACCCAAAAAATACCTATTTTTTGGGTAGTTTTGATCTCAAAGCTACCCAACGATACCTGCCTATACGATGGCCTGTGATTATCTGATGTTCACCCGAACATCATATAATCACAGGCCATCGTAGTCCACTGCTGGACATGGGCTTCTCCTAATTTGCGTCACGATAGCATAGGATGATTTGGCCTACATAACAATACTACGCCAACCTAGGATTGATACAGCGTTTGATGTCGAACTAGCCATCTCTTCCCACAGACACTATTAGCTACGTACAGTCGAACAACTTCCCGCTAGACCACCATAACGGCCCTGTCACGACCTTGCCGCTCTGAGCGGCGGCTTAGCGCGGGGCGGCGAGCGGCAAGATCAAATGTCTGAAGACGTTCGAAGCACGCCACGAGCCGCCGCGCACAGCGATAACGCGCGCGTTTTTTTTGGCGCGAAGGGCTGCGCGGCGAGCGGCGCGGCGGGCGGTGCGGCGAGCGGCGGGAACAAATGTACTGCGACCGAGTCCGACGCCACGACTCCGAGCGGCACAGACAGCGTTACGCGAGGGACGAACTAGGCGGTTAAACTATTTGTTAAATATTTTGTGGCGGTAATGAATACGGAGACATTTAAAGTCGACATTTTAAAACGGTCGCGTGTATGGATAGCAACACATCCGCTGTATAAATACAAAAATGTTAATAAAACGTTGCGAGATGTAATGAAACAATGTTTTACAGAATGTAATGGTAGGTTTTAATATAAATCGCAAACATTAAAACATTGTGTAATGTACTTAAGTATCTATTTAGGTACAGACACAGCTACTATGAAAGTTAAAAGGTGATTTACCTACCTACTTAACGTAATCTACGTTGTGTAGGTACCTATTCAACGCCTCATTAATTGCGAATATGCATTATTCCTTTGATATAAAATACTTGTAAGAAATGAAGATCCAATGTCGACAATTTTGTAGGTATACCGTATAGTTACACAAAGATATTTTCGTTATCGCCATATTTATGGGTAACTCCGTCGGCCCAAATACGTCCACATTTGCCGCTGCGTTTACCGCTGCTGTAGGGTCGTGGCGTGCACGACGCTCTGCCGCGCCGCCCGCCGCGACGCGCGCCGCTTAGACCGATCTCGTGAACAGGCCCTAAGGGCGAGAATCGCTCAGCAAGACAACGCCGCTTCTAGTGCTACTTTACACGCACATTGACACTTGTATATAAAAACAGTTTCTAGTGTGCCTCGACTCTATAAGGGCCTGTTCACGAGATCGGTCTAAGCGGCGCGCGTCGCGGCGGGCGGCGCGGCAGAGCGTCGTGCACGCCACGACCCTACAGCAGCGGCAAACGCAGCGGCAAATGTGGACGTATTTGGGCCGACGGAGTTACCCATAAATATGGCGATAACCAAAATATCTTTGTGTAACTATACGGTATACCTACAAAATTGTCGACATTGGATCTTCATTTCTTACAAGTATTTTATATCAAAGGAATAATGCATATTCGCAATTAATGAGGCGTTGAATAGGTACCTACACAACGTAGATTACGTTAAGTAGGTAGGTAAATCACCTTTTAACTTTCATAGTAGCTGTGTCTGTACCTAAATAGGTACATATGTACATTACTCAATGTTTTAATGTTTGCGATTTATATTAAAACCTACCATTACATTCTGTAAAACATTGTTTCATTACATCTCGCAACGTTTTATTAACATTTTTGTATTTATACAGCGGATGTGTTGCTATCCACACACGCGACCGTTTAAAAATTTCGACTTTAAATGTCTCCGTATTCATTACTGCCACAAAATATTTAACAAATAGTTTAACCGCCTAGTTCGTCCCTCGCGTAACGCTGTCTGTGCCGCTCGGAGTCGTGGCGTCGGACTCGGTCGCAGTACATTTGTTCCCGCCGCTCGCCGCACCGCACGCCGCGCCGCTCGCCGCGCAGCCAATCGCGCCAAAAAAAACGCGCGCGTTATCGCTGTGCGCGGCGGCTCGTGGCGTGCTTCGAACGTCTTCATACATTTGATCTTGCCGCTAGACGCCCCGCGCTAAGCCGCCGCTCAGAGTGGCAAGGTCGTGACAGGGCCGTAAGCGCGCCAAGGTTTGTTTTTTTTAATCTGGTCCAGCGCCGACTTGTTTGATTGTACATTTGCCTTAGTCACCTTGTACGATATCCACGGAATGAAATAGGGTAGTAACATTTGTATGCTTAATCCGTCATCACGCAGCGTGATCAATAATTAACAGTAACAAATACTTTAGAGATTAATGTAAACACTAATATTTATTTAGCCCAGTTATCTATCGCTCCGACGTTTCGGCATGGTTACACTAGTGGAGGTCTCGAGATTATAGATGTGGAAGGTACGAGGCAAGAAGGCATTCAAGAAGGTATTCCACTTTGTCTTTTGAATAATCACGCGATGGAGGCTCACTACACTACTACTACGAAGCTGGGTTCTCCTTGTAACCGTTGAATGAATGATTGAAAGTGCCTCTGAAATACTGTTTTTTGTTCCTTAGTTTATTTAAAACGATTAATATCATAACATAATAAAAACCGCCGCATAATAATGAGTATGAAAAAATAGCGGTATTTACGTATCTCGAGTGTATAGTGAAATCTGTTGCAAAGATCAATAATGACTTACATATATCTATAAGATTACGAAACTTGTACCTAATCAAATGTCCAAAACTCCAAACACCAAAAATATATTCTACAAATAATTTACGGCTGATGATTCACTGGGAAAACCGCCGTAAATTTATATTATATGTAAGTATGTATTTATGTTAATCTATTATTTTGTGTGCATGTAAAATCACTTTTTTTGTCAGTTTTGTGTTATTTATATTTTGGCTTAATTCTTTTAGTTGCTTGCCTCCGTCCGTGCATCACTTATACAGGGTGACCAACTGAAAATCAGCGCTGGGTATCCTCCAATCAGGGCACCCAGCTAATGCTGAGCTGGTAACCCTTTTTGTCTGCGTAAGGCATACAGATTTATATATAAAATATTTATTAATTGTATACCTTCCTCTAACGTGTAAGTACTTTTTTGTTTTTTTCTTTCTTGCATCACTGTATGTTTTTTGTGGACAAAATAAATGCCATTTCATTTCATTTCATTTCATATTTTTATAAACAACTGCGTTAGAACTAGATAATATCATCTTCATCTTATCTTGGGGTGGCCCCAAGATAATGTGATCCGTGAGAGATCATACCTATTATCTGGTAAGTGTATTCTTAAACTAGACAATACCCGCGGTTACACCCGCGTTATTTAAGGCTACTGTTCTGCTCCCGTCGCTTATAGCGTGATGGTTATATTGCCTATCGATAAATGGGCTATCTAACACTGAAAGAATTTTTCAAATCGGACCAGTAGTTCTTGAGATTAGCGCGTGCAACCAAACAAACAAACTCTTCAGCTTTATATATTAGTATAAGATTAATCGAATCTGCAAGCAAAATATTAGTAATGCATTGGCATTAAATGTTATTTTATGTTCTATACCGATAGTGTAAAAGGTACATTCCATTTGAAATTTCGCAATAAATATACAAATTGCTCTTTGAATTTTATTACAATATAGATACATACTTATGGAACAACTACACCCAGACACGGAACACATTTTATTAAAGCATGTATTTAATGCAGCATCTAAGTAAAACGAATACAAGTTTCAAAAATAATTAGAGTGGGTACCATATATAATGGGTTGGCAGCTAATAAGGAGTATCGTAATAAGTAAAAAGTAGCATATTAATTTGTCAGTTATAAGCTTCGTTTTAATTAAAATATCTATAATATCTTTTTTTTTGAGAACTGTATTAGTATCTAAGCGGAAACTTGATGATGAATAAAACTAGAAAATGGGCATTCATAAATAATAAAAATATCAATATTTGGCAAATGATTTTATCTTAAATAATTTGTTTCGTATAAGTAAATAAGACGCTTCAGTCTTTTAAGCCAAGTTGCCCAAAACCTTTTAAGCCAAGTTACCCAAAAATAGGAGCCCTGCTTTGCAGGGTTCCTATTTTTGGGTACAGGTTCACAAGAAAACCTACCATAACCTACCTACCTAACCTACTACTAACATTATTAGTCGCCAAGTCATTATTTATAGCTCCTCGGCTAATATTTCAATTGGCTTGTATAGTTTATTTGCTACCTAAACGCATCTGCTAGTTTTTAGTTTTTATAACACCCTTAGTTTTGAATCTTATTTAATATAATAGTCGCGAAAATATTTAATCGCTAGCAAGTTATTTTATTAGTTGCAAACAATAAAATTAGTCATCTTTAAAGTTATTAGTCACTTGGAATATAATAAGCTTTTTATTAATCATACTTACCACATGAGGTTAGTTATGGGGGGGAAATGAACCTATGACCGCTGGTCAGCAGTCATTTCGGCAGATTCAGCAGTCAAGGTTACTAGACTATTAGACCAGGCGTGCAAAACCGTGCAAAAGCTAGTTCTCAATAAAAATTATTTATTGAGATTTATTTAGCATAATTATCTTATCAAATCAGATGAGCATTTTAAAAGAAATTGTTTCAAACACAAATAGATTGACCAATATTTGAGTGATCGTATGCAATACGTTGCCATCGTATCCAATGTTACATGATAACGATAACAGACTGACGTCAATCATTGTTTTGACCAAGAAAACAATAATTTTTAAGGAATATTGCTTATTTCTCTGACGATCGTGTAATCACATAGATATAAATATTAATAGGATTAGTGGATTTCAGTAATACGCTAGGTAAATATAAGTAGCACAATATTATTAAGATTTTTTGTAAGCCTCTTATAATTAAGCTATGATATTGTAAGTAGAGTAGAAATGCACAATCTTATGGGTAAGTAATCCAATTAATCTATATCCGTAATAAAACATACGAAAGTAATTGTTTTGTTTGTCTATATCGCTCTTATTGCTATACCACTTAACTTAATTGTAAGAAATTTGAAGCTTGCTGCTTTTAAGCTTCCATAAGAGGAATACTCATAAAATGTTTTTAATTTATTTTCTTTCAGTAATTCGATAATTTCTAGCATTTTCAGATATTTTCATTGCCAAAAAACGTCAATTGTCCGATCTTGAACCGCCCGCATCCATCCGCAGAAGCGGATGACTAGAAAGTCATGGGTAACCACATCCAGACAGTCCACATTGCGGAAGGTCCGGTGGATGACTGCCATTGCAAAACCTTTCTGCCCGAGCAACCATCGCATCTTTTAGCTATATGCCCCGCCCACTGCCACTTCAGTTTGACTTTTCGGAGAGCTATGTCGGTGACTTTGGAACGCCTACGAATCTCCTGTCTTAGTAGTTCCAAAATGATCTTTCCAGTCTTCTTGAAATTTCACTTATCTCTAAATTTATTCAGGACTATCCAAAGGTCTGATCAATAAAAATGACTATTACTGATAAAGCCAACAAATTATTGTGGATTTCTAACATAAACATGGCATAGTCCCATTCCTTTTTCCATCCTAAAGGGTGGCAACGCACTAGTCTTCTCTGGTTTTGTGAGTGTCCCTGGGCGGAGAAAACCGCTTACCATCAGGTGATCCGCTCGTTTAACCGCAAGCTCAGCTAGTCTGACAACGTTCCCCATTTTAGTTCTCGTAATATCGGTCAAAATATCTATGATGACCTACACTTTAGCAAAATTTATGATGGGTATATATCTCATTTACACATAATATACCGTTTGTACATTATATCATAGGTATATAATCTTCACCAAAAATGACATGTCATGGTGGTAATCAGTAAATAGTAAATACTATAGATGTCATATGTTTACCTATCTATCTTTGCGTGTGTGGTGACTAGATTAGCTACTGTTAATGTTGCTGTGTTAGCTGCAGTGACTGTGCCAGTAGGCATTACGAAGCATCGCAACTCTACCAAATATATATCTTAGTGCCCAATATTTGTCTCGTCAATCACAGCGCTGTCCTTCAAGGCGAGCAGTGCATTTGGGGCTTTGGGACGTGCGAGTGGTAACGTTGCAATCAAAGCTTTTCAATTATGTTCTACTTTACAGGGACGATAGTCAGTTTATCGCTATCTGGTAAGATCCAGTTAAATTACTCTGTCAGATAACTCATACAATATCCATAAACTCCGTTATAAGTACATCGGAAAGAAAGGATGGGCTACATGTTTCCTTGTAACATCTTTTAAGCGCTAACAAGTAAAAAAAAATTCATTATCAAGTTTCAGCCTTGATCTAAAATTTTACCGGACTTTGTATCACTCTTCTAGAGGTGCTAGGTCTTCAAACGATCTCTTTTATTTAATGTACCTACTGACTTAAATTTTATCGCTTAAGATTTATCTTTATTCATAGAACTTGCCGATCGATTGGATGAATAACAAGCAATTAGCGAACAGTGTACCAAAACCTTTCGACTTTTTTTAATTTGAAAAATGATCTCTTGATAGGGCTCTAGAGCCTAGAGATTTTTCTCTTCCAGAGCCTAGAGGACAAATATATGGACAGAAAAATACGTATGCCACCCACACTTCAAACCTAAGTCCTAATTGGCTATCACTATCATACTCACAACTAAGCTTCTGATCTATCGGGGCAAGTTATTTGCAAAGCCGTATTACCTGATATCGGTCTTAAATTAAATGCACTTTGCACGATTATTTGCATTAATAGAGTTCATTTGCCTGCTATTTGTCTGTGGAAGTCCTTTTGAATGAAAACAACTCTCAAAATACAAACTTTATTTACAAAACCTCTACTAATATTAAAAACAATGAGTTATGGATTTAAGATTAGACATCAAAGAGCGACCACCGTGTTTGTTTAGTTTTAAAAATCAATCTTATATTTGTTGATGTTAATCCTGACAGAGTTAATGCATGTGTTCGGACATGGTTCATCCAATCTGTGACTGCCCGCTCAACATTTTGAAGAAAACTTATTTACAAAGATCAGTTATACTAGAGGTAAAATTAGACCAGAAAATGATCCTCGGACTCCAAGGCGTAGGCTTTTGGAAGCAATTGAGTAAGTAATAACTCATTGAACTGTCAAACCACCAAACCATTTTAGCCACTATACCTTACCTCATTTTGACCATAGTTCGACGCACTGGCTGGTCTGCTTCAAGGTCAAATAGTCGTAGAACCGAGGAGGCAACCTTTAAGTGCAACGAGCTTCGATCAATTTGATCGAAGGCAACGAGTTAAAATTATTTTATGTACAGGCTTACTTCGCTTCGGTACTACTTACGTACAGTTGTGCTCTAGACAAAACAATATAAAACTCCAATAAAACCAAGATGACTGCTAAGATCAATCTGTGCTACTAATAAATTAATACCCTCTTCCTATCTTTCAAGTAGATAAATATAAGAAAAGCTGTGTCCCTTAAAATGCTTACGTAACATTGCATTTGTATTGCATTGTACTAACCATTTAAGCAATTATTCGAACGTGTTACAAAAGCCTAATTACAATTATTATCATCCCGTGTGGCCTACATTGTGTGGTACTGCGGTCACGTGAGGTCTCTAAAGGTCTGAGACCACTTGAATGACAAATGTGTAATCAACAAAACAAACAAACAAAATAAATAAAAGCCATGAGCGTGCAGTGAATGAGTATTATATAGTTTACATTATTTAATCGTAATGTTGTTATTTTATAAGTATGTGTTTGTTGTGTGTTAAAAATGTTAATCATCGCTCGCTTGATAATGTGCCCGGAGATGGCAATAGGCTCGCCCCCTATTACATTGGGACCAAAACATAACTGGCGAAGTGTGGGTGTGTAATACACCTCTGTCTAGCCCTTCGGGGAAAATGGCGTGAAGTTATGTTTGTTGTGTGCTATAGGGCCCAATGCGTGTGTTGGTCGTATCAGGTTGACAAAGAAAGCAACGTTCGCAGTCCTCACTTAGATGGATGACCGGTTGTTGTTGCATTTACATCAGAGAATTGCCGTGTTTCGTAGGGCATGTGCAGCCGACGGCCTTAGTTCTTGTTTCAGGACAAGAATCATTAGGCTATGTCGGAGACCTTCGAACGACTTCTGAAATTCAACACCAAAGTTGCCCACACACTTGAGAAGGTGTACATCATCAGCTCTTTATACTGTCCCACTGCTGCGCACGGGCCTCTTCTTACGATGAGAAGGATAAGGCCATAGTCCACCACGCTGGCCAAGTGCAGGTTGGCAGACTTCATATGCCTTTCGAGAACATTATGGAGAACTATCAGACATGCAGGTTTCTTCGCGATGTTTTCCTTCACCGTTTAGCAAGCGATAATTAAGAGGAAACACGACGGCCGTTTTTCCATACAAACGTAGTCTTCTGTTTTCTCCCTGGATAATGACAGTAGAGCAATTATTTTTTTCCAAAAGATTTATGGCCCCGATTGGCATGTCCCTATGTTTTCCTTTTTCTCATGATTTAAGTACCAAAAAAGATATGAACCTTCAAATACCTCAAAAATTGGCTAGATTTTCCACTGTGTTCAAACATCCAAAAAACAAATTTGGCTAGATTATTTAAAAAAAGGAAAACATAGGAACACGGCCGAAGCCTTTTTTTAATTTAATATGAAAAAACTGGTTAAATCGATGAAGTTTGGAGAAGGAATCAAGGGAATACGAAACGATGATTTTGTGTACATTTAATAGGTATTTTTGGTCCAAGCTGCAGTTGTCTCTATCGCGCTCTGCGGGGGGAGGCTTGAAGTTGCGCGACAGCAATAGATTTTACAAATACCTATTTTTCAATTCTCTCGCCCGTAGTGTTTCCTCTTAACAATTTAGCAGCGATAGCCGAGTGGAGAGACCGACAGACCGCTACGCAGAGGGTCTCAGGTTCGAATCCTCATGAATCAATGACTTTTCGAAGTTAAGTGCGTATTAAATTGAGAAGGACTAATTTAAATGTAGCTAACCATTATAATATGTACCAACCTACAATAGCTTTCATAGTCAGATTAGACGTACCTATTGGAAACTAATGGCCACAAAAAGACTAACAATTTCTACAAATCACTAGAATCCATTATAGGTATTCTGAGTGCCTTCGTAGTGTCATGGGGTCTCATTTCTTAGAACGTTTTCCGTCATTCTTAACTCTCTCAACAGATGGCTTTACTAGTATCGATTGTTATTGATGACTTTTATGCATAAATTATAAATAAGAAAATAAAGTTCTAAAATATGATATTTATTAATTAAAAAATCCCTTTATTACGATTAAATAAAAAAATGAAACATTTAATTGAATATGAATATTTTTGAAAAGTATGATGTGCACTTCGTTGCTCTGGTGGCCAAAATACGTACTAGCTTGTAGTAAAACGTTACAATGAGTTAACTTTCACTCGGGATTCATAGATGGCGCTTTTACGTATGTATATATTTATTTTTATTTAAGTTGGTATTAATCTGTAGATGGTAAAATAAATAAATATTTATTAAATAAACATCAAATATTTGAAAAAGTAAGATATTATGTTAACCAATGAACGGCCATGAGCATTTATTTTAAAAAGTACCTGTATAGGTACCTAGTCGAGCGATTGCGTTTTGTTTTTACATTTAAGTACGTAAAAGTGGTGTAATTAAAATTTTATACATAATAAAAACTTGCTGTGTTTGTAGTAGTATTATATAATAAATTTTCATAAATTATGTTAATCAATATGCGTCTTACATTTATAGGTACCTACCTATAGTCTGTTCAAGATACGAAAAAATAAAATGTAAACAAACCATAAAATGGTTCTTTTAATGTCGCCTTCGCAACAAAAGTAGATTTAAGTTAAATACTCCAAGCGAAAGATGCAGTTAGTTTTACAAAAATACGCCTGTCCCTTCAATTCATAAATGATACTGTATATTTTTTACCTTTTATTTTTTTCGTAGGTATCTTGAACAGACAATAGCAACTAATAAACAGTTGATGTTGAGTATGTTGTAAATCAAGCTAATGAAAAAAACAAAACGCATTTTTAAACTTTGATAGCCGACTTCTCTAGAAGTCTAGAACTCATTCGCTTGGTTCCCGATAGGTATAGTATTAAATTTATCTATGCCGATAGTCATGACTTCATGAGTCGCACAATTGCAAAATCGCGTACCATGTACACCAAGTGCGTCTCTATAAAAATACCAGGTTCGAAAACCAGGTATCAATATACTTGCAAGTTTTTGGGCACTCGAGTATAGAAAACTTCGTGTGACGCCCTGGTAATGCAACTTTGTATTGAAAAATAAACCTTATCTTAATATGAGTAAGGATGTTTATCGCAAAATTTGGTAATGGACTTTTCTAAATACTTTCATGGAAATTTATTCCTTACTACCATATATTTAAGGAACTTTGTCGCGCAAAACCTTGCAATTTTTATATTCCTGAGTACTCAAAATACTTTCAAGTATTTTAGTGTTTTGTGCGATAAAGTTCCGTAAATGTATGGCAGTAAGGAATATTATTTCATAAAAGTATCTGTAGGGTAAATACGCCATACGTCGGCCCCTCCCCAAACTTCGGCCGTCTGCACATTTTCGGCTTGCGTTCATTTAAAACGTATTGAAGTTACAAATTTGCCACTCGAATTACAATCTTAGTTCATAATCTATATGTACAACCGTTACTTTCCGATTACGTTACACACTCTTCGCACACTGAGCGTCAGTAGCGATTGCGCCGTCGAAGCGTCAATTTCATATTTAAAGTACCTTACTTGCTGTGAATACCCACACTTCGGGGATTGATATTAGAACGGTCAGACATTCCTTTTTTATTGTTTTAAGCATTATTATAGTTTATCATGTGTAGTTTAGGAGTTCCTGTGACCACGTTCCGGCTTCATCATCAGACCAAGGCAACCTCACAAGGTCATAGGTTTTGTCAAGTCTTATCAAACGAGCCCAAACACGACTAGTTTATCATGTGTAGTTTAGGAGTTCCTGTGACCACCTTCCGGCTTCATCATCAGACCAAGGCAACCTCACAAGGTCATAGGTTTTGTCAAGTTCATTCAAACGAGCCCAAACACTACTAGTTTATCATGTGTAGTTTAGAAGTTCCTGTGACCACCTTCCGGCTTCATCATCAGACCAAGGCAACCTCACAAGGTCATAGGTTTTGTCAAGTCTATTCAAACGATCCCAAACACTACTAGTTTATCATGTGTAGTTTAGGAGTTCCTGTGACCACCTTCCGGCTTCATCATCAGACCAAGGCAACCTCACAAGGTCATAGGTTTTGTCAAATCTATTCAAACGAGCCCGGACACTACTAGTTTATCATGTGTAGTTTAGGAGTTCCTGTGACCACCTTCCGGCTTCATCATCAGACAAAGGCAACCTCACAAGGTCATAGGTTTTGTCAAGTCTTGTCAAACGAGCCCAAACACGACTAGTTTATCATGTGTAGTTTAGGAGTTCCTGTGACCACCTTCCGGCTTCATCATCAGACCAAGGCAACCTCACAAGGTCATAGGTTTTGTCAAGTCTATTCAAACGAGCCCAAACACTACTAGTTTATCATGTGTAGTTTAGGAGTTCCTGTGACTACCTTCCGGTTTCATCATCAGACCAAGGCAACCTCACAAGGTCATAGGTTTTGTCAAGTCTATTCAAACGAGCCCAACACTACTAGTTTATCACGTGTAGTTTAGGAGTTCCTGTGACCATCTTCCGGTTTCATCATCAGACCAAGGCAACCTCACAAGGTCATAGGTTTTGTCAAGTCAATTCAAACGAGCCCAAACACGAGTAGTTTATCATAATATGTAGTTTAGAAGTTCCTGTAACCATCTTCCCGGCTTCATCATCAGACCAAGGTGCATTCACAAGGTCATTCATCACTGCACCATTTCAATGTTACCGTAACATAGCCACCAAACTTACGTAAGTATGTCAAATATCAGCTTTATGGAACAGTGTACAAAGTGCATTCCAAATTTTGAACGGAAAGACACGAAGTCATAAAAATATCGCTAGATGTTTTAACGCCACCGGTACATACGTAAAATAGGTACCTACTAGATCGGTTGATCGTGTTATAACCTTGAAATGAGGCACACTTGGGTGACAAGGTGAAATATCATAATATTTCTACATTTTAGACAGAATGCTTTTTTATTATAGCGCCATCTCTTCTTTTTAATTTAAAATAAGATTGCTTACAAAATGAGACGTAAGATGACGCTACCATCGACTCCCATTTTTTTCGTCGCTAGCGCCATCTGTTGTATTATTTACGGTATTAACAAGTACTTATAAAAATAAAGGTCTAATATTAAGGATCTAACGTGGCCAATTTTTATGGACGACTTGCGGCATCTGTACTGTAAAGTATTATATTTATCTATGGTAGTGTCATTATTACAATATAAACTTTTTTTTTCTTTTTTTTTGATGATAAATAGCTTATAATTTAGTTATAGCATACTGTTTGTTTTCCTATTAACATGAAATAAACAACTTAAACTATTTATTGTTCTTGTGTTATTGTTAATGGCTATTTGGCTTGTTATCTTGGATTATCTCTTCATTGGCCGGTGCGAGTGTCAAGTGATGCAAGAATGCTTCGCCGAGGTCTTTACGTATGTCGACACAGCACACCTCTCTCGGTTTGTTGACATGAGTCAGGACTTTTTATTTATAACATTATCATTGTGATATGAAGACAAGGTTGTGATGTCACAAGTGTTGTAGTTACCTAGATATTATATTGTTAGGTTGTGGTTTGTTACTAAAACTCTACTAGTTTCGAGTCTCTCTTGAGTAGTCTTTCGTGTTTAAATTTGGCGACCAAAAACTGGAGTTTGGAAAAGTTATAGATGTCACTCAACCCAATAAAATAGTGAAAGAAATATATGAAAAGCTATTTAAAGTTAATTCATATACACGTAGAAATAGATGAGCTTTACATTAATCTATTACTTTATACAGGGTATCGTTAGGCCATACTTTAAAAAAGAGAGTTCTCTTAAATTTTTCTGTTCAGGGTTTCGTTTGAGAAACATTCAACACTAACTAATACAACGCAGCATTTGAATAGGTATATGTAAATTGGCCGACAGAAACAAAAGAAATGGGGATTGGATAAAAAGTTGATCGTTTAGGTACTTTAGGCAATGCCGTCCAAGAAACGAAACCCAAATGAAATCCGAACGAAATCTTATTAACAAAGACAGATACAATATTTTATTATCATTCAAAGAAACCGGTGATGAGTATTGCGTTCACATTTCATGGTTTAATGAATGTAATAATATAAACCCTCAAAAGATGCGATCAAATAACAATGAGACGTATGTTGAATACCTAAGTCATTCGATGCGATGAAATGACTATGCGACTTATTAACCCATTCAGTGCCGTGCCCGCCCATCGGCGGGCGAAATGTCTTAACTGACACGCCGAGCCCGCCCATGGGCGGTTGGATTTCAACCTCCGATATCTAAGCCAATAACAATTAGAAAACAGTAAGATTTTGTGAAATGATTCGTTTTACTAAAATTTATTCGTTACCAAAACGGCCTGCAGATATCTCAGGTTTGGAAAAAGGTCGATTCCGACCTCTCATGCCGAACCCGCCGATGGGCGGGCATAACAATTATTCAGGCTTTACCAACCTTTTGTGAAACATGATAATTTTAGTTAAAATTATAATGTTTTAATACTATTAATAATCGGCTTCAGGAAAATATTATATACTTTCTCGATTGTAGTATCTGATACTAATATATAAAGCTGAAGAGTTTGTTTGTTTGTTTGGTTGAACGCGCTAATCTCAGGAACTACCGGTCCGATTTGAAAAATTATTTCAGTGTTAGATAGCCCATTTATCGAGGAAGGCTATAGGCTATATAACATCACGCTATGAGCGACGGCAGCGGAGCAGAAGCCTTAATTAACGCGGGTGTAACCGCGGGCATCATCTATACTAATATATAAAGCTGAAGAGTTTGTATGTTTGTTTGGTTGCACGCGCTAATCTCAGGAACTACCAGTCCGATTTGAAAAAATCTTTCAGAGTTAGATAGCTTATTTATTGAGGAAGGCTATAAGCTATATATAACATCACGCTATGAGCCACGGGAGCGGAGCAGTTGCCTTCAATAACGCGGGTGTAACCGCGGGCATCATCTAGTCAACCGTATGCCTCGGACATAGAGTATATTATTGCAAAAAGTATAATAATATGCAAAAGGAGCTAGCCGGCCGGTCAGTAGACAATAGGTTAACAGTGGTAAACAATTTTTTTATGCGTCCGTGTTATCCTAAGCCAAATTGAACCTTATATACAAGGACATATGGTACTTTGTATACAGTTTTGTGGCTAGCTAAAATATAACAAAAGGATGCGCCGGAGCATTTCGTTTTTTACGGGATTTTTTGAAAACACTTCTGTTTTACTGTACTTAGTAATCAGACGTTCTACGTGTTTGCTCTTCCGACGATATTCGCTTTTGTACCTGGACTCTGATCTAATCTTATATGTATGGTGACTGTGGCCTGTATCACTGGATATCGTAATCTGTGAAGTTATTGTGTGTATCGGGACGGATTCCTGTGATCGCATTTGTGAAGACTGTCGTTTGATGTGTGATTAATGTGATTTTTGTTCATTATTCTTTAAAAAAAATGAGATAATATCTCGTAACTTATCATTTATGATAAAGCATTTAAAGACGTTTGTTGTCGTTTGATGTGTAATTATTGATAATTTACAAAAACAAGTTATTGAATTATTTAAATTGTTTTATTTTACATTAACATAGGTAATACAATAATCATATTATAGAACAGTGCACGACAGTTTTGATAAGGACTAATTTCAGTTTTCCTTAAAATTATTTAGAAGGATTTCTACTTCATTTAGAAATTCTGCAAGACGATTATTTGGCACATTTTCTATTAGTTGTCTAATGGCAAAAGCTGCCACATTTTTACAATTGCATGGAGGCAACCCATTACCTTCTTTAGTCTGGGTACTTGCATCTTTTTTTCGTCCACTGGTAATCTTCTTTATCTTCGCTTTTACAAGTCGTTTGATTTCTTCCATATTGTCGTCTTTACCAAATTCAGTTTTATTGTCTGAACAAAAGAAATAAAATATTACATTGTTACCTATCGTAAAGAGGAAAGATAAAAATTAAATTGTAAGCAAATTTACATAATGTATTTTTTTAACTAACTAATTGAGTGTAGGGGTTGACGACACCTGACTTTTGAAAAAGGCACATAGATGTGGGTTTTTTAAAGACATTTTAGATTTCTTTACATATGTATTAGCTTAATTTTATCTGAAACACAGGTTTCTATGATTTTGATTCATCATAGATTAATTAACTGAGAGTTATGCCTTACCTTCATGCTCCATTACTATTTCAGCTGATAACCAATAAAACTGTCACAATTTTACCACAAATATCGCAGGAAACTTCACATACACGCTTTAAACACGATACAGTACATGTAAACTTAACATATCAAACTGTTCATGTCGAAATCTAGAGCTTCATGCCGAAAACGCCGATGGGCGGGCAAGGATACTTAATCGAGATGCCGGGCCCGCCGATGGGCGGGCTGTATATCATACTATGGCGGCACCTGGGTAATGACGTTAATTTTTAGGTAGGCAGTGAATGGGTTAAGTTGAATATGTCCAAAGAAGACCCTTCATTTCAGCGAGGACATGCGTTGGATATTAACGTGTGTTTGTAATAATAGATTTTGTATTTAATATTCTTTCAGACACGTCCAATGTCCAACTATAAATACGCCCGATCTATAAATAATTCTATTGACAATGTATAATACCTACACTGGTAGGTACCTAGTAGTGTTTGTAGAATGACGCTCATCTACCAATTTATTTATTGATTGATGACACCAGCTGATTGATAGCATTCCTTGGTATCCAATAACTAAATAAACACGTAATAAACAAATAAATTAAGTGTATGTCGGTAAGTTATTAACTTCAATAATGCGAGGTCGACGCGTCGCCGCCAACGCCGGCGCAAGTATAAAACGCGCGATTTTTTATTCGCTCTATCGGTACTCTTCCGCGTGCAGTTTAATAAATATATGTATAATATTGCTGTTGAACAAAGAAATAATGTTACTCAAGCTGGTAATTAAAATGCATGGTAGTCATCTAGAAAAATAATTATGAATTTGAGAATGTTAGAAGATGAATGAAAAAACTCTGAGGAACGAAACGCATGCGTTGTCATTTGCTCATGCTCAATGAGTCCCAAGGTGAATATTAGAAAAATCACAGATGCTGTTGAAATTTCCTGTAAGAAGCATTTATACCCGTAATGAAGGATTTCAAATTAGAATGTTGCTGTATATACAATGAAATAACACATAACAGAGTCATTATTACGGCCAGTAGGAAACAGAAATATGTAGATATCAATATCCAGATATAAAAAATACATCATGCTCAGGTAATTTAAACAGAACCAATCTGAAGCATTGTGCAGCATACTCTGTTTACTGCTTGCACTCTTGACGTATCTATATATCTTTTCTTCTTCTTCCGTCCCTTATCCCAGTTCAATTAGGGTCGGGTCTCCTCACTTTCCTGCGCCAAGACAGTCGTCTTGTCGTTTCAGGCAACTGGTCTCTGTTGAGGCCTTTGCTTATCATGGTCCACCAGGTCAGCGGCGGACGGCCTCACATCTGAGCAGTAGGTAGTTTTAAGGCAATATTATCAAAATAATCTTCTCCGCGTCTTGTAACATGTCCATACCAACAAAAGTGTTTGTTTTGTCGGTGATTGGTGATGGCTGCAACTTTAAAATTTCCTCTTATGTATTCGTTACGTATTTTATCTCCTCTAGCCACACACTTTAGAAAAAACTACTGGCCAATAAAGATAAACATCATTAATAATTAATCTAAAGATGTGTGCCTCGTGTCATATTAAGTTGCTCACATTCAGGTGGCTAACAAATTGGTAATATCCTTAAACAAAATTTAAGGAAAATATATAATCAAAATATGAATAATTAACTTAAAATATGTACCCAAAATTATGTCATAAATAAGTCCTGGTTGACTTTTCCTTGTTTATAATAATTTACACAAAATTTATTGAAAATAATCTTGCCGCAACGCTCTTTATAAAAATATATAAAGAATTGCGTATTAAAATATATTCTAGTTTGTCTGACCTTAAGAATGCTTAATAGTTTTATATCAAAATCGTTTTATTTTTATATTTACCTAAAGCGTTAAAAATTATGTAGTCATCCATATAGCTGTAAGGATATCAACTATACCCCACCCGCTATTATAGTCCATTATCATGGGATAGGTAATCCAAAAGCTAGTGGTAAGAAACTCTCCCTTCCATTATTTAATCATTCTAGTACTTCAAACTTTCGTAGACAATATTTACTCATTTTTATGGTGCCGTATCTAAAAAGAAAAAGACAGATATTGGTTTATATACACATAGGTTCACTTTGCTTTCCGTCTGTCTGTCTATCAAGACTTTTTATTTCAGGAACGTGTTGAGAAGTAAAATTAAACCATGTACTCAGGTCTACACACACACAACTTCAAGGGACCGTAACGGCAGCTTAAAGTTGTTAAAAATAAACTTCTGCACTTCAAATACAAAAAATAAATACGACCGTCTGTGCCGTAGAAAAAACATGAAATTTGGCACTCTAAAGATATTTAATCAAAGTTGATAGGGAACTGCCCGTGGACCTAGAACTATGAAACTTGTCAAGAAACATCGTTACATAGTCCAGATTCAGCAAAATATCTGAAAAATCATAAAAAAACAGTCTTAAAATTTAAATTTAAGCTTCTAGTGAGATATCTTGTGGAAGGGTTTTATTATTAGAAACGGTACGGTAGAGCAGTTTATGGGTAATACCTATGCTCCCCGCTAGCAAGTTGTAAGTAGATACTTACGCCGTGGAGTTGTACGTGGCTGAGTACACGGCGCCGTGAAGTAGTAGGTGGCCGCATACACGGCGCCGTGTCTCGCAACCCGTTTGTTTCTATGCATCATTACAACTTCGGCCATAGCGATAGCGCAAGCACGCAGCCATACACGTGACGTTTCGTTCAATATAAAACAAGTATTGGATTTGGATTTGCACGATTAATTTACGGACGTTTGAAAAGTAGGTATTCTTACACTAAAATAACTGACAAGCCAGTTGAAGGACCTGGCTTGTCAGTTATGTAAGGGCGCGTTCCCACTGAGTCGTTACGATTTATTTATCGTTGGACGACTGTCGTCTCTTGCTGTTCCCATTAATACGATTGTTTGTCGTCAACATTTTTTATCGTTTAGCGACTATCGTATCTAGCTGTTCCCAAAGGATCGCGACGACATTTTATCGTTGCATGTCGCTTTGTCGTTTACACATCATTAGCAAGCTACAAATCTACAGTCACCTCTACGTTTTCTTGGAGATCAGTAGTGCGTTTAGGCCTCTGCGTTCAATGGACGAAGACGAAATTATAATATTGTATTACTTTTTGAAAAGAAGTAAGATGATTCTAGCAAACAAAAAGAACGAGCACGTGTAAACGACGGGACGATATTTTTATCGTGGCTACGATAGATTTGCGGTAACGTTTTAGTCGTAACGATTTTTTATCGTTTTACGACTGTCGTGCTAGCCGTTCCCACTATCACGACAATCTGTTGTCACTGCAAAAAATATCGTAGACGACAGTAAATCGTGTCGTTCTATATGTGAACACTCCCATTTAAACATATAAGCCACGACACTTAAAACTACACGATTATCTGTCGTCACGACTAAGTGGGAACGCGCCCTAAGCGCTCAAGTAGCCTAGTAACTTCATATTCCCGTGCTAAAAAAGCCGTAAAATGAGTATAAATATAAAAATAAATCTAATTACTCTACGGCACGGTGCCGTGTAATTGGCCACTGGCGCCTCTGTAGGCCAAGTTATATAGGTAATACCTACTTGGTCTACAGAGGTGTTGGTGGCCAGTTACACGGCACCGTGATTTTGCCTTTTTTTTTAAGAAAAACAGGTAGCTTCATTTTTATTATTACCAAAACTTAAGCATAATACTTCATTAAAAATAATAAAACACTAAAATTATATGGCCACAATGATACGTATATAATATATCTATATAACATTTATAATAGGTCTCACGAGGAAAGTTGCATTGAATGTGTTAAACAGATTCTCCTATGCAGACACATGCTTCACTAAACTGTTACGGGAATTTTCTAAAATGCCCATTAAAATTCAAGTTAGTTTATCACCAATAGTGACAGCAAGTCTAGACGGCGATGGTAGGATAAGCTGAAATACTCCAAAAAGGATTGGTGCCAAAAGGGAACTGGAAGAAGATTAGGGAGGCCTTTGTAGCCTGCAGTAGGACGGCACATGCTCATAAAAAGACGTCCATACAATTTCTTTTTATTTTCGCACCAACCAACCACATCAAAAATAAACCAATATCATACATACATAGACTCACGCCTGTTTCCCCGAAGGGGTAGGCAGAGGCATATTAAACGCCCACTTTTCGCCAGTGTTTTGATCCCACGTAATAGGTGGCGAGCCTATTGTCGCTTATTGGGACATTTTGTTTGCCAGAGCCTCGTCCGTTGATCGGCAGGTGCACCACTTACAGGTGAGGTTGGCTTGGGACCCTAAGTTCTTGGTGGGAACCCTATGCACCCCTAAACCAATATCGTATGTCATAAACACAAGTGGCGCTTAAAAAACAGTATTTCTACAACACTGTTTGTACTGTATCTCTATGACCTAATTAAATTTAAAAAAATAGTTTTTTTTTGTAAATGAAACTTAAATTATAATATTTAGATAGGTTTTTGTGGGTTTCCATCATATATCTTACATACAGCTTGCTTTATTAAATTAACAAAATAACTAGCGTTTTTAGCTATTTAAAAAATAAAAGATGATACGTAAAGTAATTATTTACTAAAATAATACCTGAACAGTCTAGAATAATATTTTGTTTATTCGTTTTATGTGTGGGAATTTTGATCATTGTCATATAGTATAACTCAAATGGTTAGTAAGATAACACGCAACGTATATCACTTTAAACATAATCTCAATTCTCACGTAGGTAATCTATAATAATTTAATATTATATATTATATTATATTAGATTTCTATAAAAATCCTAATCAATATTATAATAAGCAGCATATAACCATAGATGAAGTAAAAAATACATTGTTTGTAAAGTAAAATAAAACGAAAAATCTCAAGTAAATACACGTAAAACTGGCACGACCAACATTTCATTCGCTTACACAAATATAAAAAGGTATAACTTTTATTTACAGTGTTATCTCCCTATTTTCCTTGGCGTGAGGTTTGAGGCGAGTTTTTACTTAAGATCGTTAACAATGGTTCTGCTACTGATTCAACCAAGCAGATTTGAGCTTATAAGGCACTAGCTCCGAGGGTAATTAATATCGCGACAAGTGGTTAGTTTTATTCTGCTGCATGTATTGCTAAAACATTTTATCAAAAGCCCTTTCAGTACTTTTGCATAAACGGGTAACAAACATCCATCTTTCCACCACAAAGCTTTACGTTCTTATATACACAATATTTGTAATACTCAAATAGAAAGCTCTCGAATTCTGAAAAATGACTCATTACACCTGTTTCACCACGTTGTTTCATCAATTAAACAACGAAAACCAACAATAACAAATGTTCTTTGTATAAAGTTGAACGAGTAGAGTTACTTTCATAATTGAGAACAATTCTTGGTGGGCAGAAAACACGTGATGTGGATTGCTATAACATTTAGATGGACAACATTTCGCAAGGCACGCGGCGACGCATGCGTACGGAAACACGCTTGGCTCTACACGAGCTCCCATTACACAGTAATCTTTAGATCTGAAGCATTTTAATAAGACATTATTGGTTAATTGTTGTAGTAAGTAATTAATTGCAGTTGATTCTTGTGCGAAGATAATGGGTACGATTAGTGGGTTAAAGTACACACACGTACATAATTATGCTCACTCTTTTTTCCCGTGGGGGTAGCCAGAGACAACAGAACGCAACTTGCTTCTATCCTTACAATAAATACGCGCTCGGCGCTTCCTCTACATTCATTACTCTTTTCATACATACTCGCCGATTACGGATGCTTCGAACCTTTCCGTTTTTCAAAACGTCCTCAATTTGGTCAACAAATGTCTTATAAGATCTGGGTTTAAAGTCCGCTGCATAAAAATAATAGTATGAGGTAGGTGTTCCAAATATATTAAATAATAAAATAACACGTTTGTAGTTATGTTAACACTTATTATTATCAATCAAAATGACTCGCACATAAATATTAATCATAAGAAGAGTCTAAAGAATCAGAAGAGTATAAAGTAAGAAGAGTCTGTGTTTCCTGATGAGTACCACCTGGGTGTTTTCAAGTCACGAGTGAATAGGTACCTTCTAAGTAAGGGTGCTCCATCTTAGACCATAATATCATCGCTTAACATCAGGTGAGATCATGGTCAAACGCTAGCCTAAGTGCTCAATCAGACTGAACTAGCGGGTGCGGGCGCGGGCGCGGGCGCTCGGGTCTTGGCGTCTGCATATTCACAGTGCCGAGCGAGCTTCGAGCGTCATTGCACATGTGTTTGGTCGTTCTCAAACTTTGAGCTGCTACGTATTTATTTAGAAGACATGGATGAAGATTTGTTTTTATTAATGGAAAATTCATACTTAAAATGGAAATTGCTATATATGAAGTTTGGCACACATGATTGAAATAAAGGAAGAGAAAGGTTTGGAGAATTTTACGTATTATACGCTGATGTACGGACGAAACAATTGTTTTATTTCTTCCTATAATTTGTTTATGGCTGCCCTATTTAAATGTTGCAGATGTTTACTTTGCCAAATAGCTGTGCGATGTTGTACTGCAGATATAAATTCTTCAGTATTGATGTCCATGATTGACGACGCTTCGGCGGGTAAATCAAAATGGTTTAGAACCACACGCGTAGTCACCTAACAGACGCTATATCACTGTGAACGATACGGGCGGACTGAGCCATTAGAAACACCCGCGCCAGCCGCGCGCGCGCCCGCCACATGAAGACGCGCGGCTCGCGCGCGCACTGTGAACGCAAAGGGCGTCTGCATACATTTGAATTACACGCGCCCGCGCTAGCACCCGCGCCAGCCTCCATTCTGAAAGAGTACTAACAGTAATAAATAAATAAATAATAAATAAAGTTCAATGTTTTCAGGAAACTCGCTAGTTAGTGCAAATAATTATAAGCATTGGATGTCTAATTAATATAAATATGAAAAAATTATATAAATAAATCCATATTTATATTAATTCGACATCTTTGCCAATGTTTATAATTATTTGCAGTAACTTGCGAGTTTCCTGAAAACATTGAACTTTATAGTCTAGTTATTTATATGAATGCGACATCTGTGATCACGAATTTTAGAGATATTTATTGCTTATTTATTTACTTATTTATTATGCACTTTATTGTAGACTTATATCTACAAATATTTTAAACAAAATTTACATAAGACACAGTAAAATGAGCGGCCTCATCGCTAAAAGCGATTTCTACCAGGCAACCTTTGGATGGAGTAATTATTGGTAGGAAAGAAATGGTAGTTGTAAGCGCACCAGTAAAGATGTATGTAGATATATAATATATTTAAATATACATAAAGTTGTGTAATACTAAGACAATATACATACACATACATAAATACGTATACATACATAGATATACATACATAAATAATATTTAATACATATACCTATACTTAGTAGAACGGGAATAGAGATCAAAGTTTTGCAAAAATTTCAAACGATCTTTTTATAATCATTTTTACATACATACATACATAGACTCACGCCTGTCTCCCCGAAGGGATATATTAAACGCCCACTTTTCGCCAGTGTTTTGATCCCACGTAATAGGGCGAGTCTATTGCCGCTTATCGGGATATTTTGTTTGCCAGAGCCTCGTCCGTTGATCGGCAGGTGCACCACTTGGAGGTGAGGTTGGCTTGGGACCCTAAGTTCTTGGTGGGAACCCTATGCACCCTATCAATTTTACATAGGCGGCATAATAAGGCGGCTAGTATTAAACTTTGATTCTTATTTAATTTTCTTTCTGTAATAAGGCGGCTCGTGATTATATGGAACCCCAGACTAGAGTATACCATATGAACATCATTTACTGCTTGAGTATGATATCAATAGCTACTAAAAATTTTACTAGTAGATGTCTACAATGTGAAACAGTTGCAGCTCCTTACAAAAATAAAATGTACCACCATTAATTATTTGTTTGAAAAGAGTGGCCATGAGTTTTATTGCCTGTTCTTTCTCGTGGTTCTACCTATTGCTTTGCGAACGTGGCAGTAAATGTAAATGTAGAATCATTAAGTAATTAACTTAAATTTTGACGTTCATAAGCGCCACTTTGTGGCCTAGATGAATAAATGATTTTGATTTTGATTTTGAGTAACTAAATTAGTTAGTTAAATTAGTAACTAAATGACCCTCCTGGTGTAAAATGACCCACTTATCATACCTGTTACATTGAGATTACAATATGGCAATCGATTCGCAATATTTTATTTTATTAATAGTCTCACGCCTGTATCCCCGAAGAGGTAGGCAGAGGTGTAAATATTACACCCACATTTCGCCATGAATTTTTAGGTCCCACGTAAATAATTTATAATATAAACGTAATAGGGGGCGAGCCGATTGCCGTTACCGGGCACATCACCAGACTCCGGGCTGCTACTGACTATTCGGAAAAACCCAGTAACACTTTTGCCCGACCCGGCGTTTTTTGGAATCGAACCCGGGACCTCTAATCAGCAGTGGCATACGCTAACCACTGGACCACGGAGGCAGTCATTCGTAATAATATGACCATAAGCTCGGCTTAAAGGCATCTACTACTGATCAAAGGTCGTCCTCGAAGCACTCTACACAGACCGATCTTAAACTACCCCTCATCAATACGCTTCCCGAGATGCCAATGATCTCACTGGTTGGATCGTCTGTTTCGGCACTAACGCCTAGAGATAGCTGGTGTCTCTTCTTCAAGGAATCATCACTGTGTGGTTTTCCCCTTATAGCTAGATTGGAACTATTTAATCCATTGCATTTAAGATAGTATTAAACATCGGGCTCATTGACGTGCCATTGGAGAGGCCTATATCCAGCAGTGGACTAAGGTAGGCTAATGATGATGATGATTATAGATAGGTGCTAGAAATACATCAATCATAACCGTATTACGGTATATAAAATACTAGCGACCCGCCCGGCTACGCACGGGTGCAATAGATATGTACATATAAACCTTCCTCTTGTATCACTCTATCTATTAAAAAATACGCTTCAAAATTGGTTGCGTAGTTTTAAAGATTTAAGCATACATAGGGACAGACAGACAGAAGACAGACTTTGTTTTATACTATGTAGAGATACTGCACTGCCTTCAGACATACGACAATGACTTTTGACCCTCGAACGAGTAACCTATCCTCCTACCTATCGCAGTAAACATTGCTTAACCTGTAACATTTCGTAAGCACTGATTCCATTCACGAGCCATACAAACGGAACAACACATTCTTAGTTACTAAACTCCGCTATTATTTTGTAACTCGTCCGGTTATATCGTGAATGGCGAGCACGTGCTGCAAAGGACAAGATTTCGCAACACCATCATATCACGCGCATGAACGTACATGTTACTATAACCCACACACACATATGCACATTGCACATACATGCACTCACACATGTAATCACTCGTATGTCAATCTCATCTGCGTACAGTCACATTTTATACACATAGTTAATATTATATTAAAGATATGTGTTTATTAAAACATGTTAATTATCGCTCGCTTAATAATGTGCCCGATAGTAGGCAATAGGCTCGCCCCTATTACATTAGGACCTAAACATAACTGGCAAAATGTGGGTATGTAATACACCTCCGCCTACCCTTTCCGGGATAAAAGGCGTGAAGTTATGATATGTTATATTAAAGGTATAGTTACACACGCATACACACAAGCGCGCATATAAGATCAGCTGTTGCCAGCATTTCTGTGCTTGCTTCAAAATTAGCGGCTTTTCGAAGAAATGTTTGTGAGAGTGAGAGCGCCGAAGGCCCCATCCCCTTTTACTTCTCTCTCATCCCACGTTGACTCCTATTCTGTTTCCCAACCCAAAGGGTGATAACGCTTTCGTGATTCCTCTGGTCATGCTTGCATCCGTGGTCGGTGGTATTCGCTTACTACCCGTCTGCTCGTTTGTCGCCTATTAGATACACATAAAAACACATGTTCCGTGTGGTGATGGGTTAAAATACAAAGTGTTACTACCCCATATCATTCCGTGGGTGTCGAGGTAAGATGCCAGGATAATACATCAAACCCACAGGGTTTCAATAGCGTTCCAATCCATCCAGCCAGTGCTTAGTAGGAAGGTCAAATCCTCCTGTTCCTCCACAATGGTAATGTGACGAAAACTAGAAGAGGCCTGCGTCCAACTGTGGACTACAAATGATAATACTACTGATGATGATGACACACACATACACAATCTTAAACGTGGGCGTGACTGTTCGTGAGTGTGTACATTATGAGTGTGTGTGTCTATGTGTTCAGTGTTTATACTAGCAGCTGATAATCATTAGCATGTGCTCGGAAGTAATGGAAGCGTGGAAAACTGAGGAGGTGGAGAAGGTAGTATTTGTCAATTGATCTGACCATTTTATCTCCCTAACGCTAGCGCTCATAGCGAGACTTGGCTTGCCCTTCGTAACAGATCGCCAAAACTAAGCAACGCTTTCACAGATCACCACTTGAATGGGTGTGTGCTTCGGAGGGCACGTAAATCTGTCGGTCCCGGTTCTTGTCTTAGGATAATGAGCGTTAGGCCATGTCGGAGGCCTTCGATCGGTCTGAAAACTGCGACACCAGAGTTGGCCACACACTCACGCGAAAAAAGAAATAAACATAACATAACTTCATAACTTCACGCCTTTTATCCCCGAAGTTGTAGGCAGAGGTGTGTTACACACCACACTTTGCCAGTTATGTTTCGGTCCCAATGTAATAGGTGGCGAACCTATTGCCATCTACCGGGCACATTGTTAAGCGAGCGATAATTAACATTTTTAATACACACATAACTTCGAAAAGTCAGAGGTGTGTGTCCGGGATAACTGGGGATCGAACCCGAGACCATCGAGAAATAAACGTCTACCTAAAACCTAACAGAGCCCTTTGGTACTGCCAATGATGCCGAGTTGAACTTGCATCCATACAAGGTAATAATATTGGCAATGACCCTAAATAATGACCATTTTAACGATCAAACATTATTGAAAGTGTTCACAACATGATTGAATCGAACTTGGACTGATTTGTACCCCGCGTATGGTCACTTTATTACGAACAAAGTACAGAGTAAGGGTCGGCGCAAACGGGCCACCGACCACAGCCACTGGTGGCCAGCGACAGCCACTTAACACAATTTTTCATATATTTTGTATAGACGCGCCGCACACGTGTGGCCGGTGGCGGCCACTCGCTACAGAAGTGTCCGCGACTCGCCACTTGTAGTCGCCACGGGCCTCACAAGACGCCGACACCCGACACCGTCGCAATGCTGTACCCCCTGCGCACTTCTAGGTATGGCACTTAGACCTTCTAGGTATCGCACGCGCCATCATGATGCATTACGCCTCAATGGATATTGACATATTCATAGCGGGTTATAATGTGGCGGCTGCCGAACACCGGTGGCTGCTACGCGCAAGCGGAAGGCGGAAGCGCGCGACAGACACCGGTGGCTGTGGTCGGTGGCCCATTTGCGCCGACCCTAAGTTGTAAAAAGGACTTTTTCAAAAACGATATATTTTAGTTATAGATTTTTTTCCGTGTATACTTATGTATAACTCAGGTGTCAGAGTTTTTAGATCGCCTGAAGGACTCTGATAAGACCTAACGATTCTTGTGAGTGATACAAGAGCCTGGATTTGTGGCTTTGCGAACTCTCCAAAGCACGGTAGCACTATCATCCATACCTAATTATCTTTATATTATGTTTCTGTGTTCAAATTATGCCAAATAAAACATAATACCTAAACTGTTCTACCAAAACCGACGCTGAAACTGATCAAAGGGGCTAAAAAATTAAAAAGACCTTTATTTCTTAATGTTTTGATTTCGTACTATAAATCCTGTTGAGCTCTTCGCTCGAACACTCTACATTCGAG
The DNA here is from genome assembly GCA_944739405.2 of Euclidia mi. Classification (NCBI taxonomy): domain Eukaryota; kingdom Metazoa; phylum Arthropoda; class Insecta; order Lepidoptera; family Erebidae; genus Euclidia; species Euclidia mi. Next base: position 29,652,925 of record OX123201.2, on the reverse strand, counting down.
TTAGGAACACTTAAGATCGGTTCCTCCGCTCTCTGACAAGTTCCTGTTAAATTTATTTGTCAGATACCTCATACAAATTCTAACACAATATAAAATTTAACTGGTTGTCCTTATTTTCCAGATAAATTATTATCTGGATAATTCCAGAGGTGTGGCAATGAGCCTTAGTCGTTTTTTAAGTTGTTAGTTACCTGAAAAACAACAACCTCTTACCAAGCCTCATCATTATCATCATCAGCATGTCGCTGGACAAAGGTCTCTACAATGCGCGCCATTCATCTACTCACTAAACGACTTTCTTTACAGACATTCTTCTTTTTTCACATTCGCACAACACCAACTAGTCCCAAACTAAGCAGAGCCTGCAGAGCTTGTACTATGAGTACTAGATAATGGATAAACAACATACTTACACTATACTAAACAAAAATGCCTTTTTTTTTAAAAAGACTAACATACCTGCTCACGCACACAAACAATTTGGCTTGAGCGGGAATCGAACCCGCGACCTTCGACGTGGCAGTCGTTTACACCCCCACTAGCCAGCCGGTCGTCCATTTCATCATCATCAGCCTGTCGCAGTCCACTGCAACTGTATAAAGGCCTCTCCAATGGAACGTCATTATCTACTCACTAAGCCCACTGCGGCGTCGACTTTCTTTAGTAAGGAGTCACGTTAATCAACCACAGCGTGGTACGGCATGTGCGACATCAAAATAACATAACCGTGCTGAAAGTGAGGGAGAGAGAGAGAAACAAAACAAAAAATAAAAACAACAACACCGCCGCTTGCCGATAGAAAGAGAACACAATACATAATAATATGTATTTAAGGAAGTAATAGACAATTCTAATACGTATGTATGTAGACAAGTATATAGTCAAAGGTATGTATGTACTAATTTTAATTTCATTCAACAGCTTATAATTACTAGTTACTTTACTATTTGTTAGAAAACAGGCAATAGAACATCTGCCGGTTTTCACGAAAACCGGACAGATTTACTATTGCATTCATAGTAATTATTCATAACAGTGTCAGAGTACATTCTATTAAATTTTATTTCAGTAGTTATATTATTAACCGCATGAGACCACAGTTCCTCTTAAACAAGGAAGGGCAATAAAATATGGTCGTAAATAATTTAAGTATTACTTACAACACTTGCACTAGTGATATGGCTATCTGACCACGTCATATTTTGACGTGGACTGAGATTGTTGTGTCGATAAGCTTGAGCAAGCACTGACAAGTACTGACGTGACGTCATAGTACACGTTTTGTTCAAGCCGTCTTCAATGTTAGCACGCAGTTTTTTTCGTCCTTATTGATCTAATTACCCATCTCAGTGAGAAGAGGCCCGAGCCCAGCAGTGGGACAGGATATATTATATAAGGCTGACGATGACGATCTAAATACACCATAATTTTAATAGTTTATCTATGTTTAGGGTTCCTAAGCCAAAAAATGGCAAAAGAAACGGAACTCAAGAATACCTTATAGATTTGCCATGTCAGTTTGTCTGTCTGCCTACCTGTCTGCCTGTTTCTATGTCACAGACACTATATTTCAAAACTATTTACTGACAACTGTCATGGCTGTTCATTTAACGAAAATAACTGTTCTGAATTTGAACATAATTATGAATTATGAATCTAATATCGTAAAAAAATATCTTAACTTAACCACAAAACCTGCACAAATTAATATTTTAATCATGCGGTATATCTACTATTAACTGATTCAGTAGTTCCGTGCATAAGTTTGCACGGTTGTTTACGAATGTTCTTACTTTTCCGGATTCGATTTCCGGGTCGGACAAAATAATCTAGTTCGCTTTTTTATTAGGAAATTCTCCGAAGCTTAGTAGCAAGAACTAATCATTAACGAATAATAAAAAGACGACAAAAGTATTAAACTCTATGGTTTGAAATAAGCGTCTTTTAGGGAAATCAAGTCCTCCCGGAATTAGATCCAAATACCTATCACTAAAATATTTAATTTAGTATATTATACAGCAAAATATTTTGATTTAGTAGTAGTGGTTAACAAAAAAGTTCGCAAACGTATACGACGAAAACAACATTTTTTTTATACCTTTACCTAACTATATTTTTAGAAAAGCTAATTAAAGAATTATTAATTAGACTGCCTTCGTGGTCCAGTGGATAGCGTATGCGACTGCTGATCAGAGGTCCCGGGTTCGATTCCCGGGTCGGGCAAACGTGTTACTGGGTTTTTCCGAATTCTCAGTAGCAGCACGGAGTCTGGTGATGTGCCCGGTAACGGCAATAGGCTCGCCCCCTATTACGTGGGACCTACAATTCATGGCGAAATGTGAGTATAATATTACACCTCTGCCTACATCTTCGGGGATACAGGCGTGAGCCTACATAGAATAATAATACAATTATAGAATAATTAATATTAAAAACTAAAAATATTTCGATGCATAAATTGATCGGCAATTCTTCTGAAATAGAATCGAATATTATTTCAAATCGAGTCGGTTCTGTCGGTCGGCACAGTTGAAAAGAAAATACAGGAATGGACGGAGTATAATTAACATAACTTTATGGAGAATTAGACCACGTTTTTACGGCGTGTTACCAAAACCCGGTCACGTGGCCCATAACACTCGACACGACAGTTGGCCAATGGTGACTCAAGTAAAACTTTTGTGGAGTTTCCTTCGACTTGTGTTGACTACAAAGTTTGAAAGGTATTTGGTAACGTAAGCTTGAAAAGCGTGTAGACCACGTTGTGCTTACTAATAGGATTTTAATTTCATACTATTTGTACTGTAACTGCCTCCGTGGTCCAGTGGATAGCGTATGCGACTGCTGATTGGAGGTCCCGGGTTCGATTCCCGGGACGGGCAAAAGTGTAACTGGGTTTTTCCGAATACTTAGTAGCAGCCCGGAGTCTGGTGATGTGCCCGGTAACGGCAATAGGCTCACCCCCACTGGCGAGATGTGGGTGTAATATTTACACCTCTCCATACCCCTTCGATGATACAGGCGTAAGACTATAAAAAAAAATTGGGCAAGTGCAAGTCGGACTCGAGCACGAAGGGTTCCATACCATCATCTATAAAAGAAAATCACGTTCGTTGTATGTATACTTAAATACTTTTTAAGTTTCTATCTGTTTATTAAGATCCAGTAACAAATTGCTTAAAAATTACGTTTGTTGTATGGGAGCCCCCCTTTATTATTTACTTTTTTTTTATTTAATTATTTATTTTGAAAGGTAATGTTCAACTACATATTCTGTGAAAATTTAAAGCGTCTACCTGTTACAGTTAGTAATTATGAGCAAAAAATACGAAAAAAACTACGTTTTTTGTATGAGACCTCCCTTAATATTTTTATTTTTATTTTTATTTTTCGTATTTGTTGTTATAGCGGCAACTGAAATACATAATTTGTGAAAATTTCAGCTTTCTAGCTATTACGGTTTATAAGATACAGCCAGGTGACAGACAGACGGACAGACAGACAGACAGCGGAGGCTTAGTAATAGGGTCCCGTTTTTTACCTTTTAGGTACGGAACCCTAAAAAAAGATCTATTTGTTATTGAGTTGTTGTTGTTCTGTGGGCAAATATTTTAATCAAACCGTGTGCTTTTGACCCGCCAAACTGCATTGAAGCATCTAGTTGATTATTATTATACTGTACTGATTTAATTTTAGCGGCAGCCGATTTAACATACTCTAAAGATTCAGTTATAAAGAAGGCTCATCTCTGAAGAAATTGTCTCTTCAGAAATATCAGCGCTATAACAGGTAGTACATTGTACCAAAGCACTTGTGAAACGAAAACTAAACTGTTACGCAATGCATGTAATATTTAAACTATTTTCGTGCTTCTTATTTTCTCTATTAGATAGCATTGCGGACGTGGCACTAGGTTTAGAATCTTAAAGTAACTTATCTGTAAATTTTTCGCTCAAAAGCTTCAGATTGTGACCGTAGTTAAGAACGCGTTTACAAAATTAGTAGGTACAAAATCGCGTCACTACAGCGACACGGCGGCAACAGTACGTACTACGTACGGTAACTTGCGGAAATGTAGTTCAACTAAATAACTTGGAGACTTAGATTTTTTTGTGATATGTATCTATGTGTTATAGGCCTGGCTGTGCGAATTACGTACAAATAAGTTTCTTATTTTTATATACCTAAATGGACATTATTACTTTATTTTTTCCATTATGTTGATTCAGGATATATTTCGGTATTTAGATATTATTTTGTTTCTTGCCTTGAAATCTGGTAAGATTATGTGGACTGATGGTATACCATCCCATTCAAGTGTTGCGACTGGAACTCATAAAAGAATAGACCTAGTTATGCCAGGTTGGGGCTCATTTTATTAGTTTTAGTGAGTCCCTACCACTGGTACTAGTGAAGTAACCTTCCAAGGTTATTCGATGAGTCTTACTGGTACTCTTATGTGAGTAGAGCTAGGCATGCCGAGTTTGGGCTTATTTTGTTTGTACATAAGAGACCCTACCACTGGAACTTATGAAGTAACCTTCCAGGGTTATTAGATGACTCTTGCTGGTACTCATATGTGAGTAGAGCTAGGCATGCCGAGTTTGGGCTCATTTTGTTTGTACATAAGAGACCCTACCACTGGAACTTATGAAGTAACCTTCCAGGGTTATTCAATGACTCTTGCTAGTACTCATGTGTGAGTAGAGCTAGGCATGCCGAGTTTGGGCTCATTTTGTTTGTACATAAGAGACCCTACCACTGGAACTTATGAAGTAACCTTCCAGGGTTATTCGATGACTCTTGCTGGTACTCATATGTGCGTAAAGCAAGGCATGCCGAGTTTGGGCTCATTTTGATTGTACATGAGAGACCCTACCACTGAAACTTATGAAGTAACCTTCCAGGGTTATTAGATGACTCTTGCTGGTACTCATATGTGAGTAGAG